>JAGQAX010000022.1:3268084-3868084 GCA_019142605.1 Cephalopholis sonnerati | reverse complement strand
AGGTCTCTTTTTGAGAGATTGGCCCCTCGGTCGCCTTATTAGCCAAAATGTGATGAGAGGATTGGCAATGAAATCATCTGTGAGGCTGGTGAACGCACTGCAGAAAGTTTTAGTCCTAAAACAGTGGTGGAGAGCAACTAAATACATTTACTAAAGCACTGACGTACAATTTAAAGGTACTTGTACTTAACTTGAGTATCTCTATTTTATGTTACTGTACACTTGTACTCCAACACACATCTCAAAGGGAAATACTGTACTTTTTACTCCACTACAGTTGACTGATAACCAAAGCTACATTGCATTATTCTGTAGAATTATTTATCGTACATATTATAAATCAAACTACAACTCCCCAGCAACGCTTTCCAGCTCCTCCTGGAGGACCCGAGGTGTTCCCAGGCCAGATGAGATATGTAATCCCTCCAGTGTGTTCTGGGTCTGCCCCGGGGCCTCCTACCAGTGGGACATATCCAGAACACCTCTAACAGGAGGATCCTGATCAGATGTTGAACCACCTCAACTGACCCCTTTCGATGCAAAGGAGCAGCGACTCTACTCTGAGTTCCTCCCCCTATCTCTAAGGCTGAGCCCAGACACCTCACAGAGGAAACTCATTTCAGCTGCTTGTATCCGCGACCTCGTTCTTTCAGTCACTACCCAGAGCTCATGACCGTAGGTGAGGGTTGGGATGTAGATGGACCAGTAAATTGAAAGCTTTGCCTTGTGGCTCAGCTCCCTCTTCACCACGATGGTCCAGCACAGCGCCCGCATCACTGCAGATGCTGCACCGAACCGCTGATCCATGTGACACTGACAGAGGTAGATAGAAACGCAGTTGCTCCATTGGCTGCTGGACTGTATGTCAACAGCTTCCCTGTTTACTTGCATTTGTTTGCACACAAGTCTTGCCCTCTCCATTATGACGACGCTGTTGACGTATCACTGCAACAGACTGACACAGTCACTGCAGTGTCTACTTATATATGTCTACAGACTCCAGGAGCTAACGTTAGCAGCGAGCAGCTGGGAAGAAGCCATACTGCTTGCTGCAACAGTGACGTAATCTACTATGGAAACCAGAGTAGAGCGTGCAGCAAATCAACGTTGCCGCACAGAAAAAAACGATATTTGAAAGGTTTGAATCAATGCATAGAAAAATCAAGGTTCTAACACGAATCCATTTTCTACCCTTCCAAGTACGCATCTGTACCCAAGCCAAGTAAATCTCACCAAAGTGTCCATTTAGTTGTTGTTCTGTTAACTCGTCTTGTTAGTTAAGATGTTCAAAGTTTTTCAAAGGCATTTCCGTGTCACAAGGGGTCAGTTGAGGTGGTTCAACATCTGATCAGGATCCTCTGGGCGCCTCCTGTTAGAGGTGTTTCGGGCACGTCCCACTGGTAGGAGGCCCCGGGGCAGACCCAGAACACTCTGGAGGGATTATATATCTCATCTGGCCTGGGAATGCCTTGGGGTCCTCCAGGAGGAGCTGGAAAGTGTTGCTGGGGAGAGGGACGTCTGGGGTGCTTTGCTCAGCCTGCTGCCCCTGTGACCTGGTTGAAAATGGATGGATGGACTCTTTATTGCCTTGCCTCCTTAATTTACTACACTTCCTTTTTTAGAGCCCAGCAGACTGCAGAATATCCTGTAGTTACCACCTTTGTACTGAATTAAGAATCAATTTTTGTCTTCAGTCTAAATTTTATTTGAATATTATATCAGTATTTCTTCCTTTTCTTTCCTGTAGGTGATCTGAAAGCATTAAAATCTCCCCAAAGATGTTTTAAATTGTAAATAAATCATTCTCTGTTTCACTGTGACTAATTTACTTTTGGTAATTAAGAATATTTTACCGTTAATATTAGTTTACATTTACTCAGATAACAATAAAATATTAGCGGTATATTTTCTTCTTTTGCTGTTAAACAGATCTGAATACTTGAAAATACTGCTCTTCATTATAAGTACAAGTATTTGTACACTTGAGTTCACGTTCTCAGTAAAAGCAGTGTTACTGTGTGTTATTGGTCAGGAGGACTGAGTACTTGTCTTCACTGTGGGACACATTTACAGTTGTCTGCCTGCCTGCTGAGCTGAAAGCACTCGTGTCTTCATGTTCAGTAGCCGCTCTCTTGTTTATTGCTGAACGCGGCTGCTTTTTCACGGGCTTGTTAGACTGTAAGTTTATAATAAAATTCAAATTATGGTAAGGAAAATGTTTACAGAATGTAGCGGGGACTTCACAGCTCCTGACAGAGTCTATATTTATCCAGACTTCACCAAACATCTGGATGTGGTACAGCAGAGAGGCTGTAAACTTACAGTAGGTGCTACTGTACAGCCTCCACTTATTAGCCCTTGTCTTGTTCCTGAGACTTGGATCGAATTACTCGACCGCACAGTAAAAAGGGGAGAAGGAGTCGAGGCGAGCGTCTCCCTCTGGGCTGAAAATCCCCTGGCAGACGGCGGTCTGGTGATGGCGTTTAAAAACAACACAAACACAGCAGACACATGAGCCACAATCAGACTCACCCTCAGCCCACGAGACAAGAGGATTCTGGTGATAATTTGTCCTCTGTGGAAGACATTAGTCACCTCAGGGACACGACAGGCCTCCTCAGGTTCAGGCTGCTCTCATGCACTGTTCGTACAGATACCTACGAAATGTAATGCACCAGAATTCATATGTAATCCACGTAACTGTGCAGGCTACGATCACATGACCCATGTGGTGACGGGAGAAAAAAAAGTACTATAAAGAGCAAAAGTCCGTGTAAAGAGGAAGACTGGGGGGGTGGATGGGTCAAACAAACACAGGACTTTGCCTGAGGAGACTACTGTTGGAGTTCTGTGTGAAACTACGTAAACTTTACATTATTTTAAGGTACATAACTTAATGTTTGGCATTTGATGTGACAATGGCCAGCCATAATTCTTGAAATAAACCTAACCTACATAAACGTTAAGTAGTTAATGTGATGACACCCAAACATTTTCTCAAACTTAACCTACTTAACTTTATTGAACCCAAGGTATGTAACTTTAAATTAAGTACGTAATGTGATGACACTTAAGTGCGATTCCTTTCCTAAACCCATGTCACTTAACATAAAACTTAACCTGATGACACCTATGTGTGATTCTTAAACCTAACCTATGTAATGTAACGTTAAATACTTAACATGATGACACTTAACCGTGATTCTTGAACCTAACCTATGTAACTTAACGTTCAACACATAACATGACAGCACCTAACCGACATTCCTTTCCTAAACCTAACCTACGTAACTTTACTTTAAGTACGTAATGTGATGACATCTTTTCCTAAGCCTGACTGACATTAAGCTCATTAAGCTAACCAACATAACTTTACGTTAACTAGGCAACGTGACGACACCCAACATGATACTTTTCTTAACCTACCATACCTAACTTTACTGACTGGTAAAGGTGTTGAATTGTGAGGCGTTATTTCATTTGACATCATACAAACCATTGTATATGCATATTTGTGAGATATTATACGAACATTTGTTGTGTTGTCAGGTTTACCTTCAGCCACAAAACACCCCTGAAAGCCAACACAGACCTCTGGAACTGATATTTAAATGAGAGAATATTTGTGAACTTTAACATTTATTCTGGCGATTGGGTAGCGACTTTATCAATCAATGTCCAACTTCAATGGGACAGATACATCAGTGTCTCCTCCTGATAAAGAAACCAGCTAAATTAAGTTAAAATAAGACTCCAGACTATTTGGGTTAAAGAGTTAAGAGACAAAATGGTGGCATTATTGAAACTGGATCAGCACTAAAAACAAATGACTTTCTTGAAGGCCTGAAGGTTCGGATATACTCCACCACAGACATGGATGCTGATCTACACATAGTTTATGTTTCACATTGTGTATCTGCAGGAGGTTTATGCAGTCACAGCAATGGCTGAATATAAAGATGGACGTTATGACAGCTCCTCAAAACTGAAGCTTAAACATCTCAATCGCCCCCTGGTGGCTGACTGCAGTATTGATTATAAACCCCATGCCCTCTGTGTTGGTGGATGGGACACGGGCCAAACTGAAAGATCAAATCAAAATTTTGGCCAAAGATGTTTTTTTCATACTTGGTAGTTCGTATTGTGCAGTTTTACTGATAAGTTTGATTTTAATTAGTTATTTGATGCTATCAAAATTGGGTTTAATGTCATGATAGATGGTGGAGTGGCTCCACTTCCTCCACGACTGTGCAGACTGTAGGACTGTGAATGTAGGAGAACTGAATAGAGCATCGAACCCAGGGCTCCAGTCATTCCTATGAAAGCTGCTGGTGGTGCATGAAGCCAAAATGGTTTAACTGTTTTTTTAACCCAGACATTTTTGTGTTAACTGACAGCTAGTGATGAAGAAATTACTGTAAGTGAGTGGAGAGAGATGGTTGATGAAATCAAACCAAGTGTCTTGGACACACTGAGGTTCATGGTCAGTATTTCAAACCCCTCGGTCACTCGAGCATCCTGGTTCTCCACCGACTTTAACTCTAACCTGCCATATTTTTGACACATCCTGCTTAATATCTGTAAACTCATGGGGCCAGAAAGAAAAGCTCCTTGGTGGGGGGCCATCAGGGGCCCGGTGGTCTGTGTCATATAATCACAGCATCCTCTGTTCGATTCCTGCTGAGGACTAGTGTTGCATGTTGTTCCCCTTCACCCCCTCCTCGTGTGTCCTGTCTGTCTCAGCTGTCATCTGTTGAATTAAGACAAAAGGACCACAATAATAATAAAAAACAGCCTCTGTGTTGGAGGTCTTTAAAAACAGCAAAATCTGAATCCAGTTCAGATTTAAGATTTTTTCAGTAGAGTTGTAAATCTGCTCTGAGTTTGTGAAGTGGTCGAGTCGACGGCTGCTGGCTTTTATTTAAATTAAAAAAACATCCATAAACTTTCTAACGTGTCAATGAAAAGTGGGAAATGAGAGTTGTGTGTGGCCTCGGTCTGTCTCGTCTCCGCTTTGAACGTCTCTGAAAGGAAAGTTTTACTCTTGTGTTATCAACGTGAGGCGAGGAGGAGACAGAGAGGAGGAGGTTTATCTGGAGGAGGAGGGGGTCGGAGGGGTTAATGTTCACGGGGACGTGGGTGATAAAACATTAGCTGTGCTCTTTGGGAACAAGACACATCGTTCCAGATGGAACTTTACCAAATTACAGGAGGTGGTTTGTAATAGACAACACATTCCCAGAACAAGACTTCAAGCACGCAAGGTCCTTTTTTCTGTTTGGACCCAAGTGTGTTTAAGTTTGTGCCCGTCAGGAGGACGAAAAGTCCACAACACAGAACTCAAACAACAAACACACCAGAAGTAGATCTGGACTGAGCTTTAAAGATTTACCTCCAGATGAGACATAAGGCCTCAGCATGCGCTGAAAACAACCCCACAACAACTAGGGATGTTCCCTGGCGACTAATTTCCCTGTGGACTAAACGAAAATTTTTATTTAAGAGAACAGTCAAAATTAAAAACAATTTATTGTTAAATATTTAAAACATTGTCCCAAAAAATATAGTGTGAAACCTTTAATCACAATCTTCAACAACCATGTCGGATTTTAAATGCTGCTGAAGTACAAGACACTTTGCACCGTGCGGTATGAATGTGAACATGACGGCAACTCAGTCAAAAGTTAACCACTAAAATAACATCTAAAATAAATAAAGTGCCTCTGAAATGTGGGGCACATTGAACCTTGCAGATGATCTGACAGAAATGATAGCAGTTCACTTTAAAGTTAATAAAACAACATCTAATTTATAATGAAATTTCAGCTGAAATGAGAGGCATTTAGCTGCGTGCAGTATGTAAACCCTGCACATTATCTAACAACAACTCACTTAAAGTTAGAGAGACAGTGTACAGTAAATAAGATTAAATCAATAGATATATGCGAAACACTGGGTGACTGTATGAATATATACCTGTGATCATCTGGTGGGAGGGGCTTAAGACAGAGAGGGGAGAGCTGCAGGAGGAGGGGGTTAAACTTTTAAGTTAAGACTAAAGTCTTCTCCAGAAAACTGCCTACCCCTGCTTTAAAACAAATAAATCCCATTTCCTTAGATTTATATCCAGAATATCTTCGAGCAGACATCTGAAGGTGTTGGATGGTTTGTGTTCGTCCCACTGCGATGCTACAAGAAAAACAATCCTCTATCTTTGTATATAAATAATTAAATAATCCCCCACGCTGAGTTTTCCCTGACCGGATCCAGCCTCTGTTGTTTTAACATGAATTGATTTCATCATCAGAAAAAATGAAACGTCCTTCTGGAAACCTGCTGGTTGAGTTTCTGGGATAACTGGATAATGCCCCCCTCCTCTCCTCCCCTGTCCTCCCCTCGGCGGACAATCGATGTGATTAAGCTGATGACATTTCCATCTGTGACGGAGCAATTTACAATTCCAGTTGTTGATTTTTATTATTTTTTTTGTATTGAGAGCCTGAACGTGTGAGAGCAGTCAGATGGACAAAAGCTCAGCGGAGAATAACCCTCATTCTGTCAGCCAGACGCCAGCCAGAAAAAACCCCTCTGCTCTTTTTGTTTAAGTGTATATGACATGTTTAAAGTATCAACTCCTTTAACCTAACTCCCTTGTTCATACCAATTGACTCGAGAGGAGAAGAAAATGCAATTTGGCCTCGGCCGCTCGCGTTTCTTTTTTCCCATATTTGGGTGTCTCCATGGAAACAGAGCTTTGTTGACGGGGCGTGTTGACAGGCGGCCTCTGCAGCCAAATACAGAGAAATCCCCACAACTCCTCATGAGGGCAATGCATGCAGGGAAAGAAGCAGAGAATAAGAGCGCTCTGTTGCTGCATTAGAGTCTCGTCCTCAGTTTAAGACCTGCTGTCACTTTGCTTCATGGTGTCAGACGTCTTCATGCAGCCTGTGTTCCTGAAGAAAGACTCACTGTTTGATTCTGTAAAGTCTGAAAAGGGAAAACTACAGAAAATATAATCACATCAGGCTTTTCTCCACAGCTCAGAGGGACATGGTTTTTACAGTCAACAAGATAAATGTTTGATAAAAGCTTTAAAACTGAAACAAAGACGTTAAGTTTTAAAGAGTTTCAGCAACACTTTCTTTACTTCCTGCATTTCCTTTTGATCTTCCTCTATTCTTTCTGTCACTTTCCTTCACACCTCCTTCCTCTCCTTCCTCCTCTCCTTGTTTCTTTCCTCTCTTGCTTTACTTCGTCTCATTTTCATTATTGGAAGAGCTAAATTCTTTCTTTCCTTGCTTCCTTGTCCTTATTTTGTCAGTCTTTCCTGTTGATGTTCTTGTCCTGTCTTACCTTTGTTTCCTCCCTTTTCCATTTGTTACTTCCTTCTTTCTTTCAGTCCTCTTCTTATTTCCTTCCTCGCTTTCCCTTTTAACACAATCTGCTGTAAACCGGAAGAAGATGTTGTTTACAGAGCTTGTAAATGCCCAAGCCGTGGAGATGTTGATGGACTAAGACTCCGACACTTTCTGAATCCGATTTGGACGAAGAAGGAAACGAGTTTGATGGGATGATCTCCATGACTGTGACAGTGACACATGGACAAGATGATACATCTCTTTATTTTGTCCCTATTCATTCTTTGTGTCCTTCCTTCTTCCATTTCCTTTTAATCTTTCTTTCTGTTGTTCCTTCCTATATCCTTCCTTTCCCTGCTTCCTTGTCCTTGTTTTTTTTGGTGTTTCCTTTTGACGTTCCTGTCTTTTCTTTTTCCTCCTCTTCCTTTTCTTCTTCTTATTATTTCCTTCCATTCTTTCCTTATTGTCACTGATGTATTTCTTCCCTTTTCGTTATATTTCTTTATTTTGTCCCCATTCATTCTTTGTTTCCGTGTTCTTTTTTACTTCTTCCCATCCATCCTCAATTTCCTTTTGATCCTTCTTTCTCTCATTCCTTTCTGTATTCTTTCTTTCACTTTATTTCCTTACCTTCTTCCTCTCTTTTTTCCTCTCATGGTTTTCTTCCTCTCTTCACTTCATTTCATTATCTGAAGAGCTCATTTCTTTCTCTCCTTGCTCCCTTGTCCTTGTTTTGTTGGTCTTTCCTGTTGATGTTCTTGTCCTGTCTTACCTTCGTGTCCTCCCTTTTCCATTTGTTACGTCCTTCTTTCCTTCTTCCTTTTCATCCTTCTCTCCTTATTTCCTTCCTCTCTTTCCCTTTTCATTACATGTCTTTATTGTGTCCCAACTCATTCTTTGTTTCTGTCATTTTTTACGTCTTCCCATCCATCCTCAATTTTCTTTGATCCTTGTTTCTGGCATTTCTTTCATTTTATTTCCTACCTGTTTCCCTTTCCTTTTTCCTCTCCTTGTTTCCTTCCTCTCTTTCTTTATTTTGTCTCTACTCATTCTTTGTGTCCTTTGTGTAAATCCTCACTTCTATCCTCCATTTCCCCATAATCATTCTTTCTGTCATTCCTTTCTATATCCTTTCTTTCACTTCCTCGTCCTTGTTCTGTCAGTCTTTCCTGTCTGTCCTTTGTTTCCTTCCTTTTCCATTCATTACTTCTTTCCTTTCATCCTCTTCTTCCTTTTTCCTTCCTCGCTTTCCTTATTTCAGTTTACTTATTTCTAACATTTTCATTACATCTCTTTATTTTGTCCATCCTCCATTTTCTTACAATCGTCTTTCTGTTGCTCCTTTCAATATAATTTCTTTCACTCTCTCTCTTTCTTGCCTTCCTTGCCTTGTTTCCTTCCTCTCTTTTATTTCTTCTCCTGTCATCATCTGAAGTTTCTGTCTGTCTTGCTTTGTTCTGTCGTTCCTTTTGATCTTCCCTTTCATATTTGTTTCTTCCATCTCTTGTTTTCTTTCCTTACACCTCTCCTCCTTATTTGGCTCCTACTTTATTTCCTCCCATTCCATCCTTTAAAAACATTTTTTTGGTGTATTCCTTTCTAATTCATCTTTTCCTTCCTCTTTAATTTCTTTCCTTTTGTCATTTCCTACATTTATTTTTTCTGTTTTCATCTCTCACTTCTTTGTTTGCTTCCTTTATTTTCTTATTTCTTTTCAGTTCATACTTAACTTACCTTTTTCCCTATTTCCTTCCTTCTGTCTATCTTCCTTTCTTCTACCTTGTTACTGACGCTCCTGTAAAGAAAATGAACTCTTCTTCTTCTTCTTCTTCTTCTTCCTCTGTTTCGTCAGTTTGAGCGCTGAACTCTTGTCGATGGGTGAAAATGGCCGCCGATGGAGAATCAGGCTGGCCTTTAATTTGTTGCAGACCTTTCATTTTTGATCCAGAAGTGATTGTGGTGCAGGATGTTCTGGTTTCCTCCAGCAGCCAGCGGAGAGATGACGGAGCAGAAATGGACTCCACCACACAGGAGGGTGGAGGTATGAGGTACGGCAGCACAATACCTGCGTCTGGCTGCAGGTAGCGGCTCAGGTGGGTGTTGATCCAAAGCTCTCAGAGCTCAGAGCCTCCAGGCCTGCAGCCTCGGCACTCAGAGAGAAATTTTGACTTCCACTCAGGAAATAATTAGTCTCATTTCCTTCTTTATTGGCGGGCGTTATCTGCCAACATGGTAATGGAAGTTCTGTGTCAGTTTTTCTCCAGAAATGGATGCCTAGAAGAAAGGAGCTTAGTGAGGATTTACTGATGCACTGTCCTCCTTTTTCCCTCCTCGCTCCGGCAGCCAGCAGATCCACTGGATAAGAAACACGATTATTGACGATCGCTCTCAGTTTCTATTTTAAAATATGGATCCACTGAGGCTCGGAGAGGCAGCTGAAAACACATATAAACTTCAGATGAGTCCAAACTGCAGAATAACTCTGTGTAGAGTGTGGAAGTGTTGAGCAATCGTCTCTGTTGTGTGATCAGCGCCAACGCCTGATCATCATCATCTGCAGGAGGTCAGGGAGCTTCACTTCTGCTCAGTTAGTAGTGTCACTGCAGGAAGGCTGCGTAGCCAAAAATATGTGGACAGCTAAACATTGCAGTCATAGTATGTGACAGTGAAACATGTGATAGAGACACTGTGTTCTGCCAGCAGGCCTGAAGACCAAAAACACTTCATCGGACAACAACAAGGTTGTTTTTGCACAGCCAATTGTACACCAGCACTGACGAAGTTTGCAAACAGGGGCAATGTTCAACAAGTCCAAGACAAAACTGTTCATATCTACTGTGGCTCAGAGTTGAAAAAAGGTTGAACCAAAACTATGAAAATCATATTTTTGCTACACTGAATTTTCCTGATTCTCTTCAGTTTTCTACAGAGCCTTGGAGGTGACATGGACGAAAACACTGTTGACTCTTTCCCCCTGCCCAACCAACCCGATCTTCTTCTAAACTCGTCAGTTACTGCTGCTTTGTCAGTGATTTCGGCGTGAGACACTAAGGTATGAGGCGACGTGATACACCAACACATTCTCAATCCGACCTAACATATCAATGCTTGGTCATTGACTGTGACGTTGACGTACATCGTGCAAGGTACTCTGGGTACGTTGGTTGTTGACATTCTGGGACACCGTGTCAACTTCAGCCTATTAAATGCATAGTCTTCTTTCAAATTACACTTCTGTTTTTACATTAAATGTGCAGTTTGTATACAGTCTCTTTCAAAATCAATGTACTATGTTGGTACAACACCACAAATTGATGTTTTTTTTCCTTCAACAACAAACGCACCTGGTTGGATTTAGAACAAAAATCACAGGGTTTGGCATCACAATCATCCAGAAGGCAAACACTGGCTTCCCAGGTGAAAGTTGGTGGTTACTGGACTCATCTGCCTCCCCTCCCACCCACCCTACGCGGACTTTTCGCCCCTTTAACTTTCGATGTTATTCAGCCAAGTTTCCCCCTGATGCTGCTGGGTGCTGTTACGCAATAACGGCAACTGGCTGCGTATCATGCCAATGTAGAAGGATGGCTTTTTCGTCTGTGTCTGGTTTCAGAAGTCACTGCCCAAGCATGGGTATTCGACACCTTCTGAATGAGACTGAGTTGGATACACCAGGGCGTGTCAGTGTGTAACGCTGCTGGATGGCTTCAGTTTGAAATGCTGCCGGTAACAATGTAGTTGGAAGTAAAGTCTCTATAGGGCGGGCAGGTAAGGAGGCGGATGGATCCAACAAACTCCCGACTTTCACTCAGGAGCTTGCGGTTCACCTCCTGTACGAATGTTGAGGCAAACTATGATTTTTTTTTTTAAACCTAACCACGTGCTTTTGTTGTACAAGGAAGCAAACATAATAAGTGTTTTACCACCTTTTTCTAAGTTAATTTTTAAATAGAAACTATACATTTACTATGAAAATGGAAGTCTATTTTGAAAAGACAGACTTGACACCTAAATCTAGCGTGTTGAAATACACACACATGCACAAACAGGACCAATGCATGCACTGGAAGGGGGATTGTCAAGTAGGGGCTGCCCATGGAAAGGTGCCCTGGGCAGTTGGGGGTTCAGTTTTTTCCTCAGGGGCACCTCGACAGTGTCCAGGAGGTGAACTGGCGCCTCTTTAGCAGCCAGTCCGTGCTCCATATTCTGGACAGGGACTTGAGCCAACGACCCTCCAGTTCCCAACCCAGGTCCCTGTGGGCTGAGCTACTGCCGCCCCAACTGATTCCAACTACAAATGTCTTACGATTTATTTTGAGGTGACTTTCCTTGTGTGCACACGTGCGACTCACTACAGTCAGCGTGAGCTTACCAAAAAGATTTCGTCCGTGTCACCTCCTTGGCATTTTACGTTATTGCAAAAAAATTCTGCAGCAGTTCTGGATGTTCCCATTGTTAGCCTCCTCTAATCCTTTGGACATGCAGATATTATTTCCCTTTAAGCTCCAGGACAGTAAATGTGTCCGACTCTCAGACTGAGCAGACTGGAGGTATTTATTATAACAAGGAGGGAGTGATTTACTGAACTAAACTCCTGATAGTTTCTTAATTTGATTTTCAGCGGCAAATTCCAGCACTTTCCCCCTGTGTATTAATTTAACTGTCATTATGTTACGTCTCTCCAGAATAACAATATGGATTCTTACTCAGTCTGACCTGAGGGACTCGGTGTCGGTTATCACTTAGAGGGAATTTAAAAGACACATGAAGAACCAGTCGATCTGCATTAGTTTTATTTATTTTGAATACTTGTAGTGTTTGCTGTTTAGAGTTTGTCCTCATATGGGTCAGTGCAGAAAATAATGTGAAGGCCGTGTCAGGGCCATTTTTCTTCTAATGGCAATACCATGCTGTGTGCGGTGTGTAATAGATATGTAAGAGCAGTTACACGCTTCCTTGTTGTGACTCTGTGGTTGTAAATTGTTTTAAAATGTCTTGAGGAAGGGAAGTGAAAGCTCCTAAGGACCTTTTTGGGAGGAAAGAATAGGAAGGAAGCTTGTTCAGCGTTTCTCCATATGTCCGTTGGACACTGGAGAACCAAAAACACTGAAGAGTGGGAGTCATTAGGTAAAGAGTGGAGGGCACTGATGGTTCAAACAGTCATAATGTTTAGAAAAACCCGCTGCCTACTGGGAGGATGATTCCAGATTTTTACAACTTGGGACTCATTATATGCGTAGTTTAGTCTAACATTGATTTGTAATTCCATTACACTCTAAAAGCTAATTGCTGGGATCTGGGAATGTGACGACGATGCTAAAAA
Organism: Cephalopholis sonnerati; assembly: GCA_019142605.1. Taxonomy (NCBI): domain Eukaryota; kingdom Metazoa; phylum Chordata; class Actinopteri; order Perciformes; family Serranidae; genus Cephalopholis; species Cephalopholis sonnerati. The sequence goes on along the minus strand of JAGQAX010000022.1, from coordinate 3,855,403 downwards.
GACGAACCGTTTCAGCCTGTCCTCATTCCCAGGTCGTCAAAAACTTAGGCTTTGTTACGCCCCTCAAGGCGGATTTATACTTGTGCGTCAGCTCTACGCAGAGCCTACGCACGTGGCCTACGCCATTGTGAGCATTTATACTTGTGTGGTGGTGTGTCTGTGTCACTCTGCAGTTACACCTCCAGAACACTAGTTGGTGGTGGGGTTTCTGTGAAGTGCTGTAAAGTTTAGTTGATTCAAAACTCACATTAAACACACATTAACACACATTAAACACACATTAAACATGGCCTAATAGAGACAGTTTCAAACACAAGTACACAAATCAGCTTCACTATAACTGGCAGCATTCACAGACAAACACTTGTCTTTATCTGGACACATTTTCCCCACAAATACAACATGCTAACGTTATTAGCACAAGCCTATGGCATTTTACATTGTATAAATTAGCCTAACAGCTAGCAGAGATTTCCTCTGCTCATATGAAGCCAGGATAAATCACACACAAGACTTAAAATGCTATTTTTGTGGAGGCTTTATTGTCTTCACAATTTATTGTTTCTTATCTGTGAAATTAAAGTAAATAAAAGCTTTGTTTCCACTGAGGGAAATGGTTTCAGCTTACAGACACAGACAGATTTTTATTGCCTATACCTAACCTACGTAACTTTATGTTAATTCCATAACTCTATGTTAAGGATTGTAACATCTCTCACATGATGCCCAGCGGCCCAAAAAGACTTTTTCTCATAGACATACATGGTGAAAGAGATATCTGTAAATCAGTGTATTAATTTTTTTGACTCTGGGTCTGAGTCCCTGATGTTAAAGTCTCTTTAGGTAAGTCTGTCCTTGGGTCCCTTTTGAATCAGATCTTTTTTTTTTTTAATTTAAGGAATTAATGCCAGCTTGGGTAGATTTTCCACGGGTCTGTTTCAAATTGGGTCCACAGATTTGGTCCCGTGACGCACTCTAATTGAAACGTTTTACCCGCTAACTTCCATGTAGTTGCTGAAACCTTCTCCTAACAACCTGGTAACCTACTTTTCCCCTCCTCCTGGACTGTGCAGGAACAGTAAACAGACAGTAGATTTATTTATCCATCATCATCATATTTATCATCATCTTATCAGCTAACGGACGACCTTTCCCACGACAGGACTCCAACGCGGAGAAAAGAATCACCCTCGAAGTGCCGATGTCTGGTTTTCCTCACGGTCGCTCAGATGGAAAGATGCTTCCATTCCCCGCAGGCTGATGCAGATGTGAAGCTGCAGTATTGATTACAGCCTCCATCTGTTGTGCGTTTTCTCAGCCTTTTTCTTTTTTCCCCACTTCTTTCTATTGTGAATTACTCCCTTTGTTGTGTGTTATTTTTCCCATCCATACTCAGGCTATTTCCATGAGTCACACAAAGTGCTCGGTGCTGCAATCCAGGCCTAAAGTATTTTTACAGACAGACTCCTTGTTTATGGTTTTCTCATCAATAAATGGCCTATTGTCTCTGGACACCATGGGATTCAGTGTGGGGCATATTTTAATTTTAGTTTCAAACAGGAACACTGCTGTAAATATTACTGTGTGGAGACATTTGTTATACGAAATCGTATTTTCACGGTCAAATTCAAAAGTTAATTCAAGAGACAGGGTGGCCAACAGAGACAGGAAATACTCACGTGCTGTACTTCAGTACCGTTAAGAGGTTCTAGTGTTTCTATTGTGTGAAATACTGTACTTTTTATTGTCCTATATCTATCTGACAGCTGGAGTTATTGGCTATTTCGTCATCGGTTTAAAGTGGCGGTCCATCATCACATCCACTGGCAGATGATTTAGAGCTTTGGAGACCAGTATAAACCAGTATAAATTTAAGCAAAGGTGGAAACTTACTGATTTAATCAAGTACTGTACCAAAGTATTTCCATTTTATGCTATTTTATACCTCTTCACTACATCTCAGAGGGAAAGATTGTACTTTTCATTTCACTACATTTGTCTCATCTTATAAAACATGACACATTCATAGACTGAACTACAAAATAATATATAAACTAGTTAAAATTTGCTTCACCGCAAACATTAAAATTTAACTTTAACATTAATACATTGTTAAAAACAATAAAAATAACATACATTTATTACGTCTCTCCTCTTTGCAGATGATGTGGTTCTGTTGGCTTCATCACACCGTGACCTCCAACATGACCTGGGGCGGTTTGCAGCCGAGTGTGAAGCTGTCAGGATGAGAGTCAGCACCTCTAAATCTGAGGCCATGGTTCTCTGCCAAAAAATGGTGGATTGCCCCCTCTGGGTGGGAGAGAGTTACTGCCCGAAGCGAAGGAGTTTAAGTGTCTCAGGGTCTTGTTCACGAGTGAGGGTAAAATGCAGCGTGAGATGGATCGGAGGTTTGGTGTGTTGTCTGCAGTGATATGACCACTCTGTCATGATGAAGAGGGAGCTGAGCTGGAAGGCAAAGCTCTTGATTTAGCGTTCCATCTACGTTCTGATCCTCACCTATGGTCATATGTTTGGGTAGTGACTGAAGGAACGACTGCGTGGATACAAGTGGCTGAGATGAGTTTCCTCCATGTGGTGTCTGGGCTCAGCCTTAGAGATAGAGTAAGGAGCTCGGACATCCAGAGTAGAGCTGCTCCTTTGCGTCAAAAGGGGTCAGTTGAGGTGGTCTGGGCATCTGATCAGGATCTAATCAGTGCCTCCCTTTAGAGGTTTTCAAGGCATGTCCAACTGGTAGGAGGCTCCGGGGCAGACCCAGAACACAGTGGAGGGATTCTATATTTCACTTAGCCTGTGATCACCTCAGGTTCCCCCAGCAGGAGCTGGAAAGTGTTTCTGAGAAGAGAGATGTTTGGAGTACCTTGCTCAGCCTGCTGCCTCTTCAACCTGGCCCCAGATAAGCGAATGGAAATGGATGGATGAATGGATCTTACACTCGGCTGTATTTATTTTTTGTTTTATGACAAAACATGTCAGTAAATAACCCCACTCCAAAATTTTAAAGCTTATACATGTTCTAAGACAAATGCTAACAGGTGGCTAAATGAGACTACAGAGCGTCATCACACTGAACCGTGCCAAACCACGCTGAACACGGATTTACAGCCTTGTTGTGGTGGCAAGGTTGAAATCATTGAACCATGGTGTAGTTACTAGCTGTTAGCTATTTACTTATGGCGATTGTTAAATTCCATCGTCAGATGTCTTGTTTTGTCCAATCAGCAGTCCAAAATACAAACATATTCAGCTTACTGTAACGCAAGTCCAAGAAAAGAAGCAAATTCTCACATTTGAGGACCTGGAACTATCAAATATTGAAAGTTTTTGCCTAAAAATAGCTAAAATCATAATTCAATTATCAGAGTTTATCATAAAACACAGAAACTTTACTTAGAGTAAGGTAATTTTATATCAGGAGAGACTTTAGAGATCAGGTCCAGAGTAGATTCGAGGACGCGCACTAGAGGCCACAAACTTTATTTACAAAAAAAATGTTTTCTTTACTTTTTAAACAGTGGTTTTGTATTGTTTTGTATTTTCTTTTTTGTTTAGAATGTTCCTTTACATCATATTTGTTTGGAAAAATGACTCATTTTAGTTAAGTTTTAAGCTTGTTAATGTTGAACTAAACTTTATGCTGAAGATTGTGAGATCTTTAAAAACAGGCTGTGTACATCGATCAGGACCACAACGTTTGACTTGTACTGATGATAGAAAGTAGCACAGACTTTAAAGTACAGGTACAGTAAAATATGTGGAAACATACAGTACATGCCTGTTGAACATCCACACACAGTTGCTGAATGTACTTTTACTACTGCAGTATATTACCCCACACAGACAGATTAATGTTAGTTTATGTAATCTTTTTGGATCATAGGACACGTTTTCCTGAGCGTGTGTTCATGTGAAATATAAAACACCACAGAATTCTTTTATAAAAGATCTGACATTTTAAAATGTCTGACAAAGAAAGAGAGCAAACAGCCCACTGGGGACACATTTATTTGGAAAGTTTAGTCGGTGGCTGTCGACTGTTTATCTTCTGGTGTCAGATGTTAAACAGTAGAATATGTGAGTTCACACACTCTGTGGTCAAACACACATTCCCACTGACCACATATTAGACTGTCGCTGCTCCCCCGACACTGGATCACAGTCTGGGTGTCAGATGATGGTCCTGGGTGGAGGGTTGGGGGGTTTTTTGGTGGTGGTTGGTGGGTGGATCTGTTAGGGATCGAGGGCCCTCGGAGCTCTGCCAGCTGATGAAAAAAAAAAAAACAAAACCCGTCTGCTTTAAGTTTTAGCGAGCATTTTCTCATAATTACATTGTCTCGCTATGTGGAGCTGGAGGGTTTGGGGGTTGGGGGTGTAATTGGGGAAGGTGGGTGGGCATCTCTGCAGAGCCTGATACCAAATTGGCATTAAAGTCTGTTTGAAACGGGGGATTGTCCTGCTAAAGTGTAGGATTTGGCTCCTCAGCTATAAAAGTCATAGTTTCAGTGGACCTTTGGCAGTCCCTCTGAAGGTTTCAGGCAATCCAAAGCCACTTTTCCTTTTTCTTCTTCAACGGAGACATGCTAAAAATAAAAAAGGGCCTTTTTAAAGAGTGTGGCTTTTAATGGCAGCATGTAAAAATCTGCTATGTGTTAACAGCTTCACTGAGGCAAACCAAAAGACATGCCTTAGCGGCCTCAAAACAAATTGGGATGGCAAATGACGAAGCAGGAGGCTTTGGATGGAGGGTGGCTCTCTTTCTTTCTTTGTGTCTTTTTTTTTTTTATTTCTTTGTGTCTTTGTGTTTGATCAGGAGGGTGAGGGCGGCAGTGACGCCCTGAGACTCACAGCAAATACCACCGATCACAAACACTGAAAAGACTCTTGGTTTGAAAAGATAAAAGATAAACCTTTACAATGCTCCAGTGAACGCACACACACATAAAAGAGAAAAATATGTCGTCACACTGTACCAACAGTCACTGTGGGCCTGTTCTCTCACAAACAGTTTCTCCTAAAAGATTTCACAGTTGTGTGACGTTGGCTTGGTTCCATTGTAGCCACAACAGCAGTGTACGGTTACAAATGGAAATGTGGGTCAAACATTCAGTGAAACATCCCAACAGTTGTGGATGCAGTTTCAGGAATTTTCTTATAAATATTCATGTAAAGACAAATCCTCATGACTCTGATCATCTCCTGCCTTTTTACAATAAAGTGCGCCAGGAATAAAGTTTTCTGTAGGCTGACACACTTGTTCATATTGCCCTGGTTCCCTCGTCAAAAAGCCTTTTTCCTTCTTCCATCTTCACAAATGAACACCACTTTCATGATTTTTGAAGTCTAAATGTAATTGCTAGAAGTAAAAAGCTAATGTTGGGTTTTAAACAAACTACACCACGACTTCTACGTCGCCACCACACAGAGGCTGTAAAGCCGTGTTAGGCACGATAACATTCTGTAGGCTCATCTCGCCACTAGTACGCAAACACTTATTTTAAGACGTCGAGGCTTCAAAATTCACAAGTATGGTATTAATTGATGGTTTAACGTTGTAGAACACAACATGAAAGTCTCTTAAGCATAAACCTATTTAAAAAAAACCCATTGACTTTAAGAAGAGGGAACTGGTAGTGCTAAAATACTAACTCATTTCCAGGTTCAGGACTCATTCCTGCTCTATGCTAACGTAACAGACTAATTGGACATGTTTATATGCTAAACGTTAAGTTATGCTAATTCGCCATCTCTGCTAATTTTGTATCCAAGTTAACATGCTTACATTATCATGTTATCAAACCACGCTAACTTGCAATAAAAACAATAAAATACTAATAACTAATCCCAACTATAAAAATCGTAACCAAGATGTGACGTGTTTTGGACATTTTATCAAGTAAAAATAAAATTTTCAGAGCTTTCCAGTGAACGGACTCTATTTTCATATTACATATTATCCAATATCTCACTATTATTCAAACCTTGCTAATTAAACAGGCATTAGCAGGCTAATTTTAGCATTCAACTCAAAGCATGAAAAAAAAAAAGTTAAGTAAATCTTAAAGGAAACTTGGTGGAATGATCTATTTACAGAAAGCTGGTGAACTACTGTAGCTGGCAACCTAACTAGTAACATGACAGCTAGCTGGGAACATGTTAGCACTAACCAGCCACAATAGACAACCGAGCTAGCTTACTTGCTAATTGCCTGTATGCCACATTCTTGTCATATTGTTTCATTTTTTACAGCTGTGGGATCCAAAAGAACAAAAGTCTCAACCAAGTGGTGGCTAAATAAATAAATGAATTTTAAAAAACACTGTCAGTTAAATCAAAATATATTTCAGGATTGATTAAGCTATGTGCAAATATATACTGTGGTTTCACTCGTAGCATGCACCACTACAAATATGTAGGCCTACACAATTAAAATAGCTGAATGACATTATTTATATATTGTGACAACAAGGATTATAATGGGAGTAATTATGTTTTAATCATGTGTGAGGCTAGAGTAAGGACATGTTTACCTATTCCCGACATTGTGTTAGCAAGCTAGTTAGCATGGTCGCTAATCGGAAAAAGTTAGACGGCCTACCGTTTTTGTTTTTTTTTCTGTTGCATAAACAGTTTTTTGGTCCTGAAGTATGATTTAATTTTAATTAAGTAAATGGAAACATACAAACATTTAATAATATTTAACTCTGCCCCTGCTCAACAAATCATAGGTTTCAAAAGTAGCTTAAAATTCAACATTATTGCAGCAGTGTTGATGAAAGCTTTGAAGGAAGGAGGCTGGATGCAGTAGGTGGAGAGGAGGGAGGATGAAGAAGATTCAGGCCGGCAGGCAGGAAAACAGCGACGCCAGTCTCTGAGACAATCAGGGAAGGTGAGGCACATAAATCCGGATCAAAGCCCAGCCATCTGGCACTTTAACGGGCATGTTGACATGTTTGGCAGCGCGGAGGTCCCTCCAATTATACCCCCTCTCATTTTTCCCACTGGGCCTAATAGTTAAATGTGGACTGGTTGAGTTTAATGCTGCAGTTTTAGGTCAGACAGTGAACTCATGCAGAGCTGTCTGATGAAATAAATCACTGGATCGGTTTCTTTTCTTTCAAGTTCTGCAGCTCACAGAGTCCAGAGGAGTCGCTCAGAATGTTGCATCATACACAAGACGTTGAACTCTAAATCTGATTTGGCGTCCACATCCTGCACAGGAGACAAGTCGATCAGAATCACAATCAGCTTCAGTGGCCAAGTATGTGAACACATGCGAGGAATCTGACTCCGTTTAATTCTGTGTGAGTAAATTTAGAGCGAGCAAATCAACAAATTAAGCCGAATAAAGTGGGCTAAAATAGGTGCATATTATAAATATATAGGCCTTTAAAAAGCAACAACACATAACATCTATAAATAAGTCAAGAGTTCTTTGACTATGTGCAGTATACATACATCTTTTAAAGCAAAGCATTGAAAGAAAATGTGACTTTTTTTGTATATATTTACCTGATAGGGACACTTTGGCTTTGGGACTTAAATCTGTTGTCGATGAGGAATCTTTATGTGTTTTTGGAGGTATTAGAGGAAGCCTCTCTACACATACACACCTGGAAGTTGCCCAGTGCAACCACAGCATGATAGGTTGGCAGCTCCACTGGACTGGTTTGGCTTAAGGGCTTTGCTCCACCAGTGGTAGTACTGATGGAGAGGCAAGAGCTTTCTCACATTCCCCACCCAGATGTATCCTGCCGACAGTGATGTAATGGAGGGTATACACCTGCATACAAGTTATACCCACCTCTTGTTCTGGCTGTTTACCTGTATACCCTATCAGCCATTGGAATATATAGGAAAGCATACCCATTTCCTTCTTGGTAACCTACCCATCTACCTTGTATTTCACCCACCTCATCAACTTCCACTACAACACTGCCTGCTGTTCCGGGGATTGAACCAACCATCTCCTGAAAGCTTGCGTTTTTTTTTAACCTTTGGACCACCACTGCCACTTCCTGAATAAAAATAGAAGTATCAGAACATTGTTTTACTGCCATATAACCTGGTTTGGTGCCGAATGTGTTGATAAAGTTTGTGACATTGAAAAGTCCAGTTTTCTACCAACAGCCTTTAAACCACGACCACGATTGTTCTTTAACCTTAATCAAGTAGTTTTTGTGCTTAAATTTAACTAAACCTTAACCTCAGAGGAGGCAGATTGGAGAAGATGAATCATTTTGGCAATGACTAGGGTGATTTCCTGACTCCTCCTGTAGTGCTACAAGCAGGTCAAAGAGTTCAACACTGACCAGATGGATTGGCACCAAATTCTCAGACATTCAAGTTCCCAAGAGGACGAATCCACTTTTGTGGTCTTGACTGAAGTACCTCCTAAACTCAGTGGTGCAGTGGTAGCTGATGAGGTGCGTGTACTACTGGGTAGATGGTTAAGTTACCGAGGGGGAAGTTGGTATACTCTCCAATATATTCCAGTGGTTTTGTGGCTGACAGGTGGGTATACTATGAATGGCCTGAAAAAGAGGTGGATATAGCCTCCACTACACCACTGCTTCAGCTATTGGATGGACTGCCATTAAATTTTATACAAACATTCATGGTCCACAGAGGATGAATCCCTCCGTTGTGATCCCCTGACTTTGTAGCACCACCATGAGGTTCACATTTGTGTTTACAGCAAACTATCTCATTATTGTCAATTGTGATGAAACATGGTTCAGACATTTATGTTCCCCTCAACATTTTCATCTGTCATATGCTTTGGTTTATGACCAAATACCAGCAGAACTAATGACATTCCCATCAGCCTCGGCTCTACTTTGTCTTTACTGCTAATTAGCTAATGTTAGCATGCTGATGTTAGCAATTAGCGCCAAGCACAAGTGAAGTACTGCCTCACACAGCTGCTAGCATGGCTGTCAACTCTTTTCGTAAGACCTACAGTGACGTTTATGTTTTTATTGTTGACCTTGTTATGTTTTAAGTGTAGTCTCTTAGCTTTTGTATTACTGGTTCACTTTATTCTTCCATCTTTATTTTCAGCCTTATAGTCATTGCAAAGTTTAATGCTGCGTTTCAGAAAACTTGGAACTTTCCGTAAATTTCTGAAATCCCACTAGAAAAAGTACAGCTGAATGCCAATCAAAGTTGGAGTTACTACTTGTAAACTCAGTGCAAATCCATCTACCTAGCCTTTATGAAGAATGTTGTCCAACATCACACAACAATGGCAGCGCCCATGTAAGGTAGCGGAAACTGTAACTGGTGATCCACCAATTAAAACGTAACATACATGGGTGGATGAAGAGGCAGTGGGCTACTGGGCACAGATATGCAAAAGGCCCCACCACCTCTCCTGCACACGGGCAAGACACACAGACTTTGTGGTGTTTTTGTGTCTCCTTTTTTTAGTTTTGTGTCTTTTTGAGGTATTTTTTTTTCCCTTTGCATTACCTTTGCGTCTTTTTTTGGTTGTTATGTGTATCTTTGTAGTCATTTTGTGTCTGCTTGTGGTTGTTTTGTGTCTCTTTGCTGTTTTTTGCATCTCTTTGTGGTCTTATAGTGTCTCTTGTGGTCACTTCGAGTCTCTTCATGCTCAGTACTTGTTATTTTGAGTGATATTTTGCAATTAAAGGTAAGGGGAGCCTCTAACACTTTGGGCCCCTTGGCCTGTGCCCGGTAGTGCACTTTCGTAATCCATCTATGGCAATGTAATGTAATTGTATACGTTATAAAAAATATATATGCTATCATGTAGTGAAACCTGTTCAGCAGGTAAAGTATATCTTGTCTGCACAAAAGTTATCAAAGAAAACATTGAAAATGCTGAAAAAAAAAGTAAAACCAATAGAAAATATCTATTTCTGACTTTTGCAGATTACCCACCAATGTAGCTGTACGGAAACACAGTGAACAATGAACATAATCGTTTATACATGCAAGGAGACTTCACTGCTGAGAGTTCAGTTGTGTGTACACTTGCCAAAGAAACATCACTTTGTCACGGTCAGCCATGTTTTTTGTTTACATTTGGCGACGTGCACCTGGAACGCTCGAAGATCGGAAGTTGGAAATTTCAACTGGGAATTTCCGACCTCCGACTTTGACTGGAACGCAGCTTCAAGTATCCGTGCAACAAGCGGCATGAATGTTACATTACTCTGCATGTTGTGAGCGTGTGCTCCATAACTTTGCAGGAGAGCAGACTGGATAATCAGGCTGAGCTGTTCAGGAGGTGTTTCTGTGTTCTCTGCAGGGAAATGGGGGTTATTTTACCCCCATGAAGGCCTGATTGGTTCGAACCCTGAGGTCTACTCTGTTGTGGTTTGAGCTAAGCTCAGAGGAATTCCCATTACCTACCTCAGAGCTGCTGGACTCCTGCAGAGCTGCTGCAGCCAGGTATCCCATCAGCCACCACATGGCTGCTGGTGGGAAAGTGCAGCGGTGCCTCACATTGTGTTTCTGATGGGGGTGAACATGATGACATCTTTCCTGTGTGGGTCTCACTAGCTGCAGGGTTTCCTCAGTGACTGACGCAGAATAATGTATTTTAGTGATCACTGTTGGCCGTGCATCTATTCTTAATGTGCTGTGCTCTAAATATACAGCTGCCTGACTCGTCCATTTTTTCCTCTTGGCTCAAACAATGCGTAAGAAATGTAAAAACGTAAAGGCTTTGTTTGCTTTGTGGCCTGTGGAGCTCTGCAGCGCGGCGTGCATCATGTTATTTCCGGAGCTGGAATGTGTATGAGTGGATATTTTGGATGTGTCATGCAGCGCCGGCTGCCCGCCGCCGCCCACGCCTTCAGCAGGGATGCAGGCAGCGTCTCGTTTGATGTTGACAGCAGCCGTGATGCAACCGTCGCTGCAGAAGGGTGTGTTCCCTCCGGCCCACCGGCTGACGCACATCGCTGGGAAACTCCTTCCAAATTCCCAGAGCTCCCAGTCTGCTGGGCTGGGCCTGGACGGCTGCCACGACCGTGTGGGTCCCAGCTTCTTCTGTGGTCAACAGGATTAAACACCACAAATGTATGTTTGTAGTCAGACTCACACAGTCTCATGTGTGCAGCTGTAAAGATCAGGCCTCAAGTTTGAAGTAAATGAGGGAGGAATAAAATACGGAGACATTTTTTTCCTTTGTTCCTCTCCTGCTCCAGTGGCCTCTGCAGGGCACAAACATGTGGAGCAAAAAGTAACCTGGAGGAAACCTGGACGGGAGGCAGGACATGAACTCACTATCACATTCATGTTGAAGGAAAAAAGCCTCACGTTATTTTTCCCCTTCAACATGAATCCTATTTCATGTCACCTAAATGGGACTTACTCTGTGGCATATGAAAGCTGAAGTGAAGGGCTTGGAGATGCTTTTGCCCAGACTGGTGAAGAACCTGCAGATGGCATTAGGTTTCTTTGGTGGCGCCATCAGGTGCTGTTTAAAGGTTAAGGCTATGTGGTCGGCCTCTGGTCCTCCGAGGATCATTGAAACCATAACAAGCTCAGCGCACCCCCGGTATTTGCAGAGGTCCTTAAAAATGGCCTTGTCCTTGCTTTTAAAAATCGACTCCCTCGACTTCGGCCCATATCTTTTCGAACAGCCTGTTAATGACGGTATATGGGTCGCCCAAAATACTGCTCACCTTAGCTTTTGTAAAGGTTCGCATAACCACTCTATCTGTAAGTTTTTGGACAGATAGTTTGTTTTTGTCTTCTGTCTCCTGCTCTGGTGTTAAACACGGCACACGTTCAGGACCTGTCCCGGTTACTGCAGATGTTGGTGAGGTCCTCTGGTCTTCTGATCGCCCTGAGAAGGTCATTTTGACCTTGTCTGTCTCTTTCTCGTGAACCCGGTATGTCAAGAATGCGTTGAGGGAATTTTTTTTCTAATTTGGCAAAAACATCCTCCTGGAATCAAAGGTCAGAGGTCAAAGGTCACTGTAACCTTGCATCTGTCTCATTTTGTGAACATGATATCTTGAGAAGGCCTTGAGGGAATTTCGTCAAATTTGGCTCGGACGTCCACTTGGACTCAAGAATGAAGTCATTAGAATTTGGTGGTCAAAGGTCAAGGTCACTGTGACCTCACAAAACATGTTTTTGGCCATAACTCAAGAATTCTTACATTATTTATGACAAAATTTCACACAAATGTCTGACAGGATAAAATAATGAAGTGATGACATTTTATATCCAAAAGGTCAAAGGTCGACATCATAACGTTCTGCAAAAAACACTTCTCTGGCCATTGTTTAACATCATATATCAGGAACAGAAGGAGAGACATTTGGTCAGATACTGAATTGGTGACTCTAATCTTATAGAGACAGTAATTCTAGTTATTAATAATTCATTTCCATTAGCAGTGTACTGTAGCTCACTATCAGCTTATTGTTAATGGTCTAAAATAATATATACATATGCATATATTGAATAATATTCAACAGAGACATGCATCTGAATCACTGGGCCACTGGACGCCCTTTTATCTCATAACTGACTCAGTATCTCATAATTTAGATTTACTGTAAGTCTGTTTTTATCATGCATACCTTTCATGTCTTTTCTTTTCCTGGCAGGAGCTTCCAGAGCCAAACATGAACCTTCAGGGGATATATCTGTAACACAGTCATTGTGCAGCATTTAACATGAACTAACTACACAGGAACGGTCTTTAACGGTGAATAATTGATGTGTGTGGGATGAATTTCCATGCAATAAGAACACTGTACATTTTATGGCACTGAGCAGCTCTGTGGTTTTGTGTGTAATTCCATCCTGTGGGTTGTCATGTCATCATAGCTGTATTCTTAAGTGCTAAGTAGACAAAACATTTTAAGTCAAATTACTCTCCTCACAGTCGTAAAGGAGAAGCGGAGACGCTGCCACGCCTCTGCTGAAAAACAACATGAGGCACAAATTGCTTTGAGGCAGAAACAGCTCATAAAAAATAAGACAGGAAAAAACACCAACAACATGCACAACAAAGCCAAAGACACAACTTTAGTCTTGTTTTATTTGCAATTAAAGTCTTTTATCTTCAGTAAAAGTCTGAAGTCTTTTGGCTCCTAGAGGCTCAAATGGTCATTACACTTCAGTAAAAATGTCAATAAAACAAAATCAAATAAAAACGTGTTCATAAACATGAGGTCATTCTTTTGCTTCTTTAGTGTCTGACCTCTGGAGTCTCATCTTTTTTTCCTCACTTTGTTTTTGGGAAACAAAGGCATTCCTAAAAAGTCAGTCTATTCCAGCACCAGCTGTCATGTGGTGCAACACAGGTGGGAGTGCTTTGGTTTGGAGTCTGAGGGGATGTCCAAAGATGACACTGCAACTCATGAGGTGCTCTTATCTGCATGAAATGAAACTCTAGGATCAATGTGACAGATGAGATGACATCACCTGTAACTTTATATCGATGCAGCGCGATGTGCAAACACAACCTGCTCATCAGACACGCTGAGTTCAAACGAACATCAGGCTCAAGATGTTGTTGCAACAAGCGTTTACACCATGGATGTATAAAGAGAACTGGATACAGTGTTGTAGGCGGGGCCTCATTTATGACTATGTTGCTCAGCAGTGCATGAAGCCAAAAGCTTAATCTGTGCAGTATGAAACTTCCTAGCAGCGCACTAGAGACCTCTACGTCGTTTTTATCCGTCTCGTTTGAGGACATTGGGACCTAATTATTGACAACAGTGTTTAGTTTTTTATACTTATCAGGTCCTACAGATCCCAAATAGCTAGGAGAAATTAAAAATGCATACCAAACAAAAGTTCAGGTCTCGGGAGGTTAGCCACGTGTTACAACGTGTTTCAGCCGTGAGTCACACAGATAAGCTAAAGGGTGCCGGTGCATCACTATGAGATGCTGAGGGGCATGACAGAGCATTGGTATTTGATGATAACGGGTGAAAGGCTCCTCACCGCGACCGTTTCACAACATTAAACACGTGTTACAATGTGATTCAGCTCTGTGGCTTTCACGCTGCTATGAGACGCAGGGAGACAATTTGTTGGTATTCGATGACCTTGGATGAGAACGTGTTGGTATAACAAAATACAGTTTCTGTAAACATATATAGATTTTCTTTTACCTGTTACACAACTTTTTTGAGTGCCTGCAGGTACCCAGCCTCGTACAGGACTCTGCTGCTGTTGGTCTAAACACAGCCTTTAATGGCATTGTAGTGACTGTAGATTAAAATGTTCTTTCACAGCTCTTCATTAAAGTTTCCTGTCAAACATTCACCCAGTAGTAAAGAAATGTCTTTATTTTATATATTTATTTTAAATGGTTGGGGTCAAGAAAATGTTCAGACCTCTAGGTTAATTTTCCATTTTTTCCAAACTCAAATTTCCAGACTTTTTGGAAGATATTTCAAACCATGTAGATGTTTATTAGGAAAATAATGTTAAAATCCAACAAGGCACTTGGGGTGAAGCTGAGGAGCTGGGTGTGGGTGCGCGCAATACTTTTCGTCTTGCTTTTGACAACATCAAGTTCACTCTGGCCTGCACTCTTACATGGTGGTTAACATGTTGGTTGTGCTGGCTGCCTGCTATATGCTCCGCCATGAGAAAACATTCTGCTTGTAGGATCAATTTATTTTTAGAAATTCTGAATTTTATGTTTTTAAAAACAGAAAAGTGTCAATAATCTGGATATGCAAATATATTTCCATTCACTCTTTTGTTGTTATCCATACTTATGCAGACCTGTAAATTCCTAATTTCCTAATAAAACAGGCAAACCATAGCCAAAAAATATAATTTATTTTTTATTAATTTAATTAAAAAAAAAAACATTATAGGGAACCTATTTGTCACAACTTGCACATGGAAGTTATAAGTGTGTGACACATCAAAAGCCCTGATTGGCAGCCAGTTTGAGGGACGATAACATTTAAAAGGAGAAAGCTGTGAGTGGGACAATGGATCACTTTATTGTACAGAGCAAATTACAACAAAGCTCCAGCAAAGACGATCTGTCAGTAGACAATATCATAAAAGCTACCTGTCTTAGTTGAAAACCACTGATGTAAGGAACCCTGAGACCTGAAACAATGTCTGTGTATGGTATGACAACATGCCACAGTGAACGTCTATGAGCTCTTGTTTGCCAGTGGAGATCACCTGGCCTGATTGTCTGCACCTGTTCGCAGTGACTGCAGCTTCAACAGCTGAAACCACTAATGAGGAGGTGCATCCACATCCCTCTGGCCACGTCATCTTTTGATACCTTCTTGTGTATGTTCAAGGAAAAACTCACTAGTTCATGTTTTACTGTTTTCCTGCAGATTTTTCATGACTCAGAAACACAGAACTTTACGAGTCTCCTCAGACTGTGAGCTCTGATAGACACACATCCAGCAGCCTCCACGATGCTTTGAAGTGAATATGGATCGTGCAGACTCATCTTGTGAAGGTAACCTAAGCAGTGAAATAAAGGAATGTGTAATTTAAGGATACGTCCTAATCCTCCACCCTGGTGTCGGTGCCAGGGGAGCCTATAAATCCCTTTCCTGGTATCAGAGCCACTGATTGATCCGCGGATCATCATTCATCATTCAGCTGCTTTCTGTGTTCCCGTTCCATATTCCAGCCGTGGCCTCGAGCCAAAAGGTTTTAGGCTTCGTTCTGTTTTAAAATATTCCAGACTCTGCAGGACTCAGACCTTCCAAGCGTAAATATCATGGGAACATTTCAGCGTTTCCAAAAAGACCTCCACATCTGCTCGATGTCCGACTGCAAAGAGTGACCAAAGACAGAAGCAGCGTCGGAGGAATATCTGATGATTATTCCACTGCAACACATTCGGCACAGAAACACTTTCAAATGTCTCTTTGTCCTCTTTGTTTAGTTCAGACGGAGACGTCAAGTTTGTCTGTAACAGCTCAACACTTCATTAACCAGTGTTTTTAATCACTTCATTATAAAAATGTGTTTCAGTAAAACCTGAGTTTGTCTTTTTGTCTTCATAACGAACATTTCAGAACTACTTTCTTAATATTAAACCCCTCAGTCTACGATCTCAGCTAAACTTGATAGAGAACGTCTCCAGAGTTTGGACGTGGCAATAACCCAGTTACGGTGAAATTCAATGTGTTACAATGTAAAACTGTGGTTTTTTTGTGTTATCATCAATTTTAAAATCATTTCACATCCTAATTTCCGAACTATGAAAACTAATTTTCTGCTTGTCGTCATCACTGATCTCTGCAGCAAGCTTTTTGTCCTCCACAGCTGACGTCATGTTGAAAGCATATGACACCTTGTCACTGCGGACGTCGTCTTCAGTCTTGTACTTCTCAGCTTCCTGGACCATGTGTTCAATGTCTTACTTGCTGAGACGACCCTTGTCACTGGTGATGGTGATCTTGTTCTCCGTCCAAACTAAAAGTGATGGTGACGTCACACCAGATGCAGGACATCAGCAGTACATGTGTGATAAACTGGGATGTTGCGGTTTTGGCGGCATACATCCTTTATGTTTACATATGTATCATAACTATGACCTACGTCAGGTCCAGGGTTGGAAATTAGCACCTGCCACTGGCCAAATTTGGGTGAATTAGACCAACCTACCAGCTACAGTGGCAGGTTTACCAGGCCTCCAGGAACAGCACCGGGCTTTGAAGTTAATTTGACATAACGGCCAAAACCTGGAATTACAACAGTTTTCCCATCCCTAACACGTTCCAAAGGGCACGTGTCCTTGTAAAGGAGGCAGGTCAGGACCGGGAAGACTGCCTTATCCAAGGTTTCGCTGCAGAGACCATCCAGTTTTTCCCAGCCTTCAAGTTCTTGGACCCCACGAGTACAAGGAGGATCTGGTGGAATTTTAAGGACTGGACAACAAATCCTATAGATCTCTATGGTGGCCTCAAGGACTCTGCAGGTCCTCACTGAGCAAACACCTTGAGGTATACAGGGATCATGGCATGCCCTGGATGTCAACAATATTGCAAAGGCTCCCACAGCAGATGCAGGGAAGATTGCAGATCAACACTCTGACCTTCATCTGCTGTGTGGGGCTGATCCAGAATGGGGCCTACATTGATTTTGTTCATTTAAAGGATTTGCTGCAAAGATAAGCCTAGGGGGCATGTCTCAGACCACACTACAGAAGTTCCTGATTCAGGGGAAATTCATCCTTGATAAAGTTGGGAATGGGATTGTCTGGAGGCTTCACCTGACCGTCCCCTATAGGTTAAAAGACCTAAGAAGCCCATCCCGGCCCTGCTCCCACCACCCAGGGAACAAGAAGGCTTTGTCCAGCCTCTGGAAGACGTGCAGGCTGTTGATTAGGATGACGTCAGGCCCCCTGTCGCTTCAACTACCATGTGCTTGCCGCCTTCAAACAGCAGTGGAGCAAGAATGAGGACTCTATGATTAACACTAAACTGATTCTAGGTCTGTCACATGATGCAATGGAGCCCAAAGAGACTTTCTCATAGATGTACATTGTAAAACTTCTCTAAATCAGTGGATAACTTTTTCTGACAAAATGATTCTTTTCACCATCAAAGTTTGGTCTGATAATATTCCATATTTGAAAAGTTTGTAACCGGACTGAGACCACCTCTTCAAGAAGGTCTCAGTCTGGTTGTTTTGGTGCGCACCTGAGTGTGATTGCTGTGTTCACACCTGCCCAAACGAACCACACCGAGGGGCCAAACTAACTTGAGTTTGATTGAACCGAACCAAACAGGGCAGGTGTGAAAGCAGCTTTAGTTCCTAAAGCTAACAGGTGGGACGCAGGATGTGTAAAATGTTCAGGCTGTTCTTTGTATGTTTCTCTACGTAAAGCATGGCACCCAAATTTGTACATATCCGATGCATTTTGAAAAGATGCGATCATGTGACCATAGAAGAGGTCCCGAGTGTTTGTGAGAAGGCAGGTTGGGGTGGTGGATGTGTCACAGAAAAACAGACTTTTGCTCGGAACTTTCCCCTGGAATCCGTGTGAACTTTGAGTGAACTGTGAGTCATTTTAAGGTACGTCCTCACCATGTTCCTTTTCCTAAACCTTACCTCAGTAACTTTATGTTAATTATGTGACTGTACATCAAGGACGTATCGTCATTCAGGGAGTGCTAATTCGTAGGATATAATCCAAACTATTCTATGAAAATACGTTGAGATGTTACCTGTGGATATGCAGCAACTGTTTCCACCACAAGTATCACACAAAATGTAGATGTAATTACTGGGAGACTTAATGAGGCAAACACCAGATTTTCAACCTTATTTCTACCAGTAGAGATTCTCTCAGGAAGTCAGTGGTCAGAAGATTGAGTGTGACGATCAGCTGACCAACCATCAGCCCATCTCTTAGTTTCTTTAACATAATGTCATCATGTGGATCTGACGGGCTGATTACAGAGCAGATTATTATCTGTGTCTGAACTTCTTCCTGCTGATACGCCCATACACATCAAATCATATTATATAATGTTGTTTTTCATAATGAATGCCATCATCGTGACTCGTCTGAAATCTGAACGTGGTCTGTGATGAAGGAAAATGAGTCGTCAGGTCTGAGCAGAGAGCAGTCTGACAAGAACTCACTATAAAACAATGATGCATTAAAAAAACAGAACTGACCCTCAGTGTGGGAACATCTCTGACAACACACACTCTGAACACACACTGACACCTTCATTTAATCATTTAATCTGTCTTTTCATGTAAAAAAAAAAAAAATATTTAACAACAATAAAAAAAGCCTTCATTTCAAAAACCACAAATGGATTTTTTGGGACTTGCTTTGGTTCCTTCTTCACTTTTTCTTCATCTTCACTTCCTGCATTTCCTGTCCTTTCTTCCTTTTTGTTTTTCTTCCTTCCATCTTAGCTTCCTTTTTTCCTTCCTCCCTTATGTTTTTCTTCCTTCCTGCCTTCTTTAGGCCTTAGCTCCTTTCTCCCTTCCTTTCTTTTTAGCTCCTTTCCTTCTTCTCTTATATAATTATGTATTCCTTCCCTCTCTCTATGTGTCTAAGCTTTTTCCTTCCATTGTGTTTTTCTTCCTTTTGTCTTTACATCTTTCTTCCATCCTTCCCCCTCAACTTCCTTCTTTCTTCTTTTGTGTAGGCCTATTTTTTCCTTCTTCCCTTCTTTACGTCCTGGCTTCCTTCATCACTTGTGCTTTCCTTCCTTCTTTTTCTTAGCTTCCTTCCTACCTACGTTAGATTTTTCTTTTTTCCTTCTTTACATTATAGTTTCTTCCATCTTTCCTTTCTTCTTGGCTTCCATCCTTCCTTCCTCCATTCCCTTGTTTACCTTCCTTCCTTCCTGCTTTACATCTTAACTTCTTGCCTTCTTCCTTTCTTCATTCTTCCTTTGTCTAGGCCTATTGTTTCCTTCCTTCCTCTTTTATGTCTTAGCTCCCTTCCTTTCTTCCTGCCTTCCTTCTTTCTTCCCTTGTTTTTCTTCTTTCCTCACTTCTTTACATTTTAGCTTGCTTCCTACTTTGTGTTTTCCTTCCTTCTTTCCTTCTTAGCTTCCTCCTTTTCTTGTATTTTTCTTACTTCCTCCATCCTTTCCTCTTTGCTTCCCCTTTTCTTCCTTTGTGTACATCTTTCTTCCTTCTGTCTTTATGTCCCAGCTTTCTTCGTCCCTTCTCCCTTTATCTTTTTCTTCCTTCCTTCCTTACTTCTTAGCACCTTAGCTTCCTTCTTCCCTTGTGTTTTCCTTCCTTTTTGCATTGATTCCTTCTTCCCTTGTTTTTCCTCTTTCCATCCTTTCTTCCTTCCTTCATAGCTTCCTTTCCCCCCTCTTCTTCCCTCCTTCCATCCATCTTTATTCCCTTGTGCTTTTCTTCTTTCCTTCCTTCTTCACTTGTGTGTTACCCTTTAAATACCTACCTACCTTTTAATGTGTATATCTGGGAACATTTTCCAGCGTCTTGTCTTCCACTGTGAATGTAAATCTTGTGCTGCCGTGTGTTTCCACTGTGCTGTGACTACCTTTATTTTGTGTGTGAAGGATTTTCAGTCTCCACAGCTCTGAACCAAACACAACACTCAGTTTGTTTTTATAAGGGCTGTTAATAAAGTAATTCACAGCCTGCTGAACGCTGCCTCGATTGTCCTTCAGAGATCAGAAAACAAAGAGTGATTGGTGCGTTTAGGTAGCAGCCAACAGGGAGGATCTTTATTTTGATTTTTATGAGAAGACTGTGGTTGGGGGAATTCACCCTGACGCATCTGATGAAGTGTAAACTTTTCATGAGGGACTTTATCAATATTTTCTTTGGGCTTGTATCTGGTGACTCTCGGAGTCTATTTGTGTCAAAACACGGAGCTGTTTTTAGACATATTAAATTCAGTCTGTGCTGGAGCTCTCTGGGAGTTTCCACACAATCCCTCAGTGTCATTACAAGCTCTGCAGGCCAAAAAGATGATGTAGTGAAATCCTGACAGCAGGAAAAACTCACATTATACACTCACTGTGCACAACCATTGACTTGCACTATTTTACACTTTCTGCAGAGTCCACACACTGAATGTATCAGACGACCGATCGTTTCTGCCGAGGAGAGAAAATAAATTAAAAACACAGGAAGTCAGAATTATTAGATGCTGAGTCAGAAGCTGGGCGGCACAGTGATGCAGTGGTTAGCATTGTCGCCTCATAGCAAGAGGTTTTCTGGCTCCAAACTTGGGTGGGGGGTTCAAAACCTGAGGTGCACGAGTTTGCATGTTCTCCAAGTGTCAGTGTGGGTTTTCTCTGGGTGCTCCAGCTTCCTCCCACAGTCCAAACACATGCAGGTTAACTGGTGACTCTAAATTGTCCATAGGTGTGAATGTGAGTGTGAATGGTTGTCTGTCTCTATGTGTCAGCCCTGTGATAGTCTGGTGACCTGAACGCCTGGGACCCCTTAAACTACTTATTTTCATCTTCTCTATTGTATGAGGTTTATGAACATTTAAAGGCTGTGATTCTGCTCGTCCTTTGATAATCTGAAAAACCTCATATTTACTGTAAATAAGAACAATAACAATAAGAATTCAAACAAGTCCATATTCAAAATATCAGTCCTTATTCATCCAAGAGCTGCATGCGGCTCTTTAGCTCCTCCTCAGTGGCTTCCTAAGGCTTTGACTGAAAATTATATGGAAATAAATCTTGTTTCTTTTTCTAAAACAGTTTAATTTTCATTTATTGTTGTCAGCCTAAAGTTCAGACATTCTTGGACTGTAAAAATGCGTAGCCAAGACTTGCGTCATGTGTCTGTGGCCTGGCGCCTTTTCCTCTAAAACATCACTATCCATAGCTGAAGTAGTCTCGAGTCTTCCTAATGAGGCTAGCTGTCGAATTCAAATTCAAAAAAGGGAAAAGTCTCGGGGGAAAATAGAGATTTTAACAGTGCGTGGACAAATTTGTTTAACTTTGCAGTGTTGCAGATGAAAGCAAAGTACCAAATAATCATAAATATATTATTATAATATATTAATGAATGCTCATTTAGACCTATTAATAATGTTGACAGGCTAAATCCGACCTAAAAGGCTGTGTTACCTTTCATTATGGGACTCAAATATGTTTGTGTTTGTGCTAAGCTAGGCTAAACATGTCCTGGCTCAGTCACTCTGGGTAAGACTATAAAAAGCACATTTCCAAAAAAAGTTTTTAAATATGGACCTTATTATTACTGCAGCTGTTTTGGAATACATAAAAGGGACACTGAGTCCTACTGTATTCTCCACATGTGAATCAAGCAACATGAGAAAGTGTATTTTTGTGTGTAATAGGCCTAATCATCTCCTGAGTCTTCAGAGAACCAGAGAACAGCCATTTTTAATAAATCCACCAATGAGGACGTCCCCATCCATCTGCCAGAAGCACTGGTTCATAATACGAGTCTGATTGTGAAACCTCTTTGAAATCATAATACAACAATTTGCTTATTAACGCTGATCCCAAACCAAATGTTGCACATGCAGAGCATATTGAGCCGAGGCTGATTGTAGTGAATTATAGCCTGTGAATGTGGATAGTGTATACGCTCTCTGTGTGGTCTCTTGTTTTGTGGTGGTTTTTCTCAGACTATTGTTGCCATCGAAGCTGAATCACAGGATCTCTTTGTGTCTGTTTGCCTTGGACTCATTCTCATGAATATTTGAGCCTCTTTTACTGGTTCACTGCCTCGCTTGGTTTCATTCACTGTTTGAGAACGTGGTGAACTCCACCAGAGGGTTCAGGGTGAAGCTGAGACAAAAAAGAGTCCAGGTATGAGGAAAATAAGGGCAGTTGCTCATAGATTTACCCACCATGTGACACATCAGAGGCTCCTGTGCTGCGAGGATTACCTCCACAACATCAATACAAAATTCAAAACGTGTTCATGAAAACATTTGGACTCATATAAACTCAAATATTTTGTCTACAGTTTGCAAATCCAAAAAATGGACCTTTTTTTTCTTCATGCAGTGCTGAGCAACTAAGAAATGAACGGGCCCAGCCTCCAACGCTGTAGCCAGGTCTCATTATACATCTATGATATTAGCACACAGTCACTGTGAACTAAAAACATGATGGCGAGCATTCTCACTGATCCACTAAAATACGTCTATCAATGAAGTATTTGCACTCAGTGTCTCGCAGTGGCAGAGTGAACTCTGGGCACTCTGTAACTGTTCGTTAGTACATGTAGAAATATAAGGCTCCGTTTCTTCCACCAACAGGGCTCTCATTTTAGTGTAGAGCGTCAGACTGAATTTACCAACGCACCATGTCAGGTCACTCACTCTCCGGGACCGCCAGTGTTACTGGAAGAAGTAAACACTGACCAACGGGACCAGACTGGCCGACCCGTATGCTCTCACTCAGTGGATGGATGATGTCACAGGAAGCCAATCTTGTTTGTTTTGCTATGGAAGCTAACGTTAGCTAATGTGCTAAAAAGTTAGCGTTCCAGAGAAATCCAATCTTCCTCTTAATAGCTCCCCAGTTTCTGATGAGGTGGACATGATAACCCTTAATACACATAACGTTCTTCATCCCTACAACAGGAAATACTTTGTCCCTAACCTGATATGAAGTGTGCGCTGCACATGTGAGCATTTTTGATGATGGCCTCCGTCCAGTCCTTTGGTCTGATCACATTTAACCATCTTTGTTTTTGTTGACGGGCAGTGGCGGCTGGTTTTGAGCCATGACTCCTTCTATTCTGGCTCCCAATAACACAACAAGACCACATTTGAAGACTCCTATGTAGCCTACAGCCCTGTGGGAGAGAGGCAGCTTTACCTCCAGGTGATAAATGACATCATCATGATGTCGACCCTAAAAGGTTCTCTTTGGGCCACAATGCGGAAGATCCAGGTAATTTCACACCATGGAAACAGCACACAGCCATAGTGGAGTAAAAACAGGATGGCTAATATTCTCAGTGATCCATTAAAATACGTCTGTCAGTTATATTTTTGCACTCAGTGTTTTTACATTGCTGAGTATGGATTGGTCAAAAAAGTGTTATTTGCTAACATGTTAGCCACAAGTATTTTATAAGCTGATATTATGTCAAATGTTTTTTGTTCAACTTGTTGTGCAGTGAGGCTGCTTGTCCCGCCAAAAAAACTATTAAGCAGCTTTAAAAATACAGTTATGGTTGTGAAATGCCAGTGGTTTCCAGAAACAGCCTCTGCCAGCCAACACAGCCATAGCTGAAAACACCAAAATAATGGCTTCTTGTACAAATTCATCTTTTCTACCAAGTCTTTTCCCGGTATCTCCACTGCTGGCTGTTTCACCGGAGGCCTTATAAGAATTTATACCAGCACACACACATCAGTAAATTACCGCTCCCAGCATGCTGAGCAGCCAGAGTACAGATGTAGGCCTAATTATAGAGAGGACTCCTGAAAGAAAGTAATCCTCCCCGGTCTTGGAGAGCTTTCAGTCCCAGAGGAGGCTCCTCGACTCATCAGCCTGTAAATCAGCGCTCCATTGGCTGGAGCTCCACTTCCTGCCCCCACGGCGGGCCTCACACTCTCTGAATCACCTCGAACCCCGAGGACTGGAGCTGCGGGGAGGCCAGGTATATTTGCTTATCTTGCACTGTTGGATACACTGGAATCTGTGTAGAGTTTTTTAGGTGAATATTTTAGGGCCTTTTGAAATGTAGGACTGTAAAAACTTCCAGCCGACGGTGCCGACAGTTAAGATGCCGACTGTGGGATTTTTCTAACCGAGTGTGAAACATGTGGCCGCAGCGCTCACAAGAAACCGTTTGAAGTCTTTTCAAAATTTCAAGCTGACAAAGACGATTACTTACTACATCAAGAAATAGTAATCAGAGAGACATTTCCTTTTTTTTTTTTTTTAATTTAGTGGAAAGGAGTGCAGGCCCCATGTTGGCTTTGTTCTCGTATCGCTCCAGAAAACCAGCTGTGATGCTAAATTCATCCCAAAACTTTAGACTGCTGCTTCCCTTAACTGCTCTGCCACCCGTGAGGGATGAAGGAAAAACAAAAGAATAATAAAGCATAGATAAGTAGCATCATTACAGAACTGTACATAACTGTCTTTTGGGGTGAGTCCAAGTCAAGTTAATGCTGTGTCAGCAAAATGCGAGTCCAGCTGCAAATCTGTTCTGGCCTCAGTCTGCTTCTTTCTTTTGGGATCATCTGACAAAACTGTGGTTCTGACAGTTCTCTTGAGAACCAGCGTCATGGGAAAGGAAGGCTGGGTCATCTTTCAACCAATACCACAGCTAAATATAACTGTCAATCCCTAATAAACAGGCTCCGTCCTCAGGGTCTGGGAGCAGTGTTTTAAAAGGTACAATATGTAATTTTTGTAGATGGGGTCAATTAACAAAAATTGGAGCAATGCCTTCCCTGTAGTCACATTCTCCCAGTTAGGATTCCTTCAGTGCTCATCGTTAAAGGGGTTTTTACCGGGAGCTGAATTATCTCTATCAAGTCACTCCCTCTCCAGAACAAACAGACCAGGTAAAAGCAGTAAAAGCCAGTGTTTGTCTGACAGCCATGGTGGATGGGCTGCTAGCTCAGCTCCTGCTTCTGTGTGCTCACCTCTTGTGTCTGATTACTTAAGATCCAGACCTTTAGGAGGTTTTGACCAGGAGCAGATCTCTTCTTCTCCAAAACAAACGGACACAGTTAATTTAACTGGTGAAAGCACTGAATAAAGCCACTGAACATTAACAATCAGTGTTTTTCCGATGATGTTCAGCTCGTTGCGAGGGCGTGCAAGTTCAGCTCTTGCCAGTTGAAACACTTTTTAACTCTGACCTCGTCACATATTGATGTTTTGTTTCGACATATAACGTGTACAGTACCCTGGGTGTGTTGGTTGTCGACGTTCTGGGACGCCATGTCAACTTCATCCTGCTACATACATTTTGTTTTTTCAAAATACACTTACATTTTCACAGGAAATGTACAGTTTGCATTTGGTCTCTTTCAAAATAAATCTACTACGTCGGTACAACACCGCAAATTTTTTTTCCTTCAACAACAAACACTTGTGGTTTATCAAACACACACATTTTGTTTAGCTTTAGGCAACAAAAGCACATTGTTGGGTTTAGAAAAAAAAAACAGGGTTTGACTTTACACTCAAACGGGAAGAACACACAGGTTTCCCAGGTGAAAGTCGGTGGTTGTCGGACCCATCCACCACGCCCCCGCCTGCCCTACTCATACATTTCGCTCCCTTAACTTACATTAAGAGTGTTTCCTCTGTCGCCACTGGGCATCATTAAACAATAATGGTGAACGGCAGCATATCATGCTGACAGTTTTATCGTCAGCATCTGACGCCAGAGGCGATTGCCCAAGCACTGCTATTCGACGACTTGAATGAGACCAGGTTGCCTGCTAATGTATGCTCACTTTTTTCCTCTGATAACTTAAGACCGAGACGTTTAGGAGGTTTTTACCAGGAGCCGAATTATCTGCAGACGAGTCTTCCTCTCCAAAACAAACAAACTCAGTGATTTAAACTGGAAAAAACACTGAATGAAGCAGTTTCACACTAAAATTGCTCACCTTTTTCTCTGATACCTTGAGAACGAGACGTTTAAGATGTTTTTTACTGGGAGCCGAATTATCCGCAGAAGTCTCTTCCTCTACAAAACAAACAGACCTGGTATTTTAAACTGGTAAACACAACAAAGAAAGCAACTTAACAATGAAGTGTTTAGGAGGTCTTTATCAGGAGCCAAATTATCTGCAGAGGTCTCCAGCTCTCCAAATCAAATGGACCCAGTGATTTAGCGTGGTAAAAGAGTTTCACATAAAAAAAAAAACACTGTTTCTCCGATGCTGTTTTGCACAGCAGGTGCTGGAGCCTTGCTGCTGCAAAGGGTTGCTCAGCGTGTTTTTCTAAAAACTAAAGATACACAGACGTCTCATGACTAAAATCCTTCATCTAGTTAAAATATATTGTTAAAAATGACCAAGATCTAAAACTTATGCCAGCTTCTGATGCATAAACAAAGGTAATATGATGCCACTGACAGGTGACGGTGACCAAATGACACCGACTGTGTTCTTGATTAAAGTTACAGATTTCCTGCATTTGAACATTGTACACATCAACAAAATAACATTGTTCTAGTCGTTTTTAGACATTTTACTGTTGAAAAACGTACATACTATATCTTTACGGTATCAAGCCCCCAACCCTTTGACACACATTCAGTTGGCTCTCCTCTCAGTCAGCAGTGGAAAGACAAACTCCCTGCAGCTTCACCTGAGCAGGTAATAACCACGTCTGATTCATACCTGCACGTCAGATTCCATGAAGACTCCTTTTCTTCAGTTGTCAAAGCAGAGCGGACACACCTCGAATCAAACTGCCTCAGAGACTCTGCAGGTAATTGCTGAGCTGTCAGGTGAAAGTCTTTGATGTTCAGGGGAGCGCTTGTTTCGCTGATGGCCGTCATTGTTGACTGAGCAGAACATAATAACAGGGAGGCTAACACATCCTGCAGGCTAACGCTCACTGTTTATGATATTTAGGACAATTAAAGCTGAACATCGCAGAGACTGGGAGTATTGTTTCAGGCTGTTATGTTTGATGGATTTCAGTGGGCACACAGTGGATGTAATGAAATCTGTTGATGGTTTCTTTGTGGCGCAGAACAGGGAGGGGTCCTATTGACATCAGCGTTCAGGTGAGATCACAGGTAGGTAAATACATGTCTGAATATTCCTATTGTGACGGGGGAAAGTCAGAAAAGATCTTAAATGACCCCTATCTTTCCCACTCCCTGTGAACAATAAGTACCCATTAAGTGCTGTGTACACACCAGACTTCTGATTTATTTGGAAGTATTATATTTTGCCTGGAGCGCCGAAAATAACCTAGAATACTAACTTATCCCAGCTTTGCTTTGTGACAGCTAAATGACACAAAGACTGTATTATTGTCGACGCTGTATGTGGATGGTAATAAAAGTAAAACAAGATTTGCATATTTCAGATTGTGCAGGATTAAGAGACATTAAAGTTAAAGGCTTATATTAATTCTGGTTTTTGTTTGAGGGATATAATAGAGTAAAGAGTCCACTAATTTTGAGTATTAAGACCCGTTTCCACCAAACAGTACAATATGGTACAGTTCAGTGCAGTACAGTTTTTTCTGTTTCCACAGTGAAAAGTTGTGGATGGTACCAATAGAAGCGTTCCTTAGCGTCCCCATGTTTGGTCCCCCCTCTGTTGGGGTACCTAGCAAACAGATCTGGTACTAAAAGGTGGAGCTGTGAACACTGCAGTCTGATTGGTCAGTAGAGGACGCTCACTCTGCTCAGGGCTGAGTTGTGTCTGGTTTTGAGGATCATGTAACCACTGTTCATACTGTGGAGAGTTTGATTAGTAAACTGGAACTATAAAATGAAAGGATGTTTTGCTGCCTCTCACAGCAGCTGGAGTCGGAGAAAAAATCACTTCATTCACTGGGCCGACTGCCGGCAACTTTTAAGGTGGAACGTTAACTTGTAATGTTACTCAATGCATGAGTTGATGACGTGAATCCATCAGCACACCTTAAATTTCACTGTGACAACTTTGACCATCACTTTAGTTTTTATATGACAGACACTTTTAGTAATGAGTGGATCTTCAAGTGTTTAAAAATATATACCAATTTCAACCAGGTTATGTGATTGGCATATATTCTAATCCTCACTCAGAGAAAAAAAAAAGTGTTGTGGAGTGTTGTTCCTGTGGGCTACAGCAACACTAAACCCCTGAGCTTGCCTGAGAAGGACTAAATGCACAAAGCTGCTATTTTTAAATATCCCATGGAGAGAGACTCTCACTGCAGCCTGTTCCCATTTGTTCTGAAAATGTGGGCGTGCAGCCTCGTTCTGTGGACGATAAACCAGGTGCAGACTGATAAAGGAGGAAATACAGTGAGTAACAACAACCCCACCCTCATTTAAGAGGACTGTCGGAACAGACCGAGGGTCTAGGTACCATGTCTGAAGGGTTACTGTTGGTTCCAAAGGTACCTTACCAAAAGTGTTTGGCTGAAACGGGGCTTTAAAGAACTAATATTTTGAGAATAAATTTGTAATTTTTAGAGAAAAAAGTCGTAATATTTTTCATTGAGATAAAGAAGTCAGACTGCTGTCATTTGTTTACTGTGACATAGCCTTATGACATAACCTGAGTTCAGTTCTAGTAAAATTATGACTATTTGTGTAAAATATTATCACTTTTTATATCTTTTTTACCTTTAATAGTCTGACTTTTTTTCTCTGAATGAATTACAAATATCTCAAAATATTATGACTTCATTCCGTCTCTTACAATCTTGTGACGCGATTTGGCAGAAGACCCTCGCATATATGAATTGACTCACGTGACTAAGAAGGGGTCGGCAATCAAGTTTAGGTTATAAAACTACTTGGTTATGGTTAGGAAAAGGTCATGGCTGGCTTTGGTCACATACTCATGTGACTAATGTTTGACGTCACAAAATAATTCAATGTTGACTTGTAGTTTCAGATTGGACATGGACTCCAGTCTCTTGGGTCAAAGTCCTGTGCTTGTTGTACCATCCACCTGCCTGGACTTTTGTGCTCTTTGTACTACGTCTGTTGCTCGTCTGAAACCTTTTTTGAATTGAAACTTATCCATTTTTATTGTTTGTATACTTCACCTTAGCTAACATAAGACTTAAGTCGAAATAATGCTACCACATGAACTGCCAGATTGGTGCCAGTGGCGCTCCAGAGGGCTGAAACTGATGACACTGCACTCACAACAGTGAGTTAAAGTAGGTCTGAGCAGGTTTCGATGGTCCCATGTTTGAAGCCCAGACTGCCATCTTGTGTGTGAGTGTTTTAAAAAGTATGTGTATTGGCTGCAGTGTTAGCTGCCACATGAGCCACGCAATAAGCAACACTGCTTTAAGTGACATTTTAAGAGGGAAGTCTTAAATTCGAGTGTTTTTGCCCTTGAAGTGTGATTTTTAATTAGTACCAGCACACATGGCATTTTAGTCTTCACAGCCACTATATAAATACATATTTTACCTCCATAAAGAGCATTATATTCTCCTCCTGCGGAGCGTTTTTAGTTTTTAAACAGACCATCCAGACGCATTAAGTAAGTGCTAAGAGGAGTTTCTGTTGGCTCTGCTGTGCATCACTGAAGTGTGGGTGGTTTCTCTTCACACAGACTCTCAGTCAGTCCAACAGGCCACGGAGGCCAGAGCCAAACACACTTCTACTCTTTACTCTGTGAACACACACTCACTGCCAGGTACACCTGAGAGCCAATCAGACGACACGGCAGCAGATTAAAGCTCTGGACTCGCGTCCGCACCGAGGTTGTGTTTTATTTAAATGTCTTAAAAATGACAAGATGAGGCTTTGTGAACAGAATACCTTTATTTTATCATATTATCTTGTTATTTATCTGGTTTACAGCATCAATATCTCGGGAGAATAACCTGTAGGTTTTTTTCAGGATAATTAATCTTTCAGATATAAGATATAAAGATAATTAACTCATTATGTTGAGTTAATTGGATAAAATGAAATGATTGCAGATTTATGATGATACATAAACACTTAAACATAATATTAGGAGGCAGAATTTTGACTTCTTAATTATACTGTTACATTTGTCCTGAGGATGGCGCTAAGTGGAGGTTAATGGTGGTGACAGTCACCAAGGTCACACAATAAGATCATACAACCTCACTTAAAAAACTTAAGTATAAATGTTAGAGCACTGTTATGTTGTTGCTGCTTGAGGTGGAGCTGGTTTTAACCACTTTATATACAGTTAGCTAGTTTAGTCCAGTGGTTTACAACCCAGGAGTTTTGCCCCTCCAAATGGTCACCAAATAAATCTGAGGGGTTGTGTGATGAGTAATGGCTAACGTGGTCTCGCAGAAATATGTGAAATAACCACGACCTCTTAAAACCGCATTACATGGTGGTGGTGCATAATTACGTGTCAACTGAAAGTCAACTAGGATCCGTTGTTGTGGTCGAGACATGATTTACCTGGTTCAACAATGTCACGCAATGGTTACGATTCCATAGGTGGCATAAAGAGCAAGAAAGTCCGCATAGAGAGGAGGTTGGAATCATGGATGTGTCAAACAAAAACAGGACTTTCACCTACACTGTAAAGCTAAAGGTCAACACTGACTTCTTCAAGCTTTACATGCTGACATTCTTTATGTATTGTCACGTTACATCACTCACAAACCTGTATGTAACATAGTAGCCCCTTTTACACTGCCAGATTTTCAGTGAATGTTCGGCCGTTTTGCTGGCAAGCTGCGAGCGTTTAGACACACAGAGCCGGATTGGCGAGTCGATCTGAGGTGCCCAATTTTCCACCTCGTAGGGTAGTCATATTGGCAGAACAGTTTTGGTCTAAACAGAGCGAGGTAGGCTTCCACCTTGGGAGGGGCTGTTGATGACTTGTGGGAGGGGCTGTTGATGACGCCGCATGTTCGACCCACTGGCGTGGACTTCAAAACAGGAAACAGCTGATAGCAGGAATGAGTATCTAGCAGCACTAAGGAGACGCAAAGCAGAAGATGAGCAACTGGGGAGATAAAAAATTGCACGCCCTCCTTGCCCTCGCTAACGAGGAGGCCATT
Organism: Cephalopholis sonnerati; assembly: GCA_019142605.1. NCBI lineage: Eukaryota > Metazoa > Chordata > Actinopteri > Perciformes > Serranidae > Cephalopholis > Cephalopholis sonnerati. Next base: position 3,824,264 of record JAGQAX010000022.1, on the reverse strand, counting down.
AACCGTCAGATGACGGGAACCGTGAAGGACGGGCCAGTGTAGGAGAGAATCACCGAAGGACTGACCAGCTGCGGCTTTCCTCTGTGCGTCACTGTTTACGTCACACGCTGAGCTGCACGTTTTGTTACTAGCTCCGCCCCCCATTGCCTCGAAAAAGGCGCATTCTGTATAAACAAAAGTAGGCAGGCAGCATTTTGCTGCACTCCCTGATTTTGTTTTTATACTGCCAATGCTGAAAGAAGACGGATTGGGCTTTCCTGCAAATTTGCACATTTCCTATTTAAAAAGCGCTGGTGATTTTAACCAAAAATTTGATCTTTTTCTAAACCTAATCAAGGAGTTTTGGCGCCTAAACCCAACGTGCCGCCACCACATAATTTAACACACTGCGTGACACCCATAGACTGTGAAAATAACCGACGTAGCTACCGTGACATCACCCACTGGTTTGTCAACGACCAATCTGAAGCATTTTGGCTGTTGTAGTCTTGTTTTTTTTTGGAGCTAAAAGTGACCATATTTGGGCCAGAGGGTGAAGCTTAGGAGGAGCGAGAGGTGGATCTGACCCTTAAACTGTAGCACCGCCTTGCAGACAGCCTGTCACTCAAACGGCCCCACCCCTAATCATGCCTAACTTAAAGCCTGAACAAAATGTAAACGGGTGAGTTATATAAAAATTCAGCCCTTGTGCAGTTGTTAACATGCAGGTCTATGGGGACTGACTTGCTTTTAGTGTCAGCCTCAAGTGGTCATCAGAGGAACTGCAGTTTTTGGCACTTAAGCGTTGGCTTGGTGTCACCACGTAATGCGGTGTGAAGAGGTCATGGTCATTCCATGTATTTCTGTGACATTCTGTTGTTAATGGGAGAGGAAAGAAGAAGAAACTTAATTCTAACACATACATCTGTTTTCATTTTTTGTCTAAGTGTTGACATTTTTGTGAAATTCTGAGTTTCACCTCACTGAGCTTGAGCAATTATTTCATTAAAATCATCCAAGAAGTTTCCTAGAAAAATCACTCGTGAATTTGTTAAACATGTCAAGAGGCTCCAAAGATTGGGAACAACTGGTTTATTACATAAAAATGCAATTATGTTATTAATATATGTCCAATATTTTATATGTAAACTATGAATCTGCAAAGATGTCAGACAAATTTAGTAGAATTCTAAATTAAAATGGAAATACTCAAGTACAAATACTTAAAATTGTACTGAGGTGTAACACTCACCCTCCACCACTGATCACAGCTGTATAACACAGCGTCCTGATGCTTAGTCACGTTCTGTACGTCTTCCCATAATCCCTTGAGGTTATGTTATTGACATGTTTCCATCTGTGTGTCATCATGTGATGCGTCGCTGTCTGACAGACGGAGACGTTACCTTCTGACTCACCTCTGTCATTTACTCAATAGGTCTGCTGTCGCTGGGAGACAAAGACTCATCGACCGCTCTGCTGACATCACTTCCTCTCTCCTCCTCTCCGAGCAGAGTTTAGCATCCAGCAGCTATTTTAGCCCCAAACACCAGCGTCTATTGTTGCTGGGCACTAAATGTGACAGCAGTAAAAGTGGGGAGACCTCAGCAAAGTGAGGCTGGAGCTGGAAAAACACATAAAGTAATTGAGTGTGTGTGTTTTAAAGGCAGCTCTGGCAGCGGCAGCTTTTATTTCCTGACATGTTGGCTTTTTATGACCTCTGTCATTTTGGTCTGCGGCAGTGAGCCTGTGGTCAGTCACTGTCTTCCTCCACTTATCCCCCATAATTCATCACTTATAGGATTGACAGACGGAGAGAGGAGAAATACTCAACATAAATACTACAAACTGCCTTTTATGGCAGGAAACTGAAATCTAAATGTTCAAACACAGAGCTGGACTTCAGCCTGAGGTTTGAAGACGACAGAAAGTGTGACGGGACTCTGAAACAGTTCAGTTTGGCTCGTGGTTTTTATTTAGTTTTAGTCTTTTGACAAAAATCTTCATCAGTTTTAATGAGATTTTTGTCATCAATGTTGATGATTTGACTCGATGTTTAGTTTTTGTTGTGTGTTGTTAGTTTTTATGTCCATTTTGAGGCCACAGCTGTCTCCGTCTCTGTTGTGTACAGTTAGCGTGGTTACAGCTGTTGTGTCCATGAGGCCAGTGGTGGAAAAAGAGCCACTCGCAGGGTTCCTGCAGTCCTGGAAAACCTGGAAGAGTCATGGAACTTCACAATCACATTTTCCAGGCCTGGAAAAGCCATGGAAATAGTAAAAATCATTGAAAGTTTCAAAAGAGCCATGGAATCTTGTTGTGTGTGATGAAAGTGTTACAGTAATCTAACGTGGAAAACCCTCCATGTAATGTAACGTAATGGTACATTTATTTTCTGTAGCTGTTGATGTAACTTAGCTCTGATATGTGTTGATGTGTTGATGTGAGCGGGTAAGTGGGGCAAGACTTTGTTTTTTATTATCGGTCCTTGAGAATTCAAGGAAACGTTTCAAAATTTTGTCTGTGAAAACCTGTACTCGGAAATACTTGCTTGGAGTGCCAAAGCGCACTCTGGCACAAACTGTACTGTACGTAAATTCAGAGCATTGTTGGAATGTACCGTTACATTATTCAGAACGCCAAACTCTCAGAGCAGCAGAGCATATTTTGTTCACTCTGTCTGGGGAGACGGAGCAGAAATGAAACTCATGTAGAAATAGAACTCTCCGCTTCTTCCAACAGCTGAGCTCTCATTTTAAGCCTCCCACAGACTGAGGTTTTAGCAGTCTAAAGTTTAGTGCAGCTACACTGTACAACATGGATCTAATAAACTTGGGTATGACATCAAGTTTGATGTACGCAGACTGTGCGATGACAGCGCCTACTGAATCACAGGCTACGATGTACAGTGTAACAGCCACTGATACTGAGTGCACAAAGATGCTGCAGGGGTTATTACTTCTCCAAGTGTGAAGCACACCATTATTAATAACATAAAGTTTAGTGGTCACAATTTACTGTGGTATGTCTGTGTTTGCTAGCTGCTAGGTGTCTAACCTGGCAGCGTAACTCCGCCTCTATTTCCCTCCATGCTTCGTCCTTCTTTACACGATCATGGTCAGAGCTGGAGGACACGTCATACAGGCAAGGCTTCACAAGGTTTTCCTCTTTGCTGGAATCACACACATTTCTTTTAACGTGTTTTGTCTCCATGGCGAGCTGCTGTCCGTCTGTTTGGGTTTAGCGCCAGTGTGTCATTCATGCTGCATTTCTATTGGTTGGTTAGTAGACATCAGCGGTAACAGCAGTCACACAATGTGACGATCATCCCAAATTTCTGACACTAACTTTTCTGACTCTTGATCGTAAGACTGTGACAACGGTTGTCCTTGAACGTCTCTCACTGTGCGCCATAGGACCACTGTTTTAGAGCCACAACCAAAGATATCGCCATGATTCATTTACGTTGGTCATCCATCGTCAGGGACAGCCCAAAATCCCACAGTCCCACAAACAAAAGCACATGGCTTTATCAAGAGTAATATCATCCAACCACCCAGTGCTAATAATCAAATAATCCCTTCCCGGGTTGGCCATGATACAACGTCCCCAAAGGACGGGTGATTGTTTGTCAGATCGGAGGTCTGATGTTTTGAGCAGCTGAATGGTGGAGCTGGTAAGTCTCCATGTTTTGTAATTGAAGGCCACAAATTTTTCCAAGTGCAAAAAGAGTGTGTTTTTCGGAGAATCGGGACTTTGGAGCAATGAACATTTGTTTTTGAGAAAACATTCTCTGTTCGGAGAGGTCAACAGTTTTGTTGTTGCAATAAGTTTCTAATTTGTCTGTCGGGGACAAACAAACTGAATAAAGATTAATTTGTATAAGTCTGTTTATTCAACCTGCAGCACAGAGTGATGTCACATCATCATGTGCTCAGAGTCTGTGTTTGTTTGCGTGCGATCAGTCCTGTTGTAGCAGCATTGTGTTCTTCAGGCAGCAGACAGATTTACCATCAAACCAAACCTCAATAACAAATCTCAGTTTTATTCTCTGCACAGCGCACTGTGTGTGTAATTAGTAATATTTCTATATGTTGGTCACATTAAACCCACATAATCAGATCCCTCCGTTACCAGCCGAGCTGCTGGAGGAGGCTCATGAGGAGGAATACCTGCAGACAGGTATGCACCACATCAAAGAAATTCTCTTTACTGGTAACAGTGTTATTAAAGTTCCCCTCCAGGCTTCACACACACACACACACACACACACACACACACACACACACCAGTTGCAGCCTGCAGACACCGACAGCACTAAATATTTACAAGAGGAAACTTCAGCGACGTGAAGTGCGACGGCTCTGTGTGGTCTGAACGCATCACACAGCTCATACCTGTCCGCCCCCACCGACCAATCCCGGCCCAGAATTCCCCCTGCATGCTGTAATGCGTGTTTTGGGTGTTCTGGGTGTCTGTCGATGACACCGTGATCAAATGGATGTTTGTTTCACAACAGAAGTTCAGGAGTGAACGCCGCTCAGCTGGAACACATCCATGTGCATGAAGTCAGTGTAGCAGCAGATGCTGCAGGCTGATCTGTGATCAGATTTACAACGTCTGCCTTCAGGTGCAGCTCCTATAATCCATGTGTGAGGTTATTTAAGTAAAACTGTCTTGAGTCACTTTCCCATGCTACAGGAAAAGTTTATTTCCCCTCACACAAATATAGCCACAAATAAAGGAAATAAATGAGCGCAATCATGTTTTTTAAGCCTCAGTTTAGTTGGTTTGTGCGCATGTATTTTTATTGAGGCACTGATCTCCTGATTCTTTTCATTTTAATTCAATCGCATTCATTTTTTCCTTTATGTAACAATATTGCAGCCATCAAAATTTATCCTTGAAATAACAAACTGTCGTTACAGATGAAAAATTTGCTTAAAGTAAACATTTAAGTTATTTATTTATTATAATCGTTTGTGAAGCTTGTGGTCTTAAGTGCTACAGACCCTTTAATTGTTTGTAAACAGTATGATGTTTTTGGTGGGCGGGGCTTAGCTGGAGGCAAAACAATTCTCCACAGACATTAGCTAACGCTAGCTAGCAAGTTCTGTTGGCTTTTTTTAAACAATGGAGGAAGATGATGTGAGTGCGTTCAGAAATACTCATTCTGAGTGTCGGAGCGCACTCTGACACAAACTGGACCATTCATAACGCTGTCTGAATGTACCGTTGGGTTATCCAGAGCAGCGCACTCTCAGAGTGGCAGAGCGCACTCTGGACACTCTGTCTGTGGAGACGGAGCAGCAGAGCGCCGAGCGGAGTGAATGTGTGATTAACTTAAGCGTTGGTTCATTCATGTAGAAATATAAGGCTCCGTTTCTTCCACCAACAGGGCTCTCATTTTAGTGTAGAGCGTCAGACTGAATTTACCAACGCACCATGTCAGGTCACTCACTCTCCGGGACCGCCAGTGTTACTGGAAGAAGTAAACACTGACCAACGGGACCAGACTGGCCGACCCGTATGCTCTCACTCAGTGGATGGATGATGTCACAGGAAGCCAATCTTACAAAGGAGGACCACACTTGAACAGTTTCCTCCATTTTGTTTGCTGTCAAAGCTGACGTTAGCTCGCAGAACACTGGAGTTTCTGATCTGCCACTGTCTCGGTTGGTTAGTATGTAAGATTCAAAGTGACAAAACTATTCCAGATAGAAGACATACTTTCACTGATATTTACTTTTTTGGTAGCTAACATACATTTTGCCACATCCCCCGTTTGCAGCATGATACTGATTAGCTTCTGTGGCAGTGGATTTGATTTATCAAAGACGCTAGCAGAGCAACACAATACATGAAATAAGCACAGCAGAAACTTAAGATGGGTCGGACCACTGTGTTCAACGATGTGTCTTTAAATGTTACAGTTTCAACTGAAAATGACAACAATGAACAAGTTTGCTTATTTCACACATCTCTGCAACTGAAATCAATTGCCAAATGTCTACCCAGAAGTGATTGTTGCTGCAAGTGTCATGTCACGGTGAGTCGGTCTATATTATCACCATTTTCCCCTGCAGTTTCCTGGATCACAATGTCTTAATCAACCATATAAAAAGCTCCGTTAGCATCAGTGATGTGGCTTTGGATTTGTTTGTTTATCTGTCTAACAGTTTGCACTCTGATGTTGTTCCAGATCTTCCCTCTCTCTCTCTCTTGTGGTGTTCCTCAGGGTTCAATCCTGGGTCCTCTAACATTCTCCATCTGTATATCACTCCCTGGGTATTTAATTTGCAAACACATATCATACAGATTTTTATTTGCTTGCTGATGATGCACAGTATAATGTCTCAAATTAAGGACACTGATATGTTGTCTAATGGCTCTTGTTGGCATTAAGCTCTGGATGTTGATTGATTTTGTCCATTTAAATAACTTAAAGTCGGATACTCTTACACAAGTTCAGAATTGATTTTATGAATTATTTCTTGGTTTTAATGTCTCCTTTGATGTTTTAGATGTTTTAAATCACTCAAACAGCTTAAACTTTGCCATCATCAGTGGAAACCAAAATACATTGGAGACCCAGAAAAGGTTTTTTGGCAGTGTTGTCATGTTTTAGGAGGACAGAAGCCCTCTCTCTGTAACAGCCTCCACAACCGGGATGATGAATAGCCTCTGCCAGCTCAGAGAGGAAGAGGAGGAAGAGAAGGAGGAGGGTCGGAGGAGTCCAGCTTCCTCCTCGGGTTCCCCCTCCAGCTCCTGTTTCACAGAGGGGGTCCTGGACCTGATGGAGGAGGTCTGGTCTGTCACCACCGTCTGCCCACACCTCTGACATTAGTCTGTGCCTCCTCCCTGACCTCCTGTATGACTGCAGGAGGAGGAAGAGGAAGAGGAGGAGGAGGTTAGGTGTCCAGGTGATTGATGCTCTGCTCAGAGGTTTGTGATACTGAAGCCTGAGTCAACAACAGTTTAACCAACATCAGTTTCTTACAGTTGATGTTGATAGTTTCAGACAGACGCTGCTTTCAGCTGATATTTTGTGACAATATTTAATTTCTAGAGGGATTTAATAACACGTACACACCATGATCACCATGGCAACGAGTGTATATATGCACCAAACAATACGAAGGACGTACCTTGAAATGACTCAAAGTTCACACAGTTCTGAACACCGGTCTCTTGGGGAAAGTCAATTTTTTTGTGACCCATCCACCACCCCAACCTGCCTCCTTCCAAGACCACTCGCAACTGCTTTCTTCTTTACTCCTGTCATGTGATGCTTTTGTAGGAAAATGTATAAGTTCTGCATGAGAACACCCTGTCTGTTGTTGTGTTTTTGCTCAATGTAAATGCTGTTTATGTTGTGTTGTTGATCTGTAGGTGTTGTGTAACATTTATGCATTGCATTATTGTTTTTTGGTCGTTTATAGCCCCGTTTCCACCAAACACTTTCAGTATGGTACCTTTGGAACCAACAGTAACCCTTCAGACATGGCACCTAGTGTCTAGCGTTTCCATCTCAGACAATCCTCTTAAATGTGGGCGGGGTTGTTGTCACTCACTGTATTTCCTCCTTTATCAGTCTGCACCTGGTTTATGGTCCACAGAACGAGGCTGCACGCCCACATTTTCAGAACAAAATAGAACAGGCTGCAGTGAGAGTCTCTCTCCATGGGATATTTCAAAAAGCAGCTTTGTGCATTTAGTCCTTCTCAGGCAAGCTCAGGGGTTTAGTGTTGCTGTAGCCCACAGGAACAACGCTCCACGACACTTTCTTTTTCCTCCAAGTGAGGATTAGAATATATGCAGTTCATACAACCAGGTTGAAATTAATATACATAAACCCTTGAAGATCCACTCATTATTAAAAGTGTCTGTCATATAAAAACTAAAGTGATGCTCAAAGTTGTCACAGTGAAATTTAAGGTGTGCTGATGGATTCAGGTCATCAACTCATGCACTGAGTAACATTACAAGTTAACGTTCCACCTTAAAAGTTGCCGGCAGTCGGCCCAGTGAATGAAGTGATTTTTTCTCCGACTCCAGCTGCTGTGAGAGGCAGCAAAACATCCTTTCATTTTATAGTTCCAGTTTACTAATCAAACTCTCCACAGTATGAACAGTGGTTACATGAGCCTCAAAACCAGACACAACTCAGCCCTGAGCAGAGTGAGCGTCCTCTACTGACCAATCAGACTGCAGTGTTCACAGCTCCACCTTTTAGTACCAGATCTGTGTGCTAGGTACCCCAACAGAGGGGGGACCAAACATGGGGACGCTAAGGAACGCTGCTATTGGTACCATCCACAACTTTTCACTGTGGAGACGGATGTACTGAACTGAACTGTTCAGTATTGTGGTGTTTTTGTTGATGTAACATTGCTTTTGTTTCCTGTATGGTGACTACAAAGTTGTATCAGTATAAACTGCTCTGTCTGGTTCTTCTTCCTAAATTTAAACTCTGGAAACTGAAGTTTTAATCTTTTATTTCAACATTTTAAAAGCATAAAGACGAGGTGTGTTTGAAACTCTTCACTTTAAACTCTGATAAATTCATCAAATAAAAAGAAATCCTCAGCTTTTGAATCGACTGCTGCAGAATCTGGAAGAGATTTTTATGTCACTGACTTCAAAAGTGAACTGCAGCCTGTTAGCAGCAGAGGTTTATATGTTGTAAAGTAAAGTGGAGTCCACCACCTCCACCTACAGTGTGCACGTATGATTTTTATTTACTCCCTCAGTTAATTTCAGAGCCTTTACTGAGTACAGAGTGGGTGTATTTTATCCTGAACGTCTTCCAGTGGACTGTAAAGTCTGACAGTCTGGCAGAGCAGCCCTCACTGATTTTATTTCACAGATCTGGAGCCTTGAAAAGCGTCCTTGAAACATTTCCTCCTGAACTCTTCAGTGTATTCACTGTTTGTATCACTCAGAGAAAATACCTCTCCTCTGATTGAGCATGTCTTAAAATAACTGCTCGCTCAGGGAGCGTCAATTAATTTTTCCACACCACCACTGAACAAAACTTTCCAAGAATTATGTAATTTCATGTCAAGGCCCAGAAAGCTCAGACTCACCTCAACACACTGCCCCCTGATGGAGGAAGGACTGAACAGCAGGCAGGGACTTTAATAAAGCTGAGTGTGTTTGAATCTTCTCTACAATTTAAGTATCCTTAATTAATGCTTGAAAACATCTTAATATAAATAAAGCAAACCTTCCTCTTCATCTACACACATTTTGTGGATGTCTCACATGTTTGACGGCCTGAATAAAGTTTCGCCTTACTGAAGGTGATGTACCAGGTTTGTTCCACCTCTGCTGTGTGTACCTGTGTGTGTGTGTTTGGGGGTCCCTCTGATGAACACAGGAAACACTCTGCTGCAGCTCGAGACCTCTGACTGATTTTGTTTCTCTAACTTGAACAAATATTTGTAGGCTGATTATTTTGGAAGTACAGGTTTTTTTTTCTCCCACCTGAACCTGGATAAATACAGCAGGGAGGACCTGTCCGTCTCCATGGTGACGAGGGGCGTAACTGAGAGGGGGAGGCCGCTGAGTGGAAGGCGACCACACACATACAACGTACACATGCACTATACAATAATGACACACTGTGTGATTACAGCGAGACATGAAGAGACACAGAGGAACTCTTTTGTTCCTCACATCTGTCGACCTGTGAAATCAGAGTGTGTCTGTTAGGTAGGATCAGTTCACCAGGTCGAACACTGACAGTAACAGGAATGATTGACTTGTTGTGCCCACTTTTTGTAATGTCAGATGTGATTCGTAGCATTTGTATGTGTTTTTGTGGTTTGGTTTAATGTCGTTTTGTGTTTTTGTGTTTGTGTATTGATGTGAAAGAGTTTGACGCCCGGGGACAAAAGACACATTTTTCTTTTTTTTTCTTAAATTTTTTGTATATATTTTTACTTTATTTACATTTTAAATCATTTTCAAATTTTATTCAATTTATATTTTCTTATTTTTCATTTTTATTTACTTTTTCTCTAACATATTTTTTTCAATTTTATTTTATATTTTATTTTTATTTTGTGTTTTTTTTATTTGTTAACTTTTTTATTTCACTTTGTTTTATTTGGATATTATTTTACTTTTTTGTGTACTGTGTACAATTTTTTTTAATCCATCTAACAGTTTTGCAGGTGAACAGGCGTGATTGTAAAAACATTGTCTCATTTCATCATCATATTTTTATGGCTCACACGTTAGGTCCTGAGTTCTTGACTTGATTGTTTATTTTGTTGTTTTTTTTATCTTTATTTTTTTTTTGACGTTTTTCACATTTTATTTTAATTTGGATTTGATTTTTACTTTTAATTTTTCCAGTGTCTATTTCATATTAAAATAAAGCTTAAAGCTTAAATATATATTTCTTTACCTGTATTAATTCTTAATTTACTACTTTTTAATCTTGTGTTTTTTATTTTCTTTTATTTATTTTTCCATCTGTCTTGTAGAACATTTTGCAGGTGAACAGGTGTGATGTTAAAAACAGTGTCTTACATTTTTATGGCTCACATGTTTGGTCCTAAATTCTCAATTGTCCGTTTTGTTTTTTTCTTTGGCACTGGAGTTTGTTTAAAGTTAATAAAGAAGAAATATGTGGAAAGTCTCTTCTCAACATGTTGTGCAGGAATAAAACTGCGGTCTGTGGACGCAGACGTCGCCTACATCCTTTGGAAACTGGTCTGAGTGGGAGATGGAGGTCAGCGTGTTCTGATTTAATGATGTCAGTCTTCATCTGAGTGTCAGGAGAAACAGCAGATACAGAGTCAGTGAACGCCACACAGGTGGCTGCAACAGGTTCATCAGTCCAACTGACCAATCACAGCGTCTGAGGACTCATCAGCAATAACAGCAACCAGGTGACGAGTTACCTGTTCAATTAATCAGTGAGCTGCAGAATCAGCAGCACCTGAACCCTCTCTTAACCAACAGGTCCTGCACAGGGAGAACAAATACACACATACACAATACACACACAGTACAGAGACACAAATAAACCAACAAGTAAGAAAAATTAAAGATAAAAAAAGATGGAAAAGAGATGAGAAATTATTTTTATTTTTTGACAAGTCTTTATTCAGAACCTCATTAGTTGCAGCTCCTCTTCCTCAACCAAACAAATGTAAATTAAGACATATAACACGTATAAAAGGCCTCAATAAGAACGTGTTCAAGACAAGTTAACGTTGACCAAAAAATAAAGAAATCTACATCACACTGATCATTTATGTTCCTCATTTTAAGTCCTTTTAGGCCCTGAAATAAAAAAAAAATGGTACATTGATTACACAGGAAGGTTAGTGTAAGGACATGATGGGGTGGTTGCCTGGCAACAATAAAAAGATGTACAGTAGTGAGCATTTTTTTCACTAGTGGAATTCAGTTAAAAAGGAAACGGCAGTTTCACCTCACATTTTGCAACCTGTCAAAGCGCTTTCTGTGTGACTGGGGCCTTAAAGAGGAACTTAACTTTTCTAGAGAACAGTAAATAGAAACAGTGGGGTAGAAATCTGTGTGGTAACTAAGGCTACGTCTACACTAATGTATTTTTGTTTGAACATGCATTTGCTGTATTTACGTCTAGCATCCACGCTACTCTGGCGTCTTGGAACCACTTAAACACAGACCTTTGAAAATGCTGCTGACCCCGTTTTAGTCGCGGAAGCGAAGACTTTGCTTCCCAGCTGGTACTCACCATACACGATGTGTGTCAAGCCAAAACACGATAGCTAGGTCGACATACTATGTCTGCTCCTTTCCCATCGCCATGGCTTCCTCCACTGATGGATAACAGTCCCGGCATTGCTCTGACATGTCACCAGATTTGCTTAGTAACATCTCCAAGTCTGTTTCCACCACCTTGACCACCTTATACTGGTGTGTTACTTTCAGGAACTGTTCCACCTCATCATTGGTCCAAGCAAAGACAATATAAGGCTCCGTTTCTTCCACCAACAGGGCTCTCATTTTAGTGTAGAGCGTCAGACTGAATTTACAACGCACCATGTCAGGTCACTCACTCTCCGGGACCGCCAGTGTTACTGGAAGAAGTAAACACTGACCAACGGGTCCAGACTGGCCGACCCGTATGCTCTCACTCAGTGGATGGATGATGTCACAGGAAGCCAATCTTGTTTGTTTTGCTATGGAAGCTAACATTAGCTAATGTGCTAAAAAGTTAGCGTTCCAGAGAAATCCAATCTTCCTCTTAATAGCTCCCCAGTTTGTGATGAGGTGGACATGATAACCCTTAATACACATAACGTTCTTCATCCCTACAACAGGAAATACTTTGTCCCTAACCTGATATGAAGTGTGCGCTGCACATGTGAGCATTTTTGATGATGGCCTCCGTCCAGTCCTTTGGTCTGATCACATTTAACCATCTTTGTTTTTGTTGACGGGCAGTGGCGGCTGGTTTTGAGCCATGACTCCTTCTATTCTGGCTCCCAATAACACAACAAGACCACATTTGAAGACTCCTATGTAGCCTACAGCCCTGTGGGGGAGAGGCAGCTTCACCTCCAGGTAACAAACTGATGTCATTGTGACGTAGGCCCTAAAAGGGTCTATGCTACGTTACACTTAAACTCCAATACATCTCAGAAAGATATTTATCTGACAGCTTTAGTCGCTGCGCAGATTAAGTTAAAATAATTTTGCTTTTAAATAAGTTAAGAGGAGACTTTATTGACCCTCTGGGGAGAACTCACAAACACCCAGCAGTATATAAAGTCATTAAATTTGTAGCCAGACTGAAGTTTTCAGGGCAGATATTTGTCCTTTCTGTCCAACTTTTGTCTTCATCCTTTATTTCCACATGTGTTTACTGTCTTTGTTTCCCTTTGTGCTGACTCTGTAATGTTTTGATGGGTTAATAATGTAGTTAACACTGAGTCGTGACCTTTCTGTGGTGACATAACATGCTGCCATTATTTCTAATGAATTGTTGGTAACTCCTGAGCCTCTACATTTATTCTTTGCTGTTTTCTTTCTGCTGATTTTGTGGAAATGTTCCCCAGGAGCTGTAATTGTTCTTTAGAAAAGCACCCTAAAGTTTCAGCAGTATTATAGTCGTTACATACATGCAGAGAAACTGCAGTTGTGAGCTGCGTTCAGTGTACTTCACCTAGTTCTCTGAGGCCCAGCGTTGGACACAATACGGTCTCTGTTTTGAGGGGTAATTATTTGGAACATGGCTGGTGACCACACCTCAGCCTCCTCTGACAGCCCCATTAAATGTGACGTGGGTGTGCTGAGCGCAGGAATAATGATCTGTGTGGCTCACACTGAGACCTTTTAACCAGAGGATGATCCACATGTTGCCCTCGTTAACTCATCACCGACAGATATGTTAATGGTATGTTAATGAGGCCCCGTGTCTGGTTGGACCATCCTGAGAGAAAAAGAGGCCTCTGATTGGTTCATTACATAACTGCTAAATGAAGAAAGTGGCCGAGGGAAATTGAGATTTATTTCAGCGGTGGAGTCGGCTGTGTGTTTTGGACCGCAGGGTTATTTTCTAAACATGACGGGTGCATGTTGGTCAGGAGGAGGTGAACAGCGGGCTTTTGTGGCCGGCCGCGGGGCTAAGTGTGTTTACACTTGTGGTTTTTAAAAAGAGGACGGCGGCTTAAATGAGACGGAGACGATGAAACAATACGAGCAGAGCTGCTGCTGCTGCAGTGCTCTCTGCAGTCACACACATTTCCTCTTTCTTTACATGATTAAAGTGCATTTAACAATACACTGAAATACTCAGACTTTACTTTAGTACTCTTATTACAACACTTCATTACTTACAAGTGTTTTTTCAAGTGTTTTTAATGATCATATATTCAAAATGTCTCTGCATTGTGCCATTAAATGCTTTGTTGACTCCAGCAGGACTATACTTTAAAATAAATAATCATATAATATTTAATATCAAAAATACAAATCATACAACGAAACATAAAGTGCAATGTGGTGCAAATATTAAAGGAGTGCAGGAGACGGATGGACGTATTTGTTGACAGGGAACAGCAGGGCTTCAGCCACATTTTACTGAATCTGATTTCATCAAATCTAAATTATTTTAACTTAAACATTTGTTGTGATCACATTCCATCGGCTGATTGAGAGATTAGTTTGACTTTAACTTGGCTTATATCGAGATTATTACCTGAAAATGTCTAAAAGTTGTTGAAAATTAGAGAAAATTAACATAATTAAAGAGGAATTTGTACGTTCAAATCAGAAATATTCGAGTTGCGAGCAGCATATTGATCCATTCAGCCCCTCGTTGCCACACTCTCTCTCTGTTAACCCTTTGAAACATGAAGCAACATCACTTTTGTTGTTCTGCTTTCAGACGTTGCGATGTGATGTGACGTGATGCTATATGATATATTTTATTGTTCCTGTAGGGAGCTGCAAAAGATTTGCTGCCTTACAAAAACAGAAGAAATTAAGCATTCACTGTAAAAACACAAAACACATACTACACATAAAAGTATTGCACATCAGCCAGTCATTAACACCAGCGTAACACTCACCTGTTGAAAGTTGAACTCAACATGAAACAAACGCAACGTCTGAAATTTTCTGTGTTTGTTTGAACAGACAAATGAAACCACACACAGAAACTCGTCACACACACCTGAGTGGGGTCCACACCCACGTCTTAATGTCACTGGTCAGAGTCCTTCACCACTGAACCATCTCTGGCGCCGACCAACACGAAGGAGAAACTTCATCAACCTGCAGAGAAACAAAGTTCACAAAGTTCACTGTAAACAGAAATGAGAAATGTTATGTTTTTTAGTAAATTCAATTATACTAAATTAAAGTTGTGTTTGTTACATATAAATCAGTCTCACAAATAAGAAATCTTGATTAAATTGGTGTCATAATAACAACAACACTTAAGCCAAAATAAGTACATAAATAAATAAAATAGACAACAGAATAATAGATGATGTCATACTTGCGTATTTACTACGATAAGCTCTTTGCTTTCAGGAGAATATTAACTATAAATCCTGATTAAATCATCAGTAGGAGGAGAGAGTATTTCTCTGAGCTTTAGATAAACAGCAGAAATATTTTGGGTGGAGTGTCCCTTTAATCTGACAGTGACGTATTAATCTTTGTGTTTTCGCTGCTGTTTCTAAGCAAACACACAAACACAAACCAGATCAGAGACAACCTGAACCTCCAGAGACCTGAAACCACATCATCATCATCATCCTCATCATCGCTGTTAACAGCTGCAACACAATCTGATGATGATGATGATGTGTGTGTGGAGACGTTAGCAGCAGGAATGCTAACAGAAACAGCAGGAAGAGGAAGCAGTTTCCTCTCAGGACTCCTGAGTGAACGCTGACCGCAGGTCTGCTGGCTTTAATTACTCCAGCAGAGGTTTGGCTCCCGGCGCTGCAGACGGCTGATAATCGGTGGGTATCTGCTCCAGGAGTGACCACATGTTGACGTTTGAAGCAGAGACGTCTGATTGTGAAGTGAAGTCTGTTGAAAGGGAGGTGAGGACGGACAGACGGACAGCTGATAGAAACACTGGGGAGGAAGTTCTTTTACCGCAAGATACAAAGTGAAGATAAACGTTAATGGAGACGTTTTATACATCTTGGGTTGGTTTTCAGACATGTGTCCATCACTGCTGCCCATCGTGATAACATGCTGGCCCCGCCGCCAGGAGAAATGTTGGCATTGTGTGTTTGTGCAAACCACGGATATGATGCATTTTTGTTTCATACGTAGCATATAAATGTTTCTGAAGTGACGTAGTTTATGAGCTGAGTTAGTAATCAGGAGGTGGAAGGGATGGTGCCACGCCTGCCAAACTGCAGACCATTGTTTGAGACCAACAAACAACAAAACCAGTTGTGTTTTCACTTTTTAGGCACCAAATGTGGGTGTTTAGTCGCGGACCGCCGGCTGGGATAGTTCAGGCTGTTCTCACAAATTTTCGTACGTTTGTCTACGAAAAGCAGTGCACCCAAATTCACACATATCCCAGGTATTTTGAAAGGCTGCAATCATGTGACTAAGGCGCTGACGACAGTAAGCAAAGAAGCAGTCCCAAACGCTCGTGAGGAGGCAGGTTAGGGTGGTGGATAGGTCACCAAAAAACAGACTTTCACCCAGGACTTTCCCTTGGACGCACGCATCCTGATCTGTGTGAACTTTAAGTCATTTTAAGGTATGTCCTGATCATATTTCTTTTCCTATTATTGCCTCCAGGTCAACATTTGTATGTGGGGCCGATGTGGATTTAAAAAAAAAAATGGACCCTGAATAGAACTGTCAACAGGTTCCATATGGGCCTTAAAATGGGTGGGATTACCCAAGTGGATCCTACATGAGTTATAAAGCTACCAAGTGGGTATGGGCCCTAAATGGGCACCTTATGTGAGGCCCATGTGGGTAAACCAACCCATGTGGGTAATTGGCATGGGGCCAATATGGAACCTGTAGAAAATCCCATATAGGGCCCATCTTCCATTCCCATTCACTACCCACATGGGCCCCATGTACACACGTTGGCTGGGCTTAACCTAGCCTCCGTAGCTTTACGTTAATTACGTAACTCTACATTAAGGACATAACGTAATTTGTGTGGTGCAGATTCCTAGAATATTATACAATCTGTCCATGAGGATACGTCTGATAGTTGCATGAAAAGCTGTAGTTGTTTACCAAGACGTTGCAGCGTTTCCACTGGGGATTGCGCCACCAAAACCCGGATTTTTAAGCCTAGTCATGAGCATCCTAACATACTAGCCATAACCAAGTGGGTACCTTGACCTAACACGTTATCTGTGTCACCCAGGAAATGAACTACTTTATGTGCACAGTGTAGTGAGATGAGAAATGACCGCTGCCCTTGCTCCTCAATAGTGGAGCCAGTCTCAGAAACTAACTATTGGTCTGACAACAATGAGCCTCTGAGGGCAACAGACAGTATTTCAGGAGATCCAGCGTGGCATCTGTAGCAAGACTTCCTCTTTTTTATACTGTTTATTTCAACTGATCTCTATAAACAGATATTTGCATACGAATGCAGATTTTAAAGAAATGAAACATAAAGCTAAATCGTTGTCAGACAATAGCCGATGGGTTCCGACATTGCATTTCATCCAGTGCATTCCACTTCTATCAGTGTGAGTTTTCTCCAGGTACTCCGGCCAGTTCAAACACACGCACGATAATCAGTGACTCTAAATTGCCCACAGTTGTGAGTGTGAGTGTGAATAGTTTTCTGTTTCTATGTGTCAGCCCTGTGATGGTCTGGCAACTTGTCCAGGGTGTACCCTGCCTCTTGCCCGATGACAGCTGGGATAGGGTCCACCCCCCGATTTACTGATTTTATGGAAAATTTTGATGAAGATTTGTGCTACATTTTGGTGGAAACCAAACATGGTGGTGGGCAAGGAGGTTAAAGTCCAGATAAATCAAAAATATTTTGAAACCTGACAAATTTCAGTGTGTGAAGCATATCAAGAGTGAGCTGATCAAATAGTTAAGAGGTTGCCAGATCAGGATGACAAGGGCTGAAATTAATAACGTAGATTTTGCCCACTTGACACCCAAACACACGTCCTCACTCTGCTCACATCTTTAATCAACAGTTGAGAGTGTTTTTTTTATATTTCTACCTGTTGACACTGGGTCTTTAAGGGAAAAGGAGATTTTAAGGGGTTAAATTTTACCCTTTATTCTCAGGGGTTTTGACAACAGTTTGTTTTTCCTTTCAGAGGACAGGTGTGGCATCCACCTGGTTACACACTCTTTAAAAGAGGAGTTTGATGTTTTCCTCCCAGCGTGTTCTTTAAGTTAGTCGACAAAGAAACAAACATCGCCATTGTTCACTTCATATATGAACTACAAAAGAATCAGAGTGATTGGATCCTTGAAATATTGGGACTAATCCTGTAAACTGTGGCAGCTGCGGTCTTTGAAGTGGTGGAAAAAACCACTCGGCGGTGCATTTACATCTTCCACGGCCCGTCGCTTGTTTGTCTTCTCGTCGCATTAATCCCGACTCGCTCTTCATCTCTGATCCTTACAACAACACCGGCTCTGAGAACTAATAAATGGAAGGGTTTGATTTCCGTCAGCAGTGCCAAACACCACAGGCTCACCTTCACGGTGCAGGGGTCAGGACGGAGCGCCCGGGGCCCCTGAAGGCTGAGGGGCCGGGCCGGGGTCCAGGGGAATGTTTACCCACGGGGCGTTCCCTTATTGATCTTATATATCGGCGCAGGGCGGGGAACCATCACAGATAAGCACAGGGCGAGTGTTATAACACGGATCAGATCAAAGCTGCTGCAGTCGTTGGGAAGTTCATGTTTGAACCATCTGAAGTCGCAGCTTTCAGCAGCAGCTTGTTCCCATAATATTCATCAGTGAGTCATGACAGAGGAAATTAAAGGAGGAGATCCCAGAAACAGACTCGTGAATGACTTGATCAACAATAAATCAATCAGCAACTTTTCTGATTAATCATTTAAATGTTTCATCACAGAAAACATTCTGCAGCTTTTCTCTGCGTCAAACTGAATATCTTTGTTTTAGACACGATATTTTAAAGCAGCTTTGATCAGAATCAGTTCATGAATCAAATCATATTAGGTCTTAACAGCTGAATTAAAGAAACAGTAATTTTCACTTTTTTTATTATGGGAACTTAGATGTTGAAATTCTGAGTGAATCATCACCTCTAAGTGAAGCATGTTTGCTTAATTATCACATTTAAATGATCTGATTCATTTAGTCATCACTCTGAATCTCTGTTTTCTGATTTGTACCAGTAAATCTCAACATGATGTGGAGGCTGGTCGACTTCCAAACTTAAGTCCAAAGATCAATTCTGTCCCACGTCCCAGACAATAATGAGTTTCCTCTGAGGGAAAACTCTTCACAGGATTCCCAAACTCTCAATGCGTCATCATGACGGGATCGCTGTGAATAATGGCGTGATAAACTATGATTGTCACAGCTGTAACACAGCCATGATCCCACGCCGTGCCCAAGTGCACCACAGGTGCATCAAGGGAGCCTGTCCATGAAGTTACCAAAGGTATGTTTGGCAGGGCAATATGACTGTGATCCAGCTGCTCCACAGAGGACACTTAATCACCATTACCATGTGATGCGATAAATAATATCAACAATAGGTACGCCTTTGTTTGTGAAGTGACATCTGCATATGCTGACATGACACTCCTAATCTCTGATAAAAATTATAAGTAGCTTTATAAGAGGAAACAACCTTTTTGCAATGATTTTATTTTCTCGAGAAAACATATTAAAACAACCTTTTTTTTTCTCACGATAACAGGCTGATTAACTCGTTACCTTGAGACGACTAAGTGTTTTTTTCAGGTGATTTTGTTGAGATAATGAAAGAAAGCAAAATTTTGTTTCCTAATAACAGGCTTTCCTAAACACGATAACAAGATAATCTGCCCGGCGACCGGAAACTACCTCAAGGTACTGCCTCTGTAAACTGTCATTTTTAATAAACTATCTGTGCACTTACAAAGTTACGAATGTCTCGTTTTAATGGTAGCTAACCCTCGTTATACTACCAACGAAGTGTGGGGCTACTTTGAGCCTTGTAAGTGGTTTAATGGCAGCCATTTGGTTTCACCTGGAGACATGCCCTGAGTGCTAGCGGCATTAGCCTTTTGGAGGAATCGGCTAAAAACAGCCTAGTTTAGAATGCATCGCATCAGCGCGGTTTTGTACCCAACGCAAGATTCGAACCCGTGATCATGTACAATATATTCCAAATCCATTTCACACCGGAATTCCCCTTTACGTACAGCGTTGACAAACAACAAAAAATTTGTACTTTTTACTACACTACATTTGTCTGACAGCTTCATACTTTTCAGATCTGTTCATTTTAACGTTAATAAAAACTTAACGTAATAACATGAAAGATGAAGTGTTTCTTTGTGTGTTGAAAAAAGTTCTCCCACTTTTTAAGCTGAATAATCTCTTTTAAAATCCTCTTGGATCAGCTGAAAAATGCCATGTCACGAAGTTTGGAGTTACTTTCATAGAAATGTAAGATGAGATTTATTTTCCTGAGAACGTATCCAGAAGATTGTCTGGATTATATCTTAATTTGCTCTTCACGTTAAATTTGGAACTGTTTAATATCACGCATTTTACGTGCAGGTAATGAGAGTTATGATTAAGTTTCACAAAGTATATCAGATGTCAGATGCCCCTATTGTTGATGACGTTCAGTTGTTCTATGATCTTTTTCGGACATTAAAGTGGATCAAGTTACAAAGAGAGGCTTTCCCCATGCTCTTATTTCACTTTGCCCTTTGATAGTTAAATTAGTGACTAGTAAGTGATATCTGCATAACAAAAAGTGCATTCTTCTAATAATATTTGTGTACTTAAGGACTTTTACTTGTAACAGAGTACTTCTAGACTGTGGTATTTGTATTTTTACTCTAGTACAGGAGGTGAATACTTCTTCCACCTCTGCTAATTTGTGACTTTCACTTTACCATCACTTTAACATTTCAGAAAGGAGGGGCCTCGGGATCTCTGGAGCCCTGATTAGCGCCCAGGACCCTCTGAAAATCTTAGATATATTTCAAAGAGTCTAAAAAGATCTGATAATAGTAAAGTTTTCATTCACCCAACAAAATGGCAGCTTCACACAGAGTTACAGTTTTGTTAAATAAAGTTTCTGAGCATTGACGTGGTGAGCCGAGCGGTCCGATCGATGGGCAGCTCCGTCTCACATTACCTCATCACTGAGCTTCAGAGATGTTCATCTGGATCCATGAAATCGTGTCTCAGAAGCAGATCCAACCGTGTGCTTTGTGTTAAAGGCTGTTCTTCTGTTCCCACGCGTCACTGAAACTTCAGCTGGACCGAAACCAGAAAAACAAACGTCCATT
Organism: Cephalopholis sonnerati; assembly: GCA_019142605.1. Taxonomy (NCBI): domain Eukaryota; kingdom Metazoa; phylum Chordata; class Actinopteri; order Perciformes; family Serranidae; genus Cephalopholis; species Cephalopholis sonnerati. The sequence continues at coordinate 3,803,307 of JAGQAX010000022.1, read as the reverse complement.
AGCTGAAAAGCTTTGCTATCTTTCCTGACGGAGGTTTGTCCTCAGACAGGTGGAGCGTTATCTAACTCTCCATCTTCCTGCCGGCCTGTTTGTCTTTCATTGAAGCCGCTTTGGAACGTCAACACTCCGTTGCGTAACGCCTTTGTGTGAAAAAGAGCCGTGAGAACAGAAAGCAAAACATTTAAATCAAAGTCATTAATGTGTTGATGATCATTGTGTCCTGACAGCTCATCGACAGCATCATGTGGTTCTCATGTTCTACAGAAAACAACAACATGTCAGTCTGACGCTTTTACTGTACAGTGTCATTGCCCCGAGGCAGCAGAGCACCCACTCCTTTCACAAATATTTAAATTCTGACACATTTCTGATGAATCTGATGGGATGAAGAGGGTTGATGTCGTATTCTGGGGTGGGGACACGTGACGCACAGAGTCAGAAAACTTCAAAGGTACTGTCTGTAACCTCTAAGTATGTATTAAATGTTTTTAATTGCCACTGTGTGAACAGGTTGTAGTGGGTCTCAAAAACAGAGACCTTCCCCGCCTTTCTCGGTTACCTTACAGTCTGTGGACTGACTCTGGTGTAAAGGACTCAAGATGAAAATCTAAAGGATGTGTCGTCATGTGTGTTCCCAACTTGCCGCTCCACTACAGCGCTAACAGTGTGTAACACTGGCTAACGTTAGCTAAGAAATGGAATCCATTAACATCAACAAACAGCTGGCACCCACCACAACGTAGAGTCAACACATGCTGTGTATATCCGGTTTATACATTTTTCAGTAGTGGCCCCAGACGGACCTTCATGTAGCGCCCTGTGGCAACTCGAATTAAGCCGTCGGATCAGCAAACTTCTGCTGCTGCAGCTACGTGGATGACAACCCGCCCTATACTGGCCACCAGTCCACTGTGAACCCTGGGACTGGGGTTTGCACTGGCAGAATTCGAAAACAGCTAAGCCAAACTGCCGTCCACTCCCGAGGAACAAGTGTCCTGGTGGTGAATTTTCGAATCTTAAAATAGTGAAGGAATGGCCTGTCTTAGTCTGCCTCTGATTGGCTGACCCTGACATTCTTACCCACATGTTTTATTTGGATGAATTTGGGATTTGTAGATGGTGGTGGTTTGTTTGTGAGTTCTAAAGCCGTGTGTACCAGGATATCGTTCAGATTTTTGTTTCTCCAGTATGCCGTAATGGTTTTATAATTTCTGAGGCCCTTGAGATCATCCTGGACCCCCTGGAATTAAATTGTTGGAGTTGTTGTGAGTATGTTATGACAAATGGGATGATAGATTCCTTCTCTGTATGACGATGTATGCTATGCTCCCCTAATCTATTCCTACTACTTGTCCTACTTCAGCCTAACATTTGGATTGTTTTCTCACTCCGTAGTCCCCTAATCTAACCAGTCCTGCTCCTTTAAGTAAACCTTATCAATCCATTCAACAAAGGTAAGGACGACTAGCCAATCATAGTGAGAGTAGGGTATGTCATTCCTTCGCTATCCCAGAATTTGCAAATTTGCGTCCTGGCGTAGGGAAGCGTCAGCAGGCGGTGCTAGCTAATTCTTGTCTCATTTGTTGTCTGATAAACTCTCAATCCATCAATAACTCAGGTGGTACTCATGCACTGTTCGTATGTTTTCCTATCAAAACTAATGCACCAAAATTCGTACATTTCCAATGTAATGATGAGTCAGTAATTCGTGCACAACCCACGTATTTTGGAAGGCTGTGACCATGTGACCAATGTGCTAAAAAAGGAAGTGGCTCTGAGTCCCAACCTGCCAACGAGAAGACAAGTTGGGTGGTGGCTGGGTCACAAACACATGATTTTACGCTGGAACTTTCCGCAGCAGAGCGGTGTTCAAAAACGTGAACTTTGAATGAAAGACTTCACCACGTTTCTTTTCCTAAACCTAACCACAGGAACTTTTTGGGTGCGTCTGTTGTTGACGTCCTGGAACGGCATTTCAAGTTCTGCCTGTTACATGCATTGTTTTCTTTCAAAATACACTTCCATTTTCACAGGAAATTTGCAGTCTCTTTCAAAATAAAAGCACCACGTTGGTACAACAACGCAAATTGATTTTTTTTTTTCCTCCGACAACAAAAGCACGTGGTTAGGTTTAGGTTTGGCATTTTAATCTTACAGGATGTGAACCCATCCGCCCTCCTGGGACTTTAACTTTTGTTCTTGTGGCATATCGTCATGCAGATGTTCTGGGACGACTTTTTTGTCAGTGTCTGACGCCGTGAGTCACTGCCCAAGCACTGGATTTCGATGAATTCGGGCTCAATGCAGATGTGTCCAAGGAGCTACCTGTGACCTGAGCTAACGTTAGCCACCTTGCTGCTAATCTACATGGATGTGCTGTTGGTTGCTCACAACGTTAGCTGATAAAGTAATGTGCAAACAGCTAGCTATGGTCCAGCAAGGTCCAAATGAAACGTAGGAACATCACAGCCAGTTATTTTACTCTGATTATGAATGTAATTAATTTATTAGCATGTTATCAACATGATGGCAGCCAGTCACAGTCGACTGTTTTGTCCCATGAGCAGGTGCTCGGCTGTCTCATGTCTACAGAGTGTGAGCAACAGGAAGCTGACTTCAGTTTGTTTTCTGAGAGTTAACCTTTAAATAAAGACGACACTGTGCAAATGTCACACCAGCAATTTATTGGTAAAAATCCCATAAATCCAGGTAAATAAACAACAGCTCCAGTTTCCAGCCTCGCGCTGAGAGAGTAACCTACTTTGAGATATTTTGGATATTTTCACGTCATGTGCACCTTTTCTCTGAGAGCTGCAGCCGTTCCAGCGTTAACATCAACATTTAGCCGTTGAGACATGAGAGGAATGAGCCTTTCCACCACCTCACCTCTCTGGACTCTGCTGTTTGTTTCAGTCTCAACGTCTGAAAGCTTTTTTGGTTTATGTCTGACTGTTTTATTCAGCGAGGACGAGGCAGCGGCTGATAAATGAGGCCAGAGGTAATGTTTCATTTGTCTTTTTATTTGTTGAACCAGACGAGACTCAGGACGTTGACCCAGGTCTGTCCCACTTCTCTTTTTCAGGTCTTTATTGTGTGAAAGAAAATGTGCAGAGAGGCAGGAAGACAAATGTTGGACATCATAAAGACACATTCACCTCATCGACCCTGAAAGCCACATCAGTCTTCTTTCTTTCCTTTTTAACATCTGTGCTCACTCTTTTCCTTCCTCGCTCCTTGTCTTTTTCTTGCCTCTATTCCTTCCTTCTTCCCTATCTTCCTCCCTTCTTCCTGTCTTCCTCTCTTCCCTCTTTCCTTCCGTCTTCTTCTCCCACCTTCCTGTCTTCCTCCATTCCATCCTTTCTCCCTTCCTTCCTCTCGTCCTTCCTTCTCCTTATCCTCCTTCTTTCCTCCTTCCTTCCTTTCCTTCTTCCTGTCTTTCTTCCTCCCACCCTCTTTTTCTTCCTTCCTTCCTTCCTCCCTATCCTCCTCCCTCTCTTCCTTCTTTCCTCTCTTCCCCCTTCTTTCTACCCTCCTCCCTTTCTCCCTGTCCTTCCTCCTTGTTCTCTTTCTTCCTTCCTGTCCTCCTCCTATTTATTTCGTCCGTCCTTCCTCCCTTTACCTCTTTCTCCTTCTTTTTCCTCCTTCCCTTCCTTCCTTTCTCCTTTCTGTCTCTTCTTTCCTCCTCCACCCCCTCCCTTCCTTCCTTACTGTTTTCCTCCTTTTATTTCCTCTTTTCCTTCCATCCTCTCTTCCTCCCTCTCCCTTCCTTTCTTACTCTTTTTCTTCTCTCATCTCTGTCTTCCTCTATTCTTCATCTTCCTCTCTCCATCCATCCTTCCTTTCTTCCTTCCATACTGTTTTGCTCCTTCTTTTCCTCCTTTCCTTCCTCCCTATTCTCCTCCCTCTCTGCCTTCTTTCTACCTTCCTCCCTTTCTCCCTGTCCTTCTTCCTTGTTGTCTTCTTTCCTTCCTGTCCTCCTTCTTCTATTTATTCCTTCCTTCCTCCGTTTTTCTCTTTCTTTTTTCCTCCTTCCCTTCCTTCCTTGCTTCCTGTTTTCCTTCTTTTCTCCTCTCTGTCTTTTTCTCATCCTCATCCACCCCTTCCTTCCTTCCTTCGTTACTGTTTTCCTCCTTCTTTTCCTCTTTTCCTTCCATCCTCTCTTCCTCCTTCTCCCTTCCCGTCTTACTCTTTTTCTTCTTCTCTCCTCTCTGTCTTCCTCCATTCTTCATCTTCCTCCTCCTTCCTTCTTTCCTCTCCTGATCTGACATATTAAATCAGAGGCTCAGTATGTTTCCATCCCTCAGTCACTTCATCACTATCAGTACTGTTAACATTAACCTGCTGATACTTAAACTACACAGTGTGTAATGTCATATTTTTCTTCTGTGGTATTCAAAGGATGCCACTCGCTCCTCCACCTCAGTGACGAAGATCTCCACCTCCCTCCACATCTGCTAAAAACTGATAAACAAAACGTCTCCGCCTGCAGAATTTTCCGGTGTGTCCGGTCGTCCTGAGCTGCTTTCCAGAGAGAGAATCCATTTATTTGGAAAAGACACATCAGGAAGTGAGAGTCCAAACAGAGTCCAGTGATTGTAAATCTGAGCGTGGATCCATCCTGCAGGTCTGTGGGCGACCTGCCCCGTCCCATCAGGCCAGACGCAGGCGTGGGCGGAGGTCTGTGTCACACCGAGGTCTATTTAAGGTCAAAAACAGACTCTTCAAAGCTTTCAGGAAGTGTGTGTGTCCCTGTTTATTATGCCACCCAGAAGACGCACGCACACACACGCACACACACACACGCACACACACACACACACACACACACACACTAGACTGGCAGCACCAACAGCAACACGCAGCTTCATCAGAAACTTCTTCCCTTCTTAATTTCCTTCCCTCCTATATCTCCAGTTACAGAAGTATCTGTGTACGTGTGAACGGGACCTGACAGTCAACAGTCGGCGCTCAGCTTCAGTCTCAACATTAAAGTCCACAAATCAGGACAGAGATCTGGGCGTAGTCCTGGACCCAGACCTAAACTCTAACTTCCACATTAAGACAAAATTCCCTGAAGGATATATGAAGAATTAAAGGACTTCTGTCTCAGCAGGATTTAGAAAAACTCGGTGGTCTCGACTGCTGTGACGCCGTCTGTACAGGTCTCAGATCAGAATGAATCCTCACTAAGACCACCAGAGACCACATCAGTCCAGATCTCTGATCTTTATGCAGCTTCCTGTCTGTCAAAGAAAAGAAGATCCTAGAAGACTCATTTAGTTTTTCCAGGCTGGATATAAAGACACATCTTATCACATTAATGTATTAATGTGTGTAACACATGAAATGAGCACAAGAACAGTTTAGTACACACAACTACAATAATTAACTTTAACATGACTTTAAAACACTCCAGCTGTTATATCTGCTGTTATATCTGATGATTATGTCTGCTTTTTCGTTTCTGAAAATCACAAATCCAACACATTTTTATGTAATTACATGGCGGATGCTTTAAAACTTTATCAACAAGGCTGTGGTTAACATGTGGTTAGAGTGAGGCACAAAATCACTTAGTTATGGTTTGTAAAAGATCATGTTTTGGCTTAAAGTACTAAGTTTCTGTGGCACTATCCTGGCAGGAGACAAAGAGATGTTCTGGTTGAAAAAAAGAAAAAACAACTCAGCGATGTCTTGGTAAAAATCTGCGGCTTTTCGTGGCACTAACCCGGCAGGACACACAGGGATGACTAGAAAAAATTAACTACTTTTTGTGGCACCATCCTGAAGTCTCAGTAAAAAAACAACCACTTATTTGTGGCACTGTCCCAGCAGGAAACACAGTGATGTCTCGGGAAAAAATCAGGCCCTTTCTGTGGCACTAACCTGGCAGGAAATTCAGCAATGACTCGGTAAAAAGTAACCATTTTTCGTGGCACTAACTTGGCAGGAAACACAGCAATGTCTCAGTAAAAACTGAGCACTTTTAATGGCATCATGGCAGAAAACACTTCAATGTCTCAGTAAAAAACAATCACTTTCATGGCACCAACCCAGTTAGCAAAAAAAAGCAACATGTCGCTTAAGAAACACACGTCTGGTGGCAGAAACGTCGCTTGTAAAACAAAGATGACTCACTAAAATACAACCTGTATTGTTGTTGTTGGTGTTAAACAGTGGTCTGCAGCTTGGAGGGTCTAGCCTATGTGTCACACCATCCATCATGCCCTCCACCTCTCAATGACAAAGTCAGCTCATATATTACATCACTTTAGAAACACTGATATGATAAACATGAAATGTTACTAACATATTTGTGACTGGCAGAAACGTCCTGTTCCCAGAGTCCAAACTGAACCTGGAGAGTTTTTATCCTCCACTGTCTGAAACAAACTACCAGAAACCTGCGGATCTTAAATCAGTTTGCACCATGAAGAAGAAGTCAGACTGTGACTCGTCACCTCGGGGTGCTCTGAGGAGCTGCAGGGAGTTTCCTGGTCCGATGACGTAATGACCTTTTCGTTGTTGTGTCTCACGTTAACGTCACCGCAGACGGAAACACGATGAACAACAGCTCAAACATTTGCTTTTGGCAACAGCTGGCCTTCTGCTGCAGAGACAGGGACATGCTGACGGACCCAGACGTGACACAGTCTGATAACTCCACTCTCCGTGAGTCACCTCAGGGTTAAACTCAAAGTGAACACAGGTAAAAAAGAAGCTATAAATAGATCTGTATGTCACAGTGTTATACAATAATGTTATGAAGGCTGAGGTTCATTTTATTTACATTCTGTTTGACACGCTGACGATGGAAAAGTCTCACCTGCTGTTTCCACACGGCTCAGTTTGTTTCTTTTTATCTTGGCTGCAGTTGATTTCATGATGCCTGTGGTGTAAATGAATACATTACAGTGGCTGAGGAATATCCTGCACTGCAGGAAAACACTAAATGTGACCTCAGTAAAAGAGCGCAGGTATAATCAAGAGATTATACACTGAAAGTATCAAGATGCTCTCACATGAAAAAATGACTTCAACCATCTGAGTAGTTTCACATTAGATTTCTGTCGACTGATTAATGGACAGAATCTATCAGATAGATGTAGTGGAGTAACACTATATTATAGGGCCTGAGGGTCGTCCCTGGGATATCTGGGTGTCAGACATTTCATGTCCTGCATTCTGATGAGTTTTCTCTGCACCAGTTTATGGTGGAAATGTCTTTATTCATGTGAAGGGCAGCACAAAATTCAGGCAAAATTCAGTTTTCAAATGTGTATTCTTGGAGAAGTTGAGAATAAGGTCAGAATATTCAGAAAAAAAGCAATATTTTGTGGAAAAAAAGTTGTTAATTTGGAGAAGAAGTTTTGATATTTTGAGAAAAATTTTGTAATTTTTTTTTTAAAAAGTAAATTTCTTTTGTTGAAAAGTAGTGATATTTTGAGAAAAAGTTAAAATATTTTGAGAAAAACATTGCAACATTTTCAGAAATCATGATGTAATATTTGGTTAAAAAAGTTGATAATGTTGAGAGAAAAATGTTAATTTGAAAAAAAAGATATTATAATTTTTTGAGAAAAAAGTTATAATATTTTGAGAAAAACATTGCAATATTTTTTTGGAAAAAAATAGTTGGTAATTTGGAAAAAAGTTTTGATATTTTGTTGAAAAAGTGGTGATATTTTGAGAAAAAAAAAGTTGTAATATGTTGAGAAAAACATGGCAATGTTTTCAGAAAACATGATGTAATATTTTGTTTCAAAAAAGTTGCTAATAAGAATAAAATCATAATGTTTGAAGAAAAAATCAATCTAGTCTGCAGTGCGTTACGTTATTGCTCTGCTGATATGGTCTTATCCATGTCAGACCTGCTGACAGACACACAGCTGTTTGGACTCTGAATGAGACAAAGTTTAAGTGGCTGTACTCTCTACACTGAAAACACTTCCGATCAGACATCATCTGTCCCAACCGACCTGCACCCTGCTCTGTAAACTGACTACATCTTCTCAGCATCTGTATCTCTTCTCTCCCTCTCCAGCTGCATTATGGGAATTCCTCACATGTTTTGAACCTTTTTGTCCCTCCTCAGACTCTGTCGGTTCCTGTAACCTGCCGCGCCTCGTTAAAGGCTTCAAACATCTCACCGACACGTAACTGACACACACATTCCTGCAGACTAACTATTTTTAGGATTTTTAGCCTCACGAGACGTCCACACACACACACACACACACACACACACACACACCCCAACCCCCCGCTGGTGCCCAGATGTGTTTCCCATCCAGGGTCCAAACAGATGTGTTTTCTATTTAAAGAAATGTGTCTTCACCTCACACACACACACACACACACACACACACATACACACACACACACCTGTTTGTTTAAGAGCTAATGAAAAATATCCTTCTGCTTTAACAGAGCTTGTGTGGGATTCATAACAAACTGCTGCATCTGTAAAAGGAGACACAAACATACTGGATTATTGAAACTTTTTGAAACATTCTTTACAGTCTGTATATCATGTTCACATGACACACACACACGTTTGTACAACCAAAATTTAAATGGCAGAAAATATTTAAAAATCTTAAATGTTGATTGATTTACGCTTCAGATTCCTTCAAACATAAAAAAAGGATTTTATTATTAATGATGATCAATAATCTGCAGCTCAGAGCTCAGACAGATTTACCTGTGACCCACATCTCTGCTGGATCTTTGTACCCAGGAGGATCTGTTGGTATGTCATGGCCTCACAAACCCAGTCTAAATAAACCCGGGTTACCCACAATGCCACTGCAGCTCCTTTTTAACCCTCGCACCTTTTCAGTTTGTGATTTCCAAGAATGTTCTTTTCCATCCACCTGAATATTCCCAGAGCTGCGTTTGGCCCGGGGGAGTATTCAGAAACGTGCTCAGAGTTTCACATCTGCTTCAAAGATGAGACTTTAAAGGAGCATTGCAAACAAAACAGAGCTGACGTTCCAACACGTTCTCACATATCGACGTTTGGTCGTGGACCACATTGAGATATGACGTGCAAGATACCCTGGGTGTGTTGGTTGTTGACGATCTGCCTGTTACATGTGTTCTATGAGAATATGTTGTGTATATACAGCATACTTTTCATCTTTGTATTCATCTGACATTAACTTATTTTCTGAATATAACCACTGAATTAAGGGAGAAAACACATGTAACACAAATCAGACTATAAATCAAAAAATTTTTGTCCAATCATCACAGACCTAACAGGTTTTGTTTCACAGAAATGTGTGTAAAATTGTTTTACAATACCTTGTAATATTTTGAAGAAAAGTTATAATATTTTGAGAAAAACATGGCAATGTTTTCAGAAAACATGATGTAATATTTGGTTTAAAAAAAAGTAGCTAATTTTGAGAGAAAAATGTTGATTTGAAAAAAAGATATTTTGAGAAAAATTTATAATTTTTGAAGAAAAAAGTTATAATATTTTGAGAAAAACATTGCAATATTTTTTGGAAAAAAATAGTTGGTAATTTTGAAAAAAGTTTTGATATTTAAAGAAAAAAGTTATATTTTGTTGAAAAAGTGGTGATATTTTGAGGGGGAAAGTTGTAATATGTTGAGAAAAACATGGCAATGTTTTCAGAAAACATGATGTAATATTTTGTTTCAAAAAAGTTGCTAATTTTGAGAAAAAAAATGTTAATTTGCAAAAAAAAAAAAAAAAGATATTATGAGAAAAGTTTTTGGAGAAAAAAGTTATAATATTTTTGAGGAAAAAAAAGTTGAAAAAAAATTTGTTGAAAAAGTAATGATATTTCAAGGGAAAAAAGGTTGTTAATTTGGAGAAAAAGAAGAAAAGAAATGTATTATTTCAATAATAAATTGTAATTTAATAAGAATTAAATCATAATGTTTTAAGCAGGTGAGGGCCAGGCGCTGCAGTCGGTGGAGAGCAGCTGCAGCGCCTAGCCCTCACGATTTTATTGCCGTCCACTTTTGTAATACGTCAGAGCAAGTCCCCCTGGATAGATTAAGTTTTGAATTAAGAACACTTTATCGAAGTGCCTTAAAAATATTAGCAGGTAAAAACAAAGGATCATACAACACATCAGATGCTGTAAGAAACACTCATATTCATTCATAAATAAACCACCTTAAAATGTGGCTGCAGAGAAATATTAAAGGTACAATATCGTCTGTTCTTCAAAGTAAAAGTATTTAAAGTATAAAGTATGTAAAAATATTTCCTATGCAGCAGAGTTTAGTTTCACTGTCGGGGGAAAACCCTGTATCTCCAGTTGTGGGGGATTTTCAGATCAAAAGGAAGGAAGACAGAAAAAAAGAGACCGTCTGGTTCTTCTTCTTCCTCCCACCTGATCAGTCACACTAACTGAGTCACACACACACACACACACACACACACACGCACACACACACACACACACACACACACACACACACACACACACACCTACAGTATCTCCTCTGGGATTGGCCGCCGTCTGCTCAGTGAGTCTCTTTCATTCGTTTCCTCTTCCTCTGACTGGACCGAGTTTCCATCAGTGGATGAAAGATGTCTGACATTCTTCTTCTTCTTCTTCCTCTCTTTTAAGCGTCTCTCAGCCTGTGTGGTCCGTCTCCGAGGACGACGTCAGACTGAGTCACCGTCACTGTGTGTGATCAACCAAACCCACCTGAACTCTCTGCACCTGATTGGATCATTTGAGGAAATGCAAAATAAACATGTGTTTTCCTGTGGAGTAGAAACACGCACACATATTTGTGACGTCACACAGACGCTGCATTCATGGCTTCATGTGCTTCTTTCTGTCGAGGAGCTCTCACTGCTGGACGAACATTAACTACTGTATATAAAGAATAGAGGAAATAGGTTTGCAGTACATACAATTTTGAATTAAAACACAGGACAAACACTGAACGTTTCAGCTCAATGACGCACTGTAGTTTAGAACAGAACAGAAAATATTTTATTGTCGACTTGTTGCAAACAAGATGCAGAAAGTTGTATTTGGTTTGTATGTGCAAAGTCTGCAGTGAAAAGGGTTCATTACAATTCTTCATATCACATTCACTGACTGATACATGCTTCTGAGTTTAAAGTTTGTGACATCAAAATGTTGATAAAATATTGTTTAAGAGAGAAAATCATTCTATCTTTTGTTATGAAAGTACAAAAACATCATCCACTGATTCCTTCACTGAATTTAAACTGTGTCAGTGGCCACCTTTACACCTTGCATTAACATGCGTTTTTTGCGATCAGATAGCAATCTGATTGCTCGTGACCACATGAAAGTACAGGTGTAAATACACTCGAAACGCACTGAGGACGTATTGTTATCCGATCAGCCAAACCACTTCTGAAGGTGGTCAGGGACGCATTGTGACCCCATCTAACTCAAGTGTAAATGCAAATGCGTCTCCAATCCACATGCAACAACTCCGTGGATGAAAACAAGTAAGTGAGGTGCGCCAGCTGGACACAGGAAGAGGGAGGAAGAAGATATCAACAACACTCACCGGGTAGTGACTGCAGAGAAAAAGAAAACACCGTGGTGAAGATAGTTTGACGTTGGATATTCACATATTCATTCACGGAGTGTTATCTGATAGCAAACGTATCTGGATGGGACACCAGAGATGCATATTAATACCAGGTATAAATGTTTGTGGTCATAAGCTATCCGATTGCTATCTGATTGCAAAAAACGTATGCTAATGCAAGGTGTAAAGGGGGCCATTGTAACACAGACTGCTACTTCTCTATTTGACCAATTATATTATACTGTTTGGTTTAAAAACATATGAGCGTGATTTTTATTGGTTATATATGGTGTCATGACCTGAATGTAAACAAGAAATCCTTGTATTTTTTTTATTTTAATTTTATTTTTAATTTAATTTTCTTATGTTGTTGTTGCTGCTTACATGTGTCCCTTAAGTCCAGTTCAGACCAAAGGTTCACAACAAGACAAAACCATTTTAGAAAGTTGCAGAGAAAAGCTGCAGTAGTGTGAACTTGCCGGTCTGAGCTTGACTCAAGCCGGCTGATGGTGTCACCTGATATTCAGCTGGTTTTAAAGCACGTCACCTGTTTCAACAGCCAGTCAGCTTGAAGTGAAGTCTGCTGGTCAAGTCAAAATGACCGCAGACGGTGTGCTGGCTTGCTGCGACAGGTGCTCCGTCCCCGCTGAGCCCTCTGTTTCCATCCTTCATGCCATGGACAGCTAATTTGTGGCTAAAAAGCCGCTTGTATAACAGAGATGGGTCACTAAAAAAGAATGAGTTTTGTTGTTTGATGGTGTTGAACAGAGGTCTGCAGCGTGGCAGGCGTCTCATCTAGGTGTCACACCATCACCTCCACGTCCTGATGACAAAGTCAGTTCATACATCACTGTAGAAACGCTGACATGATGCTTATGAAACATACAAATGTAACACAGTCATGGTTTGCAGAAATGTAAAAGGCAGCTGGGACAGCTTCAAAGTATTCAAAGAAGAGATGACATCGAAGGTTATAGTATTGAACATCTGGTGCCCAGAGTGCATACAAAGATGTTAATCACATTAGTTTATTACAGATAGAAATTAGCTTTGCATGATTTTCTATCTGGCCTCTAATGGAGAGCATTTTTAAAACAGAATAAAAAGCCCAGCTGTGGCCTGATCTTTTTAAACTGATTATCAGTGTGCACATTATAAGTCATCTTTTTATGAAGCCAGGTGCTCAGGAGGCGACTCTTTATATACAGAAGATGCGAAGTCATATATTTGCTCTCTGCTCCTGTGCAAACTGTTGGGTACTTTAATTTATAACAAATCTTTATTTTTCAAACAGTAATCCCAGCTGTCAGACGAATGTAGAGAAGTATAAAAGAAAACACTCCAGTAAAGTTCCTCATGTTTGTACTCGAGTGCAGGACTTAGTCAGATTCCAGCGGTGGTGAAAACACAATGCAGAGTGCTTCGTGCCCTCTGCAGGCGCCTTGTTGTGGTGACGATGTGAGGACTCAGCAGGCTGCAGTGAAGCGAGGAGTCGTGTGGAAAAAGGAGGTAAGATGCTGGAGGGGAGCATGAATACACTTTTGAGAGCTTTTCATAATGGCTGCAGTGATTCAGAGCTAAATTAAGCTCCAGCTTCAGGGCGGGGCTTGTATTCTCATAAGTGGTATTATTTAGCCGGTGATGTCAGTAAATTGGCGAGTCGCTGGTGGCCTCGCTGTTCCAAACTGACATAGGAGAACAGTAAATACATTGATGCATGCAGCCTCACAGAGCGGCCCGCCGAGCCAAGAGCTGCACTCACAATCTCTGAATCACATCCCAAAACATCACTTTAACATTTCAGCCTCTTTACTCATTCAGCTCTGCAGCATCTGCCTCAGAGAGCTTCTACTGAACACATGCTGAAGGTTAACACTGTTTATCAGTGCTGCACAGTCAAACAGGAGCTTTGTCCTGCACGATGTCATTTATAGGATGAAATGCAAGTTAAAAGCAAGACGCAGAAAAATCATTTTGTGTTTGTGCTTTAAACTGTGGTGAAAGTAGATACATGTACTCAAGTATTGTAGCTTACTGCAGCACAGTTTGAGGTGTGTGTACTTCACTTACTCAGTCATGCCACTTTATACTTCTACTTGTTTACATTTCTGGTGCTGTGCACATTTAGCTGTTGCACATAACTGGTAATCTTTATTGTGTATATTGTATTTTATTTGCGCTCTTTCCTTCTTTCTGCTGCAGCTGCTGCTCAACAATTTTCATTAGGATGAATAAAGTTTATTTTATCTGACATCTTAGAGGGAAACACTGCACTTTTACTTTGATATTACAGACAAACATATGATAAACTTGTTAAATATGAAGCATGGTTACAGATTAAAAGGAGCTACAGACCCTCACAGGTTTTTGCAGTTATGTTGTTAGACCTGCTCGAGTTACGTGAGGTCACAGAAGAGAATGTTGGCATTGTACGTTTCTGCAAACCAGGGATATGTTAAATGTTAAATGTTTTTTAAGTGGCATAGACTTTTTCATCAGGTGACCAAGCAGCAGGCCATTGAAGACTGCAGAAATGATGTTTTCAGCAAGACATCAGGGCTTTTCCAGCTGCAACTGTGGCACAAAATCTGGGTGTTTTTTAAGCGAGATATTGGGGCTGTACCAGATGTTTTCATGGTACAAAAAATTGGGAAACTTTTAGTGAGATGTTGAGGCATTTCCAGCCCCAATTTTGGCACCAGATTTTGGTGTTAGCGAGACACTGGGGCTTTACTAGCTACAATTGTGGCACTAAAACCTTGTGTGTTTTTAGGCATTTCCACTCCCAACTGTGGCACCAAAACTGGGTGTATATTAGAAAGACATTATGGCATTTCAAGCTGAAATTCTTGCAACAAAACCTGGTGTTTTTTAAAGAAACATTAGGGCTTCTCCCGCTGCAGTTGTGGCAACAAAACCTGGTGTTTTAAGTGAGACCAGCTACCACTGTGCCACCAAAGTCTGGTGGGGTTTTTAAGCAAGACTTTGGAGCATTTCCAGCCCTAGTTGTGGCGCCAAAACGGTGTCTTTTTAAAAAGACATAGCGGCATTTCAAGCTGAAAGTCTTGCAACAGAACATGGTGTATTTCATGGGCTTCATCTGGCACAAACGTGGTACCAAAAGTGGGTGTTTTTTAGCGAGTCATTTGGGCTTTACCAGCTACTATTGTGGCACCATAACCTGGTGTTTTTAAATTAGACACTGGGGCATTTCCAGAGGTTGTTGTGGCGCCAACATGATCTTTTCCCAAACCTTGTGTTTTTGTGCCTAAACATAACCACATATTAACCAGAGCATTGCTGAAACATAAGGAAACACAACGTTATCACATATCAGCCCCATATGAAACATATGAATGTATCATATCCATGGTTTGCAGAAACTTTCAGTGCCATCATTTATGCTAGCGATTGGTTGGAGGCCTTCATGTACTGAATGATTAAGTTGTAAACTGCGACAAAACCAACAGGAGAGCCCCTAATAATAGATATTCATTACCAGCTTGGCTGATTTAGGCTCTAGTTTGTAGTTTTATTTTGTTGTCAGAGAGCTGTGTGTAACTACACTCAATGCAACTTGTTGTATTTTGGTCCATTTCTAATAAATAAAGGGATTATAAAGGTTTAAATATCAAGATTTTAAACAGCTTTCTTTCCTCCAGCCTTCACATTCACTAAGAGGTCAGTTAAGTTAAAAGGTGTGTGTGTGTGTGTGTGTGTGTGTGTGTGTGTGTGTGTGTGTGTGTGTGTGTGTGTGTGTGTGTGTGTGTGTGTGTTTCTTTAGTGCAGGTTAACACCCAGCCAATCAATCACTGGACAGCAGCCATCTCGGACTCTTGAAGTCTGCAGGTGTACGACGCTCCTCTCAGCAGAACCTCTTGTTTTGTCTCTTGGACGTTGGACCAGCGCGTCTCTGAAGCTCAGATAAGCTGCTGCCAGGGAAAATGTAAAAGTAGGTCATACAGTACATGGAGGTGATTCAGTTTCATTATTTGTGTTTCAAACAGTCCGTCAGCTGGGATCAGTGGGACGTCAGGATGAGGAGCTCAGAGAGATCCACCCTGATCACATGACAGGGGGTCAAAGGTCAGCGAGGGCGCCGTCAGTTACTGAAGAAAGGGAAGAGAACAGAAGGAGTCACCCTGTGGTTCACCCAGTGTTTGTATTGTTTCTGTTGCTGTTGGCCTGTTTTATGATTTAAATCCTCTTTTATGCTGCGTCAGACAGCAGAGCGCCTCATGATGTGATCAAAGGATGAAATAAAGAAATATAAAGTGCAACACATCGAGAAGCATCAGCGTGTAGCTCACCTGAGAACGTGCCATACAAAGAAGTTTTTTTGACATGCAACAAAGGTCCAATGATAGAACTGAACCTACAACACTTAAAGTGCTTTTTGCCACATGTAACTTTCACCCATTCACACACACACACACACACACACACTCACACACTGGTGGCTGAAGCTAACATACATGGTGCCACCTGTTACTCAGTAACCCTTCACACGCTCTCACACACCGACGGAGCAGCCATCAGGAGCAATTTGGGGTTTAAATATCTTACTCAAGGATACTTCAACATGTGGACTGGAGGAGCGGAGGATCGAGCTGCCGATCTTCCAATTAGTGGACGACCCACTATGTTTCAGCAGAGGGTACTGTCTGTAGCTGTGGTTGAGGGTGAGAGGCTGTCAGCAGATAAACAGAGATCTGTGTGGGTACATGAGACCCTAAAAAAGAGGCTGGATCATGGGGAGTACCACCAGTTGGTCCAGGAGCTTCTTCTCCATGATGGACGTTTCAAGTACTGCACTTATCTGCTTCCACGCCTGCTGTTTTCTACTGAGATGGAGCTAACTGTGGTTTGTAAAGCCGTATAGCTCTGGGTATCCAGCAACCACTACCACCAGTTTCTTCTCTGTTGTTTATCAACTGTAAACTTGTTGTCGTGACCACCACAGAAGCCCCGCCTCTCAAATCATCTGACAGGACAATGGGGAAAAAAGGGGAGATGACATGGGGCGCTTCTTCGCTTTTTCAACTCGAGGATTTCAGAGCGCTCCACCCCCCCGCGACCCTCAAGAGGATAAGTGGTCACAGAAAATGAATGAATTAATAAATGCTGTGATTCATATGGTTTCCTGTCATTGCTCTGTAACAAAACAAGACTTTTCTTTGAGGTATTTTTTGGCAGCAAATGCACGACACTGAAAGGACAATTATTTTATAATGAAGTTTTGCTGGTTTTGAGGGTGAAAAGAAGGTTTTAATATCACTAACAACTCGAAAAACCCCAATCAAACATAACAATTCACAACCTTTAAAATGCTGTTTCTCTGTTGTGGCATTAACAGAATGTGGGAGATATTTTTCATTTTAAAAACATCTAAATTATAAACCTGCGGGGGGAGAAATGTATAGAAAAGTGGAGCTGCAGAGGGAAAACTCTTTCTCTTGGCTGCACATGAACATGAAATTGGATTATAGTGAAAAACCTTCAGCCAATATTTTTCCTTTCTGGTAAATTACCGTCGGCTCGCTGCAGAGTTCAACAAGCAGATCTCAGATAAGGCCACAGAGCGATGTTGAACAACACTTTTTGGGGAATTTGAGTCACCGGCATTCTGATTCCTCCACAAGTGTGTCTTTGAGTCCAAACTGCATGGGAACCATTACAGAGAAACGTATACAGAGTAAATATATAGAGCAGAGTGTAAATTGTCAGCTGGCTGCAGCTCTAAGTAATCAGACGGGAACTGTGGAGCTGATGTGACCCGATACCTGTGTAATTTACCTCTTCTTTGTGTGTAATAATCCATTTCACGGTTTATGTTTTAAGTGGAGAATTAAGTAATTCTTTGCTTTCTCGCTGCAGCGGCTGTTTGTTCAGCAGTTCTGGGGTCAGCGCTCTGCTGCGTGTGGTCATTTTCTCCACAGTTTATAATACTCCCGCTCTTTGAAGCCTCCTTTTCCTTCCACAGAGGAACATTTCTCTGTATCCGGTTTATGGAGCAGCTCCCCGGCTTCTTTTGAACAAACTCGATCTCTCCTTGTGTCATGTTAACTTGGACGTTCCCTGGGAGGTTGTCAGAGGAGGAAGAGGGAGTCAGCCTTTTCCACCAAGGCCAAGGCAAACATTTCCTTTATTGAGGAACAGTATCTGCTGATGTGAGTTCTGTTAGTTGCTCCCTCTCTATAAAGAGCCACTGTCTGAATCAAAGAGGTATTGATGCAGGAACTCAAACCGCCGGCTTGGAGGAGTTCGGCTCTTTTGTGCTGCTCATAATTAATCATTTACATGCATAAAATGGGAAACCCCCCAGAATTTATACTGGAGGGAGTTTACAGCTAAAAGGAAGAATGCAGTTTGTGTTCGGCTCCAGAAGCTTCCACATACTGAACTCTTTTTACTACCTGGATCTTATTCTGGAGTCCTGGCTGTCAGTCGCACTGGTTTTGATAACATTTCACTCACAGACGTTACTGCTGAGATCTTAATTCACTCTTCAGGAGCTTATTGAGCTGCAGCCTAAAGTAGAACTGATGTGATGGTGTGTGACTAAAGGGACAGTTCACCTCAAAATCAAGAACACATATTTTTCCTCTCACCTGTAGAGCTGTTTATCAGTCTAGATTGTTCTGGTGTGAGGTGCTGAGTGTTGGAGATATCTGCCGTAGAGATGTCTGCCTTCTCTTCAGTATAGTGAAACAAAATGGCAGCACCAAAAAAAAACAGTCGATAAACTCGACAGCAACGTCTCTCTCCAGAAATCTTGGCAAACAAGGCAAACGTGGAATTACAAAATCCTGGTCCATCACGTGATGCCAAACCCTGTTATTATTTTCCTAAACCCAATCACGTGCGTCAATTTTTGGTGTTTTACCGACGTAGTGCTTTTATTTTGAAAGAGACTGTATGTAAATGTTAAATTTCCTGTCAAAACGAAGTGTATTTTGAAAGAGGGCAAATCATGTAACAGGCTGAAGTTGACATGGCGTCCTAGAACGTCAACAACCAATGCAACCAGGGTACCTTTCACGTTGCATCTGGATGTGGACCATGACCGAACGTGGATATGTGATGAAGTCGGAGTTAGAATGTGTTGTTGAAACAGACTACATTATTCTCTCTGTGTTTTTCTATTTTTACTTTTCATCAGCTCCCTTTTGTCTTGTTAAAGTCAACGCATCACGCTATCATTTCAAACTCAACACTTCCTGTACGTGTTTAAAATTAAAAGCACATTCTAATTTTTGTTGAGAGAATCCCTTCATTTTCTAAACAGGCTTTTATTGTGAAACATTTGCAGGAACTTGTTGCAGAGGATTCAGTGACTGTCATAAATAGGGTTTCCATCCATCTATTCTTATTCGAATTTTCAAAAATAGCGAAAATAAACATTAATGGAAACGCTAGAAATTCAAAAAAAAGGCCGAAAATTCGCAAAAAAGTTTTTACGCTTGGAGGGGGTGGATTTGTCTGCGTATCGATTAAAGGAAAGTACGACTTTTTGCTATGGAAACAGGTTTTGTGGATAAACGATGACTGGACCGGATACCACGTCACACGTATACGTTGGTGGTACGCGGTGGTCTCCTTCCAGCTATTTCCGACAGTACTCTTAACATTAAAATTCTTCCTTGTCGTCTCTTCTTCAGGATGGCTCGGTACGCGGTGAATGCTGACAAAATGGTGACCAGAGTTCTTCCAAACGCCGACAGGTCGATCAGGAATCTGTCCATGATCAGTTGTTGACTGTCAGCCGAGTGTGTTGTTTGTTTTGTGGCAGAGAGACGCTCTCTGATGACGTCATCTCACGGCGCACTCTCCTCTCAATAATCGCAAAATAATAACAAATGGAAACGGGCATAAAGTCGCATTTTCTTTTTGGGCATTTTCACTAAATTCGCTCAAAAATTTCGAGACCTTCGGATGGAAACCTGACTATAGTTTTCATGTGGTACTTCAAATGTAGCTCCGTCCATCTGATGACACTTTTTATGTTACTACATTAACATTTCATCTGGGACATGAGCAGACACAGTGACTGAAATAATAATTATAGTCATAACATTAGGACAAGAATAATCCAATGACATCACGCATGTCATAAAAGGCAACCAGGGATGATTGGTCATGGACCAATTTGTAGTCTGTTGTCCAAGTCACAGCAAGATTTTACGACTCCAGAATCGCCTTATCTGATAATGGGACTTTCGGAACAGACAAACCTGTTGTGTAGTCTGAACCGGGCGTTAGGCAGTATCAGAGGCATATTGGATGCTGGTATCGGTATCTGAATATCTCTAGCGCCAAGGCTCCAAGAATCCTGGACAGAACTGGTTCAAGTACCAGAGCTAAGTTGGTGTAAAGGGATGTGAGAGTAATAAAAACTGGAGTCAGATTTCTGTATGTTTACGTAGTCCGTCAATAAATCTGATTCTGAATTAAAAGGGTGCTGGAATATACACGAGGCTGGTGGATGTGACTCAGATTTGTGTTTGACAGTGGTGATATTTAAAATAAGGTGTGTATTTAAACAATAAAATATATAATTTAAAGTCACCAGATTCATCAGACAGATGACTGCAGACGTCGGACAAAGAGCTGATGTGAGTCTGTGGGAACAGGGCGAAGAATAGGACGTGTTTTAACATGAAAATCTCTCCTCTTTTTAAAATCCTTCCTTCTTAAAGAGTTAGCAGGTCTCAGCTGTGTCATCAGTTTCTGCTAAAGCTCCCTCTCTCTCTCATTCTCTCAGCTCGGCTCCGTTTCACTGTCGGACCCGATCGAAGCACCTGGAACCGCTTCAAGGACTCCAGGGTGGTTCTCCAAAACCAATAAACAAAGCAGTTCTTAGGTGAGCGGTCCAAGCGTTCATCAATCTGATAGGTTGAGGACATGTTACCCTGCGGTCCACGCCCAGATCATCTCTGCTGCTCAGCTGCCCTCTGGGCTTTCCTTTGGACCTGCACATCCTCAACTTAGCCTCCAAATTGGCCTCATTTAAGCAGCAGAGAGGCACAAAACACTGACATCACCGCTTATTTCACAAACATGTTGGCAACCGCAACGCTGGAAAATTAGATAAACTTTAATAAACAAATTGTCAGAGTCTCTGAGGAGCTTTGTTAAGAAGAAAAGCCAATTTCAAAGCTCGCTGCAGCATGTTAGATATTTACCCAGAAAGCTCCACAATAATGAGTGTTTAACATTACGCTATTAAAGGATTAAGGCTTTTCCACCCCAAGACCAAATTTACATGCAAAATACATTCACACGCAACCAAGCTGTGAGTTAAATCTTTGTTTGTGTTGCTTCCTGCGCTCCGCCAAGAGTTTAGAAAAGCTGGAGTCATGAGTTTTAATTTTCCCGGCAGGACCCCACCCACAGAAATACATTTCTCTCAATATTTAAAAGGAAATAATTCAACTGTTCAATCTACATTTCTGTACATGATATCTTCCTACATTGCTGTCTAAAGTGCCAGGGGCAGGAGAATATTAAAACCCTTTAAATGTAATTTTATTTATTTATTGCCTAAAAACTGTTACGGAGCCCCTAAAGTCCCCAAAAAGTGATTTTCTTTTATTTTGTGCTTGCTCCCACAATATTTTGTGGTACCTTGTGTGCACTAAATAAAAAATACCACTTTTCAGGACTTAAGAGGCTCCATATAAATAAATTAAAAAAAATCTGCTCATAAAAACATCTGAATAAACAATCAACAAAAACCCAACATATGTACTTGTACTGTGTAAATTCCCCCAAATATTCAGAAATATTAAAGATGACCTTACCAAGCCCTGCTTGCACATTAAAGGTCCAGTGTGTAGGATTTTTGGGGGATATATTATCAGAAGTATGATAAAATAAATATGTTTTCTTTAGTGTATAATTACCTGAAAATGAAAATCATTGTGTTTTCCCTCTTAGAATGAACTGTTTATATCTACAGACGTAGTATGAAGATCACCATGTTACACCGCCCTGTTTCTACAGTAGCCCAGAACGGACAAACCATACAATGGCTTTAGATAGGAATGTTTGCTTTTTTGCGTCACCTAACGATTTAGCAGCCCCTCCACGATGAGACGAACCCTCTCAGAAAAACATAGATTTTTAGCAGTAAACTGCTTCATTCAGTGATTTTATTGGTTTAAATCACCAGGGATCTCTTCTAAATGTGTAGAATACTAAAAATGTACATACAGACAAATGTCAAAAAAGGCGTTACTTAAAGGGACATTGTGTAAAGAAGAAGCAAAGAATTTTACATTTGTTTATACATACGACAGGTAAGCTGGTGGGAAGCGCCATGACGGTCTGTCAAACTTGAAACTACAGCCGCCAGCAAGGGACAAATAGCACCAACGCGGAATAACTACGCGTTTTCCCTGCGAGCCAGTGCAGAGTAGGAATGAGCTAAGTGATTGAGAAGCCGGAGAAGATCAGCGAGAGAGGCTTACTACCTCGGCAAGTTTGAAAATCTGCACTACTGCAGCATAATGCAGGAGCATGCATATGCAGCAGCAGCACAGGAGACGGTTTCACCATCGACAAGAAAGCCAAAAAGGGAACTTAAAAGGCAGCGTGACCGGAGCATTCAAAAAAAGAGGATTAACATCGGGCTAGCCTTCCCCAGGTGGAAGGAGCCCATGAAGGAGAAAGATTTTAAAAGGGACGCTGAAGTTGCCAGCTTTCTCCTCAACAAGTAAGTCAACTGTACTGCCTAAATTAGCCTAAAGCTAACTTTGTTCATTGGGTTTTGTTAGACAGACCAAAATGTTCGTAAGCATGGGTCAAAGTTTCTCCCATCAAGTCTGTTTTTATAGATCACAGCTTTTGTGTAGGAAGTGGCGTACCCATTTTTCAGGCCTCGTTTTGTGCATACACAATGTTTTTAACTGAGACACATGGTCTGTTTGTTTTGAAGAAGAGACCTCTGTGGATAGAAACCTGAACAATGAACACTGAGGGAATTCTAAACAGGAGTTCACGCTTGGCACAGAGAAGTTTCAGCTGGTTGCAGTCTGCAGTTCTCACCACTAGATGCCACTAAACCCTGCACACTGCTCCTTTAAAAATGTCATGTCGTAGCATGGAGACAGCCTCTGGCTCTGGTTAGCAGAGGGTTAAATTAGCAACATTTTCTCTCCATCTCTGACACTTCATCGATATCGACACGTGTTTGTCGTCAGACTCTTTCTGATGAGTCCGTCTTCTTCTCTCGGGTGTCTCTGCAGTGTGATGTGTCGTTGCCAAGGCTGGATTAGCATCTTTCTCTGCAGCATTCTCTGCCGCTGAATCAGCCTCTCACCATCTGAAGGGATGTGCACGTGCTTCAGCATTTGTAGAACAGCCAATAGGAACGCCCTCTCTCTGAAATGACCTGCGATTGGCCGACGGCCCTCGTCACAGCTTAGATTTTCTAAAGCCTGGACACAGAGCCAAGAGGAGGTGCAGGAGGCTCATTTTCTCTCAGCTGAATTACAATCAGCTCAGCGTTTATTATCAGGTTTCTGCCCAGTGACGCCAAAATAAAACTGCCTACCTCAGCTTTAAGTGGCATTTTATATGCAGGACTTTTACTTGCAACAGAATATTTTTACTTGTAGTAAAAATACTTCTTAGACTGCTGCATCGGGATGCAGATAGTCTTGATTGTTTCCCTTCTCCTGGCTCCTTTAAACAAACCTGCTCCTGAGTCTTTGGTATAGACGAGCAGCAGCAGACCTTCAGTCCACAACTTTACCTTCTAATTGAGCATCTGTACTGAAGCCACATGCTGTTCAGCCAAGTCAGCCGGCTGCTCACTTATGCAAATGTGAGAAGCTGACAGGCATTCCTGAGCATCAAATACCCCGAAGAATAACTCTGTTATAATAACTGAGCTGCATTTTTACAGTGTGAGGGCAGAGTCTGGGAGATGGACTGTGGAGGCACAGACACTCGGCGGTTTTGGGTAGAAAATGATTTTACATTGCTGGTTAACCACAGCATGAATACTGCACATGTATAATTTACTTACTGAGTTTTACAGCGTGTACTCCTGACGGGGAAAGTAACCGCCGGGTGAATTACTGAGGGCAGTGCGACTCAGTGTGACGGATGATGACAGTGTCAGAGCGCTAACACTCAGTTAGCTGCAGGTCTCTAATGAGCTGTGGACGGACAGGGAGACCTGGACTGGGTGTTTAGGGGTCAGTGGTGCCCAACCTGGAGGTTGGGATCCAATGAACGAGCCGCCAAGACAAATTCTTTGTGCAGCAAGGTCACATAAAAAACATACGTCAAAGGGACAGTTCGCTCAAAAATCAAAACTTGGCCCTTGCCTGTGATACACCCTGAAAAAAAATGAAATTTGGGCCAGTAGTTTTTCCGTCATCCCGCTGACAAACAGACAAATAAAGCGAACACATAACCTCCTTGTTGGAGGCAATAATGCATAAATAATGTGTCAGATTAATAATTGAGGGTAAAGAGTTGAACATACAGTCACTGATGACTCATCCGTCCAGTTATTCTTGGCCGCTCCGAGCTGCCGCCTCCATATGAAGACGGTCAGGTCAGTTTAAATGTCACCCTGCTGTGTTCAGACTGTAACAGAGTCTGTCGGCGTCGCGGCGAGGCTGCATGAAAAGGTCACTCATCCTCAGTCCTGACACAATACTCCTATTATCCTATATGATTTTTACATTTATATGTTTAGATTTTATCCTGATGTGACACTAAAGGTCAGAGGTCACAAAAACACTGAATATTCACAGAAAATGTGATTTAAATCTGGACAGTGGTTAAAGTAAAATTTAAAATTTAAGTGTAGAATCAGTGGATGAATACACTTTAATACTTCACGCTGCAGAGGACTGTTTAAGACCAACTAACAACACAACTGGTTGTGTTTTAGCGAGTTAATGCTGTGTTTTTAGCAGCTTTTTAGGAACCAAACGGTGTTTTTTAGCGACCCGTCACTGTGTCTCCACGACGGATCGTGCCACAGAAAGGGTACTTTTTTTTTACTGAGTCATCGCTGCATTTCCTGCAGGGATTGTGCCACCCAGAGCCTGGTTCTTTGAGCCAAAACATGAGCTTTTCCTAACTATAACTAACTTTTTTTGTGCCTAAACTGAACCACACATTAACCACAGCGTTGTTAAAACATGAAGTTCAAATGTACCCACTACATACTAATGTACAAATGTAACAAGGCCAGCATTTTTTTCTGGTGATTGGGTGATCCAGCAACAAGATTGCTGGTGTTTAATTTAAAGTATGTCAAGAGTTGATCTGCTGCATGTTTTGTGTTTGAGGAGAATTTGAAGTTGAATAAAAAGACTCAAGTTAAGTCACAAGTCGACAAAATCAAAGTCCAGTTGTAGTGTTTATCTTGATTTTTGTTGAGTCTAAAGTCTTAATTTCTCTTAACATGTTTACATAAACTCCATGTAAAGCTGTTTCAGGTTTTCTGTATGGGCTGATCCCTGGGTGCATCCGTGTACTTTCAACTTTCAAAATTACAAATTGAGCATAGCGTTAGTTCAGGCAGGACATGGTGTTCAGCTCAGCTCACGTCCCAGCTACATCAGCTGATCTCAAACAGCCCAATCAACTGATGGAGCAGCTGATTGATGAAGGGAGTCAGCTGATAGATCACATGATTCCTTTCTATGCAATCAGTTGTCAAATCTCATTCAGAGCTCCCTATTCAAACTGCTCTGGCCTGCCTACTGTTGCTGCTTCCTCTGCAAGCTGCTTTGCAACCCGTCTCCACCCCAGCTCCTCCTTTTCATGCTGTGTCTGACTTATCAGTGTCATTTCTGTTTGTCATTGATGTTGCTCTCCCTGCCTTAGGCTTCCCATGTAGGCACATGGAAGGGCAGGAAGGTTTGCTTCTCATTTGCCTGAGGCTTTCTCTTATTTGCACGTGGAAGGGCAGACAGGTGTGCTCTCTCCGCCTTATGCTTTCCACGTAGGTGCGTGGAAGAGTCTCTCTGCGTAGGCCTGAGGAAAGTCAGAGGGGCCCCAGAACAGAGCCATATCGCCAAATATAATACTGTAAATGGAAATAAAGTTTTCTTTGACAAATGTGTTCCTGACTGAACTGGAATTTAGTTTCATTTTGTTCTGTCATGAAGTTACTGATTGAATTAACATCAGCTCTTAACATTTGCTCGGACATTTGTTTTTTGCACCTTATTGATGATCTTTATAGTTTATAATGTGTTTTTTTATTTGCACTCTTTCCTGCTTTGTAGTGTAACAGCTGCACAGCAGTTTCCCTCTGGATAAATAAAGTCTTACTTAATGACAGCTGATATGACCTGCTGCTGGAGGTCGTTTGTCATCTCAGATGAACATGAGAAGCTACTTCGAGAATGTTTTTTAACACCGAGATATGATAATGAGAAAATACTTTGTATAGAGGAATGTGAAGGTACGGTTACGCCGTATGGGAAGGGGGCGACATCTTATGAGGTACACACTCTGTTATCTTTTTTACCGAAGTGTAATCACTCAGTCTGTAAACAAGATAGTTATGTGAGCAGAGGTAGTGCATCAGAGTCTGTAATCCTGATCTGTGACGTCGACTTAACGTTCTCTACATTTTGTCCGTTTTGCACCACAAACACCAAAGCAAATTTGCCCAGAAAAAAGGTTACTAACTGGACCTTGAGGTGAGACTGTTTTGTCAGGTATTTATTTCCTGGTCCAGAGCTGAACTCTGAGACATCCAGGACACGTGATGATTCACATCAGAGGCCTCCTGTCTCCTCAGTGACCCCCAAAACTTTCATCTCTTACTAAAAGTAGAGAGCTACTTCCGAGAAGTGACCACGACTCATCCAGACTGCAGACGGCATGAAGTGTTGCTTCAGTTCTTCCACCTGAGAGTCAGAATACGACCCTCCTCACAGTGAGGCTCAGATCACAGCGCTGACCTCCTGACACGGCAGATAAAACTGCCTCAGTGTGACTCGACTGCTGCGTGAAGAGGCAGAGACAGAGGTGGAAATATGGGGAGCTACGGGGAGCTATGGGGAGCTACGGGGAGCTCCGCCCCCCTGAGAGAGGCAAGATCTCCAAAGAAAGACTCATTTAAGACAATGAGGGAGAGCTCTAAAATAAAGCTGGTGCCAATGTTTTTTTCCCGGTATAAATGTATATTTTCATGCTTATTTAGGCTCCTGAAAATAACATTAGGCTGACAGTAAAGCTCTTGTTAACCCATGAACACAATGCTGTCTGCTCCTGATGTGGTCATCCATGCATGGGGGCGCACTCAGCACACGTTATACACCGTGTGTTGTCTTTTAAGACCAATATTTTAGGCGATAGAGTCAGAATTATGCAGTTGGGTTTGTTTAACACAGTAAAGCTGGGTATACACCTTATAATTTTAGAAATGTTATTGTTTAATTAAAACTTTTCCTGTACAGGTAAATTGCTTTTGTAAAGCTAAAGCTCCAGAGTTATGTGCTCACACTGTATGTTCAAAGTAGAAAATAAAACAGCCCATATGATGCTGTGAAAGTTGTCTGTCAGAGAATGAGTGGAGATGGGGCTGGATATATACGCTGCAGGCCTGATGAGGGAAAAGTGGAAACAGGTGAGCAGGTGGGTGTGACAGTCAGCTGACTGGTGGACAGGTGGAGAATGAGGCAGTGCAGGAGGCTGAAGGGAGGGACAGAGGCCGACTTTTACATCCCTTTATCAGTCCTCTGGCAACTAATATAAAATCTACAGCGAGAAATTTATTTTTGATTCTCAATTGAACTTTGGACCACATGTCAATAAACACATTAAATCCTTCCACCTGAGAAATATTAAGCTGTGTCTTCACCTGACCTAGAAGAGCTACCTCTTTCTTTGTATTGTTTTGTTTCTTATTTTATGCACTTCGTGAAGCACTTTGTAACCTTGTTAAGATAAGTGCTATACAAATAGATATTATTATAATTTATTTGTGACAATCAATTAATTCAATCACATGGTGCGTTCCATGACCCATATCAGAACCTTTATTATGAGGAGACTGATCACTTCCATATAAATGAATGAGGGTAGTTTGCAACGGCAGTATGGCGGTCGTACACACATGTCCCTGCCTCTTCCGCCACTCACAAAGCCAATTGTTTAGTGATTTTTTTTGTCAATCATGTTGTAGTGACGTAAGCCTGCCTAACCACCTTAACGACAGTTTAATCCAACAAAGTTCATAGTGTCTATGTTATTATAGATTTACTTGTTTTCTTTTCTATCAGACACAAATTGTCAAATCATACCTGACATGTTTTGACGGTAACTTCCGTCTTCGTCAGAGGTGTCACGAGATGGTGTGTGACGTGTCCTTAAAACAGCTGACTGAGGCGGTGTTGACCTGTCAAAATTTGACAGGTCAACACCGCCCCTTGCTGTCCGTCTGCCGTCGGAGGACGTCACTCCAGGTATGGGAGAGTAGGAACGCCCCCTCATCCCGGTTCATGGCTGTGTGGGCCCGCTTCCTGATCTCCACTGCTTCCATGATCCAGCACTGGTGCCTATTGCTTTCTGTGTGGGAAAAGGCCAAAGTCATCCGCACTCTGTGTATGCAGTTATATCTTAAAAGTTAAAACTACATACAATGCACAGTGAGAACAGCAGAGTTCTCCAAGTTGACCTGTATCTATGGGAATGGCGTTTTGTTGTATCTCCAGCATAACATTAGGGCCCTGTCATATTTTCAAAAGCTCATATCTTCCTCTACGTTTCGGCCTCTCATCCACAAACAGAGTTTTAACTAGGTCACTAAAAACAGAGATTTTTTAAAACGCCTTCTATGGTGCAGATTTTTCACACACTGGTTACTGTGTGTGTGAACGTGTAAAACGGAGCATTTGGTAAACATAATCTCCTCAAGTCGTGCATGCCCAGTGTTGCTTTGTGTACTGAGCGCTCGCCAGAAACAACAACAATGAATGTTGGACTACTACTTCGTCTAATGACTTCTATACGACCAGAGGCTCGCCTGTTCAAGTATGGAGCGTGGACTGGTAGCTGGAGAGGTACCACTTCTCCTCCTGGTCCTGCCTGTCCATGGGAGCCCCCTCTCTCTCAGACATCTCTCCATTTAATGCATGTATACATCCTGTTTGTGTATGTGTGTGTATCTTGGGCCTGTGTGTATATGACAATAGAGTGAAAAAAGTTGAATTTCCCCTCGGGGATTAATCAAATATATCTTCTTCTTCTTCTTCTGTGTTGGCTGCAGTACGCACTCATTGGCACAAGAGATATATTATGAGTGCATCAAACATCTTGGGTGATGTGCTTTGCCTGGAACACACCAGCAGACCTCATCTGTACTGTTTTGATTTTGAAGTCTTTGCAAACTTCGTCTTCTTCACAGGAAGTGCAGTGCTGCCTCCTGCCAGATGAAAACAACAACACATTTGGTATTTGCAAAGTGAAATGATGTACATGTTTATTTGAATATAGAGAGTGGAAGTGAGATCCAATCACAAGTCTTCACTCGAGAAGCACGTGGAGGTGTGAACAGACAGACTCAGAGCTGTCCACTGTGAGGAGATCACCTGAGGTGCATGATAATACCAGGTGTAAACAGGGCCTAAATGTTGATTTAATCACATCTGTGTAAATGAGTTGTATGATTTCTAAAACGTTTGTTTATCTTTTAAAGTTTTCAAGAAACAGCTTTAATAAGTTTGTTTATCTTCCAGTTCTTCTGAGTTAACTAAACCCCTCAGAGGAAGTTCATGTGTCATGATTAAAAGCTCCAGATCAGCTACTAAATGGACCATGGACGTGGATTGTTTTGTTAAAGTGCTGTCTCCAGGTAAGAGGATGAACTCTGAGACTCAGAAGCCATTTATCGCTCTTATCTCTCTGATATCTCCTTTGTAAAGACGCTGCAGTGTGTGTGTGTGTGTGTGTGTGTGTGTGTGTGTGTGTGTGTGTGTGTGTGTGTGTGTGTGTGTGTGTGTGTAACCCACCTGTCAGCAGCTGGAGAGGACACCTCTCTGTAGGATCTGACTCCTGTGAAAACACCCCGAGGTGGAGCTGGAGAGCGGCCAGGCGGTGGATGTGCTGATGGGGCGTTTTGAGGCCTCTGGAGGATCAGGGGCTGCCGGGTCTGGAGCACATTACAGGAGCTAAGCCCTTAAAGCCGGCCGATCAGGGCCTGGAGTTCCCTTCCCAGGACAGTAAGTCAGTGTATCACAGATTGGACAGATCAACCCAGAAACCCTCCCATAGCACCTCCACCCCGATACATAAACATACACACTCCGACCGGCCGCGTACACCTGCAGGGACACACATGTGTGCATGAACACACACACAGGGAAATATCTCAAGATTCAAAGGGTGGAATCACCAAATATTCATAAACTGACTGCTGCTCCTTTGATTCTTCTTCAGATTAAAGAGTTTGTTAATGTGCTCACAGTAGTCGTGTTTCCATTAAATTGTCAAGCAAATTTTAAGCAAACTTTTAAATGATGCAAAAAGAAATGTGATTGAGATGCATTTCCATCAACTGGTTCAGAGTGAATAAACTTGGCTGCACAGAGCGTAGTTTGGTTCGAAGATGGTGGTACAGGCGACACAGTAAACAGAGCAGAGGACATAAAGGTTGCAAAAAAAAAAACAAAACAGTCTTGGCCTATTAACCCGTATACAAGATAAAAAAGGAAAAGTCTTCAAAAATTAGTTTCAGCTGGTTTTAATTGTTCTATCATCATCCATGTCAGTATGTTTCATGCTCTCAGGAGATGAAGACAAATCAATGCAACGACTCTGTGAGCTACTTGGTTTAGCTGCCTCTTAGCAAGGTGCTCTGAGTAATAAGTAGGGCTTTTATTGTGAAAGGTAAAAGTAGAGGGGTGAAGGGGTGGAGCTGTGATGTGATGCGATTGTGGAAAATAATAAAGTGCATTACCATGTTGACTCATACTGGTTCAGACTACGGAGCCTCTGTGTTTCCATTCAGTGTATCGTTTTACATCAGTTTGTATGATACCTAACAAATCTGTGCACCACGAATGGCGTTGCTTCAGGTAACATTACGTCACATCATATGATTGATGTACTGTGGTTATGTTTAGGGAAAGACACAGTGATGACGTACCTTAAATTAGCTCATAGTTTAGTCGGTTTCACGTGGGGCATAATCACAGGTCTCACAGGGGAAAGTCCTGTGTTTGTTTGACCTATCCAACACTCCAACCTGCCTGCTTACGCAGATTTTCAGTCTTTACACTACTTCCTTTTTTATTCTCATGAACGCATTGGTGACGTGATTGCAGTCTTCACGATTCTGTGGGTTATATACAAATTCTGGTGAATTTCTTTTAGTAGATATACGTACAAAAAGTGCACGATAAGAGTCTGTTTTATTTTATCATCTGCAAAAGCAGAGACTAAACTTATAAAGTTGAAACAGGAAACTACTTGGGACGCTTTCTAAAAACCTGCTGGTTCATGTCAATGCAACTAGATGAGATGGTGTATCATCTCTAGTCAACAACTCTCTGTCCTTCCGTTCTGATTTGCAGCTTTTCAGACTTATTTTGTGGCTGAATATAATTTGTAGCTTCTTAAAATCTGAATGAGGATAGTGATAGTGAGATACTGGCTACAGTGATGAAACAAAACCAGCATCAGATGGACTGTATTCATAATCAATGTGGTCATTTTGACTTGACCAGCGGACTTCACTACAAGCTGATTGGCTGTTGAAACAGGTGACGTGCTTTAAAACCAGCTGAGTGTCAGGTGACACCATCAGCTTCCTTGTGTCGAGCTCAGACCAGCCAG
The DNA here is from genome assembly GCA_019142605.1 of Cephalopholis sonnerati. Lineage (NCBI taxonomy): Eukaryota > Metazoa > Chordata > Actinopteri > Perciformes > Serranidae > Cephalopholis > Cephalopholis sonnerati. The sequence continues at coordinate 3,771,918 of JAGQAX010000022.1, read as the reverse complement.
TTCACACCGCTGACACTTTTCTCTGTAATGTTCTAAAATGGTTTCGTCACATCAGGAATCTTTGGTCTGAACTGGACTTAATGCACGTCAGGGTGCTGACAGCCGAAAGAGAAGATCACTCACTTAAGTTAAATTAGTCAACACTAGTTGCCATCTTGCTGGTTTTGTCTTAGAACTGAGTCCAGATCAGCTGGAGGTCTGTTTCCGTCCCACCCAGCGAGGCAGCGCCTGGAGGGGCCTCCTGTGTGTGAAGGGTCTCACCATAACAGAGCACATTCCCACAGTAGCACTGGCAGCTATTGTCAACAGGTCGGGGGATTGAAGGTAAATCCTGCCCTCTTTGTTGTAGTGCTGGTATGCGCTGACATCTGGATCAGCACACCCCGGCTGGGTGGGACCGGCTCGGGCCACTGCTCGCCTCCCACGGGTCTTAAGACCAACAACAGGCTGCAGGCTGAGCGGCTGCAGGTGCACAGAGTCCTGCAGCCGGCCTCCAACAACAAACACACAGATGAGAGGGGATTCCACCTGATCACCTGCAGAACAGCCTCAGCATCCACACGCCCTTCAACGGTGTGAACGAAGTCTGGAGGTCTGCGAGGTAAAATGACGTCACTGCAAATGAACTGGATGACATCAACGTTTTTATAGATCAATAATTTAATTACAATTGACTAAATTAAGAGGAAGAAAATGTTTATTCAGTGGACACATGAGGAAATTTCGGGGGTGATTTGTAATGTGAGGGCACAAATGACTAATATACTACTTACAAAAATGTCTTTCACACATCAGCTTAGTATTTAAAGACCCTCTCCAATGTTTCTAATCTGGGTAACATGTTCATATCATGTTTTTCATGAGCAAGAGACAGGAGACTGAAAGTCTCAATAACAGGGATTCTGACTTACAACCTAAGAAACCAATCCTGTACCACAAAACAAGAGGCATCAGACAATGACTGGAGTCCTTCATGTGATGCCATGAAGCCCCAAAGGACTTTTTCCTACAGACTTATATTGAGAAAGAGACGTCTGTAAATCAGTGGGTACTGTTTTTTTTTTAGCATCACAGCCCCAATGAAATGTCTTGTTTTATTATCAAGATTTGATTCATTAGGTTCGACAGTACTTTAAAAGTCTAAAAGAGCCACAAGGTTAAATCATTAAATCTACATTCAGGGTAGTGGAGCGCTAAACTGGAAGTTAGCTGCTTGGCAGGTGGAGGTATGGCCACTCAGATGTGCCCGGGCCATGCTCGGTGGCCATAAGTCCCCTAGTGCACCTGCTGTTTGGGCCCCACAATACTGAAGATCTGAGCACTTTCATACTGCAGACTTTAAGCATTTTTTACTTAGCAACTTTAATAGGAATGAACAGTGGCCCACCTCCATCCATCCGTCCATTTTCATCCGCTTATTCAAAGCCAGGTCACGGGGCCAACAGGCCAAGCAAAGCACCCCAGATGTCCCTCTCCCCAGTAACACTTTCCAGCTCCTCCTGGGGGACCCTGAGGCATTCCCAGTAATCCCTCCAGTGTGTTCTGGGTCTGCCCCGGGGCCTCCTACCAGTGGGACGTGCCCGAAACACCTCTAACACTGTGTCCAGTTTGCTTAAAGGAGAAGTCCAGTATTTTGCACTTTGAGCCCCATTCCTGGTTGTTTATGATGAAATAGAGTGGTTCAGACCAAAATCTTGACGATTGCTCCTTCTCTGACAATTTGAGAGAATTTGTCTTTCCCCTGCCTGGCTTAACAATGCTGTCTATGGCCATGTGTAAATCTGTCCTAAAACCACCTTAAACGTTGGTTTTCAAAGCCATGAAACTCACCCAGTGGTCAGTGGTGTTCCTTGATGTTCCCACATAAAAATCGTAGCAAACTGTGGTTTCCATCCGTGTTTTCTATTCATCTGGATTGTGGAACTATTTTTTCAGCTGCCTCACACCTGTGTGTAAATTTCCGCTTGATCGTTGGTTTGACCCTGATGCGTTATACACTCCAGCCCACTTGATGGCGATAATGCTCCTTTACGTGAGTGTCACCAACCGGCAGGAAACCATTGCAATGTAATGGGACACAGAAAGAAGCAGAAGAAGAAGGCTGGCGTTGTGTTCAAAGGCATCGTACTGCGAAGGTTGTTTACAAGCCAGTAATTATGGGCAAGTTTTGTGTGGTCAGCGACTGCAGGAGAATTCCTCCGAAGAGGAGGAGCGCACACAGAGTTGAGTTTCATGGCTTTGAAAATCAACGTTTAAGGTGGTTTTAGGACAGATTTACACCTGGCCATAGACAGCATTGTTAAGCCAGGCAGGGGAAAGACAAATTCTCTTAAATTGTCAGAGAAGGAGCAATCGTCAAGATTTTGGTCTGAACCACTCTATTTCATCATAAACAACCAGGAATGGGGCTCAAAGTGCAAAATACTGGACTTCTCCTTTAACACATCCATGGAGCTGTCACGTCCGTCTTTATTACATGTAAATGGTATCAGAGGAGAGGCCGTATTTCACGTACTAAGTTTTACTTTGACCTCAACTTGTCAGAACATTCAGAGCTAACAAGAATTTAAAATGAGTCAGTGTCAATAAAACAACAGAAGACAAAACAATCAAAGTAGGATCACATATAAAACAAACAACTAGAAGCACACTCAGAGAGCGCAGAGCTCCACCAAGATCAGTCGGCCTGTCTTACAATGTTAACAAAAAGTAAAGAATAATTTGTGTGTCTGCCCCGTGATTCAGATTGGATTCTTCCTTGGCCCATGGTACACAAGTTTTATGAAAATCGGGCCAGTAATTTTTCTGTCATCCTGCTGCCAAACAAACAAACAAACCAAAAAAACTGAGATAAAAATAGACTCTAGGACTGTGACACTGGCACGTAGAATAGCTGGCAAGCCACAAAAGCCCCTGACCAAACTCTTTACAGAGAGGACGAGGAAGAAAGCGAAGAGTATCTGGGCCGAGCTCTTAAGCTCCAGGAGGAGCTATAGAGTCCCTCTGGCAACTAAAGATGTATTTAAGAAGTCCTTCATCCAGACTGCCATCAGTGTCCTGAGCTCAAGAAAGTGACTGATGAGTTTGAAACCACAGACAGACAATGAGCTGATTTAATGTTTGTTTTGTAATGACTTTACATGTTTGTCTTACTGACTGTCTGTCTGCTTTTTACAGTGTTGACTTTTATGTTTGGTGACTTGAAGACAAATTTCCACCCACAATGGACAGTAAGGATATATTCTAATTAATCTTCTCACAGGCTACAATGGAAACTAAAAAGAACAAGTCACTAACACACAGCAACATCAGAAATATTTAAAAAAAAATCATAATAAAAACCTTTAAAAATTAGTAATGATGACATTTTTTTGCCCAGTGAGACTTGCATCACTTTTTCTGTGTGACTTTGTATTAAAGGGATTTTATTTCAGCATATTTTGTACAGTTCTGTCACCTTAAAGTCACCATGAAACTTTAACTATAGATGACCGGACGCAGCCTGTTTGCATATTAAATGCTGTCAGATCTTATCAGGTTTTTTCCAGCCCCTTCCGTTGTTGACTCATGCAAACAGCTCTTCACACCACGTCTTCATCACAGTGACAAAATGACCCTCGGGGGACGAATTAGCACCCAGTGGAGCCGGACTCATACACTGATAAATAAAGGCCTCTTGGCAGGCTGATAACTCACAGCTCCTGGACAGGAAGTCACTGCTGCGGACTTTCACATGCTGTCAACCACTCACCAATCGTCCACAAACATCTCATCAGCGAGTCAGATCATCGGGAGGTCAAACAGTAGCGGGGGGAGGGTCCGTGTCTTTACTTCCTGTCTGGAATGAAACAGTGGAGATGCACGGCAGCAGCAGCAGCTACCTGTTGAGAAGTGACTTTAACGCCACTTTAATTTACGTCGTCTTTTTAAAGTCATTAACAACCTGGTGGTTTGGTGACCTTCTGCCTGGTGTCAGTGTTAATGTGAGGAGACGTTTGTGTTCAGATTTAATGATTTAAAGTTCACAATGAAAATCTGTAACGGTGTTTCTCAACAGGAAGTCACAAGTTTCTGTACGGACATGCCTTTACTTAGTTTGAATGCAGGACTTTTACTCACAGCGGAGCCTATTCACAGTGTTGTATCAGGATCTATATACCTCGTGTCAGCCCACCTGAGGCCTCACCTCTCTGCATGATGTCATCCAGCAGTGAAACGCCTTTTAAAAAAAGCCTGAACTTTAGTACAACCCGGGCTCTTCTCCTGATGATAATGTGTTTTCAGTTAAGACCGGGTCAGTAAAATATTCCCATTCATGCCCTCAGTGACTCGTACACCACCCCCTTCACCTCCACCCTGTTGGTCCCTCCATGTTTCCTTCCTCTCCTCAGGATTTACTCGGATCTCCTTCAGAGCTGGTAAATCTAAATGAAATCCAAATGGTTTGTTTGTGTGCAGACCCTCTCTGGCTCTCTGTGTAAATGTCAGGAGGAGGTTCAGTCGCAGTCACCAAACACTGCTCTTTTCATTGTGGACTCTTTGTGGCCTCCATTAGCGGTGGAAGTCGGTGGCGGAGGACCGAGCCGGCTGTCATCTCTGATTGGAAAGAAACAGAAACGGCACTTCATGTGGAAAGTGAACGCATGTCGCTCAGGAAATGAGATGTTGAAGATTTCACTCAACAATTGGTTGAGTTAAAGCTACAAATACACAAACCTCGAGGTCAATTTATGAAACACTCAGGGCCGAGCGCTGCTGCAAATGTTTTGATACTCGAGTACCTGAATGACACTTTTTTTCAATCCTTTACTCTGAAAATATATTTAAACAAAATCCTTTCTCTTCATTCAACAAGTCCTCAGATGCTTAAAGGGGACCTATGATGCTAATGTTTCAGGTTCATACTTGAAAGTAAATGTTTCTATGTATTCTTTATTGGAAACTTACATAACATCCAGTTCATTACAGCAGATTAATCATGACCCATTTCCCTGCTTCATCCTTAGAGGAGTCAGATCTGCATAAAAACACAGTCTGGATGTTTATACCAAGAAATGACCGTCTGACTTCATCACTGATTTAGAAATAAAAGCTTGATTATTCACACATTAGAATATTTTTCATTCTCTGCTTGGTTGAACATCAGATGAGGGCAGACGGCTCTTCCTGTTTGGCTTTAATGTGCAAGTAGAAAAAAATAAGCTCAAATAGATTTTCTGAAAGTAAAATTTTGAAGTATTTAATCACGTAGAGCCACTGAATATGTCTGTCATACTGCAATGTTATTATAAATGCATCTTTTTAAGCTCCCAGTAAACAGCAGTACACCACGTTTAGTAATGACCACAAACAAGTGGTTCCACTTCTGCTGGCTGAGTACACCTTGTGCACTGTGTTTGATAGGCACTGTTAATTATGTTACACCTGTTACAATTACATCTTTTTTTATTTCTACAGTGCAGTCACTGCAGATTTCACTTTGCAAGATGTATTCACATTTTGACACCAAAAATAAGCTGGACAGGAAACAGTGTGTGCAGAGCTGTGGGCATGAACTGCGATAGCTAGTGATGCTAGAAGGCTAACACCAGCAGTTGCAAATTTTGTGGGGTTTGAAAACCAACGTTTAAGGTGGTTTTAGGACAGATTTACACATGGCCATAGGCAGCATTGTTAAGCCAGGCAGGGGAAAGACAAATTCTCTCAAATTCTCAGAGAAGGAGCAATCGTCAAGATTTTGGTCTTAACCACTCTATTTCATCATAAACAACCAGGAATGGGGCTCAAAGTGCAAAATACTGGACTTACCCTTTAAGTGACCTTGTGTGGACGACCTGCTACTGCTCTATCTCATGGAAAATCCTTCGTAGTTCTCTGAATTGCTCTGTTTACATTTTTTAAGAGACACATTGTACAATAAATTAATAAAGTGATACAGTGACCGTATAGTGGTTTTAAATTTGTGCAAATAAAATGACTAATGCTGCCTCTCTCTCTCAAAATTAAGCGTACAAAACAAATAGAATTGAACCAAAGAGGTTTCATTTACTGAACTGTTACCCATTTTTTGTGTATTTCATTTTTACAAAACTCCCCTGTTTAACATATTACAACACTTAATGGAGCGACAGTAAAACGTACCTGGGATAAATAGCAAAGGGCAACAGTGTTAAGTGACCTTGTGAAAAACCCGCTCATGCTCTATCTGGAAAGACGGCATCTTGCTAGTGTTAGCTAACGGCACAACAGACAGTGTTTACTAGCAATAAAAATAATAAAAATGAAGATTTAACTTAATGAACTTAATGACAAACAATCAATATACAAACAGATAAAGCCAGCAGTTGAGTAAGAGTAGGCCACTAGAGTTCACCACCTACACTAACACACTGACAGTCTCTACTTAACACCTTTCAAGTACACATCACTTAAACAACTCGATAGTATGCATCCTTATCACACAAATCAGCAATGGACATGTGTGAATTAAGGTGATGACATCATTGTTTCCCGAATGCTCCGTCTTATATCTAAGACAAAAGGGCCAAACCAAAGAGAAAAATATTAGTTTTCAAAAATATTCGTATACTTGCAGACAAGAGCTATGACTTCAACATCAGGTAACATTTCATCTTCATCATCATCAGTGGTTCGGTTTGTTCCGTGTAAAAGTTTATCTTCATCATCATGATGCTTTAAAACAACCTTTGGGTCACAGACTTCTACACATGAGTTATATCAGGAAAAAACATCTTTGTGGCCTTTTTCTGTTTTGACGAGACTGAAAATGAGCTGCAGCTGTTTGTGAGAAGGTTTCATGTTAGTCTCACACAGAGCCCTTCAGTGCTGCTGCTAACAGCCATGTGACATTTGGAAGTGAGTGGAAAAGACGGGGCATGTTGGAAAAGAGGGAAGCGTGAAACTGGTTTGATCCTTGTTTAGTTTTTCTCGGAGATAAAGGACGGGATGCTGCCAGTCTTCTTCGTGCTCTCACACTTTCATTTACACAATGAGGCTTCTGTCAGTTTGTTCCACTCAGACTTTACTGTCCTGGAAAACTCTTTAAGTGTATAAAAATGTTGTGTGTGACAAGTGTCGACGTTTTTAAAGTGTTGGACTGAACAAACACGCTGTTGCTTTTATCTATTCTTAGAGTTTCGATCATGGGGTCATTAAAAGAATTCATCCAAAATGATGTTAAAAATCTGCTTTGCAAAAGTGTTCTGATGAAGGAAATTTATTTAACACACAGTGAGCATGGCATAAACGCCCGAACCTCTGTTAAATCAGGTGTGCAGCAGGTTTAGTTAAACCTCAGGACACAGCAGCTGAGCTCAGACTAAACCTCTGGTTTAAAACTGCAGTTTAAACCTGAGAAGAGTTTAAGAGACTGTGTCAACTAAAGTTTAAGCTAAAATGGATCACAGAGCAACACGTCAAGTTCAAAGAGTTAAAAGTGTGTAATTCTTGGCTTCAGTCAGTGGGACTTTTCAAACTAAAACCAGCTTTTCAAACTAAAATCTCAAGTTCCTCCAGCAGAAAACTGAAGAGCAGCAAGTTTGTTTTTTCTGGGAAAAAAAATCAGTGATGAGTCAGTCTCTACTACCTCTTTCCCTTTTTAGTGTTTGCTCAACAACGTTGATCACCAAGATGCATATTAATACCAAGTGTAAACAGCTCGTAGTGTAAACATGAAAACAAAAAGCTTTTTAAGCCCAAAATTTGCTTTAATTGTAGTAGAGTTGTCTCTGGAAATAAACTTTAGGTTAGTTTGAGAAATAATAAAAAATAAAACAGAAAACAATCTTTGTTGTTTAAAGAAAGAACTTGGTGTATCAATTTGAATTTGTGAAGAAACTCTGTTTTCCTGTGACGCCTCCACTGTGAACGAAGAATCCAAAAAATGAGAAAATTCTTGATTAACTGAAGTCATAGGGGTCCACGTTTAACAACAGCAAAACTATGTCAAAACATCTGTTTAAAAACACTCACACAACTCGTGTTGGCCAGTAAATCAGCTGAGAGGAGGAACTTTCACGGAATGAACAAGCAGAGTTCAAATCCACAATCTTACCCAGGTGCGCTACTCGTCCGTGCCCGAGACTGTTTTTGTTGAAGTATTTTAAATAATACGGTTTTAGTGGAAATGCATAGGGAAATACTGAGCACACGACTGGATAAACTTAAGCTTGAAAGACTTGAATTACACTGCAAGAGTTGTGTGAGCGTTTGTAAACTGTTTTTTTTTTAATATAGTTTTGCTGTTGTTAATCAACTTCAGTTCATTTAGACTTTTTGCAGCTTTTGGATTCTTCGTTCACCGAATATGTGAGAAAAACAAAGTTTTCTTCAAGAATTCAACAAACACAAGGTGCGTAATTGATATACAAATGATCATTTAGAGGGGGAGGTGTATCTTTAAATGTCGAAACCCAAGGAGACAAACTTGTTTACATTTTTTTATTTATTTATTTTTTTTTTTAAATTGCACACTCTCTGATTATAGAATAAGTAATTTAATTCCCCAAAGTTTTCAAAGCTGGACACTGCAGACACATGTTAGTATAACCGTTAGATACCCAGACCTACATCTGACTTATCTACGACTGAAACTGGTTTAACTCCACAGATCTCTGTGAGAGCAGCGTCTGATCTCTGAAGGCAGCAGCCAATGGAAAAGACAATTTCTCCAGCAGGACCAATAAAATCTCACACAGCGTTTTTCATCTCATACTGTAAACAGAGCCCCTCCATCAGCTCTGCACTGATGTATTACTGCAGGAGAGAAACTATATATATATTAGGTCATTTGGCTCGGCCGAGGAATCCCATTTAGCAGCTGATAAAAGCATTTGGGATGAATGCTGGAGCCCCGGGGCGGCTTGGAGGAGTCCCTCACCTCATCTGGGTTCAGTCATTGAACGCTCTCCACGGAGCCGTTTGAGACGGCCGGTTGGACGGCTGCAGGGGAAAAGTGTGGGCAGACTGGGACACGCGCAGATGAGCAGGATCAAAGGTTCTGCTGGCCGGCGTTTAACGCTGGAAAAACCATCGCAGGCTGCAGAAGAAAAGACAGAGAGAGGAGGGGGAAGTGGAGGTGGTGGTGGTGGTGAAGTGGAGGGTGGGGGTGTATTAATGGTCCACTTTATTGCTTTGTACTGTTAAAATTAAGAGCTCAGATTTCATGACAGCACTTCAACCGTACATGCTCGACTTGTTCTTCCAGCGCTGGTTTCAGTTTCAGTCGTCAGCGACCCGAAAAGACAGAGTCCAGCAGACGGCTGCTGAGTGACTGAAGCTGGAGGAGACGACAGGTTTCACTCCGGATGACTCTCATTGTGTGGCACAGTCAGTACATCGAGTACAGTCAGCACATCAAGCACTGTGCTGAAGTACTGTGTAGGTAGCATTTCCATTTGATGCCACTTTATACTAAGTTATACTTCTACTCTACTACATCTATTACATGCAAATATTGTATGTTATATGACTGCATTTTTCTTACGAGTTACTTCTCTGTTTTACACAGAGATTCCACAATACTGCTGCAACAAGGACCCTTCATTATGCCGGCTTTGCCTTCCCAGTGATGGCAGTGTCAGCAGCTGGTATCAGGCCAGCTGATTTGGCCTGATTCTGGGTGTCAGTCATACCGGGTCTCAGCCGAATTGAGCCCAGCCTCACTCCAAAGTCGTTGAAATCCGGTGCTTGGGCAATGACTTGCTGCATCAGAAACCAACAAAAAAGGTTGCCTTCAACGTTGGCATGATACGCGGCTGGTTGCCATTATAGTTTAATGGTGCCTGGTGGCTTCAGGGGGAAACGCAGCAGGACAAGGACGAAAATTAAGGTGGCGAAAGTCCGACTGGAGCGGGCAGGAGGGGTGGTGGATGGGTCCAACAAACACCGACTTTCCCCCAAGAGAGCGTTGTTCGCATCCCATACGATTCTAAAGCCAAACCTTTTGTTCTTTTTTCCTAAACCTAAACACGTGCTTTTGTTGGAGAAAAAAAAAGTAAATTCACAGTGTTGTACAGACGTAATGCTTTTATTTTGAAAGAGACGGTATGTAAATGTTAAATTTCCTGTGAAAACAGAAGTATATCTTGAAAGAAGACAATACGTGTAACAAGTAGAACTTGACATGGCGTCCCAGAAAGTCAACAACCAACACACCCAGGGTACCTTGGACATCGTATGTGGACATGGGAAGTCCGTGACCAAACCTCAATATGTGACGAGGTCGGAGTGAGAATGTGTTGCCATGTCGGGCAGCCAGACTCAGCCCAGCTAATTTCATCTGGCATGACAAGTTCAGGCCGATTCTGGGCCAGGTCATTTTGGCTAACAGCGCTGGCATAATGCTGCCCTAATGTGTGATTTTAGACAGCATGGAAGTTCCAGATGCAAAAGAGGCGTGATGGGTGTGACCAAAGACTGTATACAAAGATGGACGTCATGTCACAACCCCAAAATGAAGCCAAAACATCCATTGCCCCCTGGTGGCTGGTTGCAGTACAGATCATAAATCTTGCCCCCTCCTTGTTGACGGATGGGGCATGAGCCAAACTAAAACATTGAAGTACGTGTCAACTAAATTTTTCCCAAAGATGGTTTCTGTCATTTAAGGTAGTTTTTATCTCACTGATGTTTGTTCAAGTGTTTGTTTTTCTGAAGTTTGGTTTTAATTCGCTGTTTGATGGTATAAAAACTGGGACTGATGTCATGACTGACAGCTGTGCCTGCCGATGGCTGGGCTCACGATGGGTCAGATGACGAGGTCTCAATACTGCAGAGATTGATTCAAATGACATCACCAGCACAAGATGGCAGCAGCTGCCTCTGGGATATTTTGACTTCATTTTTGTAGAGTGGGAAGAAGCAGAGGTGTGTTATCTTCATATACATTCATTTGATGTGATGTAAAACGCCACAGCATTGGCCTGTAGAGTCAAATATAACATACACGTCGGGCGGCTGAATAATAACAATGACATAACATGACAAACAATTATTTACCATCCCTGTTACATGGCGTTGGTCCTGTCCTCTGCTCGGAGGGTGAGAAGCTCCTGAACCTCGTTGTTTTCCTAATTTGCAGACATTTTCGGCCGTTCATCCTCTTTGAGTTAGCCACTAACTGCTATCAGCTGCTTTTTAAATCTCCTATGGTGGGTGGCGCACATAACGTCGTCAAAACTTCGACCCTCTCATGACCGTGATCCCGTCCTGCCTGCTGTCCTGTTTATACAGACGCCATGTCGGCACTGTTACTACCTCCAGTGGCATCCCATGGCACGCTGGAATCAGATCTGAAACTTTATCATTTATACATTTTTTTTACATTACATTTTTGGTTATTATTTGATTAGTTTTGTATATTTTGTTGGTCATTATTTTATAAGCATCATTTTTTTTCATTTGCTCATTGTTAAATAAGCATTGCAAATTTTTGCTCATCATTTGATTTACTCATTAAATTGGGAGTATATATTTTTTGTTCAATATTTAATCATTATTGTATATTGTTTTGCTCATTACTTATATTTTTTGCTCATTGTTTAATAAGTATTGTATATTTTTTGCTCAGTATTTAATGGGTTTAGTTTTTTCTGTTCATTATTTAATAAGTATTTTATTTTATTATTATTTTTTATTTAATTTTTTTTGCCCTTTGTCTTTTTGCTCTAACCTGGAATTAATAAAGTATTTTTTCTATCTACTCATAATATTTATCTGAAGTATTATTAAGCAAATATGATCCTTCATCACTCCCTGAAGAGAAGTCGACACCAGCTGAAACCTAAAGTGTATCACAGCAACACTGATGACATGGATTTTAACATTAAATCTTAATATTTTACTGGACTAAAAGCGTGGGTTTATAGACTGCATTAGAAAGACTGAACATATTGTGAGTTTTACTCTACATCATTTCACTCTAGTTGTTTTGTGACAGCGTTTTCCCCCAGAGACAGCAGGAGTGATGTTCGTGCCGGTCGTGCCCTCTCTCCTGTCTGACAGTCAACTTTTCACCCCAACACCTGTCAGTCATCCTGATGAGCTGAGAACAGAGATTTAAAAGTGTCCAGAGGTGTTAAAGATTCAGACAATCTGCAAAAACACAAGAACAAACCTGCTGCTGGTGACTCAGACACGCTGCTATAATCAGACAGAGCTGTTAAAGGTGTGACTTTCCACTTTTGACAGAGCTAGGCTAGAAGTTTCCCTCTGCTTCCTGTCTTTGTGCTAAGCTAGGCTAACAGTTTCCCTCTGCTTCCAGTCTTTGTGCTAAGCTAGGCTAACCAGATCCTGGACACAGATGAACCTGACGTCTTCCCATCTAACTGTGGTAAACGCAGCTAACATGAGGATTTCTTAAACTTCCTTTTTTGCATTTGTATGGTAGCTGAATATGAAAGATGATTTCTCTGCTCTTCATCTGTCGCAGCTCATGTAAGACGATCCGCCGCTGGACGTCTTTCTGCAGCTTCCCAGGTGACTTATCAATTGTCTGTTCCTTAATCCCGAAAATCTCATTTCCTAGAAGCTGGTCTGAGCCCCCGCAGACAGCCGGGAGCCTCCGAGCTAATATCATGAATATGTGGAATACTTGGACAGGTAGCCAGATCAGGAAAGTGCAGCGTCTTTACTGTCACTGAAGCCAGTAAGTGAGTGTGAGGTGACACTTCCCAGACTCTGTTGACGAACTGTCGCACCTCTTTAATTTTGACCCGGAGCGAGGCACGGTCGTCTAAATCCGCCCACGTCGCTGGTTTTCACATCAGTCTCCTCATCGTCTTCGTCCTCAGAGACACTGTGAACTAACGGACACTTGTGAGTCAGATCAAGAGTTTGATCGTGTAAACGCAGGGCCTGGTCTCATGGGAAAGAACTTTCATTGACATGTTCGCAGTGAATTGGGGAGTAAAAGCAGCACAGGGACAGGCAGAGAAGAACCATTTAAATTAAATAAAAAATATAATAAAACAAAGTAAGAAATTTAAAGACATTTGAGAGGTGACAAGGTAAGAGGTTACGGTCACTGTTAAAGTGCATAAGCCAGCTTGAACAGGTGGGCTTTGAGACGAGATTTGAAGGATGTTATGCTGTCAGACTGGAGGTATGGAGTTCCAGAGCCTGGGGGCAGTGCAGCTGAAAGCCCTGGTACCCATGGTGGTGAGGTGTGAGGTGAGGACGGTCAAAGGACCAGCAGAGGAAGAGCGCAGGGAGCAGGAGGGGGTGTACTCTTGGAGCAGGGCTTTGAAGGTGAGCAGAAGGTTTCTGTAATCAGTGTGTAGGTGGATGAGTATGGGGGTGATGTGGTCGGATGATTTGGTGCGGGTGATGATCCGGGCAGCAGAGTTTTGAATGATTTGAAGCCTGTTAATGAGTTTGGTGGGATGACCAGAGAGCACTGCGTTACAGTAGTCAATGCGGGATGTGACAAGAGCATGGACCGAAACCTAAGTGCAGGATGGGGACAGCGATGGTCGGAGTCTGGATATGTTGCGGAGGTGGAAGAAAGTAGTCCGGGTAATGTTTTTTATGTGTGGTTCAAATGAAGGAGTGCTGCCCAGAGGGACACCGAGGCTACAAGCCTTCTCAGTAGCAGCCCCTAAGCTGTGGAACAGCCTACCTCTCCATGTTAGAGCTGCACAGTCCATTGAGCACTTTAAAACACTCCTAAAAAACATATCTTTTCTCCTTGGTGTTCACTCCCAGCTAGGCGAGCAATCTTGGCTTTCTCTATCTCTCTCTTTTTACTCTAAATTTGTTCTTAAATTGACTTCTTATTATACCTTGTATTGTTTTATTTATTATAGTGTTTATGATATATTGTGGGGGGGGTTTTTTGTTGTTTTTTTGTGTGTGTGTGTGTGTGTGTGTGTTTTATTGTACAGCACTTTGGTTGACTGAGGTCGTTTTTTAAATGTGCTTTAGAAATAAATCGTGACTTGACTTGACAACAGAATGAACCTCAAAAGAACTGGTGCTGATTTTGCTTTTGGCTCTGTCACATTAACGTGAGATAGGGTTGTCCTCTAAATGTGAACTACGATTTGAATGTGGGGCGAAAAGGATCTTACTGAAATAAAAAAGTCGTGGTGTATAAGTGCCACAGACGGGTGTGCCTGGTACTCCAGTAGAGGGTGTTTGTAAAACACACGGCCAAGACCTGTTCACACCAGCGAAATCAATTCATTTTAACAGTTTGGGTTAAGTAAATCTTTGGGTGTTTCAACATTGAATGCAACTTCGATAAACACTGTCACATGGAATTAACCAGCCCCACAATCCCGACACCAGTGGGCCCCAACCTGGGGGTCTCAACCCCTATTAGGTATCAGGGCACGCAAGACCTTCTTGATTTTAAGGGGCATTAGAACAACCTAGTCTCACTCCAAAGTCGTTGAAAACCAGCGCTTGGTCAGTGACTTCCAACGTCAAACGCCGATGAAAAAAGGCGTCCTTTCATGTCGGCATGATACGTGGCCATTGGCCGTTATTGTTTAAGGGTGCCCAGCAGAACAACAACGGAAGCTAAGGTGGTGGAAGTCTGAGTAGTGTGGGTGGGAGGGGTGTTGGGTCAATTCCGAATGGACCCGCGACCCACCTCTGGACTGCAACCCACCAGTTGATAACCACTGGTTTACTTGTGCAGCATGAACGTTGCATTCATTCTTTCTGTTAATCACCGGGGACCAGGAGAAACATAATCTGGTTTCTCTATAAACTGCACTGTGTAAGATGTGTCTTATCTCTCAGAATCCGAGGCATAAGCTGTGATTCAGAGTCTAAATAAGCACAACATCTCCCAAAAATACTGAAACTAAACTGAAATAAAAGCAAACATGTGACAAACAGGTCACAAGATGGTTAAAAGCTTTGGAAACAGAACATAAGTCGGATCTGGTTTTTGATCAGTTTCTCTTTCCGAGGTCAAAAACAAACATTCAAGCTCAACAATGACAGTGTTTAAAAAAAGTGCTTCACAATTTGATCAACAACGTCAGGACTGGTCTTGAAAACATCACATCCTAACACCTTCCTGCTTTTTATTGGTTTATTCCTTTTGTCTAAACTGAAGCAGCAGCTGAACGTCTCACGTGACACACAGGTGAACCTGGGGAGTTTATTATCACATAATCTTTTCCTCACTGTGATGGAGGAACAATCTTTAAGTCGTAAACATGGAAACCACACCAGGGTTTGTGTCTGTGCAGCAGCGGCTGAAGGTGTGTAATGATGGACTGTTTTTCCCTGAGGTTGATGGTGGAGGAGCTGCTGGACCGTGGTGGACCAGACGCCGTCTGTGTGGCCACATGGAGTCCCTCAGCCGGTTATTTTTCTTAATGGAGCTCCAGCTTTTAAACACAGCGGTCCTCAGAGGTCGGAGTCCTTTCAACACACACGAAGACACGAAGAGAGGAGGACGAGGGTCGACCTGAAGCTCTTCTCTTTTTTAAAGACAGAGATACAAAACTGTCTTTCTTCCTGTGTGTCACGGCTCATCACACTCTCCACCTGGAGGAATATTTTTAGAGAGGAAATACCTCATAAGGAGCTCATTCATCAACAAGGAGCTAAATTTAGTTTGACGTGACATCACCTTCACACTGACCCAGGACCAGCGCTGCAAGAGGGACTCAGCTGGAGTTAAAGTTAATGAAAACTGGAGTCTGCCAAATGTGGAAATTTTAAATTCTATACAGTAATGACTTTAAGACTTTACAGAGTGAAAATACTGTAGCCAGTGTTTCTCACCCAAACTAATTTTGTGACTTGAACATGTTCTAACATGTTAAATATATTTCTTTTGTCGTGAAACATTTGCAGAGCCGATTGTTAAAGTATTTTAAATCCCGCATTGTTCACATCCATGTTTACAATCTTGCAGTCTTCTTCTTCACTGCGTTTCTCGACACATGCTCTAGAAAAACAAAGTAAGGATCCACTCAGAGAAAAACAGCAGCACAGAGGTCAAAACACCACAGGACGCCTTTAAATATAGATATGATTATTATATTTTACCACATTGTACTTTACAGTGGGCGGCAGTAGTTAGCACTGTCGCCTCACAGCAAGAGGGTTCCTGGTTCAATCCCAGGTGGGAGCCCTTCTGTGTGGAGTTTGCATGTACTCCCTGAGTCAGCGTGGGTTTCCTCCAGGTGCTCCAGCTTCCTCCCACAGTCCAAAGACATGCAGGTTAATTGGTGACTCTAAATTGTCCGTAGGTGTGATTGTGAGTGTGAATGGTTGTCTGTCTCTATGTGTCAGCCCTGTTTACACGTACATGGTTATTTTTAGAAACTGAGACATATCCCTTCGTTTGTGCCCTTTGTTTACACGCAAACGGAGAATTCGCCTCTGAAAACGATTCATTCTAAAAACTCCGGCCAGAGTGGAGATCTTGGAAAACTCTGGTTGCACGTTTGCGTGTAAACTGAGCAAGACGGAGAAAACTCAGGCAGCAGACGTCACATTATGCAACAGAACTTGCATCTGCGTCAAAAGTTCGACATGTGTTTACATGTTGCTATGGTGATCATGGATGCCTTCAGAGTAGCAGAAACAAGAAAGAGGAAGTGATTCGTTGCTGTTGTTGCTATTTTCGGGATTCTGATTGGCTAACGTGGGCTTCAGCTTCTCGTTACACTGCCACCTACAGTTTTGGAATGTCCTGACGGCATACATACACGGGTTGGTGTAAACGCAAAGTTTTCTGTAAACGGACACGTGCACAAAATTAGTTTTGAAAACGGAGAGGGTGAAATGTCCGTTTATGAAAATAGCCAGCTACATGTAAACGTAACATATGTGTCAGTCCTGTGATAGTCTGGTGACCTGTCCAGGGTGAACACTGCCTCTCACCCAGTGTCAGCTGGGATAGGCTCCACCCCCCCGTGACCCTGAGTGAGGATAAGCACTTACAGAAAACAAATGACTGATACTATATTAATATAACATCACACCTCAAACTATATATTATACTATACTAGAGATCATCGTATGATGGGATCACTCCAGTTGTAATACAGTGATGAAACATCTTCTCTGAACTTGGCCTTCATTTTGATGTCAACTACACACCTGCAACACTTTGTGGCTGCGTCGATGCAACGTTATGCAAGATGCAGTCATGAAACTTAACAGGCGTGTAGTTTAGATCATAGTGAAGGTCAAGATTGAAGATGGTTGTGTTGTGAGCAACAAGGCTGGAAGCAGGGTGAGTGAGTTATATAAAATGTACAGTTGTCATGAATGTTGACATTAGCTATAGAGACCAAAACTGTTTTTGCACCAGGCTGTAAACATGTTTATTTCTGCTGTAAAGTTCAGCATTTTAATGTGGAGGTTGATGGAGATTGACTCTGTTTTGGAGCCAGCCTCAAGTGGAGATTAGAGGAACAGAGTGGCTTCATTTTCGGCCTCAGAGGCTGCTGCTTGGCTCACAGTTTTCTTCTTTGCTGTGTTTGTTGGTGCATCACTGCAAAATTTAACAAACAAAATGGAGACAAAACAAACCACAGCGCTACAACAAGTCAAAAACTCAATCAATTTTAATAAAGCAAATCTGCTGTGCTGTTTATCTAAAAAAATACAGTTGTCAATATATTTCTATGAAACAGAAAATCTATCAAAACAAAACATTTCACAACTCACCGTGACCTCCCTGAAACCCCTGTTTTCTCTACGGGCTTCTGACATGGAGCTACTGTACACACACACCTTAATTCGATTGGCTTGTGACTCTACCGGTGTGCTGATTGGCTCTCGGACCCCCAGCTGCCTCTATTCCCAGCGCCCCCCAATCAGCAGACAGGAAGTAGAACCTCCTGATTATTACGGCTCTCTCCGCTGCATGTGGTTCTGATTTTGGACATGAGGCAAAGTGTTTTCATTGGCCGCCGGCGGCGCTCAGTTTCCTGTTACAGACACTCTTTTGTGCCTCGTCCTCTCCACTTTTATTTCCTTTAACATGGAGGTAAGAGGCCGCTCGGCTTTTCTTCATCCAGCTAATTGGGAGCCACTTTAGCCCCCCACCCCCCCACCCTCTCTGCTCGTTATGACAGGGTTAATGGCTTTAGTGAGAGGGTACTTTTTACTGGTCCTGCTGGTTTCTGCTGGGCCTCAGAACCAATTACAGTAATCAAAGCCAATATGTGGACGCAGAGAGAGGAGCCACATGTGGTCGTTCAGGTGTAAACCAATCTATGGAGGCTTTCTTCTGCAGCAGAATAACTCCTTGTTTAAAACATATTTACGCTGCCGTGTGGCTCATTTTACCCCCACGTAGGTAAAAACCTCCAACCAGGAGACTTTCATTAATACTTGAAGAGCTTCATAAAATAACGTCTTGGCATTATGAGTTAAAATAACCAGCGTTATAACAATCCAACCATCAGACAGAACATTGATATTGGACGACAAACCGCTCTCTGCATCGGCCCTGAATGTTGGTACTGGACGTAAACTGTGACTTGTGGAATCGTTAAATATGAACACAATCTTTAGTGATAATGAGCTGAGAAATGTGTTCACGATTAACCTCTTCAGCTCCGATTTTGTTTGAATTTCCCCCCTAAGTAGCCTCATTTTCAGCCACACTAGCGGAGCGGCTTAAAGGGTCGGTTTATGCTCGATCAGAAGTGGTTTGTACAGCGTGTTGTTTAACCACGTCAGCAGTAGTGGAAGAACTTTTCTGATCCTTTACTGATGTAAAAGTACTGCCACACTATAAAAAATACTCAACTACAAATAAAAGTCCTGGGTTCAAAATCTTACTTGAGTTGAAATCTGTATCAGCAACATGCACCTAAAGCACTTGTTGTAAAAGTACTCATTGTGTACAAAAAAATGTTCGCAGTCAGTGATTTACTATATATACAATATACAGTCTTGGGCAAGTTACCCTCAAAATGTCATATATTGCATACATATTATGTACCTTCATTTAAAAGTAACTAGTGCAGTGCCCGTAGGAAGTATGTTTTTCTATAGAAAAGTGGAAGCTTAAGTAGATTTTTCATTCATTTACATTGACTTGAATGGCTGCGATTAGCTCCAGCACCCACGCCGTGGCTGAATTGCGCACGTGACGGATCCAGTGGACATCCGGGGTAAGGCTGTGCAAAGTTTTGGGTGACCCAGAGCGGTATAGCAGTAGGATACTTTGATCTTTTATTCCCTGAGGCGTGGCTACAGCTGCGAACAAGAGCGCGATAGGCTGATTGATTTAGCTTTTAATAATAATGTTGTGAATATTAATCCAAAAAACTTCAAAATGAGGGATGCACACCATCGTGCCATGCGCAAGCCATATCCAAAAGCTCAGGTTGATCTGACACACAGTCAGAGAGATATGCGAGCCACAGAGAC
Organism: Cephalopholis sonnerati; assembly: GCA_019142605.1. NCBI lineage: Eukaryota > Metazoa > Chordata > Actinopteri > Perciformes > Serranidae > Cephalopholis > Cephalopholis sonnerati. Next base: position 3,752,535 of record JAGQAX010000022.1, on the reverse strand, counting down.
ACACACAGAGATTTCTTGCTTTATAGATAGATAAGTTACTTGGAGAAAAAAAAGTGTCGTGGAGCATAGTTCCTGTGAGCAACAACAACACTGAACCCCTGAGCTTGCCTGAGAAGGACTAAATGCACAAAGTGATTTTGCTATTTGCTATTTTGTCCTGAAAATGTCGGCGTGCAGCCTTGCTCTGTGGACGATGAACCAGGCGCAGACTGATAATTTGTATAACTCACAGTGTACAGACCACAGAGACACAGAGCTGCTGCACCGACAACCTGTCAGCTTCATCTCCATCCTCTTAGCTCCGAGTTCCCACGAGTGACATTCACACAGTAAAACAGTGCCAAGTCCGGACCTGCAGCACAGATGTTTATTTAGTCTGTCAGGTTTATTTTTAGACCACAGAGGGGTCAGAGGTCAACTCAATGAGGCTTATACCCTCAACATGTGTCGGGGAGAGGAGTCTGGAAAACCAATCAGAGGTGAGGACAGACCTCCGAAACCAAACAAACATCCTGCAGAGAGAAAATGAACTTCTTTTAATGTTGTTTTGATCCTCCACAGAACTGATTCTACACACACAAGATATTTGCATTAACATTATTTGATTTGTCTCTTTGGCTGTCTCTGCTTCTTTGGACCACAGTGCGTGTAACTGGTGTATTTTGTTTGCAGAAAGTTGAAGCTTTCATGTGTGTGTGTGTTCAGAGATCACGTGCCTGATGTCTAACTGTAACTGGACGACCCACTGACAGACCTGCGTGGCTGAAGACGTTAAAAACGTGGAAAAAATTTGTTTAAAAAAACAGAAACATCCAAAAGTGCAACTGAAAATCAGATTATAGAAATATTTCTGTAGCACAAACATGCTGGAGATGAACTCTGGCTGATCTGCTGCAGCTGCTCCACCCTTATCGTTTAAAGCATACTCATGCTCGGAAAAAAAAACATGTTTACTGAAGACTGAGAAACAATCTGCAGAGAGTTATTTGCACCTATGGTATATATGTTCATCTGATACAGCAGCACGGTGGTGTATAATATATATATTCCACATAAAGTGGGATGCCTGTGTGTTGTTTCCATGTAGCTGCAGCAGATCTGTGCAGAGGAAACTTTGTGTTCTGGGAAAGCCCCCGACCCTCTGACACATGTCCCCCTCCTCTGTAATTGCGCCAATTACTTTTCCATAACAGCCCTGAAACACTTATGTATGTGGTTAGAATAACAATTTCCACATGAAACACTTGTTCATTCATAAGGTCCAGCGGCGGAGCAGAGAGGGGGGATCCTCTGCAGACGTCACGGGTCTAAACGCCGTGCCGTGGAGACGAGCTGCAGTTACATCAGATATTGAAGCTGCTGCTGCTGCACGATGATGGTGTTTGTTTCCTGAAGTCCGATCTGAGAACAGTGAGCGGCTGCCAGCCTGACGACCACTGCTGCAGAAATCCTTAAGTTTCCATGAATAAAAAATACATAAAGATCTGTCAAAATGATTTAACAAAGACAGGTTGTGAAAACTGCTGTTAATGTTTCTGCTCTGATGTTTTTGACGACCCTCTGACCTTTCCTCTGGCACCAGGGTCAGGATGAAACTTTTATTTTTACACAAGAAATATCACAATACATGTGGCAGATAATTGTTACAGTTACACATCTGTTTTAACTGCCATGTGTGTTTTGTCTAACGCATCAACTGCTTTCACTGCTTGAGCTTCAATTGAATCCTAAACTTAATGCCGCGCTCACACTTTAAGATTTTCAGTCTCCTTACCATAGGCTTCAACTCCTTTTGGTTCTTCTATTTTAACTGCCATAGGTGTGATTTGTTCACCACTTCATCCCTTTCACTGCTTGAACTCCAACTTAGTCCCAGACTTGTGTAGCACTTACACTTCAACCTTTTAAATATTTTCACCCTGAGCTTCAACTTCTTTAAGCTCTTCTATTTTAACTGCTGTGAGTGTGTTTTGATCACCACTGCAACTGCTTTCAGCAGACTAAGTCCCAGACTTAATGCAGTGCTCACACTTCAACTTTTTCAGTCTTTTCATCTTAACTGAAGCTGTAACTTGTTTCAGCTCTATTTTAATTGCCATAAGAGTGTTTTGACTGCCACCTCAGCTGCTTTTACTGCTTGAACTTCAACTGAATCGTCAACTTAATGCAGTGCTCATACTTCAACTTTTAAGTCTTTTCACCTTCATTCTTTAACTTCTTTCAACTCCCTCTTTTAACAGTCATATTAAGTGTGTTTTCAACAACACCTCAACTATTTTAACTACTATATGTGTGTTTTGACCATCACTTAAACACCTTTCAGCTCCTCTATTTTAACCACCATAAGTATGTTTTCACCATCACTTCAACTTCTTTCATCTCTTCTATCTCAACCGCTGTAAGTGTCATCACCACCACTTCCACCTCTTTTAGCTCTTCTCATTTAACTGCCATAAGTGTGTTTTGACCACCTCTTAAACGCCTCTCAGCTTTTCTATTTTAACCATCATAAGTGTTTTCAATGCCACTTCAAATTATTTCATCTCTTCAACCTCAACCACAAGTGTATTTTCACCAACACTTAAACGCCTCTCAGCTTTTCTATTTTAACCTCCATAAGGAGGTCTTCAACACCACTTCAACTCTTTTCTGCTTTTCTATTTGAAGTGCCATAAGTGTGTTTTCACCACCACTTCAGCCTCCTCTGTTTTAACTATCTGAAATGTTTCAACAGTAAAAATGTTGCCTTTGTTGGTTCTGTTTTGTTAAAGGACTGTAAATTGGAAGTTTTACATATTCTGATTTCATTATCTGTAAGTTTTTAATTGGTTAGAGTTTAGATTTTATTTCATTTTATTAGCTGCCCAGTGTGAAGCACTAGGGTTTTTGAAAAGTGCTTTATAAATTATTCTTATTTGTCTTCTTATTATCATTATCTGTATTATTATATAAGTGAAAAGACTCAAACTCTTTTACCTCTGTGCAGTTGGCTAAATTCCTATATATTATTAAAATAGAGATGAACCCTTCTTGTCGTCGCTCGGTATCAAACTGTGAAACATCCTGAAATAAATCTTTAAACATCCGCGTGTTTCCTTGTTTCTGCTGTTCAGTTTATATTTAGATCTTTGTTGTTTCAGTAACTAAAAAACTGAACCAGCTTTGGTCCAAATGTGTCACTGAGTCCGAACACAGCCCTGATGTCTGCTTCCTGTCAACCTGTTGCCACCTGTCCACGACCAGGAAATGATGTCAGCGTGTACCAACATGTCGTGACATGTGGAAGAAGTTACATAAGTCTGTCATTTAGTAGGTGAGTGCAGCTATAACTCCTCCGTCACCCTCCACCTTGGGACGTTTACAGCGCCCAGGTTTAAATAACTTTATTAATACCCCTCTGTGAGGATGACATCATGGTAAACAATCTGATTTGATTGGTTGATGAGGTGATAAGCGTCTATTTATACTTGTCCCCTGTGCTGCTTCTTATCATTGTGTGATGACAGCTGGGCTCACACACCCATCTGAAAACACGGGGAGAGGCACGTATGGCTGAGCTACACCTGCTAACAGAGGGGAGGTCAAAGGTCACAGGGTCATTGTCTGTCTTTAGCCTGGAGCGAGACATCTATCAGTCAGGTTTAATCAGCTTTGTGATTGATTTATAATAAATACTGATCAAAGGAAAACAAGAGGTGAACACATTTTGATGTTTAGTTTGGGATTCTCAGTGCATTTCAGAGAATTTATTTCAAATATTAAAAATATTTGTGTTTGATGAGACCGTGAACAGTTGTGGAAGAAGTTCTTAAATCTTCACATCACTTATTTTTGTTTTGTTTGTTTTGTTAGTCTGTTAAAGGGTTGCATGTACGATATATTGGGCGGTATGGGAACCAGTTTAATATGGTACTTGACAGGATAATAATCACAATGCAAGAAAAAAGGGTTTATTTTAGAAATCTATAAACTAGTAAAGCCTCCAGCTTTAGTAACACATTGTGTCTACAGTAGAAACCAGAGCAAACTTTCAACAAAGATCAGTCATCGTGGTGAAATCAGAGGAAATAATCAGTCTCTGAATCATGTGGTTTGTCCTCATTTAAGAGTTTGTTCCGAGGCTGAAGATACAGCGAGATTTCACTAGAAACCAAAGTGGTATTCTGGTAACAGTGGGGGGGTGGGGGTCCATTAGTGAGCAGCGCTGACAGACTCTTCCACCCAAAACAACCAATATTATTTAAACTATAATATCCAAATATATCCTCGTTCTCCTCCTGATGAGCTCATCGTTAAGTAATCATTCTACACTGAACGACACTTTTGATTTTGTTTTTGCCCCTATTTATCACAAGTTTAAAGATCTAAGATTTTTTCTTTGCACACAGTGGAGTTATTCCTCTCAAGCTTTGATTGCAAATTTATTTTAAATCTGCCTTAGTGAGCAGCTCATCTTTTCCAACATCATCCATCCACCTGGCAGGTGTGGCATGTCACAGGACATGTGTCGCACTGCATGAAGGAAATGGTGTCACACCTGATACTGGCTGAGCCTTTGGTGTATCTGTGACAGAATGCATCTCTGTAGTGAAAGCCATATGCAGTCCTCGTAAATGTCTTCTGCTAATTCAGAGTGGCCTTTCACTGTGACCATCCTGAGGCACACCTGTGGAGTAATCGTGCTGTCGCACATGCACCTTGATATCTTGATAGGCCACACCTGTCAGGTGGATGGGTTATCTTGGAAATGGAGAAGTGCTTACAAAGAAGGATTTTAACATATTTCCGACCCAGATTTAAAAGAATATATTCCTGAGTAAAAAAAGTATTAGATATTTAAATTAAATGTGTAAAAATGAGAGCAAGAAAAAAACGTTTATGTATTTGTTCAGTGTAAATGTTTAGGTTTAGTTTTGGATTCTCCTCACATTTAAGGAAGCTGTCCAAAACTATTAAATATATGTGAAGTGTTTTTGTTTGAAATGACCATCTACAGCTGAAGAAATACTAAAATAATTCATTTAAAGGAACAATGTGTAAGATTTAGGAGGATTTAGTGGCAGCTAGCAGTGAGGACTGCAGATTGCAACCAGCTGAAACTTCTCCTGGTTAGAATTCCTTCAGGTTTTTACCAGGAGCTGAATTATCCACAGAGGTCACTTCCTCTCCAAAACAAACAGACCCAGTGATTTAAACCGGTAAAAACACTTTATAAAGAAGTTTCACATTAAAAAAAATTTGGGGTCATCGAAGAGGTGCTGCTAACAGTGGCGGCCAGTGAGAACACAAATGTCCCTCTAGAGCCAGTGTTAGGCTGCTCTCAGCCCTGTGGTTGTCTCCTTTGGTCTGAATCAGGGACTCATGTTGTTCCAAAGTTGTATAATTGCCTAGAGTTGGTTGGTGTTCTCACGGCAGCATTTACAAGCGGACCAGATCAAATGCCTTGTGGGAGAAAGCTGCTCTTGATTGGTCAGAATTTCCATGTGGGAAAAATCCAGGAAGTAAAGCAAATGTTGAAGAAGAGTACACTGTCAAGATAAATGTGACACTTTCTAATGTCACAATGGAGGGACAACTACGCAGGTTGATTTTAGCGCTGCTCATCGTGGACTATATTGCTGTCATTGTTCATTTGAGTCAAAGCTTACAGTTTGAAAACGAGGCGCGGCTCCAACTAGAAAACAATGTTTTGATGCATTGGATGTGCTGAATGTGCATATTAAGGCAGTACAGGAGGAGGCGCACATTAATAATCCTCCAGGACTGGAACATGCTCATGTTTAACCCAAACAATGTGTCATGTGACTGCAGTTGGTTCAGATCCAGGTCGGAACACGTTCTCACCACAAATGAACCGCACCAGAGTTCCTTTGGAACCAGACTGAGACCACCTCTTCAAGAAGGTCTCAGTCTGGTTGTTTTGGTGCACACCTGAGTGTGATTGCTGTGTTCACACCTGCCCAAACGAACCGCACTGAGGGGACAAACAAACTTGAGTTTGACTGAACCGAACCAAACAGGGCAGGTGTGAAAGCACCCTTAGTTTGTCCATTCTGGGTTACTGTAGAAACATGAGGGTGCAACATGGTGATCTCCATGAACAAGGATCTGCTTCCTGCATAGATACAACCAGCCCTAAATCTTTCACACTGAACCTTTAAAGCATCAATAAAAGTACTAATTAGGCTGCAGAACGGCTCCTGTTGCATTAGCATGGGGGTGTTGGGAACCACAGTCGTAGTGTTCATGACAGGATAGTAATTATCATGCAAGAAAAACAGGGCTTATTTTAGAAATCTATAAATTAATAAAGCTTTCACATTTGGTAACACGTTGTGTCCATGATGGAAACCAGAACAAACTTTCAACAAAGATCAGTCATCGTGGTGAAATCAGAGGAAATAATCAGTCTCTGAATCATGTGGTTTGTCCTCAGATAAGTGTTTGTTCTGAGGCTGAAGATACAGCGACATTTCACTAGAAACCAAAGTGATATTCTGGTAACAGTCGGGGGGGGGGGGTCCATTAGTGAGCAGCGCTGACAGACTCTTCCACCCAAAACAACTGAACGACTCTGCTGAAGTTGTAGTGTCCAAATATATCCTCGTTCTCCTCCTGATGAGCTCATCTGTGTTTTTACCTCTGATGTATTTCTATTATTAACTGTGTCTCTGATACAGAATCTGTCTCTGCGTCGTCTCCTCCCTCACTTCAGCCTTTAAGATGTTTAACAAACGAGCTCAGAGACTTTCAAACTCCCTGAGTTTTGACAACAGCACTGAGAGTGAAGACAGAGCACTAATTGTCCGAAGAAAAAGAAACTGTGTTCTTTGGCTTCTCTCCCCGTGTGTGTTCGCAGAAATCAACGCGGTGTAATGAATCTGTCTGTATCCCCGTCCAGCCCTCTCCTCCACCCGTCGTAACTCTTCCCCACACGCTCTCTGATCTGTGAATTATTCACCTCAGCACTCGTATTTTATTTTGAAATTCCGGCTCTACCTGAGAGCAGGAAGACGACTGTGGGTCCTGGGCTTTCAGCAGCAGCGAGGGTACAGTGAAGTTTTTAAAATATAAAGTGTTCTTTTACAAAAACAGGCTGTTTAAGAGTGTGTTCAGAGATGACTATTCACACGGGACTCGTATTACCAGGGGACCTCATGTGATTTAGAAATGAAGCCCACACAATCTGTTTCGTGCAGCATGTTCACATTGGAGGGGCGAAGTCTGTATTTTACTCTAAGCACCACAAGCGGTGATGTACAGTGTTAATCTCCTTTCTTTTCTTTTTTTTAACCTTTTTTTAATGTTGGTTAAACAAACAGAGCCCATTCTGCCAGATTTGCAACATCATCCATCTTATCTACCTTCGAGATTTCACTCTCTGATGGATTCGAGCTTGCTCTGTCTGTGAATGGGTCTCCATGCTGTATAACAAGATAAGCCTCCTGCACCCAAAATGCTCTAAAAACTTTCATTTATAATTGCATACACCCCAGTGTCCTGCCACCGCTTTACTGTCAAAGAAAATAAAACACTACGTGGACCTAACAAACATGGCAGATTTGGGATTAAGTTTACAGACAACTTCCACAGTTATAACAAATTCCTAGAGGTCCCCAGGTAATATTAGTCTTGTGTGAATAAGGTTTAGAATTAGTTTTAAACTCTGGGATTATCTGTTTAATCCTTGATTCATGTACACGTGACAGTCAGGTTTCAACCAGCAATTATTTTCATCGTTAATTCACCCTGTGGAATATTATCAACTCATTAAATGGCTGTTATCAATTGTTATCATTACTATTACAATGCCTCAGACTGGGCAAAGTGCACCTACCAGTAGATTAACATTGTGAGACGGTCAAAGCTGTCATAGGTTTCAGTTTTATCAGGTGTAGAGACCAAAACTATGAGGTTCAGTTTTGGAAAAGATCATGGTTTTGGTTCAAATTAGTACGTTTGTTATGAAGTACATCCCATCTGCAGCTAACAATTACTTTCATTGTTAATACACATATTTTGAATATTATCAGCCTATTAAATGGACATTATCAATTTTTATTGCTAATGTTACAATGCTTCAGACGGGGCAAACTGCAACTACCAATCGGCCAACATTGCGAAACAGTCATTGTTTTCTTAGGTTTCAGTTTTATCAGGTGTAGAGGCCAAAACTTTGTGGTTAGGTCTTAGAAAAGATAATGGTTTTGGTTCAAATTAGTACATTTGTTATGCAGTGCATTCAGGCTGCAACTAACAATCATTATCATCATTAGTTCACCCATTTTGAATATTTTATCAGTTGTTATCGCTATCATTCAGACAGGGTAAACTGCACCTACTAGTAGACCAGAAGGTGCAAATTACCACTGTGAAATGGTCGCAGTGTAGTTAGGTTTAAGTTTCGGTTTAGAGGCCAGAGCTACGTAGTTGGGTTTTTAGAAACAATCATAGTTTGGGTTCAAATACATACATTTGTTACGCAGTTGGTGGAGATTATAAGTCATCCAGGTCATGGTAAGTGCTATATCGTAGGCAACCAGCAAGTCCAGTTGCCTATGATATAGCACTTAAGGTTTGTTACGTAGCTTAATTTACAGACTGAGGTAACTTTACATATGTCATGTGATGGAAAAACTCAACGCTGAATTTTGGTTTTACACAGGACATGATCAGCCGTTTCTTGGGTGAAAGTCCTGTGTTTTTTGACCCACCTTTCTACCCCGACCTCCTCCCTGCATGCACTTTGTTGCTCATTATACTACGTTACCTGACTTCCTCCTTTGCTCTCATCATAATTACTGCCGCCACTAGAGGTCACAGTGACGTAAATATAGGAGGTAGAGTAGAGCCATTATAACTCAAATCTATGCTACCAATGGCAACTGATAACAGCCATTAAATGGGCCGATAACCTTTGAACTGGATGGTTAATTAAATTAAATTAAGCATTAGTTTTCATAGGTCACACTGTCTATAATTAAAGTAATCACTATTAATCATTTAGATCTATAAAGTGACATCTTCAAATGTCTTGTTTTGTCCAACGAACAATCCAAAACACAAAGATAGAAAGTTTATTTTGATATAAATGTAATGTTATAATCAGAGCTAGTGTCCAAATCAGTGCATTGCTATGTACTCAAAATTACTTTAAAGTGCAAAACAGTGACTGAGGGCGAGAAAAAAAAGGAGAACTGTGGGTAATATGAGATCCTTGTTTGATTGTTGAAGAATTTTAAGGAGTAGAAAAAGAAGCTGCACATTTATTTGCACATTTTGAGTCTTATTTGTCAAAGATTTGCTGCCGTCTGTAATTAAACATCTCGTTGTGACATCCATTTTCTCGGTTTGGGTTGAAATACAAAACAACTGCGAGATGAATCTCGATAAGATCTAAATGTGAGTTGGTTCGATTGAATTTACCAGCAGGACCCACTGGTTTAAACTAATCCCAGTTCTGTTCAATAAACTGAACCAGTAGATTCTCCGTCTTATCTCCAGGTTTGTTTTCCTGCAGAGCTGTAATGAAACTCAGTGTTGGCTCCTCCAGCCGTCCTGCAGGCTCCAGGACGTCGAGTGTGTGTGTGTGATCCACCCCGGCTCGGGTTACTCTCTCTGGGCGTGGAGCTCCGTGCTGAAAGCTCCTCTTCCTTGTTGTGATTGTGAGCAGGGAGAGGCTCGGAGTCCGGCTCCAGGATGCTGAGGCTCTGCTGACTTCTGACAACATGTCATCATGTTGTTCCACAGAGTACGAGTGAAGCTGCATGAAGACAGAAACACGACTGGAGAGTTTAAAGTCCTGAAGACTGATGAGGGTGGATTAAAGATGTCGGACTGCTGTTGATCAAACGACAGAATCACATTCAGATGAGTCCAGACTAAGAGTTCATGTTATTGTGCAAAACTGCACAGAAAATTGAAGAAGATAAGAAAATGTGACAAAAATCTGCCTGTTAGATGATGCAAAACCTTGTAATGCAAGGCTGACATTTTGTCCTGAAGGTGGCGCTGTAGGGAGCTCATGCAGAGTCCAAAATGACAAGGGCTCATCCTCTGAGGAGCGTGAATGTGCTGTGTACATCTCTTACAATGCTGCACCTTAATTTTGGAGACACTTTGCTGTGGATGAAAGTGTTGACGAGGAAAACGTCTTGATGGTGGCACCAGAGGGAAAGTTGAGACATTAACAAAATCATCGGGATTCATCCTCCGAAGATCATGAATATTATATCTTCTACTGCAGGAAATCAAAAGTGAAATAAGCTGATTTTCCACATCAGCGTGTTTTGCGGAGTTCTGCATGTTTTAGAAGTAGTATAAAGCCTTTGGTGTCTTCAGAGCAGAGTTATTTGAGCCATATTACACCAGAGTGAGAGAGGGTGTGCTTTAACATCATTGTAGCACAACAGTTTTGCGGTCAGGACCGAAGCGCTTGCAGACTCTGTGAAGTCCAAAAATCAAAATTGATTGAAACAAAAAAATAGATGTAATAATTTCCAAAATCCACAACGTGTTTTTAACTGATGAAATATTCTGCTTCAGTTCAGATTTGATGGCATCCAGCCTGTCAAAAACAACCTTTTCACTGCGGTCACACTCTGTCTGAATTCCAGGGACACACACACCTGCATTAACTCAGCAGCAAACAGCACCATGAATTATGTGACTTAAAGAAAGCAGATTTAATAAAAACAAGACTAACTCATTTCATCTAATGAATCACTCAGTCTTTATAAGCATGTTGGAGAATTTCTGCAAATGCAGAGGTTAAGTTCAAATTCTGAAATTGTTTTATTTAAGTTAATTATTCTGTAAATGTTACTGTAACAGTTGTTAATAAGATACACATTTGTTTATGTGATATCTTAATAATTTATTTTAGGTGGCTTTTTGCTAACAAGCTTTTCAGGTCGTTTGAAGTAAAGAACAAAAAATGTTTCAGTTTGTCTCCAGGGCGGCTTTGTTCGTTTCAGTTTAGCTTTTACTGTGTAAATGTTTAGTTTTGGTTTGGTTTAGTTTCAGTATTAGTTTTAGTTGATATTGTAATAAGAGGGTTATCCATCAGGGACAAGATTTAAGAAGTTCAGAATAAGTATTATTTTACAAACACAACACTTTGGCAGTTGACTCACAGTCATGCAGACAGTCCCAGTCTCAATGAAACATTTGCACCAGTGCCTCCTCAGGCTGGTGTTGACAAAGCTGACCAAATTAATAAAGACTAATACTGAAGATATTACCTGTTTTTTTATTCTATCTTAGGTAGTTTTTTTAAGTATACAATATTGTTTCAGTTTTTGTTTTGTTTTGTTTACTTATCTAAAGTTTAGTTGTTGTTTTCACTTTACTAGAATGTTATGTCACAGCTTTGTTTTACTTCACTGGACAAACCTTGCCCCAGAGGGAGCTGCGCATCTTCAAGTGATGTCATTTGAGTCAGCATCAGTTGGGTCTGAAGTTTTGGGGGGGAAAAAATGCAAATTTCTTAATTTGTAAAGTAGCTAAAGATGTCAGATAAATGAAGCAGAGTAAACTGTATTTATTTAACATCTGCCTCTAAGACCTACTGTAGTGCAGTGGAAGTAGAAAGTAGCATGAAAAGAAAAGACTCAAGTAAAGCACAAGTATCTTAAATATGTTGCCTTCATGTGGTGTCAGAATAATGGGAAAAACTTAGTTAGTGTATGGGAAAATTCACATGAATGCTCCACTCACATCCAAACAACGACTCGGAAAATTGGTGAAAGTTTTGGTGCACGTCTTCCTGTCTTTGAGGTCATAGACACAGAAAAATGAATAATGTTTGGTTGATGGCAAAAAAAATTCACAATTCACATATTGCGTGTCAATTTTTTTACTCACATGGACTTTGTAATAAAGTATCAGGTCGTAACCTTTATTTGCTGTCCATGTGGAGTGACCTAGGTTAGTTAGAAAAGTTATTTATTCACATTAACCCTGATAACAAGTCACATGAAGTAGTATTTCTGTGGTTTTAGTGAATGTACTGCTGCAGAATCAGCTATCAACATGTTTAAACGCTCTGAGCAATAAAATACAACACATCTTCTCTGTAGTGTCCATGTTGTTCCCACGTTACTGCTTCAAAGCTCATGAACACACTGAAGCTGGAAGAACGACTTCTGAACTCGGGCACTGGGACCATCTGAGGAGCATGAAATGAAATTAATTTGAAGGGTGTGTGTTATGTGATATGTTTTTAAATATTCAGGTCCTTTGAGACTTTGTTAGACTCCAGCTTCATGATTGATTTTAAAGTAAAAACACTGAACTGATTCAAGATCTGTGAATCCAAAACCATGAGATCTGATCCATAAACAAGATAACGTTCTCTTGTTTTCCCTAAAAAACACAAAGATAAAAGTATTTTTATACCTTTGTTTCACTGAGTTTTAACAGTGTGCAGGTTGTTACTGCAGGCAGCAGTCACAGGTGAAGTGATGTCTCTGATTAACACCTTCAATCAGCAGCGAGGACCTCGTCAGTGGAAACAGCTGCTGGAGGCTCAGTGACAAACACACTGACACTAATGTTGATGTTCAATAAACTAGATTAAAAATAACATTTTGAAACTTATGATGAAACTTGAAAAAAAAAATGGGCTGCAGGTTTTAATCCCCTCATGTGTTTCATGATTTTATCCTAATATAGTGATTTTGAATTTGTTTTTATTTTCCTGGTGATGCTGTATTTACTGAAATGATCTGCTTCATTAATCTTTAAGTGCTTTACACATATTTTGTCCATTGTATTACATGTCCGTGTTTTATGTTGTGTAGTCTTTTTGAGGTGCTTTCGTGGTCAAATTAAGTTATATATGAACTTATCCAGAGGCTGATTCACTCCTGTCCTGTGGGTAAATGTGTGTTTTTTTCCACTAATTAGCTGTTTTAATATTTAAAAGGAATTAAAATTGTTGCAGAGCTGTGAAGCAGAATAAGTTTCAATATATAGCTTAAATTTCTGAGTTTAAAAAGTGTCCACCTGGAACTTTTGTCTGATAAAGTGTCTTTTTGAAATGCACTTCTGAGGCCTCAGCACAGACACAGAATCACTCTGAGCTGCTGATAACAGATTGTTTGAATCAATATAAAAGATACTGAGGATACGAATAAAATACCGTGACTTTACTCTTTAAACTTTCAGCCTTCGGGCAGGTCGGAGGTGTTTTCCGCCCTGATTCGTGTGCGGGCTGCAGCCGTGAGAAAACTCAGACTCGTGTGTAATTATTTCCACTTTTACCTTCCTCAAATTATTTTCTTCATGTACTCAGACACACAAAGCTCCTACAGTCAGAATACCTCCCACTTCCTGTCACTGGATGTGTTTTACAGGATGGCTGCAGGATGAATGGCTTGTTTCCGTCCTTCATCATTCACCCAGAGGGAGGACGTGGACGACCGGCAGGGCCACAAATCCAACATCGGCTATTACACGAAGCCCCGACCTGGTTAATGATGACAGAAGTGATCTGAAATCAGTCAGGATCAATCAGCAGAGTCAGGATTGATGAGTTTGTTCTGGTTGGAGACCAACGTGTCAGACTGACGCTGGCCTTTTATGAGGATCAGTCATCACACATGAGGTTGAACTGCCAGTGTGACCTCAGCTGCAGAAACACACTCTGTTGTAAACAAGGTTTTCTTTGTGGGTTTGTTTCAGATATTTGTTTGATTTTTTTAATTTGACAGTGGTGACCTCGAGTTTTCATTTTGCCTCACTTTAATAATTTGCCAAATAACAGTAACACACATAGAAAAAGTAGTTTTATGTCATTTCTGGGACCTTGTTGGTGCCAGAGGCTGAAACATTCACTACAGCCCAAAACACAAAGCTGACCTTTGGCTAACTTCTTGTTGCTAACGTTACTCCTGTCAAACTTTGCGTTAGCATAGCATGTTCCAAGTTTCAAAAGATAACAGTGGCTGATCAAATACTTATGAAACAACCAACACATTCTCACTGCGACCTCGTCACATGTCCACGTTTGCTCATGGACTGTCCACGTCCAGATACGATGTCCAAGGTACCCTGGGTGTGTTGGTTGTTGACGTTCTGGGACGCCGTGTAAACTTCAGCCTGTTACATGCATTGTCTGTTTTCAAAATACACTTCTGTTTTCACAGGAAATTTAACATTTTCATACAGTCTCTTTCAAAATAAAAGCACGACATCAGCACAACAATGCGTATTTATGTTTTTTTCCTCCAACACCTAACACATGATTAGGATTAGGAAAAAAGAACAGGGTTTGGTTTGAGAATCTTACGGAACGTGAACACCGCTCTCTCTGGAGAAACTCGATGTTTGTTAGCCCCATCCACCAGCTCTCCCGCTGGACTTTCACTGTCTTAACTTTCGTTCGTGTCCCCCACGTTTCACCCAGATGCCGCCGAGGTGACCGGTCATGTGTCATAAGTCTCTTTTACACAGGAATTGTGCAAATTTGCAGGAAAGCCCAATCCCTCTTCTTTCCGCATTGGCAGTATAAAAACAAAATCGGGGAGTGCAGCAAAATGCCGCCTGCCTACTTTTGTTTATACAGAATGTGCCTTTTTCGGGGCAATGGGGGGCGGAGCTAGTAACAGAACGTGCAGCTGAGCGTGTGACGTAAACAGTGACGTACCGAGGAAAGCCGCGGCTGGTCAGTCCTTCGGCGATTCTCTCGTACATCGGCCCGTCCTTCACGGTTCCCGTCATCTGACGGTTAATAGCCTCCTCGTTAGCGAGGGCAAGGAGGGCGTGCAATTCTTTATCTCCCCAGTTGCTCATCTTCTGCTTTGCCTCTCCTTAGTGCTGCTAGATACTCATTCCTGCTATCAGCTGTTTCCTGGTTTGAAGTCCACGCCAGTGGGTCGAACATGCGGCGTCATCAACAGCCCCTCCCACAAGTCATCAACAGAAGGCCGCCTCGCTCTGTTTAGACCAAAACCGTTCAGCCAATATGTCTACCCTACGAGGCGGAAAATTGGGCACCTCGGATCAACTCGCCAATCCGGCTCTGTGTGTCTAAACGCCCGCAGCTTGCCGGCAAATCGGCCGAACATTCGCGGAAAATCTGGCAGTGTAAAAGGGGCTACACTGACATTAAAGGACACCTTTTCCATCAGTGTCTGATGTCAACTGCTCAAGCGCCAGATTTCAACGACTTTGGACTGAGACCAGGGTAAAACAACATTCTGAAATCTAATTTCTGTCAAGCTCAGTTAGCAGTTTTATTTTGTCTTCTGTCAATCGTATGTTTTATCAACTTAAATGAAGTGTTGCTAGTTGATTTTATCAAAATTAGCTAGCTAGTTAATTATCTATTAGTTGCTTGGATGCAGGCTAATTGGTGGCTACAAACACGAGTTAGCTAAGTGCTATTATCTGTGGGGTTGTAGGTATTTTAGAAAAATACTTCTGTCAGGGTTGACACGTTGACTGCACCTGGTGTAAAAACATGTCCTGTGTAACAGAGTGCCCCAGGGACGACGTTTTTCTGTAGGCTGATGCGGAAGTTAGCAGTTAGTTGTCCAGCACTTTGGTCAACTGTGGTTGTTTTTAAATGTGCTATATAAAAATACTTGATTTGATTTAAATGCAGTTGCCAAAATTTTAAATCTTAATGTTAGGAAATAAACAAATTACACCACAGTCACATGCTCGCAAGCTAACGAGTAGCTTGCTCATCAGCTAACACAGTGTAAATATGCCACCTGTATTTTCTCCCACGATTCACGTGACTTTGTGACAAGCAGCACTTCGTTTTAATGACAGGTTAACTCTGTACCACAGCTTCACACCTTTGTCTTTCTTATTTATAAAATTGCGATGAAATTTGAGGTTAATTTCGCCCTCATTTTCCATAAAGTAAAAAAATGTTAACTTCATGCTAATGAGCATCACTGATCAGTTCTGGTCCTACGAAGAGATTCACTCGTGTCCTGGTGGCACGGCACGATGACGTACCTGCCGCTGTGAGTTAAACTACCAGAGATATTGAACACAACCTGCAGTCTTTGAGTGTGTATCAGGTTTCAAAGACCTTCATCAGCTCCATGTGTTCCAGTGTTGAGAGGATGATGAAGTGAAGGGTCGACAGTCTGTAACCCTCTCATCCTTTATTTCTCTGAGAAACAGAGGAGTCCATTCAGCTGTTTTTCTGTTGTTTCTCTCAGATGTTAACACTTCAGAGTCCACTCCTGACTTTCAGAGGAACCTGCTCTGGCTACAGAAAATAAAAATAAAATCTCATGACGATAATACTGAAGCTCAGCAGGTCATAGTTGAAGTGTCCAACATCTAAAGAAATCATAAACACTGGAGCTTTGGTTTTATTTTGGCTCTGAATGTAGACGCTCGAAGCTTTAAAGGACCAATTAGTCTTTTTTTTTTTTTACAATAAAAGTTTCAGGTAGGACTGTGTCTGTGAAACTGAGGAGACAGAAAATAAAGCACAATTTTTCTGCCTTGTTTGCAGTTAGCTTAAGTGATTTTCATTTTATCACATACATACTAGTGATCTTATCTTATCAGTTCTTACATTAACCCTCTGAAACCTGAGCAGATTGGCTTGATTTCTGACAAAAGAAGAAGGCAATGAGTAATGATGGAAGAAATTACCCCCAAACTTTGCAAGAAATTAGTAAAAAGAGAAAATTAAAAACAAGAAAATTAGAAAAAATAAAATAAAATAGAAAGTAAAACAAACAAATAAGGAAATGACCTGGAAGAAATTCTAATAATTCTGTACCATGATTGTAAATATGGAATAAAAATTGGGTTAAAAGACAAATCCTGGAGTTTGTCAGTGTTTATTATGCGTTCTCCGTCCCTACGTATGTACCTACGTCTCATTCTCACGAATGCAATATCTCAAGAACACTTTGAGGAAATTTCTTCAGTCTTGGCACAAACGTCCACTTGGACTCAAGGATGAACTGACTAGATTTTGGTAGTCAAAGGTCAAGATCACTGTGACCTCGTCTGTCTCATTCTTGTAAAGACAGTGGTTCCCAACTAGTAGGTCACAGTCCAAAAGTGCGTCGTGGGTCCATTGTGAATGGACCACAAGGGACTCGCAAACATGTCAAGTTTGTAAAAAAACAAACAAAACAAAAAAACACACACACAGCACAGAGCTTTAATTTTGAAGTGCTGTTTCCTGCTGTAGAGTGAGTGACTAACCAACAGCTACCTGACAGAGACAGCAAACCAGCTTAATGACATGGCCAAACACAAGTATGACTCTGACTGTACTGAACTGTGTGGACCTTGAACTAATGACTAAGGAGAAATCTGGACCCTGTGGCTGGACCAGTTAGGAACCACTGGTCGAAGGTCAAGGTCACTTTGACCCGTCCTTCTCATTCTTATGAACACAATATCTCAAGAGCACCTCGGGGGAATTTCTTCAAATTTGGCACAAACGTCCACTTGGACTCAACAATTAACTTCTTCGATTCTGGTGATCAAAGGTCACCGTGACCTTAGAAAACGTGGTTTTGGCCAGAGATTGCGTCCCATCACATATCTGAAATCAGTTTGCTTTTTTTCTGAACCTGTTGACCACAGTTTTCCTCTAACTGTAACCAGTTTTACATGTTTAGATTTTGTTGTATGAGAATTTTTTAACACTGGCATTGGATGTAAAACTGAAAAAAACATTTTTTTGACTCACTGTTGGGACTGTGGTGCATCAGCAGCTCATCTGTCTTTTCTCCTCATTTTCACTTTTCTTCACTGGCAGCATTTTCTGACCTTTTCAGTTTTAAAACAAACTCTTGGGTGCTCTGGTCTCCAGCAGGACTGGAAGCACTGGGACACTGAAACTGGGAGCTGCTGCCAGTCCTTCAGGAACAGCATTACACACAACATCTCTGAGGAGTCTCAGAGTCCCCTGCAGTCTGACGTACAGATGATATTTATAGCCTGTGGTTTGGTGAGCTCAGATGAGCGTGTCTGTGATGAAGAAGAGGCGAGCTGACTGAAAGCTCTGGATGAAGTGACTCAAGATGACACAGGGTTTGGCATTTTGAGTCTAACAGTAACCCTCTCTGAAGAGCCAAAATCTACATGCACACTTTCTTCATTCTAAACCAACTGTGCTCTTCACCTATGTTGGAACAGGACTTGCTGGTGGTCCTGGTTTCGTTGTTGAGTTTTCGGCCCCCAGCTGGAGGTGCTGCCGTCAGACACCAGGAGGTCCAATCAGGAGCCAAACCTGGAAACTGGGAGCCTTCACACTGCAGGACTGACGGGGAAACAGATTCTGAATCTGACTTTTGACACGCAGAGATAACCCGTACATGAACAATAAAGTGACTCTTAAATGTTGAAGCCTGTCACGTTATGTAATGATGGAGTCGACCGTCCGTCAGTGTGGGCGCTGGCGTCATCTCAGCTGTCAGCTCTCTGTTGTAAATGAGCTTCTTCTTCTGTCTGTTTGTGTCTGTTGCTTGGAGAGTTTGTGTGAACGTCATGAGGAAGAATCTGCATAACATCTCAAAGCCCCATTAACAGATTTTTTTTTGGTCTCTCGGGGGCAGAGAAGACTGCACAACAAGTTGACAGACAGTCCTGACATCAGCGCTGTCGCTTAATAACTGTCTCTTGAGATTTGAAGATTTCTAAGAACCCTTTTAGCGACTTTATGTGCAGACATGAGGAACATTCTCCAGGTACACGTAAGAGCACTTAGCACACAACAGACAAAAGAAAACATTATATTCTTGTTTCAATGTCCAACAAAATTAAACATAAACCATAAAAGCTCCACAGTCTGAGAGCACAGTGACGTATTTGGTTGTGTGTGTGTGAGTGTGTTTATCTGTCTGTCCGCAACTAATCTCATAAACTACTGGACCTATCAGCCTAATACTGTGCATGCACATTTATGACTGTATGCCCAAAGACCTCTCAAAGGTTTGGTGATTCAGAATTGTTGAAAAACCCATTTTATTGACTGTTTTATACCTCACTCCTATTAATCAGCCAGTATGGGTATAGAGTCCGTTCTTTCTTTGAACATTGTCTGTTAGTTTGGTAATCTGAGCCTTAAAAACAAAAACAAGAGGGAAAAAAGTTGTCATGTTGTGCTGTCAGATAACTGGTGTTACTTTTAATGACCTCTAGCATCTGTATGAAGAGGGAATAACAGATTGTCTCAGACTCTCCCAACATCCCTTCCATGTTGAGTGTCAGATACTTCCATCAGAGGCAGAGTTTTGCCTCCCTAAACACAGCACTAAACATTACAGATCGTCCTTTGTCCTGTCTGCTAGCGCTTATCTTAAGCAGCAGTGACCAATAATTGTCCATGATTTACCTCTGACAGTGTGTGACACTGGACTCTGTATATTTGTATTGTCTGTTTTATTGTACTCGTGACCACTGTCTGTCATTGCATTAAAGTTTACCTTACCTCATGGGCTGCAAGTTTTCTGGAAATCTTCTCAACTAAAAATAACAAGTCTGTTGCAGGGATCGTTTGGCCTTTGTCGTCGCTCAACAACTGACATCGATAGAAAAGTCTGGTCTCATTTTGAACTAGAGCATCTGCTGATTAATTCCATACCCGATATCTTTTGATCCAGTAAAGTTGGGCAAGATACTAGATGAAAAAGTCCATATTTTTGTTATCCTCACCGCCATCTTGACTGTCCAGTTCAGATCAAAGATTTGCGACAAGATGAAACCGTTTCAGAACATCACAGAGAAAAGTGTCAGCGGTGTGAACTGACCGTCTGAGCTGGACTCAAGCCGGCTGATGGTGTCACCTGACACTCAGCTGGTCAAATCGGCAGCTGGTTTTAAAGCACGTCACCTGTTTCAACAGCCAATCAGCTTGTAGTGAAGTCCCCTGTTTAAGTTAAAACGACCGCAGACGGCATGTTGGCTTGCTGCAGGAGGTGCTCCATCCCCACTGAGCCCACTGTTTCCGTCTCATGGTGTGCTTATGCCCCACTTCTCATCGGTGTGAAGTGGCAGGTTTTTAGAACACTGCAGAACAGAGTGTTGCAAGTAGTTGCATGTTTTAACTCTTTTTTTCTATGATTTCTACGCAGAGTTATGGACCGAGAGACTGTTTGGCCTGTAGAGCCCCACCGTCACACAAACATTATTTTAAAATCTGCTGTCTTTAAAAATAACTCTTTAACTTTAAACCTTGTGATCAGGTCCTGACTGTCTTCTTAAAGCCGGCTGAACATGTGACTGATGTGTTTTATTGCAGGATTTCTTCACATTTAGTTTGGTTTATCCTCTCACTGATTACACGTCGGCCTGTTTGTGTACACTGACTACATTTAGCTTCTTTTTCTGTCTCCATGATCTGGTTTATTTTCTCTGAACTCCGGCGTCGGACAGCAGCTCTGTCTTTCTTCTCCTCATGGAAACTGTCCTCCACAAATTAGCTATCCAAACATCATTTCCAAAACGGACAAATTGAATAATTCGGC
Organism: Cephalopholis sonnerati; assembly: GCA_019142605.1. Lineage (NCBI taxonomy): Eukaryota > Metazoa > Chordata > Actinopteri > Perciformes > Serranidae > Cephalopholis > Cephalopholis sonnerati. Next base: position 3,732,070 of record JAGQAX010000022.1, on the reverse strand, counting down.
CCCAATTAGCAGAACAAACACACACTTTCACGCATGTTAATGGGATTAACGAGCTGCACTTAACCGTCTGTTGACATTTCCGTCTTTAAACCAACATCCTCTCCTGTAACGAGGCTGCATTGATTAACTGCTAACGGCACACACACACGCTAACAGAGCTAACTGAGCTAACAGAGCGGGACGCGTCCAGCTGAAGTCCCTCCAAGAACAACCGGTCAGTGTTTGAAGTGCGAGTGAGCGTCCGGCAGACCTGAACAACAACACACACATTTCCAGGCCACCAAAGACGAAGAAGAGGCTTAAGCGGGCTGGTCAGCGTGTAAGAATCAGAGAGCAAATACAAGCAGCTGATTAATTTACACTTTAAGGTGGAGCACTTAAAGCGGGAATTACTTTACTTCTTGGCCTGGAGTCCAAAATAAAAAAAGAGAGGAAAGTCCTGAACACACATTGGTCCTGAAAGACACAGTAATCATCACTTTTAGCCTACATTTATTTACATTTAGTCACTGTCCCAATTTAAAGTACGCTGAGTTAGCTGTTAGCAGCTCCTGTTTGCAGTGCACCCATGAATGTACAGACGAAGTCACAGTGATTACTCTGATACTGAAGAACCCTATGATGGGTCTCTGGCAGGTTTTGCATCTTTTTATCAGTGATTTCAAAGCAGTTTTATGGACGTTTATTCTGGATCAGAGATTATGATATGTTTGGGAAGTGTAAGTCACTCTAAATGACGTCAGTATTCATGTCTGTCTGTTCACATTTCACCGAGGCCTGGTCCACACCTTCATCGGTATATTTGAAAACACCTTTTGGCCTTTCGTTCGCACACAAACTGCTTGAGGTCACCTGAAAATGAACATTTTTGTAAAACTTCTTCCTGGGTGAAGATTGGGTCCCATTGACGTCAATGCGTGCCGGACTTACTTATATGGGCATGTCCAGGAATACACTGCAGAGGTAAGCAGGTAATGACAACAACAAGCTACGGCTAACGGCTAACGTTAGTTACCATTCAGAGACGTCTTGAAGTAACCTCTGTACTTGAGAAACTTCAGGCTGTCCAGTCTCTACCTCCGGATCGGATTCGGGATCCAACACATACGGCTGTATTTCAAAAGTTGACATTTTCAAAAGTGAAATTCTCTCAACTTCCGCACCAGCAAAATAAGGAGGTGGGGCTCGGCAGCCCTTTGGAAGTCGTCGGGAGTGTGACCAATCACAGCGGAGTGGGCTCGGGGCCGGGGGGGTGGAGTAAATAACACAGACTGTTTTCGTGGGATGCGGGAAATACAAGGAAGCGATGCAGCGAGAGGCACTGCATCCCAAAGATCTACAAAGCTTTCGGTGCAGGTAATTGTGTGTAGCTGCTCTATAGGAGTCCAATAATCAAATACAAAGGCCTGAAAATGAGCATAATAGGTCCTCTTTAATGACACCATAAATGTATGCAGACAGAAACTGGTGCATAAAAATTCACCAAAATGCAGGACATTAAGTGATTGGTGCTTAAAATTTTCAAGGGCAGACGACTCCCAAGCCCTCCTTTTTAATAACTGTTCCCACCAATGTTAAAACGAAACCTACACCCTTGCATATAACCCCTTTTTCCAGTATATCCATGAGTGAGTGAAGGAGTGCGATATTTGACTCTAGTCCACCTCCAAGTCTTTGCCTTCCTTTCAGCTCTTCAGCGCCCCTCTGTGAGGGCTTTTGTCTTTTTGTTATACATATTTTTTCATAACATTTAAAAAACATAAAGATGGCAAATTTTTGTAAACCATTCTGAAGCCTCCAGTTCGATATTTAAGCCATCACCATCTTGGCTTTTTGGAGCCAGAAGTGGCCATATTTGGATGAGAGGGTGGAGCTGTGGAGGAGCGAGATGTGGATCTGACTCACAGACAGCCTGTAACTCAAAGTGGTCCTTAATTATGCGTAACTTTGAGTCCCTATATAATGTAAACAGGTGAGTTATGAAAAGATACTCCCCTTGTACACTTGTCAGTGATAGTGAAATTAGCTACAGAGAACAAAAACATCTTTTGTACCAGGCTGTAAACATGTTTATTTTTATTGTAAAGTTGGACATTTTAACACGTGGGTCTATGGATTGAGTCTCGGAGCCAGCCTCAAGTGGTCATTAGAGGAACAGCAGTTTTCGGCACTTAAGCGTTAGCTTCATTTTTCTGCCTTGGACGTTACTGCTTATTTATATAAAGTGGACGTAGCTACCGTGACACCCTCACCCTACTCGTCCCTACTTTATGTCAATGTGTTAAATCTTCACTCACATTATCCATAAGTCTTTCCCTCTTCTTTATTTTCTGCTGCCTTTTATTGTTGACTTTATTCCTTTTATTTTGCTTTTATCTTTCATCTTTTTGGAACAGCACTAGCTCCAAATGTTCACTCTTTAATTGTGTCTTTTAAATTTTGTTTCCAGTCCTTTTTAAAACTCAAATCTCTGCAAAGAAACTGCCCTATGTTCGAAATGCCTGTTGTTTGTGCTAATTAGCGAATGCTAGCATGCTAAACTAATCATGCTTTGCATCAGCATGTTATTGCGAGCATGTTAGCATGCGGATGTCAGCATGGCTGCAGACTTTTATTTTTGTTTTAGTTTTTTATAATTAAGGTGAACTAACCCTTTAATATTATAAATGTCAATTATGAAATCATTAATGTGCCCTGGCTGTTTCATTCAGTCTTTAAGACAGTTGCAGTACCAGGTTTTGACCACCAGATGTCACCATTCTGACTGTAACGTTGTAAAGTAAACATCTTGTGGCACAAACGGTTGAGTTCTTCAGAAAGCTTTGTTTCCTGACTGTCTGCACAGAAACAGCAGAAAGTGATTCACCTCTCATAACACCGTGTGTGTGTTTCCATCTCTTTATAAAGCTGGCCTGTAGCTGGTCATGGTGATCCTCTGTAAAAGCTGTTAAGGGTTTGTTGATCTTTGTGATTACATGTCATCTTGGCTCCGGCAGGTCCGAAGATTCGTGGGAGGTTCTGAGAAACATTAATTCGAGGGAAAGTGTTTGGCTGGTGCGAACGGAGCTTTTAGCACATTCCTCTGCAGCAGAACGTAGACGTGGTCTGGGTTCAGTCCTGGTTCGTCCCCGCTCCGCTCTCCTCCTGCAGGAAAACTGGGCAAACTTAAAGCCAGTCAATCAAATGCTCTGAGTCTGAGTCAGCAGGTTGTGGATTCTGCCATGCTGCCGATAGCTGAGCTGGCTTTTACTTCTCACACTGAAGAAGAAGAAGAAAGGTAGTTTTGTGTTTTAACATGCTCTGTCTTTTTTCTCTGGAAGGAAACCGTTCGGGAAAAATCCTGACGTCCAACTGTTGACTGAGTGTTTAAAAAAGATGATTTAACATTTAACAGCAGTTTCAGACCTCTGCTCAAAGATGATGATTTTATGTGACGAGTATCTTGGTCGACCCTCTCTCTCTCGATTTATATAAGACTCACTGTGACAGAGAAGAAGCAAAAGTTCAGGGCTCCAGTTTGAATTTCATTTTAATTCATGCGTTCATTATTATGAATTATTCATTTAACGGAATACTTCACCTCCCAAATGACTATTTGTATATCAAGTACTCACATTGTGTTACATTGAATTTGTGAAGAAAACTATATTTTTCTTGCATGCCTCCATGCTAAACAAGAATGTATCAGAACGTAGCCCTTTGTCCACATAGTGGCGCTACAGAGCAACTACTATGTCCCTTCTTTATGCCTCCTTTGCATTTTTACACAGAACCAAACAACGGCAGCATCATTTTGCTCCGGTGTGTGACTTTAGACAGCATCTCGTCTTCTGCTGGGAGGGTAAGACGCACCTGGACGTCATTGTCTTCCTAATTTGCAAACATTTTCGCCTGCTGTTCTTCTTCTTTGAGTTAGCCACTAACTGCTATCAGCTGCTTTTTAAATCTATTGCAGAGGTTTTGTATATTAATTATTCGCCCTGTGTTACGTTGAAAGAATCTAAAAACAGAAAATTCTTGATGAATTGAAGTCATGGGGGCCAAATTTGACAAAAGCAAAGGCGTCCAAAAGAGGCGTGACGGGCTTGACATTTAACACAACAGTGTCGGCCTCTCGTGTGACGTATAACATACATGTCAGCAGCACTTTATAAATTATAACAATGGGAATAACATGGCAATAACAATCATTTACTGTCCCTGTTATATGGTGCTTGAGCTTATCCTCTGCCCGGATGTCCACTGGATCCGTTGTGTGTGTGATTCAGCCGAGGCACAGGTGCTGGAGCCAGTCGCAGCCATTCAAGTCAATGTAAGCTGCTAAACCAGAAGCGGCGTGGCACGTCCTAGCCTCGTTCTAGAAGCGGTTCGGCACTCCGCTTTGCTAAAAATGCGCGCCGGGTATATTTTTTGATGGATGCCACGCGACAACGCGTCAATTTCCACAGACCAAATGAGTCAAACAGGAAGTCAGGCGCAGAAAAGATGAGAGTATCTGGTCAATTTTCAAAATAAAAATACCCATGAAAACTCCAGAGCGTATTTCACATCGCTACAACAACATGACGTCAAAGTTTGTGGCCCCCGGCAGGTAGAGGAATCTTTTCTTTGTTTGTTGATGTCTTTATACCTCCAGGGATTCCGCAAATTATCGCGTGACATCATGATCTCGCGATCCATCAATTCCAGCTGCTCGCATGCGCGCTGCTGTAGATACGCTTCCAGTGGACATTGATGCCCGGCACAGGACAGAGCGAGTCCACGCCACGGCTGGACCACGCACGCGACAGATCTAGTGGACACCCGGTGTAAGAAGCTCCTGGAGCTGTGTTTTTCCAATCTGTGGACACTCTCAGCCACCATTATTCAAGTTAGCTGCTAACTACCACTAGCTGCTTTTAAAGTCTCCCGTGGTGGGTCAGACACATAACACGTCATCAAAATTTCCCACTCGTCCTGCCTATGGTCTCGTCCTGCCAGTGTCCTGTTTATACAGAAGCCATTTCGGCACTATTAATTTAATTCAATTGAATTTTATTTACAAACCTCAGTATCACAAATCACAATTTGCCTCAGAGGGCTTTACAGCTCACGACATCCCTCTGTCCTTTGGACCCTCACAGCAGATTAGGAAAAAACTTCACAAAAAAACCTTTAATGGGGAAAAAAATGGTAGAGCAATTGAGGAGGGAGCGTTCTTTCAGGATGGAGAGACATGCAATAGAGGTTGTGTGTACAGAACAGATCAACATAATAGATGTACAGTGATCTATATGACAAAAACTACTGTCTGTAGCAGCTTAAAGGCGAGACAACTCTGTCCCCCCATTCCACGATCATAAGAATTTTTTTTAAGTTTTTGGATTCTTCGTTGGGAAGTAAAACAAAGGTTTCTTCACAAATTCAACACAACAGTGGGAGAGTAACTGATATACAAATACAAATTTGGGGGTTGAACTTTCTTTCTTTACGGTGTCATCAAATTTGGGATTTTGGCTTTTGTCTCATTAAGTTTTTAGGTGTTTTTGAAGGTGTGACATGTACAAAATACATCACAAACACCCCTAATTTATACTTTTCTCAATTAAGATTAAAGTTAAGTGGTTTACTGCAAATTTGGAAAATTATCAATGATTTTATTTGCAGTTCGAGGCATCCTATAACCAAATTTACAGAAACCACTTTTATAACCAGTCTTTGGGGGAAATGTTGTTGAGCATGAGGTCTTTTTGTTGGTGTTTGTTGGTTTCCAGGACAGTGTTTTCGCCCTCATCCAGTGGTGAAAGAAGTGCGTTGGTTTGATGTTTTACTCAAAGGTCCAGAGTATCACATACAGGGGGATCTTTTGGCAGAAATGAAATGTAATATTCATATTTATGTTTTCATCAGTGTATGATCACCTGAAACTAATGATCGTTGTGTTTTCGTTAGTTTAGAATGAGTTCTTCATATCTACATAGAGAGCGGCCCTCTTCTAAGGAGCCCGCCATGTTGTTGTACAGTAGCCCACAGCAGACAAACCCAACACCGGCCCCAGAGAGGGCCTTTTCGCGCTTATACGTCCTGACTCTGGTTCTGAGGGTTTGGACCTGACCACAGTCTGGTCTCAGGCTCAGCCAGGTTTACTGTTCTGTGGTCTGAAGGCTTCGTGGATCCTCCGGTCTTCCAAGAAACTCTCCTTGGGCACCGAGAGGAAAAAAGCCTCAAGCCACAAAATCCACAGGGCATAAAGGCTCTTAGTGTCGGAGCTTCAGGAAGCAGCTGGCAGGTAGCGATGAGGACAGGCCGAGTTCAGCGTGGTGATGGAGGTGGAGGAGGTGGAGAGGATAACTGTCCCGAACAAGGGAAAACATATTATTGAAGAACCCACTCTGAAGATGTTGTGGTGGCAGAACTGAGGACTGAGTCCTGACTTCTGAAACCACTGATGAGAGACAGGATGTCTGTGGCTCCTTTTAAACCCTGAAAGAGACGGTACATTTAAATTTAGGGGAACTGTCATAATATTATAGACCAGAGTCTGTAGAGCATCATTCATCATATTATTTTCATTTATTTGTCATTTTACAACACAGAGTTTCACAATAACATGTTTACGCTCCTTCACACTGCACACATATAGAACATATATACAAATATTTAAACTATAGTGCATGCACACTGATCAGCCTCGACATCAGAACCATTGACAGGTGCAGTGAATAACATTAATCGTCTTGTTACAATGTAATGTTTTGATAGAAAGCCTTTGCTTCTGACGTTCACATAGATGCAACCTGATGTGCACCATCCACCTGAACACCACAGCAGACCAACTACACTCCCTGATGCACCATGCCACACCACAAAAACTGATCAGGAATGGTCCAAGGAAGGTGACAAAGACCTCAAACTTCCCAGGTCCCAGTGCGATCGAGCAGCCATGAGACATGCCAGTAACCCAGAGGTCCCATATCTACGCCTTGACAGGTCAAAGCCGAGTCCGATCCACGGTGGGGCCTCTGATCTGTCGAGGCATGGACACAGGGCTTTAGGGGGTGTCCTGTGGTGTCTGGTACCAGAGCTTGGCAGCGGATGCTTTGAGTCCTGTAGGTTGTGAGTTGGAGGTACAGCTTATTCCATCTGGGGGATCAGGAGCAAAGGTTGATGCCTTGAGCTCTTTGTCATGTTCCTGGGGCCGTTCCTGAACAAGTTTTCCCATGTGACTCGGAGCCTTGTCCTGCTGAGGGGACCACTGCCATCTGAGACTGCCGTTGCCATGAGCAGGTTATTTTTTTTTTAAAATACACTCTATTAATCCCGCAAGGGGAAATTCAATGTTTACACTCTGTTGTCAGATACACACAGGTCCGAGTACACACACATGCACAAACGAGACCTATACATGCATTAAATGGAGAGATGTCAGAGTGAGGGGGCTGCCCATGGACAGGCGCCCCGAGCAGCTGGGGGGGTTCGGTGCCTTGATCAAGGGCAGCCTCGGCAGTCCATGCTCTGGTTCCCAAGCCAAGTCCCTATGGAAAAGGATAGGCTGGAGGATGCAGGCATCGATCCCGCTACCTCTCGCATGCTAAGCGAGCGCTCTACCATTTGAGCTAATCCCCCGTTACTTGATCCATGATAGTGTTTGCGTGGGTGGTGTGTGTCAAGTGGCATCTACATGACTGTCAGGACCCAAGGTTTCAGGGGGGGTAGTCATCCAAAGGGAACAAAGAGAGGTTAATGGATGAGTTTGAATGGGAAAAATTAAACCACTGTCTGTAGTCAAGAAAATGGTCTTGTCCACAAAAGTTTGAAGGGGTACACCAGAAGGCAAAGCTGTAGGTGGGTGATTCTGACCAAGGGAAAATGCATTGAACATTTAACCTGGAAAAAAAATTGCTGAGAACATAAAACCCTTTAAAAAGTCTCTTTAATGTGTCCTTTTAAGATGATTTTGAGCTAGTAAACATAGAATCCTGCTCACTGTTAGTTAGCTCATTAACTTGGTGGCTAACGAGGCTAAGTTAACACAGTTAGAAAATCATTTTTAGTTTTCTGTATTAACTTTTAATCTATAAAGAAACTAAAGATAAATGTAGTGCAGTAATAAGTACAGTATTGCCTCTTCGATATCGTGGAGTGGAAGTATTAAGTTACATAAAAGGGAAACACTCATGTTGGGGATGTCGTGATATATCGCTGCTGACAACAGCTGTGATATTTAAAAATGAATTACTGATAACATGTTAATAATATACATGATTATATCATGTACATAATTCAGTGCCTCTTAAATAATTAGCGTGTCTTTCTGTTCTCGCTTTGCCTCCCTTCTCCAGAAGCAGTTTTTCGACTCTTCATCTCTCTGAACTCATTTGTTGAATAGAATTCATTTCTTCTTTTTACTGATGTCGCAATAATATTGCCATGAATTCTTTCAGTCAGGATAATTGTGTGGTATCATGCCCACCCTAACTCAAATAAAGTATATTTAAATTTACTTAAGAACACCTGGAGTAAATTTCTTCAAATTTGGCGCAAACATCCACTTTGAGTCAAGACTGAACTAATCAGATTTTGGTGGTCAAAGGTCAAAAGTCAAGGTCACTGTGACTTTGCGTTTGTCTCATTCTCTTGAACGTGGTATGTCAGAACATCTTGAGGGAAATTCCTTAAAATTTGGCACAAACGTCCACCTGGACTCAAAGATGAACTGATTAGATTGTGGTGGTCAAAAGGTCAAAGTCACTGTGACTTAACATCTGACTCATTCTTGTGAACAAGATATCTCAAGTACACATAGAGAGAATTTCTTCAAATTTGGCACGAGCATCCACTTTGAGTCAAGGATGAACTAATCAGATTTTGGTGGCCAAAGGTCAAAAGTCAAGGTCACTGTGACTTTGCTTTGTCTCATTCTCTTGAACGTGGTATCTCAGAACATCTTGAGGGAAATTCCTCAAAATTTGGCACAAACGTCCACCTGGACTCAAAGATGAACTGATTAGATTGTGGTGGTCAAAAGGTCAAAGTCACTGTGACTTAACATCTGTCTCATTCTTGTGAACAAGATATCTCAAGTTCATGTAGAGAGAATTTCTTCAAATTTGGCACAAACATCCACTTTAAGTTAAGGATGAAGAGATTAGAATTGGTGGTCAAAAGCTTAAGATGCTGTTTCTACAAATGTGTTGAAAATATGGATTTTAAAAATCAATTTACAGACAGAGAAGGGTTTGAGCTGTGTTTTTGTCCCCTCTGATGATCTCAACATTGATTTTTTCGGTTTGTTTTGATTTCTGTGGCACCAAACGTCCATCAGAGACTGATCAAGTCTTTAGTCCGTCACAGCAGGAGGTGATTATTCAACATTTTCTCAAACATCCTCAAAAGCTTTAAAGCAGAGTGTTCGTTTCTGTGTGGCTTTGTGTACTTCATGAAATATATTTCATTCACAGAGGGACGTCTACAGTATTTCAAACATTTAATGCCGGGCAGCCAGTTATATTTAACGGCCTCTGACTTGTTGGCGATACGGCGCTCACAATGAGCTCCACTGGGAAGCACTAACTTTAACTTTCTGTGGAGTCAGAAAACCCTGAGAACGTTTAAACGTATTTCTTTTAATTCCCACAATAAAATCGCTGCAGTGTATACTGAGCTTCTTTGTATGGAATTGATTTCTGAAGCTGTAACCTGTTTCCTGTCAGAAGTGCTCTTTAAAGAGCTGCTCACAAATAATGGAAAAAGTTGCAGCTAAGCGAGCGCTAATAGTTGGATCCGGCTCATAAACATGCGGCTGTATATTAGAATTTAATTAACCATCAGAATCACCAGTTTGAGTCCCATTTTTCTGCTGTTTGCTTTGGAGTGAGCCTCACATACCGAGCAGTGAAGTCAGCTCAGACTTCATGTATTTGTAATGATTTTACATGTTTATGACTGTGACTCATTGAAAAGAATGTTTTCCATCACTGAGTGAGGTCTTGTGCTGCAGCCACCCACTGCTCCGTCTCCTCCAGTCCACACACACCCAGTTAACTCCCAGTACCTCCACCTCCTCTACTGTAACTCCAGTCTGCTTCCCAGCATGCCGCCTGACAGCATTACTATAACAAGCTTCCACTTTTTAACTGAAAACTGCAGGTAAGAAAACATGTTGGCCCAGTTGGGCAGAATCCAACTCATAACTTTATTTATACGCCACCTTTGATACACGTCGCTGCAGCTCGATACTAAAATCTGCTTTTAAACTCAATGTGCCAGCAGCTCTGTGAGTTCAGGTCTGCACTAAAAATGATTTTAATATTCAAAATAAAACATCACAAAATAGTGGAAAATGCTCACATTTATGTCTTCAGGTGTTTTGCTTTAGAGAGATCTGTTATCATGCTAAGACAAAAGCAGCAAATGATCACCTTTGAAAAGACGGAACCATCTAATGTCTGGCATTTTTATGCCTCCGTGTTGGTGATAGCCACGGCCGGGGACATTATGTCTTCAGGTTGTCCGTCCGTCCACCTGTCCCATTCTCGTAAACACGATATTTCAAAAACACCTTGAGGAATTTTTTTTTCATATTTGGCACAAACGTCCACTTAGACTCAAAAATGAACAGACTAGATTTTGCAGGCCAGAGGTCAAAGTCACTGTGATATTACATCCGTCTCATTCTCGTAAACACGGTATCTCTAGTATATGTCAAGAGAATTTTCTTTAAATTTGGCACAAACATCAACTTTGATTAGATTAGAATTAGAATTAGATTTTGGTGGTCAATGGTCAGAATTCAAGGTCAGTGTGACCTCTTTTGTCTCATTTTTTTTGTGAATGCGACATCTCAAGAACGCTGAGGGAATTTCTTCATATTTGGCACAAACGTCCACTTGGACTCAAGTCACACTTAATTGAACTGATTAGATTGCAGTTGTCAAAGATCAAGGTAACTGTGGCTTTGTGTCCATCTCATGATCTTGAACGCATTATCTCTTCAACACCTCAAGGGAATTTCTTCAAATTTGGCACAAACGTCCACTTTTAGTCAAAGATGAATCGATTAGAATTTGTGGTCATAGGTCAGGGTTACTGTGACCTTGCATCCATCTCATGCTCTTATACACATTATCTCTACAGCAGTGGTTTTCACCCGGTCCACACAGTTTCATATATTCAGTGTCATGTCGTCGAGCTAGTTTGCTGTCTCTGTCAAACAGCTGTTGGTCAGTCACTCTACAACAGGAAACAACACTTCAAAATAAAAGCTCTGTGCTGGAAATTTACTGTACTGTACTATTTAAGTGCGTGTTTGTCTTTTTTTTTTTTTTTACAAACTTGACACATTTGCAAGTCACTTGCAGTCCATTTAGAATGGGCCCCCGACCCACTTTTGGACCGGGACCCACCAGTTGGGAACCACTGCTCTGGAACACCTTGGGGGAATTTCTTCAAATTTGGCACGAACGTGCACTTTGAGTCAGAGATGAACTGATTATAATTGGTGGTCAAAGGTCAGGGTCATTGTGACCTAGCATCCATGCAGTATTTCTGAAGATCTTGAGGAAAAATTCCTAAAATTTGGCACAAACGTTCACTTGGACTCCATCAGACGAACTGATTAGAAAGGTCAAGGTCACTGTGACCTCACAATACATGTTTTGTGGCCATGAATTAAAAATTCGTGCTCTAATTATAACAAAATTTCACACCGATGTCTAACAGGATAAAGTGATGAAGTGATGACATTTTATATATAAAAGGTCAAAGGTCAACTTCAAAGTGACATCATAATGCTCTCTTAGAAAAATAATAATAACAACTTTTACAGCCATTATTTAACGTCACAGCTTCCACAACAGAAGCACTGTCACATTTTGCCAGGCACACGGTTTGTTCTGAACCTTGTTACACCAACACTGCTCTGGACACTGAAGAAAACTTTTAAAACATTCTATCTGATTCCATGTTCACATGTTCAGCAGGTATAATGTCCACCATGTTCCCCATCTCCTCCACCGTGTGCTAATCAGCAGTTAACAGAGCCCAGCTGAGGCTGATGGAGATGCTCTGAAACCACTAAATGAACTAACTCATGTCACCTGTGTGAACTTTGGTTTCTTCAGCTGCTGCTGCACCTTCATGTGTTGGAGAATGCTGCCATCATGTGGACAGATGGTGCAACAGCAGCAGCATCACAGTGAGGGTGAACACTGAAATCATATCTCTACCTCCGCAGTAATCATATATTGAGAGGGACGCATATTAAAATGTGCTCAAATGCTCCCCGCCCAAACATATTGATTTAATGAATAAATACTATGCTACAACAGGCAGCCATGCACCTGCCATTTGATATTATCATCTGCAAATGTAAATGTAACCGGAAAAAAAAAGACTAAACATAGAGGTCAAAGGTCAGGCTGTGTGGAACCTGACAGAATCAAAAATAAATTAATGTTCTGATAGTTATGACATTAAATGTACCAAATATAATGTTAAAAAAAACATTAATTAGTTGATGTACTGTGACATAAATTCATATTTGTTTTAATTTGCTTCATTTATTTACCTTTAATATTAATTATCTTTTTTATTTACTTACCTATTTAATTTTATTTTTGGTAATTATTAATTTGCAACTGCATTTATGTTTTATTTATTTTTAATTTTTACAGATTTTTTTTCTGAAATATGTTTAATTATTTACCTAATAATTCTTTTCTTTTTTAAATTAATTTGTAACTGCATTTATGTTTTATTTATTTTTAATTTTTTATTTATTTATTTTCTGAAATATGTTAAATGAGTGGTGCAGGGATGACATTTATTTGTCAGCATCCCCCAGTTTCCCTTGACAAAAAGTCTATGTGATTTGTCCATTGGATTTTATATTATTCCTATCATTTCAAGCAGCTAACCAAAATAAATAAATTAATAAATACATTTAAAAAAACAGGGAACCAGAAGAACTAAAATGTTTCCTTATTTTGGGACTCATTCCTGCAGCACTCATTTCATTCATTTATCATTTATTTATTGCAGTCTTATTTCCTTTTTAGTATTATTTTTCTTTTGGCCTTTATTAGACGGGATGGGTTGACATGCAAAGTGAACACATTTAAAATCATTAATAAACATATTTGGCCAGTGTAGAGGTAGAAGATAAATTAAAGACTCCCTAACTGAGAAAATGTTTTTATTGATGTTTTCTGGTGTCTGTGTTCGGCCACATGCACTCTAAGTTTTCAAGTCAAAGGGAAAAACAATGTTTCCTATTTTCTCGTTGGAGCAACAAATTTAAGATGGAAGTAAGAAATGTCCATGTTTGACTCCTGGTGCCAAAATAAGGCCTTGTTTTCTTCCCATTTTCCAGATTAGAGGCTGTTTGTACAGGACTCACCTTGACTCGTCACAGGTGTACATGATGAATTTAACGATGGCTGAATTCCATTTCGCAGCTTCTGTTGGTGTTCATGCTGCTTCACTGAGCCATCATTAATATAAACACTTCTGTGCTCCTCCTACTGTGAAACATTTAATGTCTACTATGACAAAGGCCTACTGAAGAATTTCATCAGCGTCTATTTATTATTGTTAATCTAATGACTCTGGACGTATGTTCAGACACACACTGCTTTAACACTTGACTTTGATTCATGTCTCTGTGACTTGGTCGGAAACTAAACAGATTCCATTTATACAAACTAAAAATCTGTTTCTGTTCTAAACTGACTCTCACTGATCATACTGTTTGATTTTACTGTCAGTTTTCTGGTTTATTATCAGACTCTCCTGTTCTTTGTCTCCACCTGTGTCCTGAACTGTCTCCATGGAGCTGCTGTAAACGAGCTCAGCTGTGTGTTAATGAAGGTATTTTAAATGTGAGCATGTAAAAGGAGGAAGATCATAAAGAACGAGGCAGCTTTGTTTCCATTAGATTATTTTTATTTTTTCCCGCACAAAATGAAAAAATGCTTTTAGTAGAAGGTGTTTGGTCTCTTGGTGGTGAAGCGGGGTTTGTGCTGGCGACGCAGGACCCTGTGAGGCAGAGGGAACTTGATCTTGGAGTCCTGTGGGAGGAATCAGACACGACAGCGTTCAGATTCAGACAACAAACATGGAACCAAACAAACAGTTAACTTCCTGTTATTAAATCTGTCGCCAGTTTCAGAACCGCCAGGTTTGAAGATGGAAGCTGGAAATCTGGAAGAGGAATCTGGCTTTTTGTCTGGCGGGTTTTTAAACTGGAGCTGACAAACATGGAGACAGTCCAGAGAGAGACCCGCTGACCACGCCCACACCCACAGGTTCATAAAGAGACTCACGTGGAACTGCTTGATGGCAGGTCTGCGACACTTGTTGGCAGCGATGACCTGGACCTTCATGATCTGGATGGAGTGGGCGCGAGCACGATGGCGAGCTCCCATATCACGATCTGAAGGACAGAAAGACACGAGACATTTTAACACAACTGAGCTCTTAAACCAGTGTGGATAACAAGCTGGACACACATACAGTTCCCATGACAACTGGGAAAACTGTCTGCTGATGAAGACTGCAGGATACAGCCAAACTCCAGAACCATCGAGTCAGAGGTCTCTGAGTGAACACTGTTCAAAGCTGTGTCCTGTTCTCAGTCTGAATTTTGAGTTAATATTGCTAAGGCTAAAACTAATCATTTTTACTATCTTTTTATTGGTTAAACATTTAATTAAGTGCCAGAAAAATAAGAAAAAGCAACAGTTCACAGCACAGGCTGTTGTCTTCAGCTGATTTTGTCTGAAAAACAGCTAAAATTCTCAAATTAGTTCAGCTGAAGCTCCAACAGTTAGTTGAGGGGAGACTCCTTCACTGCTGCAGGGTGAAGCTGTGGCAAACCCTGTTACTGTGCTATACATACACACGCTGTACCAGTGGTTCCTAACTGGTGGGTCACAGGTTCATTGTGAATGGACCACAAGTGACTCGCCAATGTTTCAAGTTTGTTAAAAAAAAAAAAAAAAAACACTTCATTTTTAAGTGCAGTACATTTCCAGCACAGAGCTTTTATTTTGAAGAGCCTGTTACCTGCTGTAGAGTGAGTAAAAAACAGACAGCTACTTGACGAACTACCTCTAACAACATGGCCAAACAAGTATGATGCTGAATGTGTTAACCCCCAACTGATGACTAAGGAGAAACCTGGACCATGTGGCGCGATCTGTTGGGTATCACTGCACTATACTGTAATCAGCAGCTTGTAAACTAAATTTAGAGACTTGCTTTCTTCTGTTACAGCTGGAGCGTTTCTATTCTCACACACCACAGCTCACACTAAACATTAACCATCATATACGTGGTTAGCTGCTAACCTGAGCTACAGTTAATACATGTTTATTTCAACAAATGATCAATCTGACATGTTCACAACTGTTTTAACTTAAATTATTTTATGTCTTAGTAATATGTTCTTACATTTAGATTCTTCTGCTCTGTTTGTTTAGTGAATCTTAAAAGAAAACTTCACCCCTGCAAAATTAGCAGTTGTATAAATGACTAACCATGTTGCCTTGAATTCATAAATAAAACTGCATCTGGCGTGCCTCAATAGTGAACTAAGAACGTTCTGAGCGCACAGCAGGATAAATGAGACCTTATACTGCACAAGTTGAACGAGAGTTTGGAAACTGATGCTTTGGTATAGTTTGCAGTTGTAAACGTGGTGCCTGTTTACTTCAATTCATGAAGAATGTTTTTTTTTGGATTCTTTCTTCATGGTGGAGGCACACCAGAAAAAGAAAGCTTTCTTGAGAATTCAGGTTATACAGGGTTAATAACTGATGTACATGTGGTCATTTTGGCAGGTGAAGTATTCCTGTAAGTGCCCATGCAACTGACACAACATCTTTGTGTGTACCAGCTGTGTCTGACCTGTGGTTTGAGTTTGACTGGATCAGCATGGTTGACACCACCTGCTGAAAAGTGCAGGTGGGACGAAGCCACACAGGAAACTGTACACAGGCTCAGATTTGTGACTGTACTTTCAAAGTCTCACAGTCCAGCCTGTATGAGGGAATTAATTCATCTAAAATGTCTAAACATCTAAATGTTGACGTGACAGGAATCAGGTTGCTTAGTGAAATGTGGTTTTGTTAATTAATTGCCCGTATTTACTTACAAGAGACAAATTTATCCAAATTAGGTTTAAATTTCAGCGTGGCGACAAAACACTGAATCAAGAAACGTTATCGCCCCAAGGAAACCTGTCATCAGCTGACATTTGCATCAGTTGTTCCTGATTAAAAAAAATCCTTCATTTCCATCTCACCTTATCTTTATGTATTAACTTCTTCTACTCCAGTTGATGCTGCTTTGCACTGTCGACAACCTGTTTCTTTCACTACCTGCAGTAAATATGTATGTGTGTTGTGTGTATGAATACTCACAGCACTGAGTGACGGCTCCAGAGGTGGTCAGGTCCCTGTACTCTCTGTACATGTTGTGGGTGCCGCTACGAGAGTCGTAACGCAGCCAGATACCAAAGTTCTTCACCTTCAGAGGGGTTTTCTCGTGGACCTGAACACATTCAACGACAACAGCAGGACGTCAGTCACTTCACACTATTAACACATTAATCAAAGTATACACAAAGATGGGGGACCAAACTGTAGTGCAGCAGACGGGATGTGTGATGTAATGTCGTCCAATAACTATTCAATGTATAATAGTTTAACTAATATTTAAGATATTCAGTCTTCTTTAACTACCACTGCCAGAACAAAAAACGTTCATCCTAACACCACGTTCACCTTGTAGTCTTGGCTCCAATTTGATGACATGAAGAAGACGTTGAGATTCTTACATTTTTATGTAGCCTATCAAAGTCAAAAAGTGGAGGAATAAAACGTTTTTGGGTGGCAGTTATGTCCCTAAAAAGACATCAATTTAATCCTTCAAAAACAATCCTGAACCTCCAGACAAAGTTCAGTCTGACAAATAATTTCTGAACAAGTGATGTCACAGTGACTTCTACCTGAACTGGTCATTTTCAGGTAAGCAAGTCAGAAAGAGAGGAAGCAGCTTTGTCCAGAGAGTTTGAAACTGGTCTTGTCTCATTAAAGTTAATGAAGTAATTTACAGACTATTTGTTGACCCTTGAATTCACTTTCAAAGGCACTGCAGCATCAGAGAAAGGCGACAAGGGTCAGTTTGCTGTTTGCACACCAGACAAAATCATACCACTGACATGATATGGCCTTTGGGTTTGGGTGCATATTTTGTTTAGGTACAATCTGAACAGGAAGAACGTTACAATCCTAGATGGATTTAGTGGAGACTGATATATTTCCTTCTTTTCTTGCATTTCCTAAAATATGTTCATGTTGAATAAACTGTCCTCCATAAGGGAGTTAATTTTTGTTTTGACAGGAAATTAAGTGACTGTTTTATTTCACAATCTCTCTTTTCATTCATAAGGTACACATGCTTGTCACTATGTACGTTTTTGCTCTTAATGTGATGTTTTAAATCATGTATAAATGTGTTGATATTTTCACATTTTGAAGCTGAAGTTTAAATTATTTTAATTCTAAAAGTTAACGAAAGTAAGGTGACGATAAATTAAAGCGTTCAAGAACAAACCTGAGTTCAGTCTGACATAATTTCTAAATGAGCAATGACAACTTAACTTTTCTACCTGAACAGGTTGTTTCTGAATTAGCAACTCAGTAAAAACAGAATATAACTTCGTCCAGAGAGTCAGAAATGTGTCTTCATAAAAACTACAAATGCTCTGGTGTCTGAGATGTCATCAGTGCAGACTTCACAATGTGACTGATGCACATTAAATACACTTTGTCACTGCCACTGTAAAAATTATTCCAATGACTCCTGTGTTGTGACGTCTACATATTTTAAATTTAGGAGAAACAGGGCACTGACACCTGATCGTAAGCAAGGCTGCAAAGACACAAACTGAATACCCAAGACTTTAAAGTACTCAACACATCAGGTGTTGGTGCATTCAGCAGAAAAATCAAACACATTTTGGTGGCAGACTTGCGAAACAATAACCAAGTCAAACTCAGCACTATAAACAAATCTGTCAGATAAACCTGACTGGAGATGTTTCCAGATCCAGATATTAAGCTTGGGAAATACGTTTTCCCCCGCAGGATTAAAAATGTAAAGATTTGACCACCAGTAAGGACCTGATGTCTGTGTGGCTCAGAGACCTACCAGGCCACAGTAGACTGTCTCTCCAGAGGCCTTCTTCATCTTCCTCAGCTGGGAGACGAAGTACCAGAAGCGGGACTTGGCGACGACATGGTTGGGCGCGAAGATCCTCATCCGGTACAGAGGAGGGGCAGGGTTCTTGGCAGAGGGCAGCAAACGCCCAACGACTTTGTACTCCCTAAGCTGCAATCAGAGAACAGTTTGTCAAAATAGAAATGCATCACATAAAAGTATATACAAGTAAACATTGTGGAGGTGTTTACAGATGATCTGTTGACCCTTGAATTCACTTTCAAAGGCACTGCAGCGTCAGAGAAAGGCGACAAGGATCAGTTTACTGTTTGCACACCAGACAAAATCATACCACTGACATGATATGGCCTTTGGGTTTGGGTGCATGTTAGTGACATTAAACTTCTTTTAAAAAACTAAACGGTTACTGTTTTGACATTGCATTTCCTTCTTTTCTTACACTTCCTTAAGTGTTGCAAAAATATGTATAAAATATGTCCCATGGTCAAATCCATACACTCTACAACAAGAGAATTTTCTTTTGTTTTATCAGAAAGTTCAACAACTGTTTCATAAATTCTCTGTAAAGGTGCGCACATCTTTCACTCTCTACTACACATCTTTGATCTGTGACATTTGATTACTTTTCATGTGTAAAAGGTTTAATTATATTATGCATGTTGACACATCCTTCCACTTTTCCCTTGCATCCTTTCGTTTGCACCATTTTAAAGATTTTTTTTCTACATTTAATAATTCATATTGCACATCTTTGTTGCAAATATTTTCTGTGTTCTACACACTATTTTTACAATGTAAGTACAGCGCTGGAGGGGCAACAAAGTTTAACATGCATAAGTGAGATGTGCAGGCATGTGACAAATAAAAATGTACATACAATTTCGGGTATGTAAGTTTACGCAAGAATTTTGAAAGTAATATCTATAGAATAACTACCTTTCGATTATTACTTACTTACAAATGATGTAATTATTTTTTAGTGTCTGTGTGATTTAAGGCCCTTCTTGTTGAGTTTCCGTTGCAAAGAGTTTGTTGTGACATTGTCCTTACACTATAGTGCAGTGTGGACCTTGTCCACCACAACACACTAAGCAGAATCAAAGCCACTATGAATGTAGTCTGTTTTAGACTAAGAAACATTTGTGTTGGCATCTTAGCAACTCCAAGTCTTCTGCAGAGACTAGCATCCCTACCAAACTAGCCTGACCACAGGCCACAGTTAGGGTGCTTTACGGCTTTGAATGCTTTTAAAGAACTAAGGTACAGAAACACTATTAAAATTTAAGTATAACAGCATAACCCAGCTAGTTGACCCGTGTTACAGTACACGTTGGAAGCACACGGCACCGGGAAACACACTTGGCAGCTAGCTAACGTTAGCATTCATTGGAGCAAAGTTAGCTAGACGTCCAGGCTAACTCATCACGCGCTGGGTTGAACAGACAATTTTAGAGAACATACAGCAGTAATTGAGAAGTTTTGTGAGTTTTAACTCGTCTTTATCTGTTAGTAAATATGTGTGAAACACAGGGGTCTAACGCCGTCACATTTCATGCCACCGCCGTCCACATGGTAAAGCGGACGCCATGTTGTAGCCGCAAAATGCACCGGGACGAAATTTATAAAAATATCACTTAAAGTTGGACTTTTTAGGAACGTTAACACATAAATCAGACAAACACAACGTTATAAAGCGACATCGACTCAAACAGCTCGTTTGTTATAAGCAGTTATCGGTAAATAAATAGTTTTACATACGGTGCCAGACGCCTTCATGGTGTCTCTCGCTCACTGCCACAGTAAAAGAGGAAGCAGCAGGGCGGAGACTGCGGACGTCAAATCGACGGAGGGCCGCGAGGAGGAGGGACTTCCGGTAACAGGGCCGCTGACACCGGCCTGAAGATGGTTTCAGATTCGTTGGACAACGAGGAAACGTTTTTTTTTTGTATTTTTTTTTATCATTCTATAATAGAGAAAACACATAAGCTTATTTACATGCAACTGTGTCTTTATATATATTTTTTATCATTATGATTTCCCCTTTTTTTCCCACCTCAACAACGTAATCGTGACGCAGGCAATGTGAAATACTAAAGTACAAAAGTCTGTATGTTCTGTGATGTTTGTTTATAAATAAATAAGATATAGATAGATAGATAGATTTGTCTGTATGTTACGTAGTATTCTAACATGAGTGCACAGGATAAAATATAGCATCTTTCAGGAGTTTGTGTGCCATAAAGCTTTTTTTCCCAAGTTTAAACAGATATACTTATGCAGAAATAGACATACAGCTGAAAACAAGGACAACAAGGCTGAACCAAGGCAGGAAAAAATAAATATAGGAATATTATGTAAGATAAGATAAGATAAGATAAGATAAGATAAGATTAAAGTTTATTCATCCTGCCGGAAATTGTTGTGCAGCAGTTACAGTAGAAAGTAGGAAAGAGTGCAAATATATAAAGTGCAAATGAAATACAATATTAGCAACAAAGATTATCAATAAGGTACAATAAAGCAAATGGAAACAATAAGTGTCATAAATATAGGCCTAACTGATTAACAGTAAGGTGCAAATCTAAAATATACACAGACCTATAGTAAATTCAAATCAGAGCTGATCACGACAAAATGTTTAAAGCCTATACCAGTGGTTCTCAACCTTTTTAATGTCAGGGACCTCTAACATTAAATACATTAGGTCACATGTGTGACATTTTGTTCAGGGACCTCCATCTGAAAAGATTTTGGTTGTTCAATATGATTCAGACCAAAATAGTTGTCAGCTAGTTATCTTCATTTGAGAACATAACCATTGAAGAGGCGACACCTATGACCACAATAGTCACTCATGACTCACACTGGCCTCACTTCTAAAGTGAATTAAATAGTGAAAATAAACCATTTTTCTGGGGACCCCTGGAGGTCCCTGGACCCCTGCTTGAGAACCACTGGCCCATACAATACAAGTCAAGTGTCCTATATATGGTCAACACATACAAATAGAGCAAAGGAATACATACTGAATGGGTAAAGTACTAATCTATTTTGTATACATGAAGTAGGAGGTTATGCACAGTATATGTATACTATATACAGAATATTAATCATGCAGGATTTATAGATGGATGACACCTACTTGTTAAAACACAGTGTGTATTTTAAACTAAAAATATAAAATTTGTAATGTAATAAAGGTTTCACAAAGGGTGACAAAGGATTTTAAATAGAGTTAAGGCCTTTACTTTGATGTCTAGTACCCGTTTTACAACTTTAAAAGAGTAACAAGCGTAATAGTCTGTGAAATGTTCCTTTAACTTTCCCGACGAATCAAAAACTAACTTCAGCCTCTTGAAAGTGAGCTAACGTTAGCAGTTAAAAAAAAAGCAAACATTTGTTGTCATAAATACAGCTATAAATGACGCGAATGGCACGCTATATAATACATATAACATAATTGTGGTTGTCATATAAAAAATATGACATTTTCATAATTAATATTTATATTTTTACGTCAACGTATGAGTGAATCACTTCCTGTGTGTGTGACCCGGATGTTAACGGAGTGGACACGCCGCACCGCTGCTTCTGTCGTGTGAGTCCGGCCGACATGCAACTGATTTCTGGATGATTCTCTGCAGCTCCGCGATGAGTTGACGGGGGAGGAGAAAGCGTCCATCAATTAAGTTTTAATTAAGGTGAGTGTTCAATAATGTGCTGATTGTTTTTATCGCGCTTATTGCTTCATAAAAAACGGCTAACGTCAGCGGAGTTTGTCATCGTGAGATTTTCGCAGCGATGATGTGATTGAGGTAACGTTACCGGAGCGTGATAAACAAAGATAAAGAAAAACACATTTAAACTGCTTTTATTTGTCCCACATTGTCCGTATGAAGGTTAGTGACAGCTTCCCGGTGTTGACTTTGGTTTTATTGCTTGTTAAAGTGTCAGGATTTCATCAGCAGCCAGACGAGCTCAGGAGCTAGCAGGCTAACGCTAGCTTGAGTTAGCAGCAGTCAGCTATTTTGTATGGGAGTGAAGTTGTTAGCATGTAGCACTGCGGTGATAACTTTTTGAGGAGTGGTCCGACTATCACCCACAACCCAGGTCAAATATGTCCCCATTTAACCTCTTAAATGTTCAGCACGTGTATTTCTATTGATGTTGTTGCCGTCATATATGTGACATGGAGGCTAAAAGTATTGACGCTGTGTTGCATCATGTGATGAAGATGAGCTGTCAGGATGTTTTGTTCATCCTCCCCATCCTCTCTTCATACGCAGTGTAATGCAGGTGAAAGCAAACATCAGCTGTCAGTGTCGATTCGTCACGTTGGAGGCATTTCTGGCATCAGCACAAACCAATGCCAGCTCACTCCATCTATGTCAGTCAGCTCACCTGGGTGACACTTTCTGTCACGCAACCAGGTCACAGCAGCCATGTTGTCCACCTGGCAGTTTATTGACTTATCCCCAGTGGTGGAGGAAGTATTTAGATCCTTTAATGAAGTACTACACTGTGAAAATACTCCAGTACAAATCCTGCATTCAAAATCTCACAAGGGATGCAGCAATATAATTTTTTTATGGTATGAAAACTGCCTGAAAAATAAACTGTACAACACAATCATTTTTGGCCTTATAAAGGAATGAAACAGGTGGGTGATGGGGGTTTGAACAAATACAACATCATAATTGAAATGTTACACAATTATATGGAAGAATGTGTAAAAAAAAAAAAAAAAAAGGCAGGTGAGGAGAAAATATAAGGGGGGATGGAGTGGTGCAAAGGGGAAAGGCGTGTCATATACATATTTATATATTTTAGTTGCTATTATTTTGACATTTTGCTTTGAGTAAATGGGACAGTCTAAGCATAAAGAGGAGAGAAAGGGAGGGGATGACATAAAGGAGAGGGCCGCAGGCTTGAATTGAATCGTGGCCGCTGCAGCAGTGACATTGCCTTCGTATAGGGGACACCGATTCTACCCACTAAGCCACCAGGTACTCTGTCAAATAACTTTCCAAGCATTGGGGTGGGATTTGTGTCTTTAATTTTGGATTAGGGGAGGGGCATACAAATTTAAATTGTTATATTTTTTATTTATTTTACTGCCAGGGTTCCCACAGTCATGGAAAACCTGGAAAAGTCATGGACTTTTACAGTTACATTTTCCACGCCTGGAAAAGTCACAGAGTTGGTAAAAACCACAAACTTTTTTTGTGTGTGTAATGAAATTGGTAGAGTAATCTTTTATGGATAACCTAACATGAAACGGTTCACAAGGGCAAATTTATTTTATTGTAGCTATCGATGTTATGTAGCTCTAATATGCGTTGACTTGTGACACGATATTATCATGATATTTTAGTCACACTAAATTATTATTGCGATTTTACGACTATTGAGATAACATATTGCGTGTATTATCTTTTTTTTTCATCTGTAAATTATGTCCCTGGTGGAAAAATTTGCCAATGTTTGTTTTATTTAATAAGATAAAGTTTCTCACTTCAGTCATTTTTATTGCAGCAAAATTATCTAGTCGACTGAAAAAGCAATTGATTTTATCTTTCTAGTGGGTTACCAAAAGTTTTATTTGTGTTTACGATATTAATAATTTATGTAATTCAAAAAATAGATACTTGGTGTCTGTGTATGTCTGTGAATAATTCTGTTCACAACGCAGCCTGCTGTCGATGCAAATACATGGTACAGCAATTATATCTCGAGCTTAAAGCTATCAGACAAATGTAGTGCAGCACAAGGTACAATATTTACCTCTGAGATGTAGGGGAGTAGAAGTATAAAGTAGCATAAAGGGAAAATACTCAAGTAAAGTACAAGTACTTTGAGTTTGTACTTAAGCGCAGTACTTGAGTAAATGTACTTAGTTACATCCCAACACTGCTTACCACAGTCTTCATTAAATAACTGTGAGCAAAGCTAGGTCTTTATTCAGCACTAGTATGAATTTGAATTAGCCTCTCATGCATTAAGTCACAAAGCAAACCGTTAGTTTTTCTGGCCGTCTTTAAAACATCTCGTAGGTAGTTAAACCTGCCGTACAGGCGCTCTTTTAACCATCTGGGTGAAAAAATATTCTGTTTACTGAACAATTAAACATTTTTTAGCCATTTCCATCAGGTTTTGTCTGTTAAACTGTCGGGTGTAGGTTACCTGAGGGGAAACGGTCCCAAACCTGAGAAACGGGTTAAGAATGTGTTTTGTCTCGGGGTGAACAGCAGATTTTTTTAAGTATTTTTGAAATACCTTCAGAGCAGCTGATGTTGCTGATTGATTTTCTGTGTTTTTCAATCTTTGTTGAGTATTTGTTTTTTTTTTAGAGACACAGATTTTTTAGAGACACAGAGACACAGATATTTGTTTTTTTTTTTTAGAGACACAGAATGTATGCCCCAGACTGGGGCATACATTCGACCACATAATGTTCCATTTGAAAACCCCAGATGAAATGTCACATCAGTGTTATTGAGCTGTTGTTCATCTGTGGTTTACATGTTCAGTGGCATTTATGTGATTCTACTGTCTTGCTGTTAAATTAAGTTGTTTGTTCGGGGTGAAACCAGCATTCAAATCCAAAATTTTCACAGACTGCATGTTAGTTTCACCCCAGACTAGGACTGCTTGATTATGGCAAAAACATAATCGCAAATATACGATGACTGAACAAAACTACTCTGACAAAAGGCCATGTCTTTGTCATTTTAACTGGAGCTGAACTAAACATGCCACAGCCTTGCTGAGAGTGAGTTTGGGCTTTTAGGGAGAGGCTGAAGCACACTGCTGTGAAGGAAATGGGTTCGCTGGAAGAGAAAATGAAAGCACCATTAAAGAGTGAAATGGGACACAATAATTGTTTAGTCTCAATTATCTTGTTTTCATAATCGTTTGAGGCCAGAATCACAGTGAAAACAAAGCTGGATTAATTTCCCAGCCCTACCCCAAACTAACATTTTCTCAATCAGACAGATTCAAGGAAACTGTAAACATCTGGAGGATTATTAAAATGTCTTTGAAATTAAAACCTGCTGTTACCTAACAGTTAAAAAAATAACACCTACCAAGGTTTGTGAAGGAAACACTGTGTGACTGAGTCACTGAGTTAATGTACAAAGACCCAAACCAGCGCTATTTAACCTCACCTGGATCCCACTCTGTCATATGTAGGTAACCCAACCACAGCTGAGACCGATGATTATTTTCATTTTTGTTTTGTTTTTTTGTTTTTTAAGATTATTTTTGGGGCTTTTATTGAGGCGTGACGGGCTTGACATGCAACACAACAGCGTCGGCCTCTAGTGTGACATATAACATACACGTCAGCAGCGCTTTCTAAACAATAACAATGGCATAACATGGCAACAACAATCAGTTAGCATTCCTGTTACATGGCGGCTGATCTCGTCCTCCGCTCGGCGGGTAAGTAGCTCCTGGACCTCATTGTTTTCCCAATTTGCAGACATTTACGGCCACTGTTCTTCTTCGAGTTAGCTGCTAACTGCTACAAACTGTTTTTTAAATCTACCACAGTGGTTTGCACACATAAACCTTTGTCAACATGTCACACCCATCCTGCCGGCTTTCCTGTTAATACAAACATTGTCATGGCGCTGTTACCACTTTCTGTGGTGGCTTAAAGGCAAGATAACTCCGCCCCCCATTACACGATCGTACCTTTTATACAGAACGTCGAGGCGGCATAACAGCGTGATATTCCCACCTTCAACAGCAGTGTAAAACGGGCAAATTATTATCTGTTTTAAGTACTTCCATGTCAAAACAGAAATATCATATTTTCATCATATTTACTTCCACCATTGTTTTCCATCGTTTTAGTTTTGACTGGAGCGCTTTTTCATGACCTCATCTCGTGTCCTCTTTTTGTTCTGCTGTGGTTTAATGACACCAACTGCAGAATTAGCGTCATCACCAGCTGTGTGTATATGTATTGTATATTGTAATGTTTACACAGCAGCAGTGGATGGAAACAAGCATTCATTCATTCATGTTTAATGTTGATGATTTTCTGGTTTAAATTAGCATTACATTTGGTTGGAAACTTGAGTAATGTTTATTTACGCTTCAGGAATTATGGACATGTTCTAACATTTAATATCATCTCAGTATAACACAGCCAATGTGGTCATTTTCATGCATACATTTGTGTTGTCATGATATATAGCACAGCAGGGGTAGCATTGATGAATGCTCTCGGTATATTTCACTTCAGGTTTTTTCCTTCTTGTTCCCAGATGAGAGAAATCTGCCTGCCAGCAGCAGAGAGGAGAGAACCAGCCTTGGAGGAAAGCTAACCCACGAATGGCCTGCCAGTCTGTCGCTGCAATCATGGACGAGCAGGCCCTGCTGGGGCTCAACCCGAATGCCGACGCCCGCTACAGGCAGAGGGTAGGAGGACGCTGCTTTATTATACTGTTTGAGTTTCTTTGTGTTTAAACAATCAGCCACAGGCTGAGGGCCAACAGGGGCCAACTAAAGGGTTAATCTGATCATAGATGGTAGCTCTGATTTTAAGGCCATGTCCAGATGTGTATGGATGGTTTTGAAATCAGATATTTACCTCTAAGTTTTGGCCCGTCTTCCACCATGACCTACAAACTCAAACTACAACAATGGCGGACTGTTGGTTTGTTAAACTCATGTGTACCAGAAAGCTGTTACATTAATAAAGGTAGAGGAGGTAGGTGTCAAAAAACTGTATTTAAAGAAATAAATAGCGGCCATTGTTTGTAGGGGTGTGTCACAGTTTTTTGGTTTTGCTCTCAGACCTGTGGTAAACCTGATTGTTTGTGTTTTTAAGTTACTGCTGCCAAAGCAGAACAAGTTACTACACATACTCAGAATATTCTACTCTACTATTTGACATATCGTTGACTCTGTCCTCAAGTGTGTTTGTTTGAGTGTTTGAAATCATTGCTTCATCCTGTCAGCTGAGGTACTTAGTAAAATGGAGGTTATAGGTTGTTGTGGGGTTTTTTTAAGGAGGGGAAAATATCAATTTTTAGTTTACATTCAGACAGATCTGAGTGTAAAAGCCTTTCTCACTGAAGCCAGTTTGATTTGTGATGGTGGGAAAATCCCAGGTGCTGCGGTTAGTGGCATTAAAGGTCCTGCACACCTACACAGGTGTTTTCAGTCACTCTGTCTGATTAGACCTTTGCAGAGGTTGAGGAGGCTTGGAGCTCTGCTGGCATTTGCATGAGGTTATCAGGCTCTAAAGCCCTGTTTTGAAAGAGCAGTTCAGTTCAGTTCAGTTTGGTTCGCTTTTTTTCTGTTTCCACAGTGAAAAGTTGTGGATGGTACCAATAGAAGCGTTCCTTAGCGTCCCCATGTTTGGTCCCCCCTCTGTTGGGGTACCTAGCACACAGATCTGGTACTAAAAGGTGGAGCTGTGAACACTGCAGTCTGATTGGTCAGTAGAGGACGCTCACTCTGCTCAGGGCTGAGTTGTGTCTGGTTTTGAGGCTCATGTAACCACTGTTCATACTGTGGAGAGTTTGATTAGTAAACTGGAACTATAAAATGAAAGGATGTTTTGCTGCCTCTCACAGCAGCTGGAGTCGGAGAAAAAATCACTTCATTCACTGGGCCGACTGCCGGCAACTTTTAAGGTGGAACGTTAACTTGTAATGTTACTCAATGCATGAGTTGATGACGTGAATCCATCAGCACACCTTAAATTTCACTGTGACAACTTTGACCATCACTTTAGTTTTTATATGACAGACACTTTTAGTAATGAGTGGATCAGATTATGTGAACTACATGTATCCCAATTCTCACTCGGAGAAAAAGAAAGCGTCGTGGAGCGTTGTTCCTGTGGGCTACAGCAACACTAAACCCCTGAGCTTGCCTGAGAAGGACTAAATGCACAAAGCTGCTATTTTGAAATATCCCATGGAGAGAGACTCTCACTGCAGCCTGTTGTATTTTGTTCTGAAAATGTGGGCGTGCAGCCTCGTTCTGTGGACGATAAACCAGGTGCAGACTGATAAAGGAGGAAATACAGTGAGTGACAACAACCCTGCCCACATTTAAGGACTGTTATTTAGGGCTGCAACGATTAGTCGACTAATCGATGACTAATCGACTATTAAAATAATCGGTGACTATTTTAGTAGTCGACTAATCGGTTTGAGTCATTTTTCATAGAAAAGTACCATAAAAGTACCCCAAAATACTCTTATTGCAGCTTCTTATGTTCAAATATGGGCACTTTTACACACTCTCCCATGACGGTGAACTAAAACCCTTTGGCGTGAGTACGAAACAAGGCATTAGATGACATAATTTTGGGGTTTTGGAGAGACAGACCGACATTTTTCAACATTGTAACACATTTTTTAATAAAATGACTAGTCGACTAATCGAAGAAATAATCGACAGATTAGTCGACAGTGAAAATAATCGTTAGTTGCAGCCCTATTCTTGATGCCCATCCCTACGTAAAACTGTGTAAATGGTATTGAAATCAGCTGTAATTGAAAGTGTTAGCTACAGTTTGCTGCCTGTCTGCTTTGTCAACTTCTTGTGTGTGTGTGTGTGTGTGTGTGTGTGTGTGTGTGTGCGTGTGCGTGCGTGCGTGCGTGTGGGTATGTGTTGGCACCTTTGACGATCGTGAAAAGACATTCAAGCTGTTTATGTGTCAGACTGCTGTGTATGAGGTTTTTATCCCTAGTTATTTTAAATGGTTAGCTCAAGATTCGTTGGACTGGCAGTGATTTTTTTAGCACCGTCTTTAGCTCATCTCTTTGGTTGTGGGAGAGGTTTTAAATCAAAAGGTTTTTTTGCATTATAGAGGTTAAATACTGACGGTTTGACAGTGAAATGACTGTATATTATCGATGTGTGTGTTTGTTCAGGCCATGGCATACTTTGAGCAGCTGAAGGAGTCTCAGGACGCCTGGGAGGTTTGTGCAGAGGCCCTCGCTAAAGGGATTTACAAGTGAGTGTCACATCAACACAGGCTTTATCATTTAGATCCACAGCTGAAATCACACATGCTGCTCCGATACAGAATGATTTGACCCTCTTAAAGCTTCAGACGTGTTTAAACATATTTTTATCTGCGTATTATTTCAGTGATGACCATGTGAAGTTCTTCTGCTTCCAAGTTTTGGAACACCAGATCAAATTCAGGTGAGGAGGAGGAAGAGGAGGAGGAAGAAGCTCTGGCTCATGATCTGTTCCTCAGAAACATGTGTATGATTTATCGGAATAATCTCAACTTGTTTACTGTCGTTTGTTTTTTGCAGACACGCTGGTCTGAGTGCAGTTCAGCAGCAGCTCATCAGAGAGACTCTGATGAAGTGGCTCCAGTGTCAGGTACGGCACGACACGATGTGGTGGAAAATACGTCTTATTTCCATTTCTAAGATTATATATTTAAAAGAAATGAGCAAAGATGCAATTATAAACTTTACCAAATTAATGTGATACAATAAACATAGACAACTATTTATAAGACACCTCAAAGTGTTGCTGTAACTGAGAAGCTCCTTTCAGCTGCTGACGTGTTTCTGTCCCTTTTCGTTGACCGCAGCTGATGAACGCCCAACCTGAGAAGCCGTTCATCAGGAACAAGGCCGCCCAGGTCTTCGCCCTCACCTTCGTCATGGAGTATCTGACTCTGTGGCCCAAATTCTTCTTCGACATCCTGTCCCTGGTGGGTCTGAACCCTCACGGCGTCGACATCTACCTGAGGACACTCATGGCCATCGACGCCGAGGTGGTGGACAGAGACATCCTCCACCTACCTGACGTAAGACGCTCTTTGATAACTTGTGGATGCTGTGACTTGAGCTGAGAGACTCTTCTGGTTAATCGTAGCGAATTTTTCCTGCAGGAGACCCGCAGAAACACCTTAATCAAAGACCGCATGCGGGAGCAGTGCATCCCCAGCCTGGTGGAGTCCTGGTTCCAGATCCTGCAGACCTACCAGCATTCCCACCCAGAGCTCACCTGTCAGTGTCTGGAGGTGGTGGGAGCGTTCGTGTCATGGATCGACCTCAACCTTATCGCCAACGACCGGTTAGTCACGTTAGTCAGAAACACAAGAAACAAGCTGCGAGGGGATTGAGTTTAATAAACAGACGCAGCAACACAAGTTTATTGAAGTCATTATCTTCCTGATTAATAGAAAAATAATTTTTGTAGTTCCAATAGATCCACGAGCATCAGTGGCCATTTTTGAAACTCTAGACTGTCTGTATTTGTCCAGTGAAGGTGTAACGATACATTTTTGCACCAAAGTCATTTCAACAAAGAGAAAGTTGCATACTAGAGATACTTTAGGAAAGTTGCACAAACTAAGTAGCATAAAAGATGCGAATCAAAGTCGCAAAGAGTTATGTACTAAAGGTACAAAGAAACTTGTACAAATGTCGCATGAGGACATTTGCGCACAATAGAGGTGCATAAAGAAAGTTGAGTAATAAAGTCCCAATAAGAAAGTTGCACACTAAAAAGATGCTAAAAGAAAGATGCATACCAGAGTTGTTCAAAGAAAGTTGAGCACCATAGAGTTGTATAAAGATAAGTGAGTAATAAAGTTGTAGAAAGTTTCACACTATAGTCTTATTATGAAAGTTGTGCACTAAAAAGGTGCAGAAAGGAAGTTGTGGACCAAAGTTGCATAAATAAAGTTGTGCACTAAATCGTCTAAATAACGTTGCACAAAGGAAGGAGCATAGAAGATGCATACCATAGTCACACAAGGAAAGTTACGCACCAAACGGGTGCATAAAGAAAGTTGTATACTATAGTCTAACGAAGAAAGTTGTGCACTAA
Source organism: Cephalopholis sonnerati (assembly GCA_019142605.1). Classification (NCBI taxonomy): domain Eukaryota; kingdom Metazoa; phylum Chordata; class Actinopteri; order Perciformes; family Serranidae; genus Cephalopholis; species Cephalopholis sonnerati. The sequence goes on along the minus strand of JAGQAX010000022.1, from coordinate 3,701,011 downwards.
AAAAGGTGCATAAGGAAGGTTGCGTAAGAAAGTTGCACAAAAGAAGTAGCATAAAAGATGCATACCAAAATCACACAAAGAAAGTTACGCACCAAACGGGTGCATAAATAAAGTTGTATACTGTAGTCTAACTAAGAAAGTTGTGCACTAAAAAGGTACGTAAAAAGAAAGTTGCGAACCAAAGTCACATAAAGAAAGTTGTGTAATTAAGTCACATAAATACAGTTGCGCACTAAAATTGCATTTGAAAAATTGCACAATGGAAGTAGCATAAAACGTGTGCCAAAGTCGCAAAAAGAAAGTCTCGTGATGAAAGCTGCACACTGAAAAGGTGCAAAAAGAAAGTTGCGTAAGTCGTACAAAGCCAAGACACTTGTGTACAAGGGTCACATAAGAAAGTTGCGCACTAAAAAGGTGCAAAAAGAAAGTGCATACCAAAGTCACATTAAGGAAGTTGTGTACCAAAATTGCATAAAGAAAGTGGCATAATAAAGTCGCATAAATTAAGTTGTGCACCAAAGTTGCGTTAAGAAAATTGCACAAAGGAAGTAAAAGATGCATACCAAAGTCACACAGTTACGCACCAAACAGGTACATAAAGAAAGTTGTGTACTGTAGTCTAACGAAGAAAGTTGTAGACTAAAAAGGAACATGAATAAAGTTGCATAATTAGCTTGCATAAATACGGTTGCACACTAAAATTGCTTAAAGAAAGTTGCACAAAGGAAGTAGCATAAAACATGTGTGCCAAAGTCCCAAAAAGAAACTTGTGCAACAAAGAGGTGCATAAATTAAGTTGAGCAATAAAGTTGCAGAAAGAAGGTTGTATACCAAAGTTGCATGAAGGAACCTGTGCACTAAAAAAGGTGCATAAAGAAGGTTGCTGAAGAAAGTTGCACAAAGGCAGTAGCATAAAAGATGCGTACCAAAGTCGCACAAAGAAAGTTACGTACTTAAGTCACAAAGAAAATTGCGTACTAAAGTCAGGTAAAGAAAGTTGCGAAAAGTTGCATAAATAAAGTTTGGAACTGAAATTCACAAAAAGAACATTTTCTACTAAAATTACATAAAGAAAAGTCGAATGAAGAAAGTTGCTCACTGAAGTCATGTAAATAAAGTCAGGCAGAAACACACACTGCTACAGCCCAGCTGTGGAAATTAAATTCTGCTGTTTCAGGTTTGTTTCTCGTGTTTCACTTTCCTTTAAAGTCTCTTTATACGAACTGTCACTAACAGGCTGAGTATTTAAACCTGTCCGAGCTCTGACTGCAGCTGTCTGACAGCAGTGTGCAGTTTTTATTGATAATCTCATTCTAATAGTTTCTCCTTCTGCTGACAGGGTGAAATCTGTCAGCTCTCAGGAAGTTACCAGATCACTTTGATAATCACAGTTATTTGTGGCGTTGTCAGGTTTGTGAATCTGCTGCTGAGTCAGATGTCTGTGGAGGAGCTCCGCGAGGAGGCCTGTGACTGCCTGTTTGAAATAGTCAACAAAGGGATGGACCCCGTGGATAAAACCAAGCTGGTGGAGTCTCTGTGCCAAGTCCTGCAGTCTGCTGGATTCTTCAACGTGGAACAGGTTCGACCTGTCAGAGCACCGCTTTATTTCAAATATGGGTAGTGGCATGAAAACTAGAAAAGAAGAAAGACGTAATGAGACGGTAATGTTGCGTAATAATGAGACATGACAGTTGAACATGAAAACATTAATACACAGTCATTTCATACAACAGCTTTGCAGTATTGATAGGTTTATATATTTTCTTTATTCACCCAGCAGTAATGTGCTTCACATCAGCGTTGGTGTTTGTAGGTCAGAGCAGATCTGAGACAGAAGGTTTACTTCAGGGCCACATGTTTATGTTCACACCCAGAGGTCACGTGCGTTTCCTGATGCCGTTTATTTTCCTCTTCCTGTCCCCGTCAGGAGGAGGACGTGGACTTCCTGGCCAAGTTCTCGCGGCTGGTGAACGGGATGGGTCAGAGTCTGGTGCTCAGCTGGACCAAACTGATCAAGGCCGGCAACGTGAAGGACGCCGCGGAGACGCTGCAGGCCATAGAGAACAAAGTGCCGCTGCTGCTGCAGCTGCTGGTGCACGAGGACGACGACATCTCAGGCCAACATCGTCGGCTTCTGCTACGAGTACCTGCACGTCCTCAAACAGGTGAGGAGGCTCCATCTGGACCAATCAGAGTCCAGGAGACCAAGGAAGTTCTAAAATATTAGTGGATTTTAGAGGCATGTAGTTCTGGGGACGTCAGGAAACATCAGTTGTAGAGCTGAAATAATAGATTAATCATTAAAGGGAAGGTCAGGTACCTTAAATGAGGATGTCTCAGCAGTGTCAACAGTTAATTTAATCAGGTCAGAATCTGCTCTGCATATCCTCTTTTGCAGCTGCAGCCATGGTCGCTCTCCGCCACATTTCTTCGGCTGTATACTCTGGCTTGAATAAATACGGCTGAATATTTGAGTCAGCCAGAACACTTAAAAATGTGTCCTCATCCATGACATCCTCTGCGCTCAGCAGCATTTAGAGCACACCCCCTGAAGGCGAAGTCTAACCTGTAGTTCTTCCTCCCTGGTACATCACTGTCACGTCAAATAATGCTGCTAGATTTAAGAACAACAACAGACTTTGCAACTGCTCAACATATCACACACTGAGGAATTAATTGCTTCATTCAGCTGCATTTAGCATTTACACTGATTGGATATCCACATTAAAGGTGATGAACTTTCCCTTTAAAGTGATTTTTAAACCAAAAGCCTGAAAGACTTCCTGATTGTAGTTTTTCAGTGGTTATTTTTTGCTGCCTTTATATGATAAATAAACAAGCCGCAGGGTCCATTTATCAGCTGTTCCAGAGCTTTTGATCGTGACACAGTCTTCCTCAGCAGATAGAGCTCCTATGCAAATGTAGATGGCTCCAGATTTTAGAAAATTCTCATTCTATGAACACTGAAGGGACATTGTGTAGGAATATCTCCCATCTTACGTTGAAATCGTGTATGGCATTCAAACAAATAGTGCACTCTAGCGCCTCACTCTTTCAAACACGTATTGCAACAACGGTAGCCGCCATGTATCAAAAAGCCTCGACAACACTGATGAAACCATGTCATCCTCTGCTATCCAATAAGTACACATATAACAACACAGACACTACACATACAGTGAAATCCGGTTATACTCCTCTGGTGGGACTGTATGTTTACATGGTTTCAGTAGCTTTCATAGTCGCGGTAAAGCCGGACTAAAAGCCGGTGGGAAGGCTTTATAAGCTGCCATTTACTGTGAGAAAAAGCCGGCGTTTACCGCCACTTTGAAAGCTACTGAAACCACGTAAACACACACTTGTGTACCAACGAGGCTGGTGTATTTTAGCAGGATCTACTGTTATGCTGCCTATGGTAACGAGCAACACTGTCTAACAAACCCAATGAACAAAGTTAGCTTCAGGCTAATTTAGGCAGCACAGCTGACTTGCTTGTTGAGGAGAAAGCTGGCAACTTCAGCGTCCCTTTTAAAATCTTTCTCCTTCATGGGCTCCTTCCACCTGGGGAAGGCTAGCCCGATGTTAATCCTCTTTTTTTGAATGCTCCGGTCACGCTGCCTTTTAAGTTCCCTTTGTCGCTTTCTTGGCGATGGTGAAACCGAGAATGTGATAACACAAATATAAATGCAGACATCGATTTTGGCCAGTATACAACAGAAAATGTTACACAATGTCCCTTTAATTTCTAACTGAACTTGATTCACCAAACTGCCTCGAAGTAAACGCTGGCCATCCTAATCATGAAATGACCAGTTTGGGTCTGACTCGATTTAGTACAGTTTTAGTCTGACTAACATGTTTACATGTATTTTAAAAGTCTGGCTTTAGTCGGACTAGTCATGTCAACATACTGACAGATAGAATAAATCATTTTCCAGCACTAGATTCATTTGAAAGGCCAACAGATGGACTTTTTAACTCCGCCCACAAAGATTTCAAACCCACTTGATACTTTTATAGTCATGTTATAGTTTAGTGTCCTGTGCTGCAAACCTTTAAACCTCTGTAGCTCCGGTGCTGTGTGCAAAATGTTGCCGTTCAGCCCTGCTATTTATTTTATATAATTTTTCATTTACGTGTTGTGCAGCTGTTTATTTTCAAACGGGGAAAAAATCCCTGTCTTTGTACAGTCATCTGAGATTGAGCTCTCTAGTCACTGTCTTAGTTTTTAGAAATATTTTTAACACGGGTATTTTGTTTTCGCAGCTTCCCCAGCTGACTGATCAGCAGAAAGCAAACGTCGAGGTGAGTCGTTGATTATAAACGATGCTGTCAGACATTTGATCGTCTGTTTGAGGCTTAGAATAATGAACACTCCTCTCTGTTCCACCTCAGGCGATCATGCTGGCTGTAATGAAGAAACTCACGTATGACGACGAGTACAACTTTGAAAATGAGGTGAGTTTGTTTTACTCTCAGAAGCTGACTGTCGTCTGTTTTTCTCTGAGAAGATGAAAACAGCAGCAGATCATGTGGTTTGGTTTTTCAGGGTGAAGACGAGGCGATGTTTGTGGAGTACAGGAAGCAGCTGAAGATGCTGCTGGACCGTCTGGCGCAGGTTTCTCCTGAGCTGCTGCTGGAGGCCATACGACGGGTCTTCACCAACACCATGCAGTGAGAGCACGCTTCATTCATTCATTCATTCGTTAAGAGGGAAGAGGAGTTGCCGGTTGCCATTATCTGGTGTTTTGTGTCTCAGGAACTGGCAGACGGCTCCGTTCATGGAGGTGGAGGTGGCCATCAGGCTTCTGTACATGCTGGGTGAAGCCCTGCCTGCATCTCACGGCGCTCATTTTTCTGGAGACACGGCGAAGACGAGCGCGCTGCAGGACATGATGAGGACGGTCGGTCACATAACTCTACTGCATGTTCTCTTCAGTATCAGCTGTATATGATGACATCATGAGATCCTGTTTGGCCAGAACTAAACAGTAACAGATCAGTGTTTTGTCTCATTGAACCCTCAGCTGGTGTCCTGCGGCGTGAGCAGCTACCAGCACAGCTCCGTCTCTCTGGAGTTTTTCGAAACAGTCGTTCGATACGATAAATTCTTCATCGTGGAGCCTCAGCACATCCCCAATGTTCTGGTGAGTGACTCTTCATCAGGTAGACGAAAATCTACAACAGTAGGAGTAGTGAAGTGTGCTGTGAGTGTTACTGTAACCCATGTGTGACAGAACACGTATAACGTTCACTGTCAGATGGCGTTTCTGGACCAAAGAGGACTGAGACACAACAGCCCAAAGGTCCGCAGCAGAGTGGCCTACCTCTTCTCCAGATTCATCAAGACTTTGCAGTGAGTCCAGCTTCAGCCATCTCACACTCACCTGACAGTGCAGAACATCTCACAGCTCCTACAGGATGTTGTGATCGCAACAGTTTGCTATTTTGTCCAATCACCACAACTTTTTTGGTTAATATGACCAATCACTGTACTTTTCGGGGAGTTTCACCAGCCACAGCAGTCCCCCGCACGATGTCACCAGACTTCCTTTTTCTGACAGACATGTTCGACACAAATGTCTCACATTAACAAACAAACATTACTGCGTCAGACCGTGCGAGGCAGTTTCCTGATGTTCTGCTCAAACGGCGGTTAACTGTTTGGCACCGTGTGCAACGTTGTGGTGGAACACAAAGTCATCAGTTTACAGACGTGTTTTTTCCACCTACAGACGCTGCATTCATGAATTCATGTCATCAATGGCAAAGTATTTATTACTTCTGCACTGCTCTCACACTTAAACTTAATCACCTTACATTTCCAGGGCTCAAGGCTGCGATCAACTGGTCGCATTTTACGACCAAAATTCGAGACGATGCGACTGAATTTTACATCTACTCGCACATGTGCGACTAGCAAATGTGCCGTTCCCTGTCCCTGTAAAGACAAAAATGTGGAGAGGGCGAATGCAGGCCAAACCAATGTTTCCCCTATGTGCAACTAGCAGCGATATACTGCTGCTGAAATATGACCGCTGCTGCTGTTTTTATTTTATTATTTTATTTAGTCTTAGCTAGGGACGCTTCATATCCAGGTCAATTCACACACTTGTGAGTAAAGCATATAAGAGGAGAGGAGAGGGCGCCGTCTTATCTCTTCATAAACTAAACAGCCTTATGTTATTTATCTTATTTATCTTATTTACACCACAGCATGGTCGCGCGTTTACAATTCTCCTCTGCTCTCTGTATCGTGCACGGCAGAGTTCCGCCCCCCACACACACGCGCATACTAGAGCGTGGCTCGGGCCGCATTTTCCCGACCGAACCTGACATAGTTATTGTTATGTCAGTGTGTAAATGACCCTCTAGTACTTATTTAATCAATGTTGGGTCTAATGTTTGAGGCATATACTCACCATTTTTCGAGTTTCAACTAATTTGTCTTAACTGCACAGCTGCTGTATGGAGCCCCAAAACAGCCTTGTGCACACAAGATAATAACTAATCATAAAAACAGAATAATAACTCCATATCCTGATACCAAGATATCTTGTGTAAACAACATAATTACCTGCAGGCACAAAATAACATGATATATTAATGACGAGGTCTTTTGTGAGCGAGCTAGTAACTGGTGCGAGCGGGATAATTAACCAGCTTCATCTTGATGACCTGTTTCCTGTGAGCAAATGAAAATAACTTCATGTCTTTATCTTGGTAACAAGATGTTTTATTAATGCAAGATAACTGTGTGAAGAAGATTATAACTTGTTCACACTAAGTTATTATTAATCTTGCTCGATTTTTTGTGCGATGAAGATAAAAACATAAACATTTGCCTTTAGATGACAGTTGACAGCTGTGAAGGATCCATCCAGATGATTTAGCTGTTTTTCTGACTGTGTTTATGTCTTGACGCTGATGATGTTGTGTGTTAACAGTAAACACATGAATGCCTTCATCGAGGACATCCTGACCAGGATCCAGGACCTGCTGGAGCTCGCTCCTCCTGTAAGTATCAACATGTCATCATGGATTCATTCACTGAGTGAAGACAGAAAGCAGCTGGATGTTCGACCTATCTGCATCATCGATGTGGTTCCCTGTCTGTCCAGGAAAATGGCTTCCCAGCGCTGCTGACCAGCGACGACCAGCTGTTCATGTTTGAGACGGCGGGCGTCCTGATCGTGAACGGAGAGAGTCCAGTGGAGAGGAAACAGGCGCTGATGAGGAGCCTGCTGCTGCCGCTGATGGACGCTTTCCGCCTGCTGCTCGCCAAACTGTCGCAGGAGACGGAGGAGGAGAGACAGGCTGCCCTCGCCGACTGTCTGAGTCATGCTGTCGGGTTCGCCAGGTGAGGACTCTGATCCAGATGTTTTAACTGATTGCTCAGAGAAGTCCATAGCGGTGGGTCGGAAGATTTCTACTATGAACTTTACATTTGAATGTTTTATAAGTATCATATCAACATTTCTAAAATGACCAAGTTTATGAGCTGACTTTGTCATTGGGAGGTGGAGGGGATGGTGGATAGCCTGTCGCCAAGGCGAGGCGCCTGCCAAGCTCTAGACCACTGTAAAGGAACCAACAGCAGTGGTTGTTTTTTAGCAATTGGTGGCTGCATTTCAAGCGGCCTTTGTGCCACTGAACATGGGTGGTCTTTAGCCACTGATGGCCGCGAGCCCAGTGACTTTTGTGCCACAGATAGTGACTTGTAGCCATGTTTCCAGTGGCATTTTTCCCACGGAGCATGGATGGTTTGTAGTAACCCATTGCCACGTCTTGAGCAGCGTTCGTGCCACTGAGCGTGCATGTTTTTAGTGACCGATCACCAGATTTCCATCAGCTTTTGGGCCACTGAACGTGGGTGTTTTTTTAGCTATTCATTGCCCTGTTTTCAGCAGTATTTGTAACACCGAGCATGGATGTTCTTTGGCGACCTGTCGCCATGTTTCCAGGGTCATTTGTGCCACTGAATATGGATGTCTTTTAGCGATTCATCGCCCTGTTTCCAGCAGCGTTTGTGCCACAGAACATGGATGTTTTTTAACGACCTGTTGCTGTGTTTCCAGCAGGGTTTGTGCCACCAAGCGTGGGTGTTCTTTAGCGACCCGTCACCAGGTTTCCAGTGGCATTTGTGCCTCCGAGTGTGGATGTTTTTTAGCGATTCGTCACCCTGTTTTCAGCAGCGTTTGTGCCAAAGGGTGTTGATGCTTTTAAGCAACCCATCAACGTGTTTCCGGCGGCAAAAATCTATTTACTTTTAACTTAACAACCTTCAAAGGTTCATGTCATGACAGTGTGCTTTTCTGGAGCTTTATATGTTTCTCTTCAGCACCTGAATGTTTGCAGCCTTCACAGATTTAAACAGAAACAAAGCAGATTGTTTACAACAGTGTCTGTGAACAAACAGCTCAGCTGAACTCATCGTCCGTCTCTCTCTGTCTGCAGTCGCACCAGCAAGGCGTTCAGCAACAAGCAGACGGTGAAGCAGTGCGGCTGCACGGAGGTCTACAGAGACTGTCTGCAGACCTTCCTGCCTGCACTGAGCTGTCCCGTCCAGCGGGGGACGCTGCGCAGCTCCGTCCGCTCCTTCCTGCACCGCATGATCATCTGCATGGAGGAGGAGGTGCTGCCCTTCATCCCCGCCGCCTCGGAGCACATGCTGAAGGACTGCGAGGCCAAAGACCTGCAGGAGTTCATCCCGCTCATCAGCCAGATCACAGCCAAGTTCAAGGTACGCGGAAAAATCTCAAGACAGGGACGTAGAAATTATCTTATACAGGACATTTACATGTTTATAACCAGCTGTAAGGCCGCAGGGTGATATAACAAGCTTTTTGTCCCGTTGCCATGGCAGCGGCAAGTCTCCCCCTTCCTGCAGCAGGTCTTCATGCCGCTGGTGCTCGCCATCTTCGAGGTGTTGGCCCGGCCGGCAGGAGGACAACGACCAGGCGGCAGCTCTGGAGAAACAAATGCTGAGGAGGAGCTACTTCGCCTTCGTCCAGACCATCACAGGAAGTGGGATGAACGAGGTGATGGCCAATCAGGGTGAGTCATACACCAATCAGGAAGATATTTCTTTGTGGTGATCTGAGGTGGATCTGCTCCCCTGCTTCGTAAAGACCTAAAGACACAATGAAAATGTACATTTTTAAACAGTTTTAATTGGGCATGTTGGGGATGTCAGATTGTTATCGGTATCAGCAGATACAAAGATATCAATGTTAGTATCAGACATGAAAAAGTGGTGTCCAGCCGTCCCTTGTTTTATCTCAGTTTTCTTTTGATAAGACCGCCCAGGTGAACATGAATATTTAGACTTATTTGATTTATCATGTGAGTGTTTTGTTGTTGTTCAGGAGCAGAAAACATCGAGCGAGTTGTGTTCACCATCATCCAGGGAGCCGTGGACCTCCCCGACCCTATCGCCCAGAAGACCTGCTTCATCATCCTCTCCAAACTGGTGGAGCTGTGGGGTGAGGATTCAAACTGGCTTAGGTGGTTTTATTTTTTATCCCCGTCAGTGTTTCTCTGTTTTCATGTTTTATCGTCTCTGATGAAACCTGCAGGAGGTAAAGACGGCATGGTGGGATTCCCCGACTTCATCTACAAACACATTGTTCCTGCATGTTTCCTGGCTCCTCTCAAACCGACCTTTGACCTCTCAGACGCGCAGACAGTCCTGGTGAGTTCCTGAACCAGAGTCCAGCCGACAAACACAAGATTTTGATTTTGTTTTCGTGAACAGAACTCAGCCCCTCTCCTCTGTGTATTTCAGACGCTGTCAGAGTGTGCGCTCACGCTGAAGATGATTCATCTCAAAAGGGTAAAAACAGTTTTGAGAAAAAAGCAGAATAAAGTTGAAATATTTCTCATTTCTTGGATTCATGGAGAAGTTCTTTCTACCTGTTAAGTAGTATAATGTTTTCTTTCAGGGGCCGGAGTTCATCCAGTTCCTGCAGCAGGAGTATTTGCCCTCTCTGCAGGTGTCACCTGAAATCTCACAGGTGAGATTAACTTTATAAAAACATCAGAGACCACTCAGTAATGTCTTGACCAGGGGAGGAAGTCAGTGAGTCATCTTTTTGACGTCGCCTTGTACTCACACTAGGGAACATCATGTTGACCTGACGGATATTAGACTGGGAGGGAAACGTCTGCTTCATTAAACTCTTTCTCTTTTCATCCATGATTTCCAGTAGCGTTACAAACAGGGCTGTAGATAAGAGGGGTAAAGAGGGGAAATCTTTCTGGGCCCCAGCTGCCAGTAGAAGCCAGCAAGAATTTATTTTGAACCAAAAATTGTGTGACGTGTAATAATACCCACTCTGCCACCCAGGCCGTGTTTCCAGCTGCATTTGTTTCACCAAGCATGGATGGTTTTTAGTAACCCAATGCCGTGTTTCTATCAGCGTTCGTGCCACAGAGCATGTGTGATCTGTCACCAGGTTTCCAGCGGCTTTTCAGCCACTGACTGTAGGTGTTTTTTTTTAAGTGGTTCGTCGCCTTGTTTTCAGCAGCATTTGTAACACCGAGCGTGGATGCTTTTAAACAACCTGTTGTTTAACATTTTGTCCTGTAATCTGTTGTGTGTATGTCCTGTCTATATCTTGAACGGTGACGCCATGGAGGCAAAACAAATTTCAGTGCAAGCTGACGATAAAGTTGTATCGTATCGTATTGTATCGTTTCGTATCGTATCGTACTATGTGTTATGCGGGGCGTTTGTTATGACAAGTGACCATAAGCGCTCAACTACAAAGGACACACACACCGGAGGAGAGTTAGCAGTGCGCCCCGTGCTCTAAGCGACAGCCACACCCACTAATCGAATATTAAATTTCACAACCAAATGTCCATTTTTTTTCCATATTCGACGGTTATTCGACCTTCAGATATTATTTTACCAGCCCTAGTGGGAACAGGGCTGGACCACAAACTGTCTTTTGTTCCTACCATGTATTATTATCGTCACGAGTAGAATATGTACAGTTATACAGTTAAAACAAAAAACATCAGTAGCTTATTAGAAAATACGCAAGAACATCATGATTGAGGTGACAAGAGCAAAAAAAGAAGTTAGTTTAGTGAGTTTATTTGCACACATACTCTTTTAGAGTTAAAAGACAACCCTGGTGAATATCAGTAGTCTCAGTTTCAAGACTAAGCAGTGATACAAAACTGAGTGAAATGTCAGTTTCCATTGAAGTGTATGTTTACAGGTTAAACTGCATTACAATAAAATGTGTGCAGTGTTATAAATCTTTGCTAATTACAGTTGTTTTCATATGTTTCTTAATGTTGTGGCTTCTGAACAAAAAGATTCTTTACAGATAAAACTTGAAGGTCATGTGTGTTGCTTCCAGTTTCTTACGTTATGATCTTTTTTACAGGAGCTTTGTCAAGTGCTTCAGCAGCCGGACATCAAAGTCCTGAAAAACTACATTAAGGTACGTTTGTATTTAATATAATCAATAATGAGACTGATTGATTCTCAGCTTCAGTATTTGATTGACTGATGATTCTCCTCTGTCTGTGCAGGCGTTCTTTCAGCGAGCCAAGCTGTAGGAAATAAAACTGGAAGTTCACTTTGGACTGAAAGGACACTCACAGGAAGTGGTCGCACGTGCCACTCACAACATCAACAACAAAAAAGGACCTTAGCATAGGAGCTGCTTTTGCACTTAAAAAGTGAACGCATAACAAAATCTGTCTAAAGTCGGGACGTGGACAGAAGCTCGGCGGACGGATAAATCCCTCCTGCCGCCGACGAGACGAGCTGTCCACGAGGACTAAAGGAGCTCGACTGATGATCAGAAATGTGGAGGAGTTTAGTGACGTCGCGTGGAAAGGGCTTTTAGAGGTAAACACAGATCTGTGGGAGAGGACGCCGCCTGTCTGGGAAACATTTGGTAATTATCCTGAAAACCATCTGAAACGAAGCTTTACTCTAAGTCGAACCCTCACGTTAAAAACCACATTTCAAAACTAGGTTTGAGGTTTATTTGGATGTTGTTGCTGCCACAGAATGGACAGAAAATAAGGGCTGAATTGTTTATTATTTTTATTCAGAATGTGGCATTGAGTTCTTTTTTTTTTAATGCGTTGAGGATTTTATGTTTGAAGTGAAACGTTCTTACAGCCTGAGTCGATCTGCCTCTTCCTTCCAGATTTATTTCAAAACAGTCTCGGACTTAATTTTCCCTCAGTTCTTAATTTAACATGAAATATTATCTCAACCACTCTTTATATTTGTTACCTGATGGGATGTAGATACTCGCATTTCAGCCCCTTCACGATGAGTTTGTGTTGAAATGGAAGACCTGATAGAGTCCACGGAATATTTTTGTTTCCTGGAAGTACAACGAATATTTTTGATTTCAGATGGAAATGGACTTAAAATGAGGAACAAAATGTAAATAAGAGAATAAGATGTTAAAAAGTGTAAATAAAGTTCCTAGGTCTAGTTTTGTTTAATCTTCATTCCCATCTGGAAACTAAATATGGAGGATCATTTCTGCCAGAAAAAAAAAAAAAAAAAAAAGGACTTAAAGTTAGAAATTATAAAAATACTCATTTAGTCAAAATTATGAGATGCAACATCAAAGTTTACATTCAACACATAATATTGATTTTTGTATCGAACAAATTTTACTTACAGACCAAATCACCGAGAGGTCACATAAGGAACAACAATCAAGCAAAACATATTCTATCCACCTAAAAAATCAATATCTGTGTGAGTGTTCGCCACAATTAAATATTTGCTCTGCTTTACCTTACACACAAACCAATCGAGGCAGAGGTAGACCAAAAACTCAGTGTTATGCTATGTGAAATGAGTCAGCTGAGTCTGGTGCCTTTGATACGACGACTAAGTATGCACGATATATATCAGGCTGATAATAGGACATTTTAATAATGATGCATTATTCCGATAATTAATATCTTAGCCAATAAGGGTAGATCATTTGACAATACTCCAGGAAATCTCCCTGTTTTTCACAGCCTAATGTCGGCAGGTACGTAGAGTCCGAACTGTTCTTTGTTTTTGTTGTTAGCAAGTGATGTCGGTTTGATTTGGTCGGGTCAGAGCTATGGAATATTTAATCATCCATATTTTCTCGCTACATCTCAGCTTTTATACACTTATTTTTAAAAAACAATAATTATCGGTTATCATATCGGTTGAAAAATCCAAATCGGTGCATCCCTAATAACAACTTCCCATTACCCGTCGGAAAAGACGGTTTGACAGCAAGGTAGAGTGGTTAAAATATTCTAAATATGGCGCACACTTAAACTGATACTGATTTTTTTTTTTTTTAGGTTTCAGAGTTTTCTCAGCGCTGTTTGATTTTAATTTACGTGACAAAGGGGTTTTCTACCCAGAAGTTATTGTAAATACACACTGTGATTCGGTCTGTCAAGGCATGATTGTGACTTCAAAACTTATAATTTTCTGTTAGTAACATTATTCTGACTTGCTAGTATTTTTGTTTATCATAATTTTTCATATTTTTGACTCATGAAGTTAAACTTTTGACTTAATATCTTTGAGTTTGACATTGAAAATTTCAAAATAGTGACTTCAAAAGTAATTTTTGTTTTAATACTTCACGCTTTCGTACTGTTGACAAAGTAAAATTTTGACTAAGTGTGTTAAACTTTGACCTTTTAAATCTAAGTTTGACTGAAAAGTAATTTGTTTGAAACTAAAACACACTGACTACAGGGTTTTTTTTAATCATTATTTTTTGTCAAGCTTTTTTTGAATTTTTGACATAATTTGTACTAAAAAGTCAGAATATCTGTTACTAGTATTTTTTTAATATACTTTTTGACTTAATATCTCATCATTTGATTCTTAAAAAATCAGAATTGTGACTTAAAAAGTAAAGTAAGTAAAAAGTTGTACTTTTGTACATTTAATAGTTTTGATTGATGATATCTAAAAGTGTTGATTTGGCAGAATTGAAAATCTTATAATTGTGACACAAGTCAAACATTTCAATTTGAATTTTTTGACTCATAAATTAGGCCTGCTTAACCTCATAATTCTGACTTTAAATGTCATAATTTTGATTCATTATATCATAAATGTGACTTATTTCTGAGTATTTTTATTTTTATCTACATTTTATCTTTTGTTTTTTCTTTTCTCGGCGGCAGTGATCTTCCATATGAACACATGAACTCATCAACAGGAATCATTCATGTACAGCTCGTGTAAAAACAAAATGAATTTTCCCGTGTACAGAAGCAGCTCGATTTAATTTTGTATTCAAGCATTTGTGACAATTCAGGATGATCGACTAATTGATTATGCAAACGCTTCACTGCGATCAATACTGTGAAGGAGCTGTAACGAAACCAATCAGTGCGAGACGACGAGATCTGACTGTAAAAACTCAAAAACTGTGTCTTATGATTTTTTGCTATTTTAGCCGTTGACTCTGTACAGACGCTTCCGTTCTTTAAAACCTTTAGATATCGTGACACCCCGCTTGTTTCTGTCTCGTTGGACGCCTCAGTTACAGGAAAAGATTTACTGTGTCCACTGTTGAAAACAGTTTGTGATGTTAAGTGCATTCCTTGTGATTTGGTGCATCTGATTTTACAGTGTTTCTGAAGCTTTAAATTTCTTATATTTTCCCCCAAACTTTGGAGAGCCTCCAGAGAAAGTGCCTGAAAGTGTTGAGTTCAATTAAAAGTGACCATACAGGCGAACAAACAAAGCTAGTTTGAGTGTAAGTGTAGTTGTTATTCTGCTTTTTTCTAATTGTCATCAAATTCCACCAAAATTGAGACAGAATACAGTTATATGAGTTTATTTATTTTACTTTTTAAGGCTCAATAATTTTCCAAAACAGCTGGTTACAGTAATTTTTATCAAGTGTTACTGTAACAGCAGGAAGTAGTGCTTTTTCTGGGGACTATTTTAAGCGGCGGATGAATCCACATTTGGATTTAGACATTATTTATTACTAGGATCAGTTTGTTGTTTGTTTGGTTCTGCACGTGGGATTTGTTGACAGTTAGAAATATGTAGAGTATCACTAAACTTATCTGTCAATGAATTTAACGATAGTAAACCATTTTCTCAAAATGCAACATGTCAGTCTGAAATTTAAAAACTAGCTCTTGTTCTGAGGGAGCACAAAAAAAATCTGACGTTAACTTGATGTTAAAAAATAAGTTAAAGTCAGTCAAACTTTAATCTTGACCTTGGAAACAGTAATTTGACAAAATAAAACTTATGTCAGTCCGCATGCCAGCTAAACCTCCTGACAAAGCTAATAAATGGACCTTTAGTTGAGACGTTTTTGTCAAACAGATTAAGCTAACGTTACAAGATAATTTGGACATTTTGTCTTTTTTTTTGCTATTTCTGTAAATTGTGTGAAAATGCAGTTGCTCGCAGTCTTCCCCAGGGCCAGATAAGAAGATGGATATCGGTTTTATCTCTTTGGTCTCGTAAGGATATCAGTTTAGCCTAGCTTAGCACAAAGACTGAAAGTCGGGGGAAACTGTTAGCCTAGCTAAAGGAATAGTTCAATATCTTGGACAAGTATCTCAGAAAGACATTTTGAGTTGGACATCAATGTAATGTCTGTGTGGAACTGGAGTCAGGACTTGGCTTAGCTTAGCATAAAGACTGGAAGCAGGTGGAAACTGCTAGTCTAGCTCCATTTAAAGAGACAAAAATCCACAACTCCAGAGCTGTTTGTTTTACAGGTTGTGCACTAAGTACAGAGTAAGGACCTGGTTAGCCTAGCTTAGCATAAAGACTGGAAGCAGAAGGAAACTGCTAGCCAAACTCCATCAGTAGAGATCAGAATTCACCTTCAAAAAACTCCAAAGCAGTTGATTTGATTAGCTTAGCTTAGCATAAATACTGGAAGTTGGTGGAAACTGCTGGCTTAGCTCCATCAAAACACATAAAAATACAACTTCAAACAACTCCAACATAGTTTGATTTACATGTGAGTTCAATAGGAAGCTTTGACTTGATTAGCTTAGTTTAGCTTAGCTTAGCATAAAGACTGGAAGCCAAGGGAAATTGCGAGCCTAACTCCATATAAAGAGACAAAAATCCACCTTCAAACAACTCCAATGCAGTTTGATTTACATGTGAGTTTAATACGGAGCTAGGACATGATTAGCTTAGCTTAGCTTAGCTTAGCTTAGCTTAAAGACTGGAAGCAGGTGGAAACTGCAAGCCTTTAACTGCGTGTATTTAAGGCAGAGTTAGGACATGGTTAGCATAGCTTAGCCTAAAGACTGGAAGCAGTTCAAAAACAGGTCGCTAATTAACACTTAATGTGTTTAATTTATTGTTTGTTAAAACACAAACAGAAATGTAGAAACCACAGCGTGAGGGTTAACAGGACTATAGGAGCTATATCATGCTAAGCTAGGCTAACTACGCCCTGACACTGTTCTTAACACACAGACAGCACATTGATATGCATCTGAGCAACAAAATATGCACATCGTTATTATTATAATATTTTCCCCAAATCTTGAACTATTCCTTCTAATGTCTGTTGAGTTTTGGCGCAGTTTGGACTCCGTACGAATGCTAATCTGTTACAACACTAAAGCACCGTCACACACTGGGCTCAGGATCAGCACTTCCCCTGCACTTAATTCACCTGTTAACTTATACACATCAGCTTGAACGACAGACGTCCCCTCACACACACCTGCAGTGATATTTAATCGTGATTGTGTTCCTCATCGTACCGTCGTAGTATTCACTCAGACACTAGACGTCTATTTCCTCAGTAAAACCCACTAAAGTAGAATCCGCTGTTTTTCAAAGGACCTGGTGAATGAAATAAAAGATGTTGATGAATTTTCAGGAGCTTCGAGCCTGGTTTTATTTTATCTTCAGCAGACTGAGGAGAGAACTTTGAGAGAAACTTTGCCAAATTGATGACGTTGTTCATTGATGGTGAAACGTGTTGAGATCTTGATTTTTTTTTTTTTTTTTTCATATGGAGATAAACCTTCTGTTAGAACATCTGTTAGAACCAATAAAGTGTTTACTAATCATGAGATGTCAAACTGCTTGTTTTTATTTATGAACAGAACTCAAAGGACATCCATATTCTTTGTTTCTATGTGTTAAACATGTCCAGCTCTGTGATCGTAACCACGCCACTGTCTTGACATTTTCTAATACCGCTTTCGAAAGGTGTAACTACACCTTGCTGGTACCAGGTTGGACCCTCTTTAATTCTTGGTGTCATGGATTCAACGAGGTGCTGTCAGTTTCCTGTTGTTAGCTGACAGGAGTGGCACCTGGTGTGGTCTTCTGCTGCTGTAGCCCATCTGCTTCAAGGTTGGACGTGTTGTTGCTTCAGAGATGGTCTTCTGCACACCTTGGTTGGAACCAGTGCTTATTTGACTTCCTGATGCCTTTCTATCATCTTCAAGCAGTCTGGCCATTCTCCTCTGACCTCTGGCACCAACAAGGCATTTTCACCCAGAGAACCGCCACTCACTGGATATCTAGTCACTGAAGCGTTGCAGCAGCATTAAGATCATTATTTTTATCTGTTTGAAAACAGATAGGCAACGTTTTCGTTTTAAAATGCACCACACTGACATGTGGACTAATTTCTCTGCATCGTGTCACCAAAGTCAAAGCGACCACGCCAGAACTGGAGTATATCACATTTCAGTTTTACGTGACCATCTTTATTCAGATCACAGGTTTGGCATAAGCACAAAAAAAATGTACATTTTTTAAGCTACAAATTAAATTTTCAATCTCATTTTCCCGTCAACATAAATTCATTCCAAACCAAAACCAACACACACACCAAATAGAGCGAGTACCATCTGCTTCTTAAGATCCCTGTACAGATGTATTGTGTTTTTAACGTCATATCCTTCCTGTTTAGTGTAAATAGTCTTTAAATGTCGAGTCCTGCAGCTTCAGCCTTTAATCACGGCGATTGGCCGCAGTTTGATCGCCTTCCTACTGATGCCAGCGTCGTGACACGTGTTGACAACATCCGTCACGTTTTTGTACGATTCAGGCGCCTGAAAGCAAAGAGAAACTTTTAGAAACAAACCGAAACAACTTAAGACGACACCGTCATCGACATACAGATGTTTAGCGCCATGGTAAAAGAACAACTTTAAATTGACTCAACAATTAAATAAAAACAAAAAAGACTTTTCCTGTAAAATATTAAATATTTAGATAATAACATTACTACTCATATTGAAATAAAAACGTTAGCATCATTGTCATATTCTGAGCATAAATCTGAAACGTTGTCCTCACCTCCTCCATGACCAGTTTGGGCGAAGCCACCCGGATGGCGATGCCCTGATCAGCCAGTTTGTCCAGGACGTCCTGGAAGTCCAGGTTCCTGCGGGACTTCGCTCGAGACAGAGCGCGACCCTGAAACAGAAGACGAAGAGAAGTCAGGAAATTATTATATATTACGATTACGATACGATTAGGGGTGGGCAATATGGCCCTAAAATAATATCACGATATTTCAGGGTATTTTTACGATGTCACTTCTACATGTTAACATATTGCTGATCAGCTGTATTGATAAAGTATTGACTTTTCTTCAAGGAGGTTTTATTGCACTTATAATAACAAGCATTAACTGTCGTCAGCTCTCGTTATCTTCACCTCTCTGTCTCCAACGCAGCATCTCTACTCTGTGTGTGTGTGTGTTCTTGTACATGCAACATAGTGAGGACCAAAACCTGTATTTTTGCAACTAAGTGAGGACATTTTTGGAAAGTGACGACATTTTGGTCGGTCCTCACTTTTTCATGGGCCTTTTTGAGGGTTAGGACTTGGTTTTAGGGTTCAGGTTAAAATTAGGTTTTGGTTAGGGTTAGGCATTTAGTTGAGATGGTTAAGGTTAGGGTTAGGGGCTAGGAAATGCATTGTGACAATGAGGGTCCTCACAAAGAAAGAAGTACACGAATGTGTGTGTGTGAGAGCAAAAGTGGTACAGCAGCCCGTTAACGACCGGCGAGATTAACGGGGTTAAAGCTTCACACATCCGTGGGGAAAAGCGTATATTTAAAGATCGATCTTCGATTTTACGAATCAATACCGAATCATTCAAATGGAGATCGATTTAATCGGATGAATCATTATTTTAACGCAGCCCTATGGGACTCAATAACTCTGGAGCAGCTGCTGAGTCATGTCGGACACCTGGTGAAATTCGGTATACCTGTCTGGTCTGGTGTCTGGCTCACCATCAAACCAGTTTCACAGCGGCCCTCGTGCACTTGTTTGCACTGATACAGAACGGACCTGGAATGTGTTGGAGCTTAAAAGGATCACAATGATGTCATGTGACCGAACTAAAACCTGCAGACTGATGTCCTGTAAATAAATAAAGACTCATAAAGACTCGTACCGCTCCGTGACATGTGGTGCCGAATGTCTCCGTCATGCCTTGTTCTGTCCCAGTGAGGACGTAACTGCAGGTCCCCATCGTCCCTCCGATCAACACCGGCTGACCTGTGAGCTGAAAACAACGACAACCATCAGCTCAGATCTGCAGCAGCACTTTAAAAGCCTCGTTACACGACACAGCGCGAGGACGCGTGTACCTGGTAGTCTACGGGGATGAGCGGGTGGTGCGGGGGGAAAGCGCGGGTGGATCCTTTGCGGTGGATCAGCAGGGTCTTCTGCTTCCCGTCCACGATGTGTTCCTCCACTTTGGCGATGTTGTGAGAGACGTCGTAGATGACGTGCATGTCGAGGTCGTCCGGCGTCGTGCCGAAGACTTTGAGAAAGGCCTGGAAAACATTACAGTGACTTGTAAAGCTTTCTGTTGTAATCGTTCTCCGTGTCTGTCCGTCGGTCAGGACTGGTGTCTCCAGGTGTGTTTACCTGTCTGGTGAGGAAGGTCATGGACGAGCGGTTGACCCAGGCGTAGTTTCCTGCGGCAGCCATGCCCTTCAGGTAGTCCTGTCCTTCCTGTGACGTGATGCGAGCGCAGGCCAGCTGACGGTCGTTCACTGTGATCTTGTCTCTCTTCATGGCCTTCTCCATGGCAACCAGAGCGTCTGTCAACAACATTTATCTGTTTGTTTATTTGTTTTAAAGCATCTGGATTCTTTTGAAGACGTCACATTTATTTTATTACATAAATGACCTTTTCTATTGAAATTAAAACACAACAAGAGAAGGTAAACAAACACAAACATGACGGACGTTTTTCAGACTTTATAAAAACTGTCTTTGTGAACAAGCTTCTCTGACCCCTTTATAAACTTTATAAACTCGTCCTTCAGGTGTGTGTTGAGCTGTGACCCGTACCTGTGGCGACCTGGTGTCCGAGCCCTCTGCTGCCGCTGTGGATCATCACACACACCTGGCCCTTGTGGTCGATGCCCATCTTCTTGGCGGCGTAGTCGTTGTAGATCTCGTCCACCACCTGGATCTCAGCGTAGTGGTTTCCTGCTCCCAGAGTCCCCAGCTTCAACACAACAGGAGAACATGGAGGACGTGTTGAGTTTGTAAACAGGAAGTTTCAGCCTGCAGTGTAACCACTCCAGACATGTTCACACCATCGGTTTACGTCCACTAACAGTGTCTGACATCATTATGGAAATGATCCCAGCAGAGACAGACCTTAGATCACACATTCATCACTTCCAGTCTTGATTACTGCAGCAGTCTCATCTTCATCATCCAAAACTCTCAAGAAACTACAGTATACCCAGAATTCAGCTGCTCGTCCTCTCACACACTCTCGCACCCGTAACCACATCACCCCCGTCCTTCAGAGCCTCCCAGCATATCCACTTCAACCTCCTCCTCATCACCTATAAAGCTCTGCACAACCTGGCTCCCCTCTACCTGTCTGAGCTTTTGTTTTGTTTTATTGTTCTCTGTTTAATCAGAAACAGCCCTGAAGTCACCATCACCAAACCCACCAGACTCCATTTAAATAAACAGTAATTTTAGTGTGTATAGAGGCAGCATGTTGTCACATCTAACTGGGTGAATTAAGAGTTAATTTTAATCAAACTGAAGTTGGTGTTTGTTGGAACAGTGAAAAGACAAACCAAGACAGCATTTGTGAGTTTTCTTTTGTTTCTGTCGGCCTTAACTGAAGTGTGTTTTACAAGAATTAAATTACTCTTTTTTTAAATGGAGTCTGGTGGGTTTGGCTACAGCGATTTAATCATCCAGTTTAACTGTCTGTCTCGATAAAGCAGTTGAACCAGGACTCTGGTCTTATAGTCTTTTTCAGACTTTGTAAAAACCTGCAGAAACTCTGTTTTTTGTTTCCAGATGGAGAACGACAGGATATGTGTGATGTAAATAAAGACAGGAGCCCCAGGGGCTGCTGGGATACCTGCGGCAGGCCTCTCTTCTTGGCCTTGGAGGACACTTTGTTGGGGTCGGCCTGTAGCATCCTGCCGTACTCCTCGCAGTGCTCCTTGTCCTCGGCCCAGGCGTAGCCCTCCCTCAGAGACCAGTCCACGCCCATCTCCAGAGCCTCCTCCAGGTCCCTGAGGACACACAGGTGAACAGGTAACACAGGTAAACAGGTGTGAGGGGGTTTATGTTGCAGTCTCAGTCCTGGAGGAGCCCTTCTTACTTGGCCCCCATGGGGATGACTCCCTTGGAGCCGACTCCCACTGGGATGTGGTCGAACAGCGACTGGGCGAGCTGCTCCTTCACCGGCTGGACGTCTCCCTCGTCCAGGTTTGTCCTCAGCAGACGGACGCCACAGTTTATGTCAAAACCGACACCACCTGCAGGAACAAAACGAGACCAGGATTTCTGTGAGCTTTATTTTAGGAGCGGGAATTTTAAAATTGAACAATTTATTGCAACAACTTGGAGACATGTTTCAGTTTCTGTTTGTGTGAGAGTAATATGAAATTAAGTTAGAAATGCATCTCGTACCCGGAGACACCACAGCATCAGGGTCGCTCATGTCGAAGGCCGCCATGTTTCCGATCGCAAATCCATATCCGGAGTGAACGTCAGGGAGACCGATGGATTTCTGTGGATCAATTCAACACAGCATGAACATCCCAGAGGTTTGAAAACACATCATCTTCAGTCTGAAGCTTCTGCTGTCCATTTATGGCAAAATGCAACATGTTCTGTGATGGATCCCGTGTGATGAGTGTGTAATCATGTTACTTACGTGTACGATGCCCGGAAGCGCTGCCACGTTCCCGATTTGCTTCATGGCTGGAAGGAATCCTCCCACACCTGAGGACGCAAACATGAACACAGTGAAACTTCTGGGATGATTTCAGAGGGCTGAAGAGTTCAGGTGAAGAGCAGCTGACCTCCTCCTCGACAGGCGTTACGAAGCTCCTCAAACATCAGTTTCTCCAGAGCGTCGTTCACGTAGAAGTTTCCCTCAACCTGAAGGAGGAAGAAGAAATCTGTTATGTGTCCATTTTAAATGCTCATGGAGACTCTGGTGATTGTTGCTCGTTCATTTTTATGGTCAATCCAGTTTGAACTGGATTTCATGTATAAAACGTGGAAGCAAAAGGAAGAAAATTTGCTTCAAAATAAAGTTTTGGGATGTCAAATTGTTTTATACGGCTGCATGTGATGGGCCCCAAACTTTCTGTGTGTGTCAAATTGTGTTAATGTAAATGCTTTATTTCTTATTCTTAAAGAAGATCCCTGTGTCAAAATCTAGTTTCATGACTTCAGTTTTGTGTTCACATGTTGTAAATGTTAGTTTACGATGCAGCCATGATGAGCTGAAAGTGAAAAAAAAATAAAAACACGTGCACTTGTTACTGATTTATCTAATGTTCATATTATTTACTTACAATACAACAAACCTTTTATTCTATCTAAAGGTTTACATATTGTTTTGGTCACAGATCTTTAATAACCAAATGTATGTGATCCTCATCAAAATGGCTGTTAAATGTTGGAGAAGACGTCACTATTAATATCCCAAAATAAATATCAACAACTAAAAAAATCCAATCTTAGACAGATTATATTTTTGCTGACGTCAAACAGAAAACCTGTTAATTATTATTTAAGACGCCTACGTGGCCGTACAGCAGGTTATATTGTGATGTGTTTGTAATGTTGTCATATCAGTCGGATCCACCCTTTAATTCGGCTAACCATCCATTGCTGATGGTTACATCACTGAGCTACGTCAGCAGATTTTAACTTTAGTTTGCGGCTGATTTCCTGAATAATTTCTATTAATTACAGTGACTACATTAACTTTATTATTGTTAGTGTTTCAGACGGGACTTCCTGCCTGGTTAAAGTCTTCATGTGTGGCTAACATGTGCTAACTGGCTGCACAGTGGCTGTAAGCTAACCATTAGCCTCGTTAGCATGTGAGCGTGTGTCCAGTCTCACCTGCATGTTGGGGACGAAACCTTTTTTAATCCTCCAACAGTTGCTGCTGATTTTATCCAGATACTGCAGCTCATCGTTGTAACTGCGGCTCATCGTTCCTGACCACGAAAGCTTTGATGTTTCGGAGTTTAACGCTGCGATTCACCGGCTCTTTGATGCAAAGTGTCAGCAGTCAGAGCACTACGGAAGCTCGCTAGCTTTGTGACAGCCAAACGCGATTATTAATTTGGCGTGACGCATGTAAATTTAATTTCTAACGGAAAACAACGATGAACATAAATCTTGATAGTATTTAACAAAAATTGAGAAGTTGTAGGGTTAATAGTGTTGTTCCAGTAATAATTAATAACGTAAAATTTAATATATTTAATATAACGGGGTTTAAAACTAAACCGCTCGCTTGCCGTACTTGTAGTCAAACAAGTTTGGTTAAGCGCAGCAGAGACACTATAAAGAGCCGGACGTCCGGCGAATGGATTTCAGAACTAAAGCGTAGGCTCGTCTCTCTTTTTAATAAAAACATTTACACAATAATTTATTGAGATGTTTATCACGCTGTCAACAATAAAATCATCCTGTAAAAAGTTACGAATTAATTTTACAAAAAAAAATCTTAAGATTCACTTGCTTGGTTTTTAATTGAACTCATTTACAGTACAATTTGTTGTTGAAATGTTTATTACAATGTCAAAAATAAGTCATCACGTGGTAAACAACAAACAGAGACAAAATGATTTTAATTAGCCCAAAAAATCTAATCTCAACATTCACTTTCTTTTACAGACCTTCTGGCTTTCAGAAGTAGAAGATTATTTATTTGTCATGATGATGGTTTAGTTGGTGTCCTTCATGTAAACTACCACCTGGCAACTGAACAAATAAGTGATATGATTGTTATTAATTTTTCAGCCAAACAACTATTTTCAAGAAAGATCTAAGGCAAAATCAAACAAATTGTGAAGCAGTCCTTGACATATTTTTAGACCTTTTTTTATTTGCTGACTCCTGTTAAAATCTTCTTCATATAAGACCTTTTATATGCTTCCTTTATATTTATATTTTGTCTTTATGCCTTTTTATGTGTCAGGTAAAGCATTTCAAATTGCAATGTTCAGAGGAATCAGAATAAGATTCCGAATCAAATTTACTGGTCAAATACATGAAAAGATAGACCCATGAGGAATTTACCTGTTTGTTTGTTTGTTTGTTTGTTTGTTTGTTTTTTCGTAACAGCTCACATTAAATTATATGTTTTGTCAGAAGGTACTTTATAGATAAATTTGGCTTCTTTTGGGAAATTTCACCAGCTATTAGCAAAAATATGGGGTCAGTATTTTCTGAGTTACTTTCGACACATGTAGATAAAAAAAATAAATTAAAAAAAACAGGCTAGCTCTGTAGTTAAACATCCTTAAAATCCTTTATTAATAAATGATTTATCCATTAATTAATAAAGGATTTTTAACAACAGTCAGAAAGCCTCAGATGCATTTTACACTGAGTGAGATGGCCAGTTGTTGATTTTTTATTATTATTATCATTATTATCTGAAGTTATTTTTATAACTAACTACACAGAGCCTTAACTCAGTGCAGCACTCCTTATTTTTTCCTCATATTTTTTTTAATGTTAATTTTGTTTTTTTTAATTTATTTTTGACACATTTCTAACATGGATTTTATTTTGAAAGTCTTCGCTTTGTAAACCGGAAGCTGTCTGTTCAGCGGTGAGTGTTTGACGCTGCTGTCTCGTCGCTGCTGTGTGTTTACAGATGGACTCATAAGAGAAATGTGATAAAACAACCTGGATATTTTCACTTTAATTCGTCATGTAAGTGTTTTTGTGCTCGGACTGATTTTTATCGTTAAAACCTTCGTTAAATAACGTCGCTAACTACCGTAGTTCACTCTTTGGTAACTAGCTAAGCTACGCAGCAACTTATAAACGTTAGCTAACGTGCAGCAGAAACGAAAACGAAACGTTTCATTTCTTCGTAAATAACAAGCTGGATTTAACAGCAGTCTTCTGGCAGATTTCTTAAACATGTTTCTGTGTAATTTTATTTATTTTGCATTAATGTGTTGGTGGTTTCGTCCTGTGTGAATGTTCCTCATAAACTCTGAGGTCCTAACGTTTGTTAACGGAAAATTAAAGTTATTAAAATCTGAATTTGGTGATGAATTATGAAATACAGTCTGATTTCAGTTTAACACAAAGCTACAGGAACGTTAAGTTATTCACAGCACTGAAAACAACCTTAGTGACTCATCAAAAATATTATAAAATGGAGATTTCTAGAGGGGGATTTACACCAGAAAGATATTAAATCAGTGACTCAGTGAGTTTTTGTTTTTGGTCCTGTCAGCAGCATCATTTGTTACATAATAATTTTATTATTCGATTTATGTAAGTGGTAGTTGTTTATAAGTAAAAAGACAAATGTTCTGTTTTAGAAAACGAGCATCTTTCCACCAAACTCCATTCACTTTTCACCAAATTTAGTGAACCCTGTCGTTTTGAGCTGTCATGGTAAATAAAGCAAACATGATGAAGTTCTGTTTGTTTGTTCAAACTAATGAAGATGTACTGTCAGGTAAGATATATGACCCAAAGTATGTGGGGTAAGAGTAGTAGGCCTTAAGAAAATGCACACATGCTCAAAAATGCTTTGTTTTAGAAAACGAGCGTCTTTCCACCAAACTCCATTCACTTTTCACAATTTTTTTGTTAAACCTATCACTTTAAGCTTTTGTGCTGAAAACACAAACCAGACTAATTTCACTTTGTTTGTAAAAACCGATGAAGGAATAATACGGGTATACTGTCTGGTCAGTCCTAACAGGTAAAAGTGGATGTTCTGTTGAAGATATGAGCATCTTTCCACCAAACCCCATTAACTTTTCAATAAATTTTAGTGAAACCTGTCACATTGAGCTTTTCTGATGGAAACACAAAAAAGACTAATTACAGTTTGTTTTTAAAATAGATGAAGGTATAATACAGTTATACTATCTGGCCAAAAGAATGTGGACAGTCCCGACAAGTAAGAGCAGTAGATCATGTGAAAATGTACAAATGTTCAGAGATGTTCTGTTGTAGAAATTGAAATAGAATAGAAAGAACTTTATTAATTCCAAAGGGAAATTCAGCTGTCCAGCAGCTCAGAAAAGACAAAACACAAAATAAAATACATTAAAATAAGTGCACAAATAGATTAAATTAAAATAAAATTGACAGCAGTAAAAATAAAAATAGATCTTTCCACCAAACTCCATTAACTTTTCACTAGATTTTAGTGAAGCCCGTCATTTTGAGCTTTTGCGCTAAAAAAAAAAAAAACTATTAGAATTAGAACTAACTATTAGAATCGGCCGACATGCTTTTTCTTATTTTACACAATGAATAAATATTACATACATTTAAAAGTATTGTATTTCATGCTGTCAGGATAAGAGTGTGCATGAATAAAATGATGTTAACTTCACTACAGAAGAGATTTGATGATCACTAAAATTAGGAAAGGAAATAAGTGGATATGTTGATATTGGTTATCGGCCAAATAAGTCGTTATATATCAGCAAAAAATGCAATATCATCCATCCATAATTCAGTCCTGTTTGTAAAAGAGACAAAAGTATAATATCAAGTGTGTCATGAAGGACAAAAGTATATGGACGCCCCTGTGCACGCCCTTCAGTGTACTGTCCTTGGTTTAGTCCGAGTCCTTTTAGGGGAAATCTTTATACTTTGTTTGACTATTCTCGTTCTGAGTGAATGACCTCGTCTGTTAATGTTCATTTTTTGTCTCCAGCATGAAGCTGCGAGTTCGGATCAACCGGCAGACCAGCAGAGTGGAGTTACTGGGAGAAGAGCCCAGTCTGAAGGAGCTCTCAGATCTCATCAAGGAGACAGTTTTATCTTCTCACGGACTCAGGTCAGACACCAGCCTGAGGCTTTATCAGCAAAATATTTAATATATAATAATGATTATTAAAGACATGAGAGGAGGAGAGATGCTCTACCTGCTGTGGAAAAAAATCTCTTTGCTGTATATGTTTTTATTTGTGTCTTATTTTTATCATGAGTAGTATTCCTGTAGCAAGAGTTTTTCCCACCTTGCTTTCTCTGTTTTATTTTGTTTTATTTTATTGTATTTCTTTCTGTATCTTTAAGTGTGGGTTTTATATTATATCTGTATAAGCTGATGTATTTATTATTTTCTTACTAAATAATTTTACTGATTGAAATTAGTTTGCTAATTCTAGGCATAAAATATTTCTAATAAAACATTTAAGCACTTAACTGTTTTAAAAGTTTAATTTTGCTCATATGATTGTTTTCATTGATAGATTACTGGCTGAAATGCGCCCTGGTCTCAAAGTTTAACGTGTCGTTATGGCAGCATATTTGCTTTGTCCTGATGTGAAACGTTGTTCTCGTTCAGCGCAGACACAGAGTTCAGTTTGTCCCTGAACGGCTCAGAGCCTCTGTCAGACCCTGATCAGACTCTGTCGTCCTGCGGCATCGTCTCTGGAGACCTGATCTGTGTCGTCCTGCCTGAATCTGCAGCCAGCAACGCCAACAACGCCACCAGCAACACCAATAGGACGACCAGCAGCACAGAGAACCAGAGGCAGCAGCAGAACCAACAGACTGCTCCCATGACATCCAACCAGGTGAGTGATTCATCAGATACAATTGACCTCTCACACTCGTTGAGGCGGGTCTGTCTCAGTGTGTTTGATCGTCACAGTCTTGTTGTCTTGAATAAACAGCCCAGCAGCAGCAGCAGTGTGAGTCCTGCAGCAGCTCCGACAGAGTCCGAGGAGCTTGCTGAGATGTTGGACTCTGAACCGTCGGTCCCCAGCTGGGAGCCGATGCTGTGCAGCGAGGCGGAGGAGGGTCAGGCTCCTCTCTCTCTGGAGCTCCTCTACCACTCGGCCCAAACCACCAGTCCCAATGACGCCATCATGGCGGCCGGACACCTGCTGATGCTGGAAACTGGCTTTGTTCCCCAGGTGAGAGGATGGCGAGGCTTCTCTCTAAATTTCTGTTGACAGGAATGAGTGTGTGTGTTGACGCTCTGTGTGTGTGTGTGTGTGTGTGTGTGTGTGTGTGTGTGTGTGTGTGTGTGTGTGTGTGTTGAGGGCTGCGAGCTGAAGCCTGGTGAGATGCCTGCAGGGTGGAGGTCAGCAGCTGGAGTCTACAAACTGCAGTACACTCACCCTCTGTGTGAAAACAGCCTCGCCATGGTCGTGGCCGTGGGCATGGGCCCCCTGCTCGTCATCAACGGTCAGTTTATTATCATTATTTTGTGTCATCTGCATATGTACATGTTAGAGAAGTGTCACTCTGCAGTTACACCTCCAAAACACTAGTCGGTGCCAGGGTTTCTGTGAAGTGCTGTAAAGTTTAGTTGATTCAAAACACACATTAAACACACATTAAACATGGCTTAATACACAAATCAGCTTCACTATAACTCGCAGCATTCACAGACAAACACTTGTCTTTATCTGGACACATTTTCCCCACAAATACAACATGCTAATGTTTTTAGCACAAGTCTATGGCATTTTACATTGTATAAATTAGCCTAGCAGCTAACAGAGATTTCCTCTGCTCATATGAAGCCAGGGACAACAGCAACATTTAACAAAGGTAATGTTACAAAATTCAGCTCCATTACAGCTCACAAGGTTCACTGACAAAACAACTGTCTTATACTAAACACGTTTTCCAAACAAATACAACATGCTAACGTTATTAGCACAAGCCTATGGCATTTTACATTGTATAAATTAGCCTAGCAGCTAGCAGAGATTTCCTCTGCTCATATTTCAGCCAGGATAAATCACACACAAGACTTAAAATGCTATTTTTGTGGAGGCTTTATTGTCTTCACAGTTTATTGTTTCTTATCTGTGAAATTAAAGGAAATAAAAGCTTTGTTTCCACTGAGGGAAATGGTTTCAGCTTACAGAGACAGATGATGTGACGCTACATGACGCTGCTGATGTGTGTTGAAATTTAGTGCCAAACATTTCAGACCATGACTCAGCAGCTTACAACAGTTTTCTCTGTCTGCACTAAAATACCCTGTGGGACTTGTACAAATGTACAAAATGTACAAACACTGTTAAACATTTTGTACAAGCTGTGTTTCTGGTGAGAATGTGCTGCTACTCTTTGTCTCTCTGCGTCCTCTAACACACTCCAAACAAAGACATCTCAGCCGTAAACCTCCTGCTCTCCTTGTTCACAGTGTTCGTAGCTCACAGTCGCTCAGAGTGAAAGAAAGAATATAAACACAGTGACTGTGAGGAGTACAGTTAAAGCAGAGGGTGTATCAGAAGTTAGCTGACTTCTAACCTGGCTGGGTCGCCATGGTAACTCATGCTACATGGCTAAACCTGTCTGGACCAGATCATGTTCATCCTCTCTGTGTTTCTAACCCGTCTGTTCTTCCTGCAGCGACTCTGAAGGAGAACGAGACCGTCAACACGGTTCGTAAACTGTGTGTGAATCCATCCAGCTACGTGACCAACGAGTGGCCAGGTAGAGCTCTGATTGGTCGACTGGACACCAAACATGCGTCAGAGCTTCTATAGTGGTATTAATAATAATAACAAAATGTCATGTCTGTGTTTGTTCAGGAGAAAGTGCAGCTGCAGCCTTCAGAGATCTTAAAAAACTGTCACGAGTCTTCAAAGACCAGCTGGCGTACCCGCTGATCGCTGCAGCCAGAGAAGGTACAGACTCTGAAAACACGACGTGTGGAGGTTTGACGAGATTTAAAAACGTTCTCAGCACAAGATTTTATTAATACACAAAAAAAATACTACATATAGGGGTTTGAAACACTGTGTTAGCTTCTCTGGAGCAGCTTTAAACTGGTTTGGTTGAGTTACTTAATAAAGATCTTTACAGGTGAGTGTTTTCAGTAGTAGTAAACACAGTACTTGAGTAAAAGTACTTAGTTACTTCCCACCTCTGGTTTGAGTTGTACTTCCTGTTAGAATTAAATTAGTTTCTCTTCTCGACAGTCACGCAGTTACAGACTAATAAAGACGAACAGGTATAGTGGTGAATAAAAAACAACAGTGAGGTTGGTGATGATGTCACTGTGATGTCACTGTGATGTGTTTCCAGCGATGGCTCTGCCGGTGGCGTTCGGTCTGGCTGCTCTTCCTCCTGAACTCCTCCTCAGAGTCCTCAGACTGCTGGACGTCCGCTCCGTGGTGAGACTGTCCTCAGTGTGCAGACACTTCAACGTGTCCACAGCCGACTCCACGCTGTGGAGACACCTGTACCGCAGGGACTTCTCAGGTGAGACACCTGAACCCTGAGGCCACGCCCACACTGACACGGTTCTGTTGTAATACTCGTTACATATGATGTGATCGTTAATAACTTAACAAACTGGTGTGTGTTGTGGTTCAGATCGAGATCTCAGCCGGCCCAGAGACACAGACTGGAAGGAGGTGAGACACACAGACGTCACCGTCACACATTAAACTGACTTCATGTATTCATCATTTAATAGAAAATAAATATTTTCAGATCAAATTTATAAAAGATCATTTAAAAAAAAGATCATCACAAGACCCTCTTGTTTTTCACTAATAAATCCTTAACTGTTTTATCCTTAAATTCAGTTAATTTACCGGTTAATAATGACGTAAAACTGTTCGTCTTGGCGCTCTCTATCCTCCTAAATCTGACACACTTTACCTTTAAATTCACTCGTTAAACACCTGAATCAATATTGAACTCATTCTGTTAATTATTCACTTAATTAAAAATAAAGTTATAAAGAAAATATCTTAAAAAAATGAAAATGCTCATCAGAAGACTTTTGTGTTTCACTGTTAAACCCTTTATTAATTCACCCATTGATAATGACATAATGTAGATACTTTGTAATGCTGTTTAAAGGGATAATTAAAGGATTATCATATAGTTATTTTAATGGATTATCTGTACAGTTTATAGGTTTTATAACCCAATAATTCATGCACAAAATCCCTCAGAAATTATCCCTTATATACAGCAAATCTGTTATTAAACAAATCAGTTAATTAACCCCAAATTTGTATCGAAGTTCCGAATTTACCATTTGATTGATGTAATTACATAAATAAGATTATTAATATACTATTTTCAATGGACTGTTTTAAGGGATAAATAACACAAAAGTCCCTTAATTTATACCTTAAAAGGGTGTTACATTTTCAGTGATGGCATTCATGCTTAAAAATCCATTAAAACCTCTCTGTATTTTAATTTTATTAATTTATTTCTTAAATGACCCCATAGGTCCTCATCTAAATGTATGATAAAAAGGTATTCATATTTTTTTTAGAGATTTTTTTACTCTTAATCTTAAAAGAAACTTTGTCAAAACCCTTTAATATCCTGCAGTCCATTACTTTATTGAATGCTTTATTTAAATGAACATATTTATTCTAAAAAAAAACTTCCAAAACTCAAAGAATTTAATTTAATTAAATATTTAGCTTGATAAATGAGTGAAACAGGTAATTGATTATCAGAATTGTGGTCACTTATTTCCTTTAACTTATCGGCTGTGATCTCAGGTCGTCACCAGGAGGCAGACGTGTTCAGATTTTAATATTTGAGTTTTTATATTCTGAGATTTCAGATCCAGAGTCTTTTATTGTAAAAACTAAAAACGTTTTTTTATATATTATATTTTTATATATATATTTTAAATATGTTTATCTATATATAAACAATATTTTAAGTATTTTTCTAACTTTAAATCTTTAAATCTCTCTCCAGCTTTACAAAAGGTTTTATAAGATCCGCAGTGAGCTGCGACACGGTGCCCGTCACCGCTCCCTCCCTCCGTTCCATCGGAACCCCCGGGACATCTTCAACCCCGTCCCCATCCCGCTCCACCCCCCGCTGCCCGGCATCATCGGGGGGGAGTACGACCAGAGGCCGAGCCTCCCCCGCGTCCTCCTCCCCCACCCTCGCTACGACCCCATGGGCCCACCAGGAGACATCCACGGACGACCTCCGAGACTGCGACCGATGGGAGGACGACCTGCGGACATCCGGCGAGGATTCATCTGAGTCAAGTTTGTTTCCAGGACCAGTCAGGACATTCTTCTTCTTCTTCTTCTTCTGCAACAATAAAACAACACACATCTGACACGAGTATTTATTTATAGACAGCAGAGACAGGAAGTTGTTTGGGTTTGACTAAAAGCTTTTACAGGATATTTTCACAGATACTGAGGAGACGAACTGATCCTGTGTGCAGAGTGTGAGGACGTCCCCCTGACCTTCACTACAGCACACTAATACACACAATATAAAGTGGAATGCAAAGGGCTTTAAAACATGTTTCCTGCATTAATATCTAATTATTATCTCATCCTTACTTCCTGTTTTGTGAAGGGGGCCGTGTCCAAATCTAGTCTTAACCTCAGAGTGTTTTTTTGCTTTAAACACTGGAATAATCTGCAGAAAGAATTTAAACTGATGAATCTGAGTAAAGATTTTTTGTAGTAAAAGACTTCTTTGTTAAATGGCTCTTATTTCCTTTTTTTTTAAATTGTTTTCTCACTATGATCTCCAGCACTTTAATGAGACTTCACTGGTCAAATAAAGGTTAAGATTATAATAATTTTGACTTCAGAATTTTTAAATCTTTTTGTTTTTACTCACTACCTCAAACTACACTACTTTACTTCTTTATAACTTTGATTTGAAAAAGTCACAGTTTTTACTAAATTTTATGGAGCCCCCTAAAGTCCAGAAAGGTGATAATTTATTTTTATTTTATTTATTATTTATTTTTAATAGTTTTGTACACACAAGATAATTATCTATTATCTATTATCATCTTATACAAAATGTCACCTTTTGGGACATATGGCGCTCCTTTGACCTTAAAAGGTTTGGGGGTTTTTTAGGGGTTCACGTGAAAATAAAGATACTTCTTTCAATTTAAGTGCAAAATTATAGACATTAACTCACAATATTGACCTCCTATCTCATAATTTGTGATTTATCAAGTCAAAACTTTAATATCTGATAACTGTAAAAAGTATTTTACCACGTAATTTTGCCCAAGAGAACATTTAGGACTTATGCATAATTTAAATTAAAGGTTAAACATATGACAGACATAAGATACCTTAATTTTGATTTATTGTCTTAACCTTAACTAAAACACACGGCAGCTGAAAACCCTCCAATTTTTTGAGTCAGAAAAATAAAAATACACCTTTACTGACAAACGTCCAAAATAAGAGGCACAATCCAGGTTACAATATATATTTTAATGATTTTTTTAGCCCTTAAAAAACCCTTAATCCTCACATAAACCAGAATTAAAACCCTTAAGTTATTACATCATCACATTTATCACATGTTGATGATGTCACTGCTGCAGGAGGAGATGGACTGATTAAAGTTAATGTGGGAAAAAGAGGAAAACACTACATTTTGTTTCCACGGTCAGGAGCTTGTGAGACAATGACGTCATCTTTTGTCTTAAAACAAAGGGTGCACTCGTTTAAACGACCTGGATTCACCGGCGATGAGGTCCTCTCTGAGTGGGCGGAGCTTTCAGCGGTGAAACCCCGGTGTTACGAAGAATCCTGTCACCCGTCAAATCCTGTGACCTGATTAACAAAATTACATATGTTTATATCACTATTTTAATTGTACTCACAGTAATCGACGTACTCACTCTGTCGTAATTAAATAAGCTTTCGGCTACCGCGTCAGTTTAACGCGTCAGTGATTCATTTTGTAGAGTCACTGAATTCACCGGATAACAGTTTTCGCTGTAACACCTGCTCCAACCGACGGGGGACGTAAACTCTCCGAAATTAAAGCGTCAGACCGGTAAATACGGCCACATTTAACGGTTACATTCCTCTAACAAAGTACCGAAACTCACATGTAACATTTCGTAATTAATTCCGTGACTTTAACGTAACGTTAAGTCACGTATGTTGACAATAATTCAGGAGTTAGTCGCAGCCAACGATAGCTTTAGCCGAAGTTAGCTGATTAGCCTGATGCTAATTTAGACTTCGTTTGGGAAACTGTGGCGCTGACAGGTGATTTAATGTGAGCTGATTTCACAGGGAAGTTGTTGTGTTTGTTCCACATTACTGTAACCGCTCAGGCTACTTTATTATCGCCCCCCCTCCGCCAGCCGGGCGGGGACTGTCGTACTTGCTCCGACCGACTAGCAGCAATGCTAACAGGGGTGCGTC
This sequence comes from Cephalopholis sonnerati, assembly GCA_019142605.1. NCBI lineage: Eukaryota > Metazoa > Chordata > Actinopteri > Perciformes > Serranidae > Cephalopholis > Cephalopholis sonnerati. The sequence goes on along the minus strand of JAGQAX010000022.1, from coordinate 3,666,361 downwards.
TGATTCATGAGCCGCTGAGCACCGGAGGACAGCAGACCCAGAGTCACAGACAGTGTGCTGGCTGATGAAGAATGTTAACAGTGTTATGAAGTTATAATATTATTTATCGTCACATGACATATTGACAAATAACCGTGATAACAAAATGAGGTTATAAAGTATAAATAAATAAAGATAATAAGTAAATAAAAATGAGAATAAAGTCAAAATCTAACTAACCAAGTTATTATCATGACATAAGTAAACGTTTTGACGCATCATCTTATTGTATAATTCATGATTAAAAAAATATAAAAGTTAAAATTAAGTTAAAATTATGACATAAAACTCTCATTGTTAATTTAATAAGGGACTGTTCATTACTTATCAGAGGACAGGGGTGGCTAAGATGTGACTTCATTGTTTTATTGTTGTTGTTCTGTTTTTGTACCCTCCCCAAAGCTACACATATTTTTATTTGAGCCTCCCTGAGTGACTGGCAGAAATTTCATGACCCTCTCTCCTCCATAATTTTTTTTTTTTTACCCCTTGATTTTTGAAAGTTAAAAGTTGAATACAAAATCTTAGAGTTAATTAAAAGCCTTTTTTTTTTTTTACTCTTGTCGTGCATGCTGGTTAGTTTTGGTCTAATGTTTAATTTTTTATTTTTAAATTAGATGTAGAATAAAGAGATTTTGATTAAATCTAACTAGTTTCAACTCAGATTTGGTTATTTATTCATTTATTTATTCTGGGAAAAACGTACATCGCACATTATAAGTCAAAAGACCGTCAGAAATTTGAAAATCCAACATTAATTTTTGTTTCTACAGTTTGTGGCTGTGATAAATGGTAGAGTTTTGGCAGTTTGACGCCTTCCAACCTCACCAAAATGTGCCGTGAAATAAATACCTAACACAATTTGTATGCCCCTCCCCTAAGCCAAAATACAAAACATAAATCCCTCTCCAGTGCTTTTTTGCACCCCCGATAAGTAACGAACAGTCCCTAAATCAAAATTATGACACAAAGAAAGTCTAAATTATGTCTTACTAAGTCATTTGTGTAAATTAGCTTCCATATAAAATCTCTAAAATTAAATAAAAACAAAATAAATGTTATAATGTTGTTTTTCTAACAAATTGATTATTTATTTTACGCCTTTTTGTCCTTTGTATTTTAGATTTGCTTTATGTGATAACACGGAAGTTATAAATATTATTATTTTAAAATTTGGCTGAATAATTTCCTGACCGGGTCACTGAATGTGCCGGTTGACCGTATTCGCTGTAACACCTGTCGGTGCTCGTGTGTGTGTGTGTGTGTGTGTGTGTGTGTGTGTGTGTGTGTGTGTGTGTGTGTGTGTGTGTGTGTGAGCTGTATCCAGGTGCTCTGTCTCTTTAAAAGCCTCGTGTTGTTACAGGAAGTGTGAGGGGTGTTTCCAGCTGATCTGCACAACAGAAGGACCAGAGTCTCCCTCAGCAGCCCGACATACCCGCTCCTTCCTCCGGCACCTCCGCAGAGCAGCCCGGTACCTGCTGCAGGTGTGCACCGACACATCATCCGGATCTTACTCGGGCTCATTCGAGGAACAACCGGGGGGATCCTCGGTGTCCCTCACCCCTGTCTCCCTCTCTCCCTCTCTGCTCCTCTGCTTCTGTCTTAGCCGTGTGTTAGCTACCGTGAACCGGTGCCGTCGGTAGCAGTTAGCTCGGACTGTCATGATCCCAGCGCGGAGATGGCGTCCTTCCCCGGTTTGTGTAAGGCTGTCGGGCCAGCGGAGGAGGAGAACGGAGAGCTGGACGGCTCTCTGCAGCAGATGCTGAAGGCCATCGCCGACGAGAGGAACCGACTCAACATCCGACAGGAGATCAGCGGACTCGGTAAGCCGAGTCCTCCGTTATGTATCTACTGTGGCCCTGAGAGTGTGTGCTGGCTCCCTGCACGGTTACATACACCGTTACAGTCATTTTAGCTGAAGGTAATACCATCTAATATATTTATATATTTACACACAGCAGCCTGTTTCTGATTAAAAATATCAGGACAGTTACTTTAAAGTGGGGCCTGTGATACTCAAGATTACACACAAGGTGAAGTGGGGCCCCTGCTCTCCAGGTTTACTTTGTCCCAAATGTTTTGTCGTAATTAAACTGCGTAATTGTTTGGAAATGTGCACACTTAAATATCAGTATCAGCTGACATGATGAAGGAAGCATTCAGGTCCTTTACTTAAGCAGAAATACTAATACTACACTGTAAAAATACTCTGTCACAACTCAAAGTCCTGCACTGGAAATGTCCCTTTAGTAAAAGTATGCCTCAGTGAAATTCAGTAAAGTATTAAAAGCATTAAAATGCCCCCTGTGACAGTCACAGTATTATATATGACATCATTAGATGATTCTGTCTCGTGCATTAAAGGTAAACTCTGCAGGACTGTCAGTTATTGTTTGTGAACATGCTCCCCAGCAGAAGTGAAAGTAAAAGTAAAAGCTACCCTCTGATTCACTAACTTGGCCGTTAAATAGTGAGAAACGTTCACCACGATGACCCAGAGCTCAAAGTGATAGCTTCATAATGTGTTGTCCAAACCTCAACAGTATTACACACAATCTGTAGGGACTGCTGTCAATGGAAAAGCTGCTGAGAGGCTGAGGAGGCTCGTAACTGTGACTCGTGGAGTGGGTGATAAGACCCTAAAAAATAAAACGATATTTCATAACGATATTCTTGATTTCAGAAAGCAGTATTGCCACAAAATCAGTGATCTAGTTTTACAGTTTGCTTCAAATATTCAGTAAAAACTAAACTGATCTCTCATTTCTTTAGTTTGTGAACAACAACAGTAACTCAGAGTGAGATTCAGATTCTGTATCCAATATTAATAGTTCAACTAAATCAAATCTACCACTAATTACACATTTAAACAGCTCACAAATACAAAAAATGTCCCCTGGGATCTATATATATAAATCAACAGGTGATTTCCTTCTCTTTTTTTATGCTCTGCCATGTCTCCTCTAATCATCACGCTGTAACCTGTGACAGGCTGTTATGATACACTCACATATATGGAGTTTATTCACGCAGGTCTACATCACCAAAGGTTTATGACAAAATCACTTGACGACACGGCGAGAGAGGAGAGGGAGAGACGCTGTGCTGCTGCCAGAGGAGCCGCTGAATGAGTTCCCTCTGAGCGCTAAGAGAAGTAAAACATTCAGGACGCCACAGTTTATTCCACACTACTGAAGCTGCTCCTCTTTGTTTGTTGTTGCCGTGGGTAACAGTATGACGTCAGTGTAAACATGGCCAAATATCGCAATATCACAATATGAATATGATATTTAAATAATATACGGGTATTATCATGAACGAGATGATGTGGCACAGCACTAGTGACTCGTTCAAGAAATTCATACTGAAGTCCAGAGGTGTGTTTTGTGGTAGTTTATTAAATAAACAACAGGATAACTACAGTAACATGAGATGAAATATTATGTCTTGGGATATTACGGTCAACAGAAAATATCGGAGCCAAAATCCCTCTTTGTCTAAGAGCCGCCACGCCAGTGAAGGAACAGGTAAAATAATATGAAGCCACACCCCTGTGCCAACAGAAGTGAAAGTGACCAAAAGAACGTGTGCAGCCCAAACAAATATAAACAACAGAGGTTAAATACACATTCTGGCTCCTGCACAACTATGAACAAAAGCTGCAAATCTCAAATCTTCCCATTTGAGAAGCTGGAGCGGTGACATGTTTTAGGAAAAACGGACTAGAACCGATTTTAATTACATATTTTGTCAGCAAAAATCTTTTCAGAAACTAACTGTAGCGATTTTAAAAATATAATAGAGTAAAAACTGCAGTATTTCCATCTGGAAAGTGGAGTAGAAGTTTAAAGCATGCCGAAATAAATACTAAGACTAACTGGAGACAGTTTGCAGCTTTTAGATTTCTTCAAAAAACGAAATGAAACATGTCAGTCAGTGAGCTCTAGAGCCAGGCTAACAGTTTCCCCCTGCTTCCAGTCTCTATGCTAAACTAAGCTAAGCTAAGCTAACCAAATCCAGACTCCATGTCTGCGGTCAAATAGTCCTCTTTGCTTTGTAAGGTTCTTAACTGAGTGAAATGACCTGAAAGAATCCAGGCAGCGGCCGTGATAAGAGCATGTTGAATTCTCTAAAGAAAAGGAGTGTCAGTGTTTACCTTCTTATCTCCGTTAGCTTAGGAAACACTGGGTCAACCTTTAACAGAGGACAGCAGATAATGCTGTCCCACTATTCCAAGGGCAGCAGCAGTTAAAGCGACACAACATCTGGCTGTTCACTTTCTGTCAGCCCTAACAAATTAAAAGCACAATCAAGTCAGCGTTTCAAGGGGTTCACTAAGTTGCCAGGTGCTTCTTAAGGTATTATATGTGTAGTCTTATAATCCCAGGGTGTCTGCAGGTCCTTAATGAGTCTTAAATGTCTTAAATTAAATTATATAAATATTAGGCCGTAAAAATAAACAGCGGTACATTTGATTTTGTGAGGTCTAAATCTGAGGCCTATCTTTCTGTCAAAATTAATCACGCTCTTCTGTGTGAAACTCCAAATTTCTGATGTTACAATCTGTAAACCAACCGCTGAACCCAATGCTGTCTCTTTACTTTATACTTAACTGACCTGCTGGCAAAATGTAGATCAACCTAACTCACTCTAATAACTATATTCCTACATATGACCAACCTCTGCACAGGACCACACACACACTAGCCTTTATATTTAGATGATTTGTCCAAAGATATGTCTTAAATTTGGTTAAAAATGTCCTTAAAAGCATTAAATTTGAGTGCATGATGCTTGTAAACAACCTGAATCGGCTCATCATCAGCAGATTAATGTCTTCAAAGAAAAAAAGCGACAGATGTTTTTATCCAGATGATGTGTTTAATTCAAAATGTTTGATAGTTAAAGCGAAACTTTGCCGATTCTCAACCAGCTCTGTGTCATCGCACTGTGGTCAGATGAGCAGTCTTTGGCTTCTTGGACGACACATATCCTGTCACCTGGCGGAGTTTTGCCTGCAGAAAGATGGAGAGCTACGAGCGCTTGCAGCAAACACCGTTCACCTGCACACACTGTGATGACACAGAGCTGGCTGCAGAGCAGGTCTAAAATTGTTAATGCCTGATATCAGACAGAGCTGTCAACTCGTCACACTCCCATCGTCAGTCTGATATTGCATCTGCTTTAACTGATTTTTGTGGGATAGGGGGATTCGATTTTCCCTAACCAATCACTAGAGACTAATATTTATGTCTGCCTAACGTCTGTCTTGTCATAGTGCTCACCACTGTTGTTGTTGTTACTCCTAATTGGTTCCAGCACCACGCATGAGCTTGAAAACAGCCTGACATCAGCATTAGTCCCAACCATTATAACCGTGAAACCGCTGTTTCGTGTCACGACACAGTCACACTAACTGGGACTCATGTTGATAAATATGAGGGCAAAGGAGGGTGAGCGTTAGCAACCATTATCAATATGACAGCTGTTTTGTTTCACTTTATAACTGGTAGCCTATATTCCTTTATTTAATTTAATCCCAACCTTGGTAATGAGGTCATATTTTTCACTGGGTTGTCCACGTTTAGGCGGCACAGTGGTGCAGTGGTTAGCATCGTCGCCTCACAGCAAGGGGGTTCCTGGTTTGAACCCAGGATGGGGGAAGCCCCTCTGTGTTGTTCCTCCCATGTCAGTGTGGGTTTCCTCAGGGTGCTCCAGCTTCCTCCCACAGTCCAAAGACATGCAGGTTAATTGGTGACTCTAAATTGTCCGTAGGTGTGAATGTGAGTGTGAATGGTTGTCTGTCTCTATGTGTCAGCCCTGTGATAGTCTGGTGACCTGTCCAGGGTGAACCCTGCCTCTCACCCAGTGTCAGCTGGGATAGGCTCCACCCCCCGGCGACCCCTAACAGGACAAGCAGCTACAGAAAGTTAATGATGTAAAGAGGAAAATAACGTTAAGCGAGGGCGAGGTATCTAATGGTGCGTTCCATTTGTACTGGGAAGTCGGGATTTCCAAGTTCCGAGTGGGAAATTTCAACTGGAAAGCCCCCTGAAGTCGGAATTCCGAGTCGGGAAGTCGGAGAATCCTCACCACTCCTGAGCTGACAATCGAAGATGGCTGCCTCGGGTGTAAACAGTTAAGTAGAAGCTCCTGTAATATTCCATTTATTAGCACTTCTGACTAGTGTTTGTCGCACTAATATTCAGACAAGGCAAGTGCGAGAATAGCTTTCACGTAGACGTTGCCATCTTGTTTTCCGACTTCTTCTTCTTCCCGTTTGGCAGCTTTTTTCCGACTTTGTAACTGGAACGCTGATAACTCGGCTTCCAACTTCCGACTTCCGAGGTAAATGGAACGCAGCATTAGATCTGCTTTTAGTCGTCCATCCAGTTTCACCGCAAAAAAACTCACATCAGTAACATCTGCCGTCACTTAATTACAGAGCTTAGTGTAAATACAGTTGAACTCTCTCAGCACTGTGGTCGCCTTTTCCTACATCTTTATGAATTCTTCTTCACGTCTTTCATTGACCTCATGAAGTTTTCCATTAAGGTTAAGGAAAAGCGGCAATGAAAAGACAGTGGATGCAATTTTTTTTTGCTATTTTACAGCAACCCAGCTCTGTACTGATCAAACATGAAAGTGATATCCGTATGTTTTTCCCGAAAACTCTTCCTTTAAACATTAAATTCAGTTTCCTTTTTTTAGAAGCTCTTAGTCACATTTTTGTTAGGTGGATTCTGTGTCCTATAATTTGTATTATTAGTTCATAAAAAGATAAATGGCAGCACAAGACGTAAATATGTGGGTGAACTTATCTCCATAAATTGATACTCCTAATTGTATCTCACTGATGGAGACTGTTTGGAGGTGTTTAAGGACTTCCTTCATCAGATCTACCTTTGATTACAAACAGTGCTGAAGACCAGTCAGCTGATAGAAAGCTCCAGCTCTGCAGTTCAGTCTCCCGCAGTGTTATCTGTGACTGTATCCTGTGTACGTCAGGTCTGCAGATACAATCAGAGCCTCCGTCAGATCACAGCAGACCGCCGTGGTGGTGCTGCTGCAGTTTTGTTGTGGGTCGTTTGTTCTGATGGAGAAATCAATGGAGCTCTGTTCAGCATCCCATGACTTCATCACAGCACACGGGCCTCTGTTTATCGCCCGGCTACTTCAGCTTTGTTGTCGACAGTGAACAATGAGAGCAGTGGAGGCACTCGTGTGTGTTGAAGTGGTTGGTTTAAGTTATTCATTAAGGTAAACCTCAACTGTTCTCCAGCTCCAGCTTCTCCAGCATGAATATTGTCTGCATGTCCCTGCTTTTATAGCATCGTAAACTAAATATATCTGTTGAACAAGACATTCAAAGACATTTTCTCAGACTCTTGGACATTTTTCAGCACTTTGTTTTGCGATGTTTCGACTGGAAATATATTAAAATCATCTTAAAATATAAGCATTAATTCCTAAAACTGAATGTAACTGCTGTTCGCGGTGACCCTTTGACCTTTCCCTGATTCCATTAAGATTTTCTGTAGCTGCAGCCAACCGTGAGAAAATTTATTTCACCTGTTGTTTAAAGCAGTTTGGTTCATACCATCAGGTCAGTGACCGTCCTGTCATCACAGCCAGGTGTGGTGTTGTGTCTGGCAGCTGTGTCAGTAGCTGGTGCTTCTTTATTCAGAGTCAGTAGTCGGTGTCCTTGGATGGTCCTCTACAGGCTGCTGAGTGTGAGTCAGGTCTGACCGTCAGCATCAACAGTGACTCAGGTCTTTACTCAACTGGAGACTAAAGGATGGTTACGGTTTATCATAACTCGAGGGTTATTTTGGTAGCTTTGTTTGTCATTTACAACAGTAATAATCTGTGTTTCTTCTTTTTAAGAAGTGTTGTATACGTGAATGTTGGTGCACATGTGATGGTCTGAGCGAAACATTCGAAGTTAAAGAACATTTGGAATTAAAATTATAAAAGTCCACAGAAACAATGACGAACCTCAAAAGGCGCACACAGAAACAAATCCATGTGTTTTAAGTCGCAGTATCTCAAACATGGCACACCGTGTAAAAGAAATCGAAGAATCCCACAGCCATAAACTGTGTGCTGGAGTTTGATGAGCCTTTACTGCTTCACTTGATAAATTCATCAAACACTTTCTCTTTAATTAATTATCACCAGTTAGCTCTGCTTTGCTGTTTTTACTACTGTTGAAACTCAACACTGGCAGGCTTTTTAACCACATGGAATATTTGCAGGACGTGTTGTGATTCTTTGACAGTACCTTAAAGAAAATACTTCACCTCCAATTGACCATTTGTATATCAGGTGTTACGCTCAATTTTTCTCACATGCCTGCATTGTGAATGAAGAATCCAAAACTGAGAAAATTGTTGCTGAATTGAAGTCATTGGGGTCCGCTGTTAACAACAACAAAACTATACCAAAACATCCGTTTACAAACTCTCACACAACTCATGCAGTAAATTCAAGTCATTAATCCAATCGTATGATAAGTACTTCAAACAGACCGCCCTCTCCAATGGGAACCTGACCTAAAACTGAAACTTATCAACCCTCTCTTCAGAGCCGGACTCCATTTACAAAAACAGTAATTTTACGTCACTGAACACAGGAGCTGCTGCTGTACCACAGCGTTGATCAGATAGGTTGTTTGTGTTATTGTGTGACTTTGGTGAATCTGAACTAGCCCTTTAAAAAACCAAAGTCACACAATAACACAAACAACCTATCTGATTGAAGCTGTGGTTCACCAGCAGCTCCTGTAATCAGTGAGCTAAAATTATTATTTTTTGTCAATGGAATCTGGCTTTGAAGGGAGGATAGATTAGTTTAACTTTCAGTTTAGTTCCCTGTCTGAAGAATATAGTTTTTTCCCCTATTTTTTCAAAATAATTTTCTAGTTTTTTTTTTTTCATTTATTTATTTATTTGTTTTTTTGCAATATGTGGGACATTTCTTACCAAGTCCCATGCCCAAGCCTTTTTTCCCATGTTTTTAAAGAAATTGCACCCATTAGCTCAGGGTTCAAAGGTTCAGATACTTGCAAAAGGTGTCAGAAAGCAGCTCGAGAAATGTGATGTTGCTCCAGGTTTTAAAGGGTTAACATGTAAAGGTTAAATACCATCTCTGTATTAAAGACAAAATAATTTGTACCAATTCAGTTAAATTACTTTGAGATATCAACAGGAGTGTTTTAGAGGTGAGGGTGCAGAGAAAATATTAATACCCCAGTACTTTTCATATAATACAATCCCTTAATGAAATAAAACAGCATGAGGTAATTTATTAGTATTGGATAAAAAGAGGGAGCATGACTCTGTAAATGTACGTTAGACTAAATTTACCATGTAAACTATAAAAACACAGAGAATATCAGCCGCTCCTCAGTGTTGTCTCTGAGTTATATATTTGTCTGTGTCCTCTCACACAATTTGAACAGAAGTTATTGAAGAATTAACAGCATAAATATGAAATATATCGTGCAGAATACGACCCTCAGTTGAATCTTCGGCGGCCTTTATAAACCAGTTCAAACAGGCGCAGACGCAGCAGAGTTCATTCAGACGAGACACAGAGATGAACATCAATGATTCAGGTTTAATTACCTCCGAATACACCAGCGTATCCCTCCACATCGGAGCACTGCTGCCTCGCTATAAATACACTGACATCAGTACACAGCTTTAATGTTGGGCTACAGAGAGAATAGATGCAGATCGATCGATGGAAGCGGGTCGAGCTCTGCTCTTCACAAACTGCATGACGTGACTGAGTGCTGTGTTACTGTACAGTAAAAATAGCTGAGTGTGATCTGAGTGTGACTCACTCTCTGACAGACAAATCATTACAAATCCTGCTGAATATTTAATGCAGTCGGTGGCGTGGCTGAGCTGAAGTCACGTCTGAGTCAAAGTTAAACACCTAAATGCTTCATAAAGGCCGGTTTCTAACACGTCGCTCTGTCTTCAGCACAGTTTCCTATATTAGTATAGGCACATATTGTATGTGTTTGTGTATATGACTGCAGGACATCGCAGACAGAAGGAGACCACAGCGGGACGTCTCCCATCTGTTTACATTGTACAGTCTGTTTATGTAACAACATTAATGTGTTCAGACTGTAAAAGGTGATGAAGCAGTTTGCAAATGTTGTAAATCCCACATCTGAAGTAAATGAACTCAACAGGGATCTGCCCGTACAGGATTAAATAAATGAAATAAAAAGGGAAACATGGTGGCACAGGGATTACAACAAAAAAAAAGTCACATTTAAGTAAAAAATTTGGTAATAAATATAATTAGATAATGTTAAAATGGACACATCAGCAAACACAGACACCCTAATGTTGCTGCTCTGCCTCTGATTTGATTCATAGGACCAGTTTCCCTCAAATTGAAGTATTTTCCCTCTTGCCTCCAGCAGTATCGGTGCAGACATGCAGGCACACAGGATGTCACAAAACTTTATACATTTTAATGAGAATCAAACAAAAATCCTTGTTATTTGCCTCGGAGTGCTCAAAAGATCCAGAGAAGTACAACTCTGAATTGTTTTGTCCAGAAGTATACTCACTAGAGTCTGCTGGTTGACCTGGGTGAAGAATATCCCATTTATGAGGACTGCCCCTTCAGGTTGGGGGAGAGTTCTTGCCTCAAGGGAGGGAGTTCAAGTATCTCAGGGTCTTGTTCACAAGTGAGGGTAGAATAGAGTGTGAGATGGATCGGCGATTTGGTGCGGCGTCTGCAGTGATGCAGGCGCTTTGCTGGATCGCTGGGGTGAAGAGGGAGCTGAGCCAAAAGGCGAAGCTTTTGATTTACTGGTCCATCTACGTCTCAACCCTCATCTATGGTCACGAGCTCTGGGTAGTGACCAAAAGAATGAGGTTGCAGATACAAGCGTCTAAAATGAGTTTCCTCCGTGGGGTGTCTGGGCTCAGCCTTAGAGATAAGGGGAGGAGGTCGGACATCCAGAGGGAGCTCGGAGTAGAGCCGCTGCTCCGCTTCACCTCCTGTTGAGGTGGTTCAACATCTGATCAGGATCCTCCTGGACGCCTCCTGTTAGAGGTGTTCTGGGCATGTCCCACTTGTAGGAGGCCCCGGGCAGACCCAGAACACACTGGAGGGATTACATATCTCATCTGGCCTGGGAACACCTCGGGGTCCTCCAGGAGGAGCTGGAAATCTCTTAGGGAGAGGGACGTTTGGGGTGCTTTGCTCGGCCTGCTGCCCCCACAACCAAGCCTTGGATAAGCGGTTAAAAAAGGATGGATGGGCTAATTCTGTACTTCAAAGTGAGTCTAGGTTTTGTTAGATTTGTCTGGCTTCATTTTAAGATACCCAACTTTAAGATTTACACAGCCGTGGAAAAAAAACTTTAAAGGAAATTCAGCTTTCGAGTTCAGTGACTGGAACTATGCACCATTTCACCTTGGACGTAAGGAGATTTTATCAGGAACTTTTCACTGTTTTCTGACATTTTATAGACCAAACATTTGATTATTGAATCAAGACAAACCCCTGTGAGGTGGATCAGAAATAAAAAGTGTGGACGTCAGACCTGGTTTGCGTTTGCTCCTTGTGTTTTGGAGAGTTGGGTCTGTTGAAAACCTCTGCTTCAATTAAAGATCAGTTATCAAGTTAACATACTGTCGGTCTCTGAGATAGGTCCTAAAATGTGTCTTTAAGCTTTTTGCTGACATCACCACACAGATCATTCACCCAGCACTTTAAATACCGCTCAGTGCAGTGTGATGGGACAGGAAACTAACCGTGAACACCCTGTGACCCGGCTGAACGCTGAGCTGCAGTGAAAAGAGGAACCCTTCAGTCTGCAGGATTAGTCAGCGCCGTGAGGAGGAAACCAGCTGTAGGATCCTGTAGGGAGACTCTGATCCATGTGACGTCTTCACGTTAAATCCTTTCATCCAACCTGCTGCGTGTCGTCACTTCAAACTGTCGCGTCTCTCTCGTCACATGACATAATTCATTCGTTCAACATGAGCACATGATGGAGATGACACAGAGAGAGTCACATGGGTCACAGTTATAGCAGAACGTCCTCTTTCCATCAAGACAAAAAGGCACATTTTCTGATCACAGTTGTGTTCAAACTTTAAGGAAAGGTCATAAAATCTGCTGTGAAAGAATAAGGAATGGTGTAGAATACATGATGAAGCACGACAGGTGATTTAACATCTGCAAAAGCTGAAAAAGCTTGGAGATAGGACTGAAAAGATTCAGTAGTGGGGACACTACTCAAATCTAGAGGGAGTCCGTTATTATAATTACAATTATTAAGGAGGTTCTAGGTCAGTGGTTCCCAATCTTTTCGCCATATGGCCTCTTAAAAATACAGAAATATGTACTCACACCTCTTGTCACCAGTTGCATATGTGTTTGAGTTCAGGTTCATAAAGGTTATCGTCAGTCCAGCTAGAAAACAAAAATAGTTTCATCAGGTCCAAAACATAAAAGGTAACGTCACCAAAAGTTATTTTAACCTTTTTGTTTAGTGTTTCCAGTAGTTATTAGAGGCCCAAAGCACTAAAGCTGTCAAATATTTCTCAAAAAAAAGAGAAAATGTTAGAGACTGCAACTACTGATTAATCTGTCAGTTACCTTCTTGATTAATCAATTGGTTGTTTGGTCTATAAAATGGCAGAAGAAAAATGTCAGTCAGTGTTTCTCAAATCCCAAGATGACGTCGTCAAATGTCTTGTTTTGTCGAAAACTCAAAGATATTCAGGTTGCCGTCACAGAGGAGAAAGAACCAGAAAATATTCATATTTAAGGAGCTGTATTCAGAGAATTTTGACTTTCTTTTTATCTTAAAAAATGACTCATACTGATAATTGATCATCAAATTAGTTGGGTATTAATTTAATAGATGACAACTCTCAGGCTCTCAGTTATGTAAGTAGTGCTTGGTCATTGGTGAGAATGTAGGGGTCCTTTAGGAGGTTCTAGGGGTCCTGTATGTGGTTTGACTGGACATTGAGAACGTTCTAGGGGTACTTTAGGTAGTACTTGGCCACACTGAGGAGGTTCTGGGTGTACTGTGGTGATTATTAAGGAGGTTGTTGTTGTCATTTAAAAGTCCTTTCAGTTGGTTTGATTGGTCACTGAAGTCCCTTCTGTCAGGGTCGTCTTATTTAGGTGGTCTTAGTGATCAATGAGGAGGTTTGAGGGTCTGTAAGGCGCTTGTAGTGGGCCTTAACAAAGGGTTCTTTAGAGAGTCAAGATAGTCAAGAAAATGTGAGATTGCATTTCGGTTTATATTCCAGTGAACATGTTTCAGCCTCATATTTATAACGCTGACAGACACTTAACTCTAGAATGTGTGATTCAGACCTTTAACCTCGCTGTCTCAGTCAACACTGAAAGTTTCTGCTCATCCAGCCGTCCTTTAGTTCATCCTTTCATTCGGGTCACTGGAGCTCTGAGCATCGCTGAGCTCCCACCAAGTGTTATATAACTGTCATGAAAAATACAGCAGGCTGAACATGGCTCATGATATTTCTCCCCGCTGCCAGCAGAGATAGATTTTTGGGTGATTCAGCTCACTTTCATCAGATGATGAGTGATAGTGCGCCGGGCTTCATAACACAGTTGATGTATTTTTAAAATGGGATACGCAGCTATAAATAGAGCAGGACTTTTGTGAACGTCTCCGAGGCTGCTGCAAGAACTCTGCTTTACTCTGGAATAACAGAAACGCTCGAAAATACGAAACTTCTGACACCTTTTAAATGAGACCAAGATAAAGACACAAATGACTTTAACAAGAGCGGAGTGAGTGTCAGAAATATTGTAGCTGTTAACATGCAGCGGCACTCAATCCTCATTATCTTTACAATCTCTGACAAACACAAAGCCTCACGATTCTGTTGATGTGACTTATTTTATAATCCCAGTGTCACAGCGAGTACTTATTTTTTAACAAGCGTCACCTCTGAGTTCAGGGGTTCAGGAGTTCAGGAGTTCATGAACAAGGTGTCAGTCCCAAAAACGTGTTTTTATTATTAAGAAAAATCGTCCAACGAACTCAGGCTGTTCTCTTGTCCAGTAAGCTAACAAACCCTCACGCTAACATCCGTGGCTACTATTGGCCGGTCAGTAAAGCTAAGCATGGTCCATGGTACATGGGAAAGCTCCAAATGACCTATGTCGGGACGTCCACTTGAGGCCATTTTCCTAAATGATTGGAGAATCATGTTCGGATATTGTCTGGAGTTGTTCTTGTCAGACATGTAGCACACTACCGGAGATAATCTGTACTGGTGTTTCCACCTACTGGAAAGACTCCATTTGGTTCAGGCGAGGGTAGGCACCCAGGTAGAGCGTGGAGGAGGCAGGACATGACGTAGATTACACTGCAGTCGCGTTGCCGGTTCGTAATGTGGTCATTGACAATAGTCCCTTCCCCTTTCTTAAACTTGACGATTGTGGCGTCGGCCCTCAATCGTGTCGTCTATGTAGACATTTTCATTGTCGTCTTCATGTAACTGACTCTTCTTCTTCTTCACCCTTGGATGTTTGTTTTCTTCCAGTTTCGTGCAAGTCTCGTCATAGAAACTTAGAAATCGACAGGCCCAGTTGCTTGTTGTGAATTCTGCGGACAATGACCTGCTCTATTCACACATGGCTCAGTTGGACATTACACAGACTTTGTACTCGGGACTTGGCAGGATAACGTCTGTTTACTGTCCAGTCCAACTGATTTGGACATTTGCGTTCTCACATACAGCTCATCTGGGTAAAGTCTAGATCATTTCAGGTTTACAGTGCATTTGTAAAAGGGGGTTTTGGATAAACCAAAAACGTACATTGCTTTATTTTGGTCACCATATTTGGGTGAGGAAGTATCCAGCTGTGTGGCTGCAGCTCTGTTGTGTTGTGTCAAGAGCTCAAGGTTCAAGAGGATGACGTCATTAGCATCATAGCTGAGGAGGAAGGGAGGGTAAAAGTCATAATGGATACCGCTGCAGTCGAATCACCAGAATAACTGTCGGTGTTGGAAGTTTCTGCAAACCATAGATACGTTACATTTGCATGTTATTATGTACTAGATACGTTGGGACTTTATGTTTCTTTACATTTCAAGAACGCTGTGGTTAGGTGTGGTTAGGTTTAGGCACAAAAACCACTTGGTTAAAAGGTATCCCGGCAAGAAACGTAGTGAGGGCTTGGTGAAGTACAACAGCTTTTCCTGGCACAATTGTGGTAGAAAACGCACCAATGTCTCCGTGGCTCAGTAAAAAAACAACCACTTTTTGTGGCTCTATCTTGGCAAGAAACTCAGGGATGACTTTGTTAAAAAAAACTCTGATTTTGGAGGCAGTACCCTGTAAAAACACAACTGTGGCCTCGTAAAAAACAATTGCTTTTCGTGGCACTATCCCCGGTGGAAGCAGAGCAATGACTCGCTAAAAAATAACCTGTTTCATTGCTTGTTGTTCTCAAGCTTGGCAGGCATCTCGCCCAGGTAACATCCCTCCACCTCCCAACAACAAGGTCAATAAATATACTGCATCACTTTAGACACAATGATACATATAAAACATACAAATGTAGCGTGTTCGTCGTTTGCAGAAACGTACAGTGTCAGCATTTTCTTTGGTGACAGGGCTGTGGATGCTAGGATGTAAGAAAAAAAAGTCATATTTGGATTGAAGCCGTGCACCAAAAGATCGTACGAGGACTCTGAGTTGAGGTTTTCCTCTGGCAGGGACGGGGTTTCCTGTATCTGTTCAGATGTGATGTCCACTGACAGCTGCAGCTTTCTGGAAGCTTCTGCTGCTTTGGTAGCCAGCAGGTTGTGTTCACCGACTCACCTCTGTCCGAGAAGATCTTTAATGCCAGAGTCTGACTGGACGGAGGCCAGAGGTCGTTGCTTCTCTACAGGCAGAGCTGTGGTTGGCTGCGGGCCTGAACACAGAGCTGATGTGTTGGGTGAGATGTGAACAGCTTCACTGCAGCAGCCTGACGAGCTGCTCACGCTGCTGATCAATGGGCTCGCTTGATGGAGGATCTCCAGTTTGAGTGGGGTCATTAAAACCAAAAGGGTGTCGGGAGCGTGCTCAGTAAATGGCATCGAAATCTGATTAGAATTTTATATTTCAAAAGGAAAACAGAGCATTTTAGTGGTGAATGTGGAGGTCTGTGGTGACGGCACGACCCTGGATACATGTTTAACTTATTGACTTTTCGTCTGTATGTCAGCTCAGGTGTTCCCACAATTAAATCAAAGCTTGAGCACATCAAAGCAAACGAGGTTAATCCTCACAGTCTTACATTAAATTAACCTTTATTCAATTTCTGCCTGTGAAATTAAATCACATGCCAATACACCTGTGTTTTTGTTTCCATTATGGAGCTTCTTCTTTTATCCTGAAACAGAAGAACTTCACTCACAGTATGTGCAGCTAGTTTCCATTCAAGCGAAGGAAAAGTGAACTGAAACATAAACTCCAGTGACCCGCAGCTGTTTCCATTCTTTGTGCTCGTCATGTCTCGTCACGCTGAGCTGCTGTTAGCAGGTCTGATAGAATAAAGTTAAGTCTGACAAAGTCAATTAACCCTGACACAGTGCAGCTAATCCCGACCAAGGCAATCAGAGTCTGGATGAAGTTTGGTCTCATCAGTCTGATGAAAGCTACGGACAGTATGTCTTAAAATATGGATTCAACTCTGACGTTTTGGGATGAAAGAGGATTATGTGCAGTTAAGGGACTCAGTGACAAAAAAAAGATTTGCACTCCAACAGAGAGTTAAAGCTTTTATAATGGGATAATTACAGGAGGTCTCAGGTTGTTTTTTGGGTGAGGACATCTGATTTTTGTGGCTTAGTTTTACAGCAGAGGTGAAGATCAGAGGAAGCCTCAATATATTATAAAGTTAAAGGAGTAGTTCAACATTAAGGACAGACACTTGTGTGATGTTTTGATGGATATCAGCGTCATGTCTGTGTTGAAACGTTCAGATCAACAGTCCTGACATATTTAAATAATGATAATAATTTTCACACAGTTGTATCATTTAATGCGTAACTATAGGTAAGGCTTTACGTTAATCAAAACATATAACAAAGAAAATTAAACCTAATTTTTTTCAGAAGAAGAAAAAGAAGCATCTTTAAATTTGTTTGAATGATAATGTGTGGGGGTGTGTAATTTTTTTCAATTTTATTATAATAATTATCCATAGAAATGTGTCTAACTTTTCAGTTTCATAAACAATAGGGAAGGATAAAACAAAAAAAACATAAAAAAAAAGTGTCAACATTTAATTTTGAATGTTAAGTTTGATTTTAATATGATTATTATTGTTAGTATTATATTATATTTTGATATAAATTCACCACTATGTTCAGCTTTTTTATTGACTAGAATTAATCTCATACTATACTAATAATATATTTATGATACAATAATATTAATAATAATAATAATTTATATATTTTGGTAGCCAGTGCTGTGCACTTTCGTTCATGTGTTACACCATTTACTTTACACGTCATTTGTGTTTTTTCTCATCTTTATTTTTGTGTTTGCTATTTATATTGAGCTAAAGTTTTTTACTACGATGCAAAACTGCAGAACTGCACAGACCAAGCAGACCAAGTTTACATAATACAGTAATAAACTTTATTTATAAAACACTTTTCAAAACAAAGTTACAAATTACTTCACATGGTTGATCCTGGATTTAAAACGTCGCGGGAGTCAAGCGTGTAAAATGAGGCAAATTTAAGAGATATAAAGAACAATAGAAATTAAATAAAGATAAAATATTTCGATGCTGGTACAAAGTATTCCTACTAAGCTGTCTACACGGCTAATAAAAATAAAAATTCCACTAACATTCCTGTTTACATGCAGCTGTGTATACTCCAGTTAGCGTGCCCTAATGTGTCTTTTATCACGTCAAAATATGGAAAAGTTAAACGGCTAAAGACTGTTGTGTCATTTTGCTTCTTTGCATCCTGATCATTTTTTAAAAGTTACTACCAGTGGTGAACTCTTTGGGCCATGTGAACACAGCCGCCTTCTGTCATCCCTTCAAACACCTTCTTGAAAAGGTCGGCATTGTGACATCTGCACATATCCAAAACCCTGGTGATGTCCAAGTCTTTCATAATGTTTAAAAGTAGGTGTGTTTCTCCTCCTGACCAGAAATGTGAGCTTTTCTTTTGGACATGCATCTCAACCCTGTACTGTAGACATGTACTCTAAATGCACTGTATGCATGACACGTCCAGAGAATGCTCCTAAAACCTGAATATCAGCATATCCCACGTCTTAATCAGAGGATGCTGTATTCAGAAAAAAGGTCTATTTTGGAATATCCTAGCAGAATATGTCGTTTACATGACCCCTATCAAGTTCAGGCGGAACATTAGTGTGCATGTCAACATAGTCATTGTCAAAGTTTGGGTGAAAGCAGATGGATGTTGCTGATTGGAGCGTCCAAATCAGCAACAAACCAATCACAGACAGGAACAAGCCCTGCAGGCAGCCAATCATACGGCTGGACCCTCTGTGATCAGATTTAAAACTCTCTTTGCTCCATAGGTCTGAGGGAAGCAGCTGCTCTAACAGGAAGTTTAACTTAATGCCATGTCATCCTCTGCCCCGTTGCCTAGCAACAGTTGCCGGGCACCAGGCAGGTGCCTCGGCATGTAGAGAGGTAGTGGAGAACCCCCGAGGTGATGGAGGGGGCAGGCAGTCGACACCGTCAGCGTGGCGCTGATCAACTCAGTTTCTTCTCATGGCGTTGTGATCGTTTTTCAGAATAAAAGACAAAGAGCGAGCGTAATAATCCGGCAGCGGCAGAGCGTGAATAATTAATCAGCAGTTTTATCAGCCGTAAAGAGAGAGATTTCCTCTGATGTGAACAAAAGCCAGACGAGAATAATGCAGTGATACGTTTTGATGAAGCAGTCTGACCACAGAACACGCCGCAGGGTCGAACCGCGGCGGCTTCACACGTCGTTTACAGAGCTCGCAGGGAAACTGTACTTCCTGTGAGGTGTTATCAGACATTAAACACACACATTGACTGTTTCTACACTGTGGAGCTTTATTTACTGTGGATCAGTTTCATATTTGTGTCATATTATGTTTTAACATTTGTGTTTTCTCAGCTTGTTCAAATTGAGTTTTTTATTTTCTGTCTTCCTTCCTCTTCTGTTTTAAGTGTTATGATACCATAATTATATTAATTTTAATTTCCATATGAATAAATTATGTGTCATATTGTATTCAGGGAAATCTGTGCCACCACTGGGATCTTTTGGGATTTTTTGGGATAGTTTGAACTTTATTTTACACGAATATTTGGAATGATTTCTGGTAAAAATATATGATATTTTAAGTATTATTCACCACAAATTTGGAGTTAATTAATCATTAAATTAATGGATTATCTGCACATTTGAGGGTGTGTTGTTTATTGGCTTTGTTTTCTAATTTTAGTTACTTTCTTATCATTTTAATCTTTATTTCTCACAACCATCTGTCCTCTTTCTGATATGTTTTTGCATCTTATCTGTTGTTTATTTTACCTTATTTTTGTCTTCCCTCAGTTCAGCATTGCTGTTTGTGGTTTTATTGTTACGTTGCCTCCGGCGTATCTTGCATCTGATTTTCTTTGTTTTTCAAAGCACTTTGTAAATTCTGTTTTTAAAGGTGCTATAAAAATAAAGCTGTTATTTTAAATTACAAAATCCTCTTCAAATCCATCAGATAACATTAACATAAAAAAAGTAAAGAATAAACATTTGAATAAGGATCCATTACATTTGGTGTTATGAGCTCTGCAGCAGATTGTTATATTGAGATCTTTTTAAGTAACATTTCAACATCAATCATCTTCATCAGAGGAAGAGGAGGTGGTGTATATATTTATCCACAGTAGGAGCCTCTCATGATGGTTACAGAGCTGCAGTGTTGTTTTATTGTTTATGTTTACCTTTTTGTGTTTGTGTGTTTCTGCAGGTTGTTTCAAGGATGACCGCATCGTGTTTTGGACCTGGATGTTCTCCACGTACTTCATGGAGAAGTTTGCTCCTCGCCAGGACGACATGCTGTTCTACGTCCGCAGGAAGCTCGCCTACGTCAGCGCCGACAACACCGAGGGCAAAAAGGTGACTGAATTATTCAAGGATTCATCGGTGATTCAGAAAGAGCTGAAACAATGAGTCTGTTAGTCTGATAGCTGACTGACAGGAAAGTAATCTGCTGTTTTTTAATTGTTAAAAAGAGCTTTAGTCCGTACAAAAAAAAAGGAGAGGAGCATTTTATTTGTTTATTTTTGTTTTTTATCACTTAAAACCCCTCCTTAATATGTTAAAATTTATTTATGTTTACATGAATTAAGCTCAGAAAAGGTGACGAACCCCTGAATTTTTTAAAAAGATTATAAAAAGACTTATAAATTCAACATAAATCAATTAGATAAATTAAACTTAATTTATTATAATCCTTCAATTAACCCCAAATTTGTGAGTTTTCCAAATAATTTCCTAAAAATAAAACCCTAAATAAACCTGACTATTACTTTAAGGTGATATGAATGTCTTTTAAAATATTAATTTGCACTTTTTCCGCACCAGTTTTGCAGATATATTTGTATCCATTAATTCTAAATTTGGAAATCCTCCACTTTATAGGCATAATTTTAAAAAAAGAAAAGAAAATGAACAGTATCTGTATCGAGATTATTTATGTTTTACTATCAGTCAATAAATTGTTATAAATTTTTTTTAACTTCTGCTTATTGAAAGGCAGCAAAACTCCAAAATAATGATATTGAATAACATTAACATTTTATTTCTGTGGTGGGGCTGTAATTCAGACGTCAACCTGAACCAAAATTCAGATGATGTCACTGATTACTGAAGTAAAACATCAGATAACTTCATTAATATCAATAATATCATGGAGTATACGGCGTCATCGCTATAGTTTCTCTGCTTTTCAGTGAAGTAGTAAATGATCATTTAAACGTCTGCACATGCAAAAACATTGAAATCAAACTCGTCCTCAGGCTGCAGAGAAAACGTCTCGGTTGTTGTGTAACATTGAAGTTGTCATGAGGATCGTTCAGTTTGACTCTGAGCTCTGCAGAGGAAACACTGATGTGTTTAATGTGTTAACACTGATTTCTGTGTTAAAATATGCATCTTCACGACTGCATGTGTCTGCTGAGGCTCCAGTGTGAGCACAGAGGAGTTATTGATCTTATATTGGGATGATTATCAGGAGAGAGGCCACAGTTCAGATCCTTCTGATACTTTAGAAATGATCTGTCTGTCCTCGTTGACCTCCTCCTGCCTTTCTTTAGTTTATATTTCATGAGTCATAAGCAGTCACAGCATGTGAGAAAAAGACTAAATCTAATGTTGAAATCAGGTGGAATATATTAGGAACACCTCTTTAAAACCTCAACATCTTTTTGAGGCTTCAGATTCTCATCCGTCTGGTTCAACAGACGCTGCCGCAGCGCGCAGCAGAGGTGGAAGATGCACTGATGTATCTGACTCATATCAGGAAAAAAAACATCACAAACAAGCTCTCAGTTTAAACGCTGTGACACTCAAACATCACCTGATCAGAGATTAAACATGTAGATCTTCACTCAGTGGAAACACAGCAGAGATTTCTGACTGTCAGGTGTTTCTGTTATTTTGTCCACCTCATTAGTATCACTGCAGGCTGAATAACAAAAACTGAACATTATAACCTTCACTGCAGGACTGTTGTACCAGACGACACTGGTTTAACCTGCTGTAGGTGTACCTAATAAACTGGACTCTGAATGAACATCACAGCTCCGATTCATTACAGGACACGTCAACATAAAAACAAAGGGCATCCCCAAAAAGTCCAGACCCCCTGCTCTGTTGAAGTAAAACATAAGTAATCTAAGTTGTTTTTGTCTTCAGTCTGACGCTTCTGTTCATCGTCCTGTCACGTTGACGGCAGACGAGAAGACACAAAAGTCAAATTTAATAACTCTGAATGAGACAAATGGCTCCGACAGCAGCCATCAATTTTCCCATCAGCCAAAGCTCTCAGCTCTTTGTCTTTTTGAAGTCAGAATCAAACTTTATTCAACTAAAACTCAATTTATACAAAATAAACTCCACCAAATTCTCTTGATAGAAAATCAGGGCATCTGCAGACTGTCTGTACAGCAATTAAAAACAACACAACAAACTATAAAATTCATAATTTAACTAGTTTATATGAGTATAATTTATCTACTTACACTTAAACTACAAAACCTTGAAAAAAACTGGAGGCACCCTTTAATTTTCTGACACTTTTTTAGCCTCCTTGCGACCCGTGACCTTTGAAAACTTTACATTTAAACTGTACAATCTGTGTATACGTGTATAATGTACCACAGTATCCAGATGCTCTGGCCTCTGCTCCCTCTTCTTCTCTTCATAATTACATTTCACTCGTCTGGACTCTCCGTCTGCTCTTTGTAGTTTGTCCTACATCCCCCTCCGTCCCCTGGTTGCCACGGTTACGCTTCATTGTTCTGTGTCCAGGTCGGGTTAACGGCTCCCATCATCTCATCTGACTGCAGCATGGACACAACCTGCATTACAAAGACCAGAGTGTGTCTGTGTGCGTGTTTCTGGATCCTTCTGAGGACCAGCGACGAGTCACAGTGAGGTCATAGTGCTGTCGGAGGAGTCAGGCTCCAGATGATGATGATGATGGTGATGAGGAAGATGATGTAAATAATAAATAAAATAGACATATAACACACCTGTTTAGGATGAAGGGGACCAGTTCAGGATCAGTCTTGAGTCAGTTCTTCCATCTGTTGACTGACTGACAGACAGGTGTTTTCACCTGTGCTCTGTCGCCAGCCCTTTCAGTTTTTGTTTGTGTGTTTTTTGGTAAATCTCAACAATCTTATTTTTCTCTTCGCTGATTTAGCCATAATCACAAAACATGGCGTCAAAAATTAGATTCTCTAAAGAAGAATCTCCTCCTGGTTCCTGTTAACTGGCTAACGTACGGCTCACTCTGACTGTGAAAATGTAAACATCGATTCTCCCGGTCTGCGTGCCGTAAACTGTTTCGTCTGATCTGTACCCCGTGAAACCGAGCTACACGGGGTAGTGGTTGAAATCTTGCCCTGTGAAATACAACAACCCTTCACACCCTGATACTTCGTCAGTAGTTTTGTTGTACGACATAAAATACATCCGTAAATACCCCACTCGTGAATTTTGAAGACTTAACGTGTCTTCAAGAAGGCGGGTGCTAACAAGTGGCTAACTGAGACAACTGGACGTCATACAGCCTTGTTGTGGTGGCTACGTTAGGTCATGTGACTGGTTTAGTTCATTTATAGCCTAGCGTTAGCTTTTTACTTCTAGCATTACATGTATGCCTCAAAAATAATAAAGCAGTGTTAATTTGTGAAGATTATCTCGCTGAACAAAATGTGTAAGTATCATGAGCTCTGTGACGAACATTTATTTTTGGCAATAATCTAAAGTGACATGGAAAAGGGAACCAGGGTGGTGCCAATTTCTGCATTGGCCAACAAATAAACGTCACCCCTGCAGCACTCCATTGCAACGTAACGTTAGCTAGCTAGCTGGTTAGCTGCCAAGGCATCAGCATAGTAGTGATTTCTCTTTGTGAAACATGTAATAAAAAAGGACTATAATACATTGAAACAACATTAAACTCATATATTACTATAGTTATTGTAATTTTTAAACTCTTAATCAACAGAGAAAATACGTCTGTGAGTTTCTTTTTTTTTTTTTTTTTTTGCTTGAGCAGCAATCTTGCTGATGATTTCTCACAAATGTGGGCATGTATGCAATTAGCTAACGTCACTAAGATGACTTTAATCGTTACCTCTGAAGTTCACCTCGAATTATGGAACTAACTTTGTTAACGGCAGTTTAGCACAGCAAAGCTGGGTGCAGCGCTCGGTCAGGTTGCCGCTGAAGGTGGGCGTGTTTAGTGTCCTCTGGCTCCCTCAGTCAGCTCCACCCTCTTGTCCAAAACTTTGCATGTCTGGATCCAGAAATTCAAGATGGCGACGACCAAAACGCCAAACTTGAGGCTTCAAAACGGCAGTCCACAAACCAATGGGTGACGTCGTGATAGTTGAGTCCATTATCTTTACAGTCTGTGCTCGTAACGCTGGGTTTGGAGTTTGCCTCCAAAAAAAACCTCCGTTTGAAGGGCCATGTAGCCCCAACACTTTGCACTGGCCCTCCATCCCAACAAGAATCAGGACATCCTGCCCCTAGACGTTAAACAGAGGGAGAAGGGCCAAGTGTTGGGGGCAATTCAGCCTCAGAATAGCTACATAGAAACAGCCAATCTTCTCACTGATGGTCTTGTTTGCTTATTTAGGTCATTTAGAGACATCTGTATTAAACTGAGACTGTTTCAGAGACCGTTAAAAACAAAATTCCTTTCTGCTGCTTTAATTGCTCAATATGAAGAAATCTGTAAAAAATCGTTATGCAGCATCTTCCTCTTCCTCTCTCCTTCATTCCTCAGTTCCTTCTTTGTACTTCAGTGGGTCACGTTTGAGGCTCAGGGTCTTACAGTTCATATAAAGTATCCCCACATATTGTATCTGTAGCTGACGTTCAGTCGTCTCCTGCTCATCTCTATTTAAACAGACCCCGCTGACATAAAGGTTTGTTGCAGCCGGTCTGCAGGGAGATACGAGCTCTCCACACGCCAGGATTCATATCACTCACGAGCCATGTAGAGCACAGGAGCGGTCGCCATGGTTACGCTGTGAAACGTGAAGGCGTTGGGAAATACCCCCCTTCATGGAGGCAACTGAGCGATGTGTCTCGAGCAACAAAAGACGACCACAGACAGACTTTATATAACGTTTACATAACGCTCAGTGTTTTTGGATTTTAACCAAAAAAAATAAACAAGTTTTATTAAAAGCAGCAGATTCAGGTTAAACTGATTTAATGTTTGTGTTTCAGTCAGAAGCTCCTGCGTCATGTGACAGGAACATAAACACAGTAAGTGAAGCAGGAAAAGAAACAGAAGTCCAGGTTGGTGCCACATAATCTTTTTTTTCCTGAAAGGGAAATGTGTGTGTGGGCCGTGTGGATGGTTCCACTTCCTTTAAATGTGCTTATATCTCCCTGCTGAAGTTCACATTGTTCTCTATTTTGCACACAGCACACAAATCAAAATGAAAACTGACCTTTTGCTAATAAATTGGCAAAGACTCACAACTCAAGACAGTTGTATGATTAAAGAGTCGGTCGTGTGAAGCTTAAAAACATAAGAAGGAGTGAAATACTGCTCATATTATCTGCACACGTTTTTAAAAGATGTGGAAACATAAATAAGGTTTTATGAAATGAAAAAAGTATGATTGTGTATGAATATGTACTTACACACACACTTTATCTATTAAATTTGTGTTAAATGTTTTGGACTTTGGCTGAGATGTATGAAGGGTTAAAGTAACAAAAATTAAGTGATAAAATGGAGGTGAGCAGTAGAAATACATGCAAAATGAAAAACAGAGTGATAAATTATAAGTGATTTGATTAAAAAAATACAGTTTTTATTAAAACAGTTGTGATATGATAAAAAAAGACCCGTGTTTCATAATTTTCCCCATCTTACATTTATCATTCATCATCGACAACACAGAATCACCATTTATCGTTTAAGAAAGTGGCCTTGAGGGTGGGAGGAACAAAAAACTGAACTAAATGGAAGAGGTGAGATTTCATTTTAAAATTTTGTTATTTAAAAAATACAGGGATAAAAAGGATGTTAATGAAAAAAGACTGATAAATTATAAAGTGATTTGATTACTTCCGCCCAAAGTTGGCGCAGTTTACCATTTGAACGTATAAACGTCCGTTCCATTCTTGTGAACATAATATCTCAAGAACGCCTTGAGGAAACATCTTCAAATTTGGCACAAACATCCACTTGGATTTAACAATGAATTGATTAGATTTTGGTGGTCAAAAGTCAAAGTTTAAGGTCACTGTGACCTTGTGCCTATCTCATTCTCATGAACAAATCTTAAGAACACTTTGAAGGAATTTATTCAAATTTGGCACAAATGTTCACATGGACCATTCAATGCACTGTACCAGATTATAGGTTAAAGCTAATTCACATCTGAGTCAGCTGATTAGATTTTGGTGGTCAAAGGTCAAGGTCACTGTCCCCTCACCTCCCTCTCATTCTCGTACACATGATTTCTTGAAATGGCATTGAGTGAATTTCCTCAAATTTGGCACAAACGTTCACTTGGACTCAACAATAAAATTATACAGTTTTGGTTGCCAAAGGTCAAAGGTTACTGTGACCTCACAAAACACGTTTTTGGCCACAATTCAAGAATTCATACATTAAATATGACAAAATTTGACACAAATGTCTAACAGGACAAAATGTTGAAGTGAGGACATTTTTATATCCCAAAGGTCAAAGGTCAACTTCAATGTGCCATCATAATGCTCTGCAAAAACACCTTTGTGGCCATTACTAACGTCATATCTCAGCAACAGAAGGGGAGACATTTGGTCAGATACTGAAACGGTGACTCTAATGTTGGGTGTCCACCTTGAAACTGTGCTGATCTTCTGTGTATTTTCACAGATATGGATATAAACTGTAACAAAAACTTGACTGGTTCATTGAGGTATATAAACATGAGGCAGTAATACTAGTCATCATTTATTTTTTGTTACTTCCACACCTCACAGTGATGAGGTCTGTTTGTCTTTCCAGGCACGTCCAGCACCAAGTTGTAAAGCTTCACACTCATCATTACAGTTTGTATGTTGACATAAATACTGTTTACAAGTCAAAACATTGTGACTGCAATAACTTAACTGTGACATAAACCTGATCTCGCAGCAGTGGTTGTCTGATCCGATCTTATAAACAGATGTGTGTCTTTCTGTTTTACGTCCAATCAACTGAATCAATTCCAATTTAGCTCCAGTGATATTTCAAGGATAATAAAAGCAAGCACCTGAGCTCCTTTTGCAGGATCAAAGGCTCTGTATACTTATGTAAATGAGATGTTTCATGTTTTTTTATTTTTAATAAATTAGCAAACGTTTCTAAAAGCATGTTTTTGCTTTGTTATTGTGAGTTATGTTGTGCTCAGGAAGATAACGAGGCTTGGTTTGTGTTCTTGTAAAGCAGAAAATGCTCCCTCAACACAGAGCGCTACCTGCATGTTTCATTTCCTTTTGATGTTGTCATAGCAACAAATCAATAGAGATAGATCGTCATCACATAAAGGACTCTGAACTACCTGCTGCAGCTCGTCCTTTATGTTTCTGCCCTTCTTTTGATGTCAAACTGATGTGACAGGAAGTCTCCAGAGACCTGTTTCCTCTGAACACCTGAACTGAGGCCGACCTGCTCACATAAACACACACTGACAGATGTAAATGTGTGTGTATGATGTTTGATGAGGGGGTTTTGGCTGTGTGTTTCAGGTGGAGGTGGAGGTGTACAGGAGAGACTCCAAGAAGCTGCCGGGCCTCGGTGACCCCGACATAGACTGGGAGGAGAGCGTCTACTTGAACCTCATCCTACAGAAGGTGAACAACACCGAACACTGAAAACTAGAGCGTTAACTTGCATACTGAGTCATATTAGCTCATGATATATCTTGTTAGCATCCTCTGGGGCAATGACTTTAAAAGTGGAGGCTAGTGGGGGCTTCAGGACATTGGAGTAAAGATTGAATTAAATTGAATAATAACAATAATACTCTTGCAATCTTGCCTGCTAGCACCTAGCTAGCTTGTGCTAACTCAAAAAAATTGACGTTTTTGAAAAGGAAAAGACGTGACGAGCAGACCAACAGCACAGCTGACAAAGAATCCAAAGAACTTGTAAAACTCATAAGTGTAAGGCAGCATAAAGTTTGAATTTACAGCTGCACGCATTAATGGCTACGAGTGCCTTGAATGCGTTCTCTGCTTCAAAATGATTCAAATCGATCTACATTTTAATATTGACTCTAAAGTCCGAGATCGATCTTTTAATACACGCTTTTTCACACAGATGTGTGCAGCTTTAACCCCGTTAATCTTGCCAGTAGTAAATGGGCCGCAGCGCTAAATTATTAACGACCGCAGTATTGAGAAGCTCCAACATTACCGGTTTGAATGAGCGTTTAAAACCATCTAAACTTCAGCATCAATTTTTTAAAAAAGTACTAGGCAGAGGACAAAAAAAAAACTGTTGACATTTTCAAACCAAAAGAAGAGTATCTGGCCAGGCAGTCAAAGGTCAAGGTCACTGTGACCACACGTCTGTCTCATTCTCATTAATTTAAATCTCAAGAAGGTCTTGAGTGAACACCTTAAAGGAATTTATGTTCACATGGACCATTTGATGCACTACACCAAATTATAGGTTAAATTTCATTCGTATCTGCATCTGAATCAGCGGATTAGATTTTGCTGGTCAAAGGTCAAGGTCACTGTCATTCTCTACACATGATTTCTCAAAATGGCCTTGAGTTAATTCCTCAAATTTGGCACAAACGCCCACTTGGACTGATCGATGAACTGATAAGATTTCGGTGGTTTAGGGTCAAAGGTCACTGTGACCTCACTGGCCATAGTTCAAGTTTTCCTACACTAATTATGACCAAATTTGACACAGATGTCTAACAGGATCAAATGTTGAAGTAAGGACATTTTATATCCAAAAGGTCAAAGGTCAACTTCACTGTGACATCATCTACGACAATAAAGGCAGTCTTAAATTCGTGCAGCAAGCTACTGTCCCTGAGCGGGCATTAAAGGCGTCGTTTTCGGCTTCAAAAATTCCTTCTTACACTTGTTGTTGTAATGTCCTCAGAACGGAAAGAGATTTGTTCATATGATGCAACTTTTGCCAGCCCTGTGAACCGTTCCTTAAAAGAGGGCTCACCTAGTTTCCTCCAGTTTCTCATTTCACATTACTTACCCACCATTAAACTGGTCTGAATGGAGTCCTTGGTGAGGGAGGTGTCATTTGTGGTCACTGAGCACAGACAGCCTTGGGCATAACTCCACGTTAACTCCAAGTTAGTCCAGGTAATGTTTTTTTTTTTTCAACTACAATTTTTTTATTTAAGTGCTGGAAAGTATCATAGTTTCGATGCAAGTAGGAAAGAACAAAAAACATTTTAAAAAACGACATAAGAGTAAGAAAATCACTGTTTCTTTTTTAATAAAAACAAAGATGATTTTTTGATATTTGAACACTGATGCCAATGATAATGATAATGATAATAATAATAAATGACTCTGCTATGTAACAGCTGGATTACGTGGTGACGTGTGCGGTGTGCACGCGCTCAGACGCAGGAGATATCCACATCCACAAGAAGAAATGTCAGGTATGAGTCCACACAGCTCAGCAGCAGCTCTGTGGTACACTCTGTCGATAAAGCTGTTGATCTTCATTCATTCGGTCTTTGATTTTTTCTTTTCTTTTACAGGAAGTGTTTGCGTCTCCCAGCAAACACGCCATGGACAGCAAAGGAGAGGAGTCCAAGATGAGCTACCCGAACATCTTCTTCATGATCGACAACTTTGAGGAGGTAACTGACACTAAAGTCTGATCACACAGTACAGCTGCTCACTTTAACCTTCGCAGCCTGTGAAAGAAGTCCTGAGTCCAAAAACTGTACCCGTATGAGTTCTATAAAATAATGAGAAAATAGAATCCATTAGCAGCACACTCAAAATGTTATTCGCCAAACTTCCATGTGACATATCGAGATAAAACTCGCAGTGATGCCATAAACATGTAAATATGAGGAGGTGAAAACATCCCAGAGTTTAAATGACTGAATTGTTTTCTTTTCTAAATAGTAAAGTTGTGTGTAAAGTCGATATATAAAGAGTGGTCTTCCCTTCAGTAATGAAGCCTTTCCTGTGTGCAGTCAGACCCCACAGAGCCTGGAAGTGTCCAGAGATCCTGTCGATGGCGTCGGTGTAATGAACTGTGACTTGATGCTTTTTCACTCCATTTAAAAACCAGCTCCTGCACTAACACCTGCTTTATAGGTCGACTGGAGGGAAAAACACCAGATCACACAGATTTCTCTCCTGGAGGGAAATCAATGAGCGAGAGAAAACTGCTTACTGTGTGCTCAGCTAAATAACCGACAGTCGTTCTGTTAGTGCGTCTCTGCTTCTGAAACTGAAGGTCCTCACGTACAGAGAGAGATGAGGGAATGATGACGCTCCACACACCTTAGTTTATGATCATTTCAGGGCTGTGTGAAAGAATGAATGCAGATGATGACGATATCTGAAGGTGAAGTAAACATTATTTTATACTGTGTGCAGGTGTTCAGTGACATGACGGTGGGCGAGGGCGAGATGGTGTGTGTGGAGCTGGTGGCGAGCGACAAGAGCAACACCTTCCAGGGCGTCATCTTCCAGGGCTCGATCCGCTACGAGGCCCTGAAGAAGGTCTACGACAACCGGGTGAGACGCTGCTGCTGTGAGCTAATGCTAATCACAACATGCTAACGTGTTGTTTATTGGATATAATGACAACCATGTCCACCGTTTTGCTAACGCTTGAAAAAGCAAATGAACAAATAACTCAGAAAATCTTTGTTATTAGTGACACCTCTGTCTGAGGCCGTTAAATGAACAGTCTGCATCCTGTTGCTTCCACTCCAGAGGCGCGAGTGAGCACCTGGGAATCGGGCAAAACAGTGACGTGACATACACGAGACTGAACATGATATACCGCCATCATGCTGACAGAGTTTAGAGTAACATTACTATTTGGACCGTTGGCTCCATGATACTAGCTAGCTTGCTGTTTGCAAATTATCAGCTAACGTTACAAAGCAGCTAATGGCGTATCCATGCAGCGGCTCTACAGCTAGCTGGCTAATGTTAGCTTAGGTTACAGTTAGGTACTGACGCCCAGCTAGCTGTAAATTGGCTGCGTGTTATTGCTCTGGTGTTGGTAACATGAGCTGGAGTCTGGATGAATCAGCTGATGTTACCCACTCAAGACGGTATTTTGCTATGTTAGCTAACTAGCAAGCAAGCTAATGTTAGCTGACATAAACCAGCTCAAACGACAGTATCACAATATATTTCACGTCAGTGTTTTTTCTAGGATTTCTTTGCAGCAGCGGGCTCACTGACTTCATGATATGGGCACTGTATTTAATTAGTGTAACATTTATTAGACCACAAATGAGACAAGAAATAGCTAGCTAGCGTAGCTTGTGGTCTTTTCACCTGAGTCCCTGCCGGGAGGAGATTTTGCTGCGTTCAGATGGGTCGTGTCTTCCACGTTCACAAGAAGAGACCGTCTCAATATGGACTGGAAATTTTCGAAGCACTCCCAGTTCCTACTTTGTGTACACACCTTCCCATGTCTCATAAGCTTCATATGAACGCAGCATTTCTTCCCTGGAGGGAGAGCAGACGGCAGCTCCAGAGACAGACCCTCAGTCAGCGGCTGTAGCAGCTCAAATTCAGCCAGCGCCAAGCCCAAGTTAGGGTCTGTCTTCGGGCGGCTGCTGCAAAATGTGTATCACTCTATGCTGTGTTGGGTGCCGATTTTTTGTTGATGTCAGCTGACTCCATTTTGAAGCTAACGTTAGCTGGTGTTGCACATCGTTGGCACTGTAGGGCAGCTGAGGCAAGACACAGGAGCTCACATGATGTCACATGTCACATTTGGATTTTCCCAGGAAATTTGTCCCGAGTCCTTTACATAGGAGACAGTCCACAGGCTGATAAAGGCAACTGAGAAAGTCAGGCACGGTCTCAGTTTTTAAGTTACGTTACATCCCATCACCCACTGGCAATTAAAAAACAGTTAACACATGTAAGAAGTTACATACAGAACCTTTAACCTTCACAATCAACAGTTTTTCAGTCAGAAAAGGTTTATTGCAAACTAAATTATCATATTGGAACAATTTGGGGGAAATAACTAACTAGTAATCCGATTTTAAAAAAGGCTCATTAATGTGTTTCTTGTGCCGCAGGTGAGCGTTGCTGCTAAGATGGCCCAGCGGATGTCTTTCGGCTTCTACAAGTACAACAACATGGAGTTTGTGCGGATGAAGGGTCCGCAGGGCAAAGGTCACGCTGAGATGGCCGTCAGCCGGGTGCCGACAGGTGACACCTCCCCGTGCGGCACCGAGGAGGACCAGGTGTCGCCCATGCACGAGAGGGTGAGCAAAACAAACGCACACGTTCACACAGGTGGAACGCTGCTCTGAAGTACGTAACTTTTACTTCACCACGCCTAAGAGGGAAATAAAGATAGACCACATGTTCGCTTTGCTTACGTGACGTTTTCTGTGTTCCAT
This sequence comes from Cephalopholis sonnerati, assembly GCA_019142605.1. NCBI lineage: Eukaryota > Metazoa > Chordata > Actinopteri > Perciformes > Serranidae > Cephalopholis > Cephalopholis sonnerati. The sequence continues at coordinate 3,633,928 of JAGQAX010000022.1, read as the reverse complement.
GTTTCGTTTATCAAAGACAGATTTTCCTGAAAACACATCTTAGCAGACTTTTATTTTGAATGTTTCATTCAGTTTCTTTTCTTAAATTCTGTTTAAAGTCAAATCTGAGATATTCTGAATTCACAGAGCAGGAACTCCAAACTTCCCATTTCATCAGCTTACAAGTTGTTTTGGAGTTTGGGTTCACTTCCTGTTTGTCTGCGACCGTCGAGAAACAGAACAGAAACCCCCAGAAAGCTTCAGCTCGGCGTCTTTGAGTCGACTGTACGCGGCACGAAGCCTCAATGAGCTGCGCACAAAGACATGAAATCAGGTCGTGATCAATAATAAATGCTGCTGGATGGATGATGCATCATTTAACAGTCTGTCCTCCAGATGTGTCTCACAGACGTCTGATGGATCCTCAGAGGTCAACAGGAAGTGACACTTTGATTTATTTATATTCTCACACAGAGAAAACAAAATAAAAATATTTACCAGAACTGAGAGTCAGCTGACTTCAACTAGTTTAACTCCTTCACATCCTGCTGGGTCGCTGAGTATCACTGTGTCTGAGGATGATGATGATGACCCTCGTCTTCCTCCAGGTGACGTCCTTCAGCACACCTCCGACCCCAGAGAGGAACCGTCCCTCCTTCTTCTCTCCGTCTCTGAGACGTAAAGTGCCCCGAAACCGAATCGCAGAGATGAAGAAGTCTCACTCCGCCAACGACAGCGAGGAGTTCTTCAGGGAGGAGGAGGACGAAGGTACCAACTGGGACACAAACTGGTCACACTGGTTTTTCCAGCAGCGTGACACTCTATCTGTTTTTAGCTCAGTTACTGGTAAATCATCAGGAAGTTGTTTGAAGTCATAAAAATATAAAACAATAATAGGATTCTTACACTAATAGTTAGAAATGTTTAACATTTATTTTTTGAATGTATTAAACCCAAAATCAGTTCACAATATCTGCAAATAATCAAAATAAAATTTTGATTTTAATCATGCATCATAAAAATATTTACACTTGGTCTGTTTATATGAAGTTTTCTATGAACCATGTTGCATTAACTAAACTCAGATTTCCCTAAAAACATCTTCTGGACTTTAGAGATTTTTATTTTGTTGGTTTTATTAGAAAAAGGTTAAATTTCTACTTTTAATTCTTGTTTTTTAAAATTAGTTTGACATCAAATCTGAGGTTCTGACGAGTTTTTAAGCTTTAAATAGAAGATAAAATAAAAGAGTTCAGGTCAGATGTTTGTTTTAAAAACAATAAAACATCAATAATCAGTAATAATATGATAATAACATGATGATATAAGTGTGTGTGTGTGTGTGTCTGTGTGTGTGTGTGTGTGTGTGTGTGTGTGTGTGTGTGTGTTCCAGATCTTCACACCACCTCCAACCTGCGCTCTCGCTCCCTGTCTGGGACCGGTCGCTCTCTGGTCGGCTCCTGGCTCAAACTCAACCGGACTGAAGACTACTTCCTGCTCTACTCACACCTGACCTACGTCACCCTGCCGCTGCACCGCATCACCACAGGTCAGAGGTCATCGCACACACACACACACACACACACACACACACACACACACACACACAGTGCATCCACCAGGTCAGAGTTCACACACACTCTGGTACCACTGGTACGACTCGCAGGATGTAGATTGTGCGTATAAGCCTGCCGTTAGCTGCGTATTTTAGATGGAAGTTTCCTTTCCTTGCACTACCTGCATGTTACCGTTTTCAAAATCTCTGTTGCAGACTTCTGCAGACCGCTGTACGTGAAACAACAAGAACCTCAGAGCAAGCAACCTAAAGCGTCTTTGAATGTTTTATGCTGTTTTTTCTTTGCAGTGATTTTTAAGTGACATTTTAATGCCAGTGTTCACCTCCTTACATGCAAATGTTCCACCCAAACAAGTTCCCTCCTGACACTGTTTTGCAGAGGTTTTTCCTGAGCTTAGCACTGTGTGAGATGACTGTGAGTGTTTTCCTTCTTTAGTGCAGAATTATGACGAGTTCAACCAGATGGTCTTCCAGCGTTAAAATTAAGTGTGGAGATTGCAAGAGTATAACCCTCCTATCATCTGATTTTCTTCTTCAGTATCATCCTGCAGCTGTTTCATCTTCTTCTGATCATTTTAATGTGAAAATGTTTGTTTCCTGATATTATTTATTTGTTTTCTTTTAGTTTCAGTTTACAGACATGAATCATTCATCTGAGCCTCCACAGGTCCTGACAGCTACCTGAACAAACATTTAATGATTATGATACAACCATAAAATGGAGTCTATGTTCAGTGTGTCCAGGTGCTGATAGATTCTGTATATCTGGTTAGACTGCACACAGCTGGAAACTCAGGGATTGAACTGGTTAGATCACAAGTTAATATTATCTGACTTTGACCAGAGTTATTAGTCAGTTTGTTTCTTTATTGTGTTTTTAACTTTTTCATGACTTATTAGTCACATAGTCAGTCACTAACTTATTTAATTAGTTGGTTTCTTAGTCAGAGTGAGTTTGTTACTTATTCAGTCACTGTCTTTTTCAGTACTTAACTTCCTTAATTACTTATTGAGTCAGCCAGTCAGTTAATTACTTATTTACTTAGTGAGTTACTTATGTAGTCAGTTCCTTAATTACTGTCACTTTATCTCTTTCTTAGTCGGTTACTTTTTTAAGTAGTTAGTAACTTAGTAATATTTTTAGTTCCTTACTTTGTAAACACTTAGTTACTTACGTATTTAGGTAGTTTGTTACATATTTAGTCGCTTTCTGTCTGTCTTTCTTAGTACTAACTTAAGTTGGTTTCTTAGAGAATTAACGTCTTATTTAGTACATTGATTTATGTATATAGTTTTTTTTCTTTCTGTCTTTCTTAGTATTTTCTAATACTTTTAGTCAGTTACTTATTAGTTAGTTGTACTTATTGAGAGAGTTTTTTACATGATCTGTCAGTCACTTATTTAGTTGGTTAATTAGTGCAAGAGTTAGTTACTTATTTCATCAGTTTATTACTGAGTCCCGTTCTTTCTTAGTTACAGAATTAGTTGGTTACTAATCAGGATTGTTTCCTACTTTGTCAGTTAGGCCTTGTTAATTACTTCATTAGTTAGCTACTGTGTTAGTCTCTGTCTTACGTTGTCAGTCAGTTGGTTACTTTCTTAGTTAGATGGTTACTTATTCAGTCAGTCTCTTCTTTAATAAGTCAAAGAGTTAGTTATTTAGTGGGTTAATTGGACTGTTCTGTTCTTTCAGAAAGCAGTTAGTTACTTAGTAGTTTACTTATTTAGTTTATTTAATTAACTTAGTAACAGTTAGTCAGGTGCTTTTCTTTAGACCTGAGTGATCGGTCAGTTATTTAGTTCAACAGTCAGTCAGACTCTGACTTAATGTGGAGTTCATTAGTAGTTTAGCAGTGAAGACAGGAAATGTGGAAGAGACAGAAGTAAGACATCCAACAGATGTCCTTAAAGGAACCAGGGACGTTATGGTTTCATGATCTGCACCTTTTGTTGTCCCCACAGTGACTGAATCAGTTACAGTCAGAGAGCATTTATTTATTGTTGATCTGTGGCGTTTGTTTGTGTCAGACATCCTGGAGGTGAGGCAGAAGCCCATCCTGATGACATAGCAGGGCTGGACTCCCTCAGAGCATCACTACCAAGTGCCTCCTGCATCAGGCCACTGAGACCACAGCAGCGCCCCCCGGTGTCCAGACCGAGACCAACAACCAAACACCTGCTTCACCCGGAGAGACCAGTCAGAGGAGACCACGACAAACCAGCCATTCAGGAAGTGCCTCTTCTTCTTTTCAGTTCCTGCTGTGTCCGAGGTCGTCTCCACGGAAACGGGCCCGGCGTCGGGATATCACATGACCTCAGTGTGAAAAGGCATTGGCTGAACTCTGACCAGGAAGTGAAGAATGTGTGTTTTCTTGTAAATATCCTGCTGCTTTACTCACTGAGACGCCTCGACTTAAAGGTTCTGCTTTTAACGACACGTTCTGTTTCTGTTCCACCCGTCGTGGTTTTCTTTTGTTTTTGATATTATCTACGACGAGAGGAGGTGAGAGGGACGAGAGAGTGTTTCTGCGTCCTGTGAGCAGACGTAGTGTCGGCTCTGTTTGAGGTCACAGCGGGGTCAAATCATCGCTTCATTTATTAAGACACGTCAAAGTATAAACAAACAAATGATCATCACAGCTTCGACCTCGTGACGATTAAATGTTACCAACGTGCTCAACGACAAGAAGCACACCTGAGAACCTGTTACCAGCAGTACTTTAACATGTTACGATGGCGTAAATGTTTCATATTTATTTTAGTTTGCTCAGCTAAATTATAAATTAACAGTCAAACAGCGAATGAAGGTAAATCAGTCAGTCTGAGACTCTGTGAGAATATTAACTGGATTGAATCGCCCGCATCAACACATTAAAGGTCACAGCAACAATCAGGCAGAATAAGATGTGATTATAATTACTTAATTAATTAATTAATTACCAAAATCAGATTTCAGTTCTGTGAAGGAAGCCTGGATTAATCCAACACGTTCTCACTCCGACCTCGTCACATGTCCACGTTTGGTCATGGACTTTCCACGGTCCACATATGACATTGACTGTTGACGTTCTGGGACGCCGTGTCAACTTCAGCCTGTTACATGTATTATCTGTTTTCAAAACACTGTTTACATACAGTCTCTTTCAAAATAAAAGCACTACATCGGTACACCACCGCAAATTGACGTTTTTTTCCTTCAAGGGTTTGGCTTTAGAATCTTACGGGACACAAACGCCACCCTCCTGGTGAAAGTCCATGTTTGTTGGACCTGATCTTTTGTTCTTGTCCCGCTGCGTTTCCCCTGATGCCGCCAAGTGCAGTCAAACTATAACAGCAACTGCCTGTGTATCACGCCAACGTTATAGGACAGCTTTTTCGTCAGTGACGCCGTCAGTCACTGCCCAGGCTTTGGATTTTGACGACTTCGGAGTGAGACCCAGTTGATAAATCAGCTGATTGTATGAGTCCTGACTGGGTGTTAAATTCTCAGATTCATTCAGTGATTATTTGACGTAAACACGGCCCGTCTGAGAAATCTGCAGCTGTGAACTCGACTTTATAACCTGCCCAAACACCACCAGCAGCAACACTTAGCTACCATACACAACAATCAACTGTAATAAAATAATAAATATAATTAATAACATATGAAAATCTAAAAGTTGACTTTATTTAAATTACTTTGATTATTAAACATTCACTGTCTTTTGCTTGACTAATTAATCAGCTAATAATTTCAGCACAGTGTGTGTGATGTGATTTTTCCTATAGTCTGTAAATCACAGGTCTTTGAACTCACCACAGTTTCAAACGTGTACAGCAACAAATTGTTATTATTACTGTTACTACGCTGAGTGCAGATATAAAAATATACTGAGATGTCATGGAGAGAAAATAAATGTGTGCGCACAGTTAACTCATTTGATTTGACACCATATTACACCTCATGTCTTTAAGAGGACAGGAAACACGTTTGGGATCAATGAAACGTTACAGAGATGTGTTTACAGTGAAACAGTAAAATCTGTCGTATGTGTGGATCTCACATTTAACACAACCTGAAGTTTCTGCACATACAGGCACTTCAGCCCAAAATTAAACTGAATTAAAGGAATAATCCGCCCCCCAAATGATCATATGTACATCAGTTACTCTCACTGTGTTGTGTTTAATTCATAAAGAAAGTTTTGTTTTTCTCTGATGCCTCGACAGCGAATGGAGAATCCAAAAACAAAGAAAATTCTTGATGAATTGAAGCCACTGGGGTCCACATTAAACAACAGCAAAACATCTGTTTACAAACTCTCACAACTCATGCAGAATAATCCAGGTCTCATTTATCCAGTCGTATATTCAGTACGTCCCAAACACATGTATTTCCATTTAAACCTCACTATTCAACCCTTTGACACCTGAGAGTACATTGGCTTGATTTCTTTTAAACACATGGCAAAAAGGCAAGAAGAAGAAATGACCCCCCCCCAAAAAATTCAAAAATTAGTAAAAAAAAAAAAAAAAAATTAAAAACAAGAAAATTAGTGAAAAAGAAGTTAAAAACAAACAACAATTATTAATAACCAATAATTGTAAATATAGTTTTCCTAGCTTTTTTCTTTTTTCCCTGTTTTTTTTTTTTTTTTTTTTTTTTTAATAATTTTCTAAATCTGTTAATTTTTTTTGCAATTTGGGGGACTTTTTTTTTTTTTTTTTTACCAAGTTGCTTCTTGTCTTTTTTCCCATGTTTTTGATTTAAGAAAAAAATAATTAGAAAATTAGTGAAAAAAAGAAAGTAAATGACCTGAAAAAAATGCCTAAAAACTTTAATATGTTTACGATAATTTAAAATATAATTTTCCTAGCTTTTCGCCCAATTTAAAAAATAAGTTTAAAAAAAAATTAAAGTTTTAAAAAAAATAAGGAAATTGCCTTGAAAAAATTGCCTGAAAATTATAATATTTGTGTGCTATAATTTTAAATATGTATTAATTATGAATAAAATGTTTCCTAGCTTGAAATAATTTTCTAAATCTATTAATTTTTTTCAATTTGTGGGTGAGAGTTTGTAAACAGATGTTTTGATCCAGTTTTGCTGATGTTAACGTGGACCCCTATGACTCATCAAGAATTGTCTGTTTTTGGATTCTTCGTTCACTGTGGAGGCATGAGAGAAAAACAAAGTGTTCTCGACAGATTAAACGTAACACACAGATGATCGTCTGAGGGGTGAAATGTTCCTTTAATTAATCCACGTGATCCACGGTGAACATGTGACAAGACAAGATGGATGACGTTCTGTAATGAGAGCACAAATCAGTATTCTTTTACTCCATGACACCTCCTGGGCGAAATTAAATCTGTAATTAGCTGAGTGTTTGAATTAGGAGCAATCTGATCAAAGATAACGAGACTGAATCCTGGAAATTATTTAATGTACATCAGGTCCGTTCAGCGTCGTCACACGTCTGATTAGATCAGCTCCAAGGTTTGGACCCACAAAGACCTCGAGTTCAGGCTCAGTCCTCTGATGTAGTGACGTTTAACACCACTCTTAGAAGTTCTTATTTTTAGTTTTTTTGTTTTTGATGTGGACGTTTTTGGATTTGAAACCATCGAACACAGACTCCAGACGGACCCCGAGCTGACAGACACAACATCTGTATTTTATTAACGCAGCTGTGTGATGATAAAAACTGTCGTCGACGTTACAGAGTTAAAAAGAAAGAGAAGAAGAATCACAGGATCCCAGCTTTGACTTTTTACTTTTGTTTAAAACAAAAAACTGCGACTCACAAACTGGAAGTGACTTGAAAACCTCGTGAAGAAACAACAGAGACGATTTTAAAGGGAAACTGGAATAAAAACTGAGGGAAGCGTCCTGATGGGATCCAGATGTGTTTTCAGTTTGTTGATGTTGAAGTTTTTCTCCCTCTGTGCTCCTGAAGCCTTAAAATCTGACTGTATGTAACTTTAATGTTTCTTCTTTCATGTCATGTAAAACATTTTAAACAACCAGCTGAGGCTTCCAAAGATCAGTCATTAAATCTGCAGAGACGTCCGACAGTTCGAGAGCAGAGACGCCGAAATCAGTCAACATGATCAGAGCTGCAACTGAAAAAAAAATCATCTGTAAAATATCAAAAATAACAACAGACGTCCGTCACAAGTTCCCACAGCTCAGAGTCAGTCAATATTTAACTTAGATTAATCAGCTCATTTGTTTTCTTTGCTTAATAAATAAATAAATTTAATGCATAAAATTTAAATGATCACTTCAACTGAAGGAAAATGTGTAAACTGTTTATTATCTTAAATTCTTAAATGAGCTTCAATTTAAAAAAAAAAAACAATTTCAACAATTTTGAAAATAAAGAGTTTTAAAAAATATGTTAAAATTAGTTAAAGTGAAAGATTTTGATGTTTGGAAAATAATATTTTGAAGGGAAAAAAATCCTAATTTTTGAAGATTAAAGCTGTGATTTTTAGGAAGAGTCAATAAAAAAAATTTAATTTTACAAATAAAAAAGTAAAATTCTTTGTAATGTGAAAAAGAAATTACAAAATCACACATAATATTGTGGGGATTAAATATCAATAGTACTCACACTTAACTGTAAAATTTCTAATTTTTCATCAAAATATTACAATTTCGTCATTGAATTCTACTCAGAATTTTGTCATTTAAAACATCAAATTTTTTTTCTCTGAAAATTGGGAATTTTCTTTTCTCTAAATCTGAAGATTCGTCCCTCAAAAAAATGTTTATAGTTTGGGAACTTGTGATGAGTTTTTTCACTATTTTTGGACATTTCAAAAAAACAATTTTTAGAGAAAATAATCAATCGTTTGCAGCTTGTGATGAAAATAACTAAGTCGCAAGCCTGATGCTATTACTCAAGAAATTACTTAAATTATTCGCTATAATTTTTAAAGATACTAAAATGTTAGAAATTGTCAAAATCTGTCCTGGTAATGTAAAAAATGGAACCATAATGCATTCACTTTAGAAAAAAATATATATGTGTCTTGTTTTTCTAAATTAATGAGATTATCTCAGAATTATGAGAAAAGTTTAAATGAAAAACAGTTGTGCTTATTTTTCTGAATTAAAAACATTATTATCTCATCAGTTCAGAAAAACAAAGCATTTTATTTCTGTAGTGATGACATTTTGCTTCCATTGTAAATTTAATTTTTGTGTTTCTTTTAACACAAGTTAGCAACATTAAAAATATCTAAATGCAAAATTGTTGTAAATACATTTGAAATTTAGAAATTTATGGACCAAGAAAAATCAAACTGAACCATTTAAGACAAATTACCAGAGAACTTTCTTTACGTAAAACAACAGTACAGCAACTAATAATTAGATTTATTGTTTATCACTCTAATTGTTTCAACAGGTATTTATTAAATTTATACAAATGTCCAAACTTAGTGAAAATCTCAAAGTAAGGTTGAGTGTTAGAGCTGCTGTGAGGGACAAAATATTGATAATGATTTATTGAAATTAAATTTGGGATCAATCAGGAAGTGAATTTGAAACAGCTCTGATTTTGATGAAGATTTTGGCGTGTGGTGTTTTCATGATTTAACGGTCGAGAGGCTGAGCGATCACAGGAGGAGTTCAGACAGCTGTTGTTGTTGTTATTGATCAGTTATTATCAGTGATTGATTTGCACTCAGAGACGAAGCCATCCTCGATCAAAGTGTTTTTCTCTGTGTCGTATTTAAACAGTGAAATATTCCACAGGGCACTTTTTCCTGTCAGCGAGACGACTCGCTCGTCTCCTCAGTGTTATTGATGATGAGGATGACGATGACGATGATGTAGTTTGTAGTTTCTCCAGCTGAATGTATCCACGCTGATCAATAGCAAAGACTGCTTTAACTGAGAAACGTTTGATATGAGCAAAACGACAGTTTGCACTGTAAAACGCTTTTAGAACCTTTTTGAAACGTTTGTTAAAAACTTTTTGTTGTTCATCGGTTTAACGCTCATCATGGCTTTTGTACACGGACACAGTTAATGTGCATGTTACCATCAGACTTCTGTTGCTTAGTTTACAAACGTATGTACATTTTACTGTATTTATTTATTGAAATACACATTACCAGAAAAACAGACGCGTGTTGGTTTGGTTTTTTTCTGCATCATGTTGGTCGATGCTTCGGTTCGATCCAGAGAACGTAAAAGACAATTACAGATTTCTATTCTACAAAATATTCTGGATTTCTCCTCATACACAAGAAAAATCAAAATATTTCTGTGAATTTCACTGATCCTGTTCTCCAGAAGATGAACCTTAAAATTTTTGAAAAACTGATAACTTTATGACTTGATCTTTCCTCTGGTGCCACTTCAGGACAAACTTTACGTTTTTAACTCCACCACTGGTGCCACTTAAAATAAATGAGATTTTTTGTGTGGTAATATTTTGACCCAAGACCTCCCCCCATGGATCAGCGGGTGTTTTAATTTATTTTACTAAACAGTAAACAGCAGTGTTTGCCTGATGACATCAGCTGAATGTTGCGTCCCTAGAAATCTGAAAGGTTTGTGACATCAGCTCATTTTTTAATTTGCTAGACAAACTTTACAAATTCATTTAATCCAGAAATTGTTCCATTAATCAAGTCAAATGACAAAAAATGTATAAACAATCTTCATCATCCTCAATTTTTGACTGTAACTGTAAAAAATTCAATAAAAACTTTTAGTTAGAAGAACACAACAAAATTTACACAAAAATGTCATTAAATTCAAGCTAAATTATGTTGTGCTTTATTTCCCAAATTTATAATTTAAAATTTTAAAACAATGCTTTATTCTTAAATTATTCTTAAAATTTTATGATTTTATACTCAGATTTTGAAACTGTAACATTTTAAAAAATAAAATTTTGATCTTTTTTTTTTGAGAATTGATGATCTGACAAAACTGTACAATTACACAAAAAATTAACTGCAATATAAAGAGAAAAACACCCATTATATGAAAATAAGATTATAAGTTTACTTATATTATTTTTTATGGACTTTGATCATCAGGATGTGTCTGTGTATGTTCAACACTTTTCTATTACTATTAATTAATTTTGCTTTATTACTAATATTATCACTTTTCTTTATGATCTGAAAATTACACTTTGTACAGTTTCAACATTTTGTCTGAGATGGAGTGAAACACTGAAACTATGGTACCTGAACACTGCTGGTGGGACGCAGGCTCCCTCTGGTGGTACTCTAATACATTTCTGTAAATTTAAACATATCTGCTGTCAAAATACTTCACTTCAAATTAATAAACTAAACTATGAGATGACTGAAATGAAATTTAAATAAGTTTCCTGTTAAATAAATAAAAGGACACATCTTACCTGAGACAAACAGGCAGACGTTTTTAATTTATTTATTTATTTTTGTTTATCATAGTATTTTTTTTTTTTTTATAACAGGTGGAGACTTGATGCTGGTGTCTGACTGAGAAGAATTTTTTTCATTTTTAAAATGAGACTAAAGCAACATCCCAAATCCATCCTACACACTAACTGTATACAGTATGTGCCTCATACTGATTAATGTGGTTTTAGAGGTGAATCTTGAATATGAAGCTGAGACTTAAAATGAAACAGAAAATTAAATTTTAATGACTCCATGATCTTCCCTGTAGCTTTCAGGACAATTTTTTTGATTAGATTTTTAACTGCACGACTGTGAAACTAAAAACAGACGTTTAACACTGAAATTTGAATTCTGTAGTAATATTTTGAGGAGAAGAGGAGTTTTAGAAAAATAAAGTCATGATTTTTACGTAGAATTCTCAATCTGACGAGACTGTATGGTTATGAGAAAAAGCCCTGAGTGGTTAATAAAGATTCTTGAACTTTGAACTTGAAAGTAACTTAACTTTTCTAAGAATTTTGACGATTTACCAGATTTTGTTCCTAAAATCTCCTCAGTTCAGACCTGATGTTTTAAACTCATATTTAAGTTTTTAAATTTAAATTTTTTAATTAAATTTTTAACTCAGCTACTGTGAAACTAAAAATAGAAACATTTAACACTGAAATTTTAATGATGTATAAAATTTTAAGAAGTTTTAAAAGAATAAAGTTCTGAATCTGACAAGACTGTGACGTTAAGAGAAAAAGTTACTCAACATTTAGATTTACCCGATGTTGTTCCTAAAATCTTCCCCTCAGTTCACCGCTGATGTTTTAAACTCATATTTCAGTGTCTAAACACCAGCAGTGACGTGAGAACAATATTTTTGTGGGTGAATCTTGAATCTTTGAAATGGAGCTGAACGTCAGAGTGAAACACAGAAAATGAAGCAGCAGCAGACGTTGTTGTTTGTTTCCTTTTTATTCCCCAATAAATGTCTTTACAAATGTTCTCAGACGATGACAGCATGCCTCATCTCGAAGGCCGAGCCGAAGGCCACACAAAGGACACTTGGAAAACAACAGAGTCCATGTTTACAGAAAATAAAAAGAACGGGTCTGTTTCACACTTCCCTTCCACACCGTTTTCAGAAGCTCTGCGGGGGGAAACATTCACACGAGGTTCAATCAGTGAGAGTACAAATCCTGCCGACACAATAAATAGTTTCCAGAGCACAAAAACACTCAGCAGACGCACTACATCCTCGACACGTTCATTAAAAAAAAAAAAAATTAACTGTTACTGCGAGTATTTAATTTGTAAAACCAAATCGACTGGACCTTTTTATTTGGAGGCTCCCCCCAAAATAACTCAGTGGTAAGAATTCGTCTGGATTCACACTTTCAGTCACTCGACGACCAAATTAAAACAGTAGAGTTAAACAGCGAGACCGATAAGATAACGTAACGTTGTGTTCCTCGAATAAAACAGCAGCAGCAGCAGCGTCGGACTGGGAGGAATGTAGAAGACGACCTGCTTCTGATATTTGTGATTCAAAATTCACAGTATGACGACCAATTTGCTGTGGGAGAGAAAGGTGGCTGACCAGGACGACTTAGTACAAATGTGTGTGTGAGTGTGAGTGTGTGTGAGTGAGTGTGAGTGTGTGTGAGTGAGTGTGTGGGGGTAAAACCGGCGTGATGAGGTCGATGAGTCTGGAGGGTCTGAGGGGAGGGAGGGAGGGAGGGAGGGTTCAGCATTTCTTCTCCCCCAGGATCTTGTGGAGCTCGTCGGCGTCCTCGGTGGTCTTGACCCGGATCAGGAGGGGGACGGGGCTGGTGGGGTTCTTGTCGTCGACGGGCGGGTTGGGGACGCACACCACCATCACGTTGTTCTTACCCAGTCGAGAGCACGGCATGGACGACTGCACCATGATGTTCAGCAGGATGTTTCCTGAAACACAAAGAGTGTCAGTCAGCATTTTAACATCGCTTTACAGCAGTGGTGCCCAACTCATGGGCCGCGGTCTAAAAGTGGGTCATAGATCCACTCTGAATGGACCACAAGTGACTCACAAACGTGTCAAGATTGTAAAAGTACAGCAATTTTGCTGCTGTAGAGTGACTAACAGACAGCCCTTTGACAGAGACAGCAATCCAGCTCAACAACATGGCCGCTGAATATATTTAACTGTGTGGACCTTCAACTAACCACTAAGGAGAAATCTGGATCTTAGAGTACCTTTATTAGCTATTACAGGAATAAGTCACACAAAAAATGACCATTTGTATATCAATTATTCACCACGTGTTGCGTCGAATGTATCAAAAAAACTTTGTTTTTCTCTCCATTGTGAACGAAGAATCCAAAAACAGAGAAAGGTCTAGATTAATTAAAGTCATACGGGTCCACGTTTGACAACAGACAATAGTCCAGTTTAATCCCAGTCTCATTTATCCCGTCATATGATCAGTACATTATAAACACACAGCACTTTCCGACGGGGAACTGAATTAAAAGTGAAACTTCTCTATGCTCTCTACAGAGCCAGACTCCATTGACAAAAACAGTGATTTTAGCTCACTGAACACAGGAGCTGCTGGTCTACTGCTGCCTCCATCAGATCGGTAGTTTGTGTTATTGTGCGACTTTGGTGAATCTGAACTAACCCGTAAAAACACCAAAGTCACACGATAACACAAACTACCGATCTGATGAAGGCAGCAGTAGACCAGCAGCTCCTGTGTTCAGTGATGTAAAAATACTGTTTTTGTCAATGGAGTCTGGCTTTAAAGAGAGGGTAGATAAGTTTCACTTTTAGTTCAGTTTAATCCTTTGAAACTTAAAGTGACATCACTTTTCTTGTTCTGCTTTCAGATGCCTTTCACAATATTTGAACCTTTGATCCCAGAATCAACTGCAATTGGTTCTTTCAAAAAAAAGTCCCACAAATTGCAAAAAAAATAAATAAATAAATAATAATAGATTTAGAAAATTATTCTTTTTTCTTCTTCTTTAAGGTCATTTCCTTGTTTGTTTATTTGTTTTTAACTGCCTTCTTGCCATGTGTTTGAAAGAAATCATGCCAATCTGCTCAGGTTTCAAAGGGTTAAACAGTGAGATTTAAATAGAAATGCATGTGTTTGGGAAGTACTGAGCATACGCCTGGATAAATGAGACTTGGATTATACTGCAAGAGTTGTGTGAGAGATTGTAAACAAATGTTTTGATACAGTTTTTCTGTTGTCAAACGTGCATCAAGAATTTTTTTGATTCTTCGTTCACTGTGGAGGCAAGCGAGAAATACAAATTTTTCTTCATTAATTCAACGCAACACAGGATGAGTTGTACAAATGATCATTTGAGTTCTGAAGTATTTCTTTAATCTGTCTTTATTTTATCATGGTTTAGAGTTTTGGTTTAGGGTTTATAGGGTTTATTGATAATTGTTTAGTCTTTAAAATGGTAACAAATGATACAGAATGGCCATCTTAATTTTACAACTTTAACTCCTTTTAGATCTTGAAGTCCCAGCAGAAGGTAAGATTAAAGTCTGGGCTGCAATTAACACTTCTTTTAATATAAATTAATGTTTAATTTATAAATAATTTACTTTTGAAAATGTTAAAAAGTGGAGAAAAATGCCTTTTACAGTTTCCAAAACTCAAGTGTGTATTTAGTTTCTTATCCTGAGGCAGAAAATTCCACAAATTATGTGACCAGAGAAACTGAAACCAGCTAATATTTGATCAGGATTAATGAATTAATATCAAAATTATAATTCTGTCAATCGACCGATCGATTAGTCAACTATCCAGTTTGAGTAACAGACTGAGTCCTCTTCCCTTCAGCTGCTGTTTTACTGCCGATCAAACACACCAGAGATTCAACAAGTTGACTGAGGCGTTTATCTTAAAACATTTTTTCAAGTGTTAGTCATTTGTTTGAATAATTGATTATTCATTTCGTCTATAAAATGTCTCCAACTTGTCTAAGTGAAAACTCTTTCCTCCCGATCTGTCAGGTCTGCTTCTTTTTCTCTTTTAATAACCAAACTATAAAAACAGCAATAATCACCTCGACTGCAATCAACAGTAGATTAACCTGAGCAGCGTTACCGCGGCAACCTCACTGTATTCCTGCTGCTCTATGTGAAGTCACTCAGCAGAAAGCTCAGGTTAGAAAACACTGAACCTGCTCTGTATTTACTCTGATTTATTCATGCTGCTGTGTTAAACTTCTGATCATTTATATTTTAACACGCTGACGCCGTCACAGCGAGGCCTGGTGTCTGACAGGAAGCAGCAGTTCCTGCGTCTGACCAGCAGGTGGAGCTGTTTGATCACCGCTCAGCTGATGGGAAACATCAGTTTCCTCTCTGCTCCGAGTCTCAGAGTTCACACTCTGAATATTTATGTGTATTTAAATGATTCAGCACCTTCAGGTTAAAAACAACACTTTGTGCAGGACAAGGACGGCGTGCAGAGAGAACATTTTTCTTATCTGCTGCTGAGCTTCGACAGTTTGTCTCTGTTAGCTGAGTATCTCAGGATGTCTGAAGGCATCACCTGGTGCTCTTTATCACCATTTTCTGACATTTTAAAGCCCGAATTATTCAGCGAGAACAACATCAGCGGCAACTCTAGTGTGCATTTAAGAAGTGTAGAAGAAGGGGGGAAAGAAAAAGTACAGGACAGCCCTTTATCAGCCTTGACAGGAAGGTGAGTGGATAAATGAGACACACCTGTGAGCAGAGGGGGAGGGGAGGAGCTAAGAGAGGCAGAGAGGAGGAGGAGGACAGACAGGAGGAGTGAAGGAGGAGAAAAGTTCAAGTTTACTGCAGTTTCTAGACAAAGAAAAAAGACGAACAGGATGATTTCCTGGGTGACAACATGCTGCTGATACCTGGAGCATGCTCAGGTGAATCTACCTGTCTGACCTGCCACATGCAGCTGAGGACTTCCTGCTCTTTGTTTGATCCTCACCAGTACAGATAAGTTCCTCTTCCTACGACTGCTGATTTACTAAAGAGGTTTTGCACAGCTAAACATGTTTTTGAGCTGAACACTAACTGATATGACTGAACTGTGATGAAACACCTCACTGTTGGAGATAATTAAACTTGATTATCTATTTTTTCTTACCATCAAACCTTCCTGAAATGTCACCTAGGTTTATGGTGTGATGGTATTTGTGTGCAGCGGCGTATGATTGATGGTATTAAAAATCATATCGACTGGATTTCTAAATCCCTCGTATACCACGATACCGCCAGAGCCTTCTGACAATATTTATTTCTTACCACATTTATTTAAAAAAAATCAACATTTCATGGGTTAAAAATGTCTCAACACACCATCACACTGACACTAACAAAGAGTCGACCTGCTAGGGCCAATCTACATCATGAAATTTATATAAAAGAAGAATGTTAACGCCCTCTAATCAACGCCTGCCTCTCACTTCTACATCTGACCTGGTCGACTGAAATTCGCCCTTCTCTTATATCAATCTACCTGGCAGCTCGTTGTGTCTCTGGTGTTTTTCCTGAGGCTAGTATATTTTGTTTATTCTTTGCAAAGGGAGTGCTTTTGCTCGTTGAAAACACTTCTATCTTGTATATTTTGACTGATATTCAATACTACTGTTTCTATCAATCAATCAATTTTATTTATAAAGCCCAATATCACAAATCACAATTTGCCTCAGAGGCTTTACAGCACACGACATCTCTCTGTCCTTTGGACCCTCACAGCGGATAAGGAAAAACTCCCCAAAAAAAACCTTTAACGGGGAAAGAAATCTCAGGAAGAGCGACTGAAAATGGGCCCAGTGCGTGACCCTGACCTGGGGAACCCACTGGTTGTTACTGGTTTAAGCGTTACTGTAGTTTGACGCACTCTCTGGCACAGGAATTTTCTTCAGGATAAATAAAGTTCTACTGAACTGAACTGGCACGCACATACTTTTCCCACTGAATGTCCGCGGAGAGCTGCGGTCACGTGGACGTTGAGTCGCGGATGCACACGCAGTTCAGTACAACTGACAGTCTGCTTTGGCCCCCAGCAGTGAGGGCGGGGAGGTGAGCTTACCGTCCTACTACAGAGAAACATTGGGTCAAGGTGAAACTAATGAGAAGCAGCTGGGTCTGGACTGAACGCCTGTTGAATATCCAACTTTAAGTTAACTTCACTGTGGCTGGCTTGACCATAGTGTTTTGGACAAAGAGATTGGAGCATGTTTTGTCAGCGCGCTTGCTATGCGCACAGCCCACGTGGTATGGTATGGTCTATGCAGATCCTCATAGATACGAATGGATGGAACATTTACGTCACACCTACGCGGAAACTGTGAATTGGATCTTTGACTATAAATGCCAGCAGAGTGACGAGGCCCTCACTCTGTATGCTGCCAGTTTGGTCTTTTTCACCTGGTTGCCAAGGGTTAGAAAAAGTCCAGCTTTGGGTAAAACGCTGCACTTAACACTTTTACCCAGGGGCGGGACAAATACCACAAAGACCAACTGTCACATCTTACGTGACAGGAGGAATGATCACTGTTGGCCACATAAACAGGTGTGTCTGTCTTCGACACCTACGTGCTTCAGCCTTCATGTCACTCAGAGCAGGCACTCTACCTTGTGCCGACTTTTAACTCCCGACATGTTTAGTTCTGATCTTCTGAGTGGTGCTAACGTCAAACCAACGCCTCCTGAAATTTGAGTTTTGTTTCTTTTTTGTTTTTACCCAGATTGGTGTCGGCGCGAATGATCATCTGAGTTTTTCCGTCTTCTATGTTTTTGAGGTGCAGAGTTCCCACTCCCTTCTCTTTGAACTCGGAGTCCTTCTTGTAGAACAGTTTACACCTGAAACAGAAACACAAGTTAACGTTTATAAAAACCTTACAACATCACAGTTTATGAAAATATATTCATAATATATGCCTGCTTGAAGAACCGAAATCACTTTGGTTGATCTGACTAAGACATAATAAACCTGTAATGATGGACTGATTTGTTTTTAACACCTTAAAGAACATTTAATAATCAACGGTGAGACGTACTTCTTTGAGTAGAAGGCATCGTCCTCTTTCACCTCTTTGACCTCTGGTTTGGGCGGCTCCTCCGACTCCTCGTCTCCGTTCTCGTCTACAAAAAGAAAAATGACATTTCATTTAATGATTTTGATCACATTTTTCAACAAAAAGATCGAAACAAGACGATCAGACAGTCAGGAGTCACGTGACTTTAACTGTCTTCAAAATCTAAATGTAAAAAACTAAAGAAGTTGAATTTTAGATATTTAGGACTGGAGCTGAAACGATTAATCGATCCAGGTCATTAATCAGCATTTGTTTTGATCATTTTTAAGCAAAAATCCCACAACTTGGTTGTGACTTCACAAATATGATTGTATCTTTAAAATATCTTTAAGTTTTGGACTTATTTAAAAATGGTAGATAAACAGATAATAAAAATAATCATTATTTGCAGCCTTAGTTTACACGACACCTTCCTTAATCACCTTAAAATCAGATGACTGTGGACAATAGCTACATGACAACAAGTGACTTCATTACTAGATTTATATTTATTCACAATTAAACCAAACCAAACCAAAGAGATCCTGTTTTATTTGACAGTCGAGTGAATATCGTTAGAGGAGTTGTTCACTCCTTTAGGACCGTCAGGCTGCCACGATTAATCAATTAGTTGTCAACTATTAATCACCAACTAATTTGACAATTGATTAATCAGTTTGAGTAATTTTTTAAGTTTCAAAATCTTAAACATGGATATTTTGCAGTTTCTTTCCTCCTCTGTGACAGTAAACTGAAAATCTTTAGGTTGTGGACAAGACACAACATTTGAGGACATAATTTTGGGCTTTGACAAACACTGATCAATATTTTTTTAGCCATTTCCTGTCATTTTACAAACCAAAAACCTAATCAGTTAATAGAGAAAATAATGGACACATTAATCAACAATTAAACTAATCATTAGTTGCAGCGCTTCAGGACAGACAGACATATAATAGACGTAATATAGAGAGCTTAGAAAGTGATGCTGGTGTAATCCCTCCTGACTGTATTTAACTGACAGCTTCACAGAGCTTCAGTTTAAGTATCACTGTGCAGGACTGTTGACACAAAGTCATCTACAAGGAATAAAGGATCTTATTCTCTCCATTAAAAGTAATATTTCTTAAGCCAGATTACACAGCTGGAGCTGAAGTTAGTCGATTAATCGAAGCCTCGAGGATCAACAGAAAATGACTGGCAAACATCCCGATAACTGAGCAACTGTTTGAGTGATTTTTTTTTAAGTTCCCTAAATCAATCCGTCCCATCTTCTTAATTAAATAAACTGACGTTATTTTTCACACTGATTGAGATTGATTAGCTGATTGACCGGAAATATATCAGCATCATTTGAAAAATGCAATGGGATCAGAACTGCTGTTCAAATTAAACAAGTTTTAAAAGGAAGTCATCTTTTAACTGCTTCTATGCTACAGTTCATGGATTTTACACCACCCAGACTACGTCATGTTTGACCGCCATGTTCACATAAAACCTAACAAACCTCATTCCCCACAGTGATTAGAAGCAGAGCGGACATAATCAGATCATTAATCGATTAGTCGACCATCCAAATATTTGTTTAAGAAGTCTGGTTTGGCTGGTTTCAGTCTCTTGAACGTGACGATCTCCTGTTTTAACTTAACGTCTTTTAAAAAATGAGACATTGGAGACGTCTCTTTGGACTCTAAGAACCTAGAATATCATGGCATATTTTTGAACTTCTGTCGGACATTTAATAAACTAAACAACCACCTGCAGTAAGTGATTATTTTTATTATCTGACAGTTACTGTCTTGATTAATTAGGTAGTGAAAGCGGGCATCACAACTTTCCAGAGCCAAAAGTGACGTCATGAAACTGATAAGTATGTGCAACGTACAGCCTGAAACCAGAAATATGTAACATTTACTGTCATGTGTTAGAAAAATAAGCTGCAAATCTTCATATTTAAGAAGCTGGAACCAGCCGATATTTGAATGATTCATTGATTATCAGAATAGTTAATGATTGATGTTTCTTTGGTCGACTAATCGTTGCAGCTTTAAATCAATAATCAACAGACTTTCTTGATAATAAAATGGTTAATTAGTCCTTTATGCTTCCTGTGACACCGGCTGAAGAAAAAAAATGTCTGTTATAAATATAAAAATTACAGATTTAAGTCTCAGCTTTTTCTCTATGTTTATGGGCATTATTATATTTTTGTGGCGGTGTACCTGCAGGCCGAGCGTCTTCGGTCTTCGTCCCGCTGAAGGACAGCGGTGCAGCAGATCCAGGAGCTCCAAACAGGGAGGTCTGGCTGGAGGAGGCGCTGGAGGAGAAGGAGAAGCTGGGGGTAGATGTTTTGGACCCTAAGGAGCCGAGGACAGAGCTGTCCACCTTCTGACCGAAGTTAAACGTGACGCCAGCGTTGATCGGAGCGGCAGTGGCGGCACTTTTGTCCCGGGTCGAGTCTTCTGTCGTGTTTTTGCCAAAGGAGAACAAAGCGGTGGTGGCTGGAGCCGCCGAGCTGCTTCTGCTGCCGGAGGAGGAAGATGAGGGAGGAGGAGGAGGAGGGGTGGCTGTGGTTGGCAGCATCCCTCCCTGCTTCTTCTCCTCGGAGCCTCCGTCAGCAGATCCGGCTCCATACTGGCGCTCGATGCTGGCCAGGTGCCGCTCGTAATCCCTGAAGATGGGGTTGAGATCACACAGAGGGTTGTCGTTCACGTGCTTGGTGATCCAGTCCCGCACCGAGCAGTTGAGAGCGGTGAGCTGCCGGCTGTACTCCTTGTTGCCGACACTGCTGCTGCTGCTGCTGCAGGAGCTCGAGCTTTGAGTCGGGCTCGGGGTGGAGCCATTGGTCTGCTTGGCGGTGATGTCAGCGGTGGGCTTGGCGGAGGTGGGGCCGTTGAATGTTAGACCTGAGATGATGAAGGGAGAAATGTTAGTGTGACGGCAGCTGGATGAGGCTGAGAGGAGGAGAGACGAGGAGCACCCCCTCCCCCCTCTGCAGCCCCCCGTCCTGCCCTGCAGCGACACGACGACATGAAATGAAAGAGCAGCCAGACACAAACACACAGACCCCCCCCCTGCTGATTCAGCTCCATTACACCCCAACACAGAACCAAGAAAGCTCCACAATGGAGCACATTTTCAACTCCATTACATGTCAACAGTCGACTGAAACCGGCCAGCAGAGAGCGAGAGGCGTTATATAAGTCAGAGGAAATTAAAACGATGTAAAATCAGGTCACAAACCCGTTTAAAGAAACGCAGAAACAGCTGCTCTGCTGCATACAACCATACAGGACGATAATTATAGATTTCTAATCAGGTTATCTGTCACATTAAAATCATAAAATGCAATTAAATTTAAATGTTACATATCAGTCAACAAACTGTACGTGTGGATGCACAATATGTGATTACTGTGATGATGGAATTTCAGCTTATAACACAAGATAATACTACAGTAGACGATGCCGAGGGCTTCAATTAAACATTAATCAGTCTCAGTTGTTCTTAGATGCTTTTCAATAAGCAGAGACGGTGTGGCGTTAATTAGCCGAAATATTTAAACAAAGTACAAAGGTTATATTTGTTACGTGCACATTTGCAATAATTAAATCTATTCTTTACTCCCAGAGCATAAAAGCTCTGAAGATATAGCTTAAAAACTGCAGCCTTTGTTGTTATCCTTATTTTTATTATTAAATTATTAGCTACTTTATTATCTGCTATTATATCGGTATCAATCACAACAGGTAATTATTAGTTAATGTTATCATCCCTGAGCTAGAGTTTGCATATCTTGAGAGAATTAAATTGAAATTAAATGTATGGATTAGAGATCTTGTGCATCATCGGACCCTAAAATAAATCGTTATGCTACAAGACTAAACTTTAATATGTATAGATGTATTGGGACGGGATCTGTTAAATGATTTAAACCATATTTCAAACTGTATTTCGTATAATGTAAAGAACTAATTTTTTTTTTTATTGCTTTTTAAATCTAAAAAATTTCACTTGTGCTGAACGTCATAATAAAAAAAAAAAAACAGTGAATACAGTATAAAATTTAGAGCACAAAAATACATCTTTATCTTTACATAATTTAACCTTTGTTCAACATCACATTTATTTATTTTTTACCAGAAAAACCTCTTGAGATTAAAAATCTCTTGTTCTCAAAACAACCTTTTTTTTCTTTTTTCCTTTTTTTTAAAAGTAGTTTTAAATAGTGACTTTATTTATACCTAAAAAGAAAAGATTTTATTTTACATCATTATTAATTAACATTATTTATGCTAACATCCTCCTTTACCTGTAGAAAAAAAAAATCTTGGCAGAATGGCGCTGATGTGTTGGTGCACATTATTTAGTTTTGTTTATTCAGGGTTTATCTACTGTACCTGACTACCTGTATGAACAACAGGAAAACAACTCCTGTGGAATTATTTCCCTCTTTTCACTCGAGCCAGACGTGGCCTCACCTTGAAACAACAAACCTGCACTCATTAGTTATTGTTCCCGGGGACTTTAACAAATGGTAAACTAAGCCATGACCAGGCTTGGGCAGTATGACAGTATTACAGTATAACAGGGTATTCAGAAATCCCGTCATAAATACAGGTGCTTCTCTTTATTATTGAACTCACTGTGTGCACAGCAAGCACCACCAAAGGTCAGTCTCTGGTCTCTACTGTGAAACAGGCAGCAAGACATAGCGACACCAAGTGGTGGAGGAGTAACGCTGGGCCATACTGGCTGCACGAGCGTAGCGAAACCTCTTTTTTTGGGCACGCATACGGTGCAAAGGACTGCTAATAGCCATCCAGCAACAACTGAGAGAGGCCGTGGGGAAAAACAGCATGATTTTCTGCATCTAAGTGAATTAAGGGCTCATTTTGATCGTTTTTGATTAACTAACTAGCTAGCTAGATGAGTAACAGGAGCCACCCTCATGAAAAGGCTGGTGTTATGATATCTGTGCATATCCATCTTGATAGTTAAGTCTTTCATAATGTTTAAAAGACCAGACATGTCGGCATTTTGTTTTGGGCATGCATCTCTAACCCAAAACTCCAGACTCTTGGCTAGTTGGTTTGTATACAACTCACAGAGCTGACTGTAACCAGACAAGAGGACGTGTGTTGCCAACTGCGGTTAAAAACCTTAACTGAGACGCACATTCAATATACGCTGTATGCATGTCAAAGAGTGCTCCTAAAACCAGAATAATTTCGGCATATTGCACTTGTCTTAACTGGAAAATGCTACACAATATGCTGTTTACATGACCTGTAGTAAATTCAGAGTATTGTCATATTCTGAATAACAGTCCTTTATAAGCGTGCATGTAAACACAGTTAATGGTAAACTAAAACCAGCAGTGCCTGTGACGTTGTCCCCACTGGTACACTCTGACCACATCACACTCCACCTGATCCCCACAGTCAGACAGTCAGAAATTCAGCTCTCCATAAACACACACACACATTATTAGTCTTGCTATCCTCTGCTGGTTAGTCACTGCAGACAACATGACCACCACTGAGTTCTCTCTTAGTCAGTGACGTATAATGTGATTTCAGCGAGTCATGGTCACAGTAGCTGCAGCTGAACAGACCTGCTGTGGTTGTTCTGCCTGTCTGACGCTAGAAAGAATCTCCCTCATGGCTAACAACAATCAGTCTGGTGATACAGGCAGAAACACACCTTTAATACCCTTCTTCTACCAAAATTAGTGTGTACGCAGGTTTTTTAAACACGGGTAAACCACTAAAAATAAGCTATAGACTCCTTTTCCATTGCCAGTAGACCAGAGGTGTGTGCACAGCTCTGCAGCAGGCGAACACGCCTTCCTGTGTGTGTGTGGGGTTTTAGTTATTGTTTTGGTGAATCACATTCAGCGTCACGGACATCATGAGCATGGAGGCCTGTGACAACTTTATGGGGGTTGCTTTTAATATATCTGCTACTTATTTAGTTTCTCTTTCAAACTCGGTGCAGACTCATTTGGATTGATGTTTGAGCGCTGCTTGGGCGGAGGTGGACGGTATTTTGTGGTGGCGGGTCATCGCATCTGGCCAATAAAGGAGCTAAAATTAGCGTGTTCACCTGGGTGTTGTGTTGATAAATACCTCTGACTACTGCAGAGTCATTTGTCCCGGGTGTTAATGCTGATTAAAAAGCAACATATTAGCTGTTTTTTTGCGTAGCAGGAAAGGAGCTAAATGTTCTGTCCGTTAAATATCAGCCAGTTCATTCACATCAAAGGCCAACAGTTGTCTCCTCACCAGGTGTAGCAGTGGATGTTGCAGCAGGTGCTGAGAAACCTCCGAATGACGGAGTGATGCTGTTTCCGTTGGTCAGACCGCTCAGGCCCTTGAAGCCTCCTCCGTTCCCAAAACCAGAGAACGCTGTTGGAGCTGAGCCTCCGCTCGCTGCCGGCGTGGTCAAAGAAAACCCTTTAAAACCTTTGAAGGTTCCACTTCCCTCGCCCTGAAACAAGAGAGGACATTTAGAAATCAACAAAACACTGCGTGGGGTCGATAATGAGAGCCGAGGCAGAAAAGAGGAATCTACGTCGTCGAGTCTTTACACAATCTTTGTTTCACAAGCTGATGTGAAACTCTGTGAAACAGTTGAAATACACACTCATTTAGGGTTTTACCTCTGTTCCAATATTTCTGCGTTTGGCCTTCTTAATCGCCCGGTTCTTCAACACATCCTCACTCGCAACTGAAAACGTCCCGGCCTGATGAAGGACAACATGTTGTCTGGGTTAGATTTACAAGTTAAAGCATCAACATCGTCCTGAATCCTAATCTTTATTTATGGTTTTAAATCATCATAGTTTTTATTAAGTTTTAAAACAAAAAATGCTGTAAACTGTGGGGAAATTCTGAGGATTTGGAGATGTTATAACACATGTAACACATCCATAAAGATCAGGAAAATGCTCATTTAAAATAAAATACAATATTAAGTTACAATACATCATTAACATTACCGTCCACCACAGCTTTCGTCTGAGTTAGTTAAATATTTCTGTGATTATTTGGGACTCACCTCCTCTCCCTCCTCCTCCTGATCCCAGTTCCTATCCGTTAGCTCTTTATCAGCGATCCTCTTCGCCATCCCACCTGCTCTGTGACACAGAAAGAGTACAGTAGCACAGTTAGCAGGTCATCAGCTTATCTAAGTAGTTCATCAGCTGGGTCAAACAGGACTGAACAAACCAGATGTTCACAAAATAAGCCAAATAAAGAGCGTTAAACAATGACACAGCATGTAAGAGACACAGCTGTAATGAGTATTTCCATTTTATGCCACTTTAGACTTCTACATTTAAAAAGGGGAGTATTGTACTTGCTAAATACTCTAGTAAAGCACAAGTACCTCCCTACTGTACTCAAGTACATTGTACTTCAACTACTTATGGTATCCCTCCAGATTATTCTTACAACACATTGGCAGGATGTGTGCTGTTGTCAAGCTGTGATTATTTTCATTATTAAATTATGAATTACTTTCACTTTCACTATGAATTAAAGTATTCCAGACTGACTATAGTCCATATGTCTCAGACAGTATTCTATTTTCCTTTATTTCTTATCTATAGCTTTTTTGTTGTTTTTGTGATTCATGTATCTTGACTGCTTTATCGGTCTGAATATTTTCTTGATTAATCACTTCATCCTTTAGTCTTTAAAAAATTGAGTAAAACTGTCTGTTAAAAGTTCCCAGAGCCCAAGTTTCAAGTTATTCATTCATCTTTAAGTTACTCATGTTCACAGTTACAGAGAAGCAGTCTTTCTTGGATCTTGGACCTCAGGCTCCTGTCACAATTTATTCATTAAATATGTATGAAAAGAACGTGATAATCAAAGACATGAACAGCACAGTAGTTAAAATATTGGGATAAATTATAACGTGTTTAAAACAGACATCAACATTTGTGGTAGACAGGTGTACAGTGATTGCTACGTGGATAAACTATTGTGAACAAGAATGGAAAAAAGCTGTATTGTAAGAACAATATATTTTGCCGATATCCAATATGCTGTGATGTAACAACTAATTTGGCCAATAACCGATAGATTTATCCACTTTTTCCCCTCCTAAGTTTAGTGATTGTCAAGTCTTTTCTGTAGTGGAATTAACATCATGTAATACAGGCGTACTCTGATGGATGGCCCACCAGCAGATGGGGAAATTAAACACGTTGCTTTTCCAATGGGTGTTAAAAGAGTAAGTAAAACTACTACAGTTTATTTTGTGATTTATGTGACTACCCTGTTTCCGTCTACATATTGTCTCAATTAAATGCTTTACTCATGAGTCATAAATGAAACTGGTGTAATAATGTCCTTTACAAGTTTCCAGAGACTCTGTGACACACTTTGATGTCTTGTTTTATACAATCAACAATTCAGAAATCAAATATATTCAGTTTAGAAGCACAGAAGTCTATTAAACAAACACATTTAGGCACATTTAAGAAACTTGGACCCTAAAATGTAGGACATTTGTGCATTAACCGGCTTACAGTTCATCTCACAGGAACATTAGTCATGGTATCAAATATATAGTTAAAGAACTGATAACTCGGCTCCAGATTATCTTTTCTTCCAGTCAACCTCACACACACTTCACACTTACACCATACAGAGTTTAAGTTAGGTAACAGTCACCTAGCATCATTTGGTTAGCTCTTCATCCAGGTTATTACATCACAATTTATGTGATTCGATTATCAACGTTTCAGTCAGATTAACGGTTAACCGGGTAAAATAATTAACTCTTAATTATACAGGTATTAAAAAGCCTCCTAATAAGTTCATTCCGGTGTCTACCATCCACCCTCAGGCTGCTAACCGGCAAGCTAACGGCGTTAAAGCTAACCGGGCCCCACACATTAGCAGCTAACGTCACGTTAAATACAGCCCGGATGCTAACGTTAGCTCCTCACACAGAAGCTGGTTTTAATTGTTATTTTTATTAAAATGTAAAGTCACCTTTTCTGGAATGTAAATTCCAACCTCTTCCTCTGAGTGATTCACGGACGGCTCCACGTAACGCAGACGGTTTCAGAGATGTTAGCTCACCACCTTCTCAGGTAAAGACCTCTGTGTTTTGAACGAGTCTCACGCCGCCATTTTACATAGCAATATCCGCATGGGTTCGCGCGCCCCACCTTCTTGGTCATGCGCAGCAGAGTCGGCGTTCCTTTTGCCATGGGAGTTGTAGTCCATTACGAATAACTTTTTATTCCACTTTATTAGCAAGCGTACAGAAATACTTTAAGTCTAGGGAGAGGTTTGGTGATTTATGGCATCATTTAAAATAGGTTTAAAATCTTGGGTTCTTTAAATATTAACAACCAATCACCAAACATGTTATTACACTGTTACTACAAATGTGTTTACATTAAACAATTATTTTTATTGGTCTGAAATAACTTAGATTGGCAGAGCAAATATTATTTAAAAAAAACAGTACAATAGTTTTTTCTTTTTTAAATATATTTTATTGGACAAATTGTACCTATAATTTTGACAATAACAATAACCATAGTGCAAAAAAAAAAAGAAGGAAAAAATTTTTTTTTTGTAGCCAGTACAGTTTTTATGGCCTTTTTATTGGTACGCAATTTAATAGTATTTATAAAATTTTCAAAATCTCTGTAAAACATGGTATGGAGGGGCTTTCGGTTTACACATTTACACTTACAAGAATAATCAGTAGACATAACATGTATGCCTGTTCCTCAAATTTCCTGTCATAGCCAACTTTTTTATATTTTTTTTTTAATAAAAGAAAAAAACAGTTGAGCCATGTTGCATATTAATTTTAGCCTTTTGGTAATCAGAGTACTGCAGCTCAAACAACAAGGGTATAACGATTAAAAATGGTTGTAGGATGTTGAATTTTATTTACTGTTTGACTTCTTATGATTTTTTTTTTCACAGTACACTTTGCTTTTTATGGTAAATGGTTCTGAGTGAGTACTTAATGTATTCAGGTAAAATGGGACAAAAACTTGAGCTAGAATGGGGCATTTTTCCTGTGGTTAAACCACCATTGTTTGGGCTACCACCCAGTCATATTAAAGAAATTTTTAGTATTTTTGTCGTTTAATTGACTCTGACACGTAAAATACTGTCGCCCCGGTTGCCTCAACAAAAAGCCTATTTCAATTTTCCATTGTATTTTGGATTATTGCAGAAAAAAGCTCTGTGATGAACAAATGTTTAAGGTACCTGCACATTTTGTTCATCAAGATAATCCTCACAAATTAACACGTCTTTTGTGATTTTTGAAGCCTAAATTTATTTGCCAGAAGTAAAAAGCTAGCCTTAATGTTACACCACGGTCACATGATTCAACTTCCTTATCACAGCACGGCTATAAAGCCATGATTGTTGTGATGATGTTCTGTTTTCTCATTTAGCCACCTGTTAGCAACCACCTTTCTAAAGACACATAAAAGCTTCAAAATGCAGGAGTGAGAAAAATACTGATGTATTTTATGTCATAGAACAATATGTGAAAGTCTCTTAAGCTTGTATTAACCACAGACCTTATTTCAGAAAAAGAAAAATAACATTGACTTTGAGACGAAGGAACTGGGAGTGCTAACATGCTAACTTATTTCCATGTTTTAGGACTCATTCCTGAGGCGCTCGATTGTTCAATGCAGGCAGACACACAAACGTCCATTGCAGACAATATGGCACCAAGGAAACAGACATGGAAAAGTTGGGTTTTAATAGTTAGGTTACATTAATGATTTAATTAATTATTGACTGGACTGATAAATGATTTAAACCAGTGGTTCCAAACTGGTCCAGCCACAGGGTCAAGGTCCACACAGTTTGATATATTCACAGTCATGCTTTTGTCCGTGTCATCGAGCTTGTTTGCTGCTTTCAAACTGTCCTTTTTCTTTAAAATTCTGAAATTTATTTTGACACCAACAATTACAAAAATATCTTAATTTTTTTTAGAAAAATTTAAAAAATAATAATAATAATTCATGAAGTCAGTAGAATTTTGAGTTTTCAACATAATAAAAATTATGTTTGTTAAGTTTGTCAAAATCCAAAATATTTTTGACATTTTTGAGTAGTATTGTATTAAAATACTCATTTAGAATATCTTAAATAAAATAATTTGGCCACCAAACGTCAACAAAACTTTTGGATAAATATTAAGTTGGTTCAACTTAATTAAGTTTTTTGAGGTCAAAGCAAATCATGTTGGTTGCACTAAGCTAATTGAATTTGTCAGATTATAAAAGACTCATAGGATTGTTGTGTTGATATTTAGTGGTCAAACTATTCAATTTAAGATATTCTAAGTTATCTATTTTAATTCCATCCAACTCAAAAATGTCAGAAAATGTTTTTGATTTTGACCAACTTCTTTAAGTAAGTTGTCAGCTGACTAAAAAACATGTGAATGAAACAAAGATAATTCTTTTGTGCTGAGAAACTTCTTTATTTAAGTGTTGTCCATTTACCCCGTTAATTTTTTTGTTTGTTTGTTTGTTTGTTTTTTGTTTTTAATGTTTGTAAGTGTGAGAGATGGATTTGAGCAAGATTTCCACCAAATCACACTCTAGGTAACCTACTAATGAAATTTTACATGTTTAACATGTAGCATGACACCTGAATTCAGATGTAACCCTCAACCTTTCAATCTTGAAAACATAATTTATGGGGTAAATATTGTCTGTTAGGAATAGATATTAGAAAGAAGACATTGTTACTACGGTAAGGTCAGAATAACTTTGAGGATTAGAGATGACAGTGACAGTTATCAGTCGCTCCACCTGTAAACCAGTTCTACTTTGATACATCCTGCATCCTCGCAGCCTGTCCCTTCACTTTAATGGTGATTTTTTTTTTTTGATTTGCCAGTCAGTCCATCTCAGCTTTTACTCCATCTTTCAGCAGTGCTGTGTGTTTCAGAAAGAAAAAAAGAAAAATCAGGATGCATGCAGAGACTCGGGGGATCGGGGGGTAAAATGGTGCAGAGCTGGGCAGCAGATGGCTCGTCTCCAAGCTTTCAGGATCCCGGTCGGCCTTGCCAAATAGGAACAGGTGCTGGAGAAAGTAGGAAGTGAGCTGTGGGCCCTGGCGGCAGCAGGAGACCCTTGACCAGCTGGCGAGGAGAAAATGGAAAGACTTGGCAGTGGAAAAAAGAGAAAAACCTGTATAATGTAGAAGGAACAGGCCGGCCAACATGTGAGGCTGAGAGAGGCAGGGGTTCTTTAAACACATCACACTGACTGATGGGAGCGTTTTAGAGAAGCCTGACACCAAATCCTGCTTTTTATTTTCTGATATTTTGACCGTTTTTGTGTTTAGTTCCAAAACAAAAAAGGAGCAAGATGTTGGTATCAACATGCTCGAAACAATTCAGAGTGATCGGAGCTAAGAGAACTGAACACAATGTACAGTGGAGTGAAAAACAGAGAGACTTGTGTATGTTTTATTTCTTGAATACTAGCCTTAAACGTGTTTTAAAAGTTAAAGGAAAAAGTCCAGTATTTAAGGAAAAATTCTTGTTTGCATTCTGGAGTCAGGATGTTGTTAGCTTAGCTTAGCATAAAGAGTGTAAGCAGGGGGAAACAGCTAGCCTAGCTCTGTCCAAAGCTCAAAAATATACCTATCAACACCTGTAAGGCTCACTGAGTAACATGTTTTGTGTTCAGTGAGCACCAACACCAAACCTGACAACCTCACTGGGACCTCACTGCAGCAGACCCTACGCCGTTGTGAGCATTTATACTTGTGCGGTGGTGTGTCTGTGTCACTCTGCAGTTACACCTCCAAAACACTAGTCAGTGGCGGAGGTTTCTGTGAAGTGTTGTGAAGTTTAGTTGATTCAAAACACACATTAAACACACATTAAACACACATTAAACACACATTAAACATGGCTTCATAGAGACAATTTCAAACTCAAGTACACAAATCAGCTTCACTATAACTGGCAGCATTCACAGACAAACACTTGTCTTTATCTGGACACATTTTCCCCACAAATACAACATGCTAATGTTATTAGCACAAGCCTATGGCATTTTACATTGTATACATTAGCCTAGCGGCTAGCGGACATTTCCTCTGCTCATATGAAGCCAGGGACAACAGCAACATTTAACAAAGGTAACATTACAAAATTCAGCTCCATTACAGCTCACAAGGTTCACTGACAAAACAACTGTCTTATACTAAACACGTTTTCCAAACAAATACAACATGCTAACGTTATTAGCACAAGTCTATGGCATTTTACATTGTATAAATTAGCCTAGCAGCTAGCAGAGATTTCCTCTGCTCATATGAAGCCAGGATAAATCACACACAAGACTTAAAATGCTATTTTTGTGGAGGCTTTATTGTCTTCACAATTTATTGTTTCTTATCTGTGAAATTAAAGTAAATAAAAGCTTTGTTTCCACTGAGGGAAATGGTTTCAGCTTACAGGGACAGACAGGAGGTCTGCAATGTGTAGTTACTTTACTCGGGAGGTGCACGTCAGGCTACAGTGTAGGGTACAGTGTTGATTCGACGCAGAAGTATAAATCTCACACAAGACTTAAATCTGCTCTAATCTGCAGTTTTAGCCTCACTAGCACCTCATCTCTTGACATTTCATGGCATTATCCTGGCAGCATTAGCACTATGGCAGCTGGAAATGCAGCAGCGTCTCATTAAAAAACCACCAGTTTTCCTTGCACTATCTTGGCTGTAAAAACAGGTCACTTAAAATACCCACGTTGGGTGACTGAAAAGCTGCAGCAAAGACAACAATGACTCGCTAAAAATACAGCCAGTGTTGTTGTTTGCTGGTCACAAACAGTGGCCTGCAGCTTGGCAGGCGTCTCGCACAGATGTCATGCCATCCACCAGCCCCTCCACCTCCAGATGACCAGCTCGTATAATGGGCAACATGACTTCAGAAATGTTGATATGATGAGTATGAAATGTAACGTATTCATGGTTTGCAGAAACACACAATGCAAACATGTTCTAATGGGCTACAAAAAACAAAACCCATTTGTATCTATCATGAATATTTTATGTTGTCCTGTATTTCATGTCTCAGTAAACTGAATGTGTTTCAGCTTTGTAATGTTTTTTTTAACATTTATAGACTCATCAGTTAATCTATAAATTGCTGTATCTATAAATCTGTATCTCTAAATGTTAATTGTGACACGTGAGTGATTCCTGAGCAGGTTTCCTCTTCACCACGCTGAGTATCATGGTCTTCAGATCCTGCTGGTCTAACAGAGGCAGCTGCTTCCTGCTGTGCAGAGTGAATTACAGTGTGTTGATAAGATGGAGGACCTCTCAGCTCAGTGTGGAGGCCCCCGTCTCAGCGGGGGTCCCCTGAAGTCTGGAGCAGCCGGCAGGGATCAGAGTGAGTCGGTCCGGGCCCTTCGGAGCTCAGCGGGGCCGGTTTGTATGGGACCAAACTTCAGAGCTGTGAGCGGAATCAAAGGCGGCGTCTCCTCTGAGAGAGCTGATAGTGTATTGATCAGCGGCTGTGAGGAGATGTTGAACATCAGCGATTATTACAAACGAGGTGGGACGAGGGAACGCCAACAGAGAGCCATGAAGAAGAACACCAAGTCACTGGAAGTGAGACTCACAGAGGGTCTAAGATGAATATGAAATCTTTATATTCTTCACTTCTTCATATTCAGAGATCTTCACATTCACTCATTCATTTGCTCATTTGTTTTTGTTTGGTCCATATATTTATTCTTTCACTCATTCTTTTATTTATTCCATGTATGTATTCACACATGCATCAATTCATATGCTTATTTGTTTATACCATTCATTCATTCATTCATTCATTCATTCATGTACTTGTGTAGTTATTTCATATTTGTATTCCTTTGTTTGTTCATTCATTCATTTTTTAAAATTTCATGTACGTATTCACACATGCATCAATTCATATGCTTATTCGTTTATACCATTCATTCATTCATGTACTTGTGTAGCCATTTCATATTTTGATTCCTTTGTTCATTCATTCATTCATTCATTCATTCATTTATGCTATGTACGTATTCCCACATGCATCAATTCATATGCTTATTTGTTCATACCATTCGTTCATTCATTCATTCATTCATTCATTCATGTACTTGTGTAGTTATTTCATATTTCGATTCCTTTGTTCATTCATTCATGTATTTATTTTTTTATTTCATGTATGTATTCACACATGCATCAGTTCATATGCTTATTTGTTTATTCATTCATTCACATATTCACTTTCTTAGTAATTACTGTTACAATTAACTACCAATTTATTATCATAACTGTTAATTAATCCTTTCATCCATCTATGCTCTTACTGGTCCATTCATTCATTAGTTCATCTATTGGCCTATTCATCTGTTTGTTCATTCACCCATTAATTAATGTGTTCATTTGTTCAATTAGTAATTTGATGTATTCGATAATTTCTTTATTTATTCACTTATTCATTCATTAGTCATTCATTCATTCATTTATGCTATGTATTTATTCGCACATGCATCCATTCATCGGAAATACTATTACTTTTGATTACCAGTTTATTATTATTACTATTAATGAATCATTTTATTGATTCATTGCCTACATTATTATTCATTCATTCATTAGTTCACCTGTTGGCTTACTCATTTGTTTGTCCATTCACCCATTCATTGAATTCAATTCAATTCAGTTTAATAAACCAATTAAGTTCCTTATTTTTTCACATTCATTCATTATATCATATCTTGTCTTTCCCTATTAGTCACTTCATCCATTCATTTATATACCTATTGATTGATAAGTTAGTTTATCTTATGCATTCATCCATTCATCCACTCACCTACCAATTCAATCTTCTTTCCCATTTACATATCTGTTCATTCTTTCATCAGTTAATCTATTGTCATATTCATTCATTCATTCATTCACCCACCAGGTGATCTAGTAGATCACACAGGAATCCTTCCAGTAATTCACTTGCTTATGTTACAGTTATACATCAGTTTATCCTCTGTACATTCATCCATTCATCTTCTCTGTATGAATTCTCTGAATAAGAAGAACACCTCAGGTAACAGTCTCGTCTCGTAGCTGCAGACCTTCCCTCAGATTGCTGCCTCTAATTAATTATTATATTTGATTAAATCATTAAGATCATGCCGTCATTTTATTTCATGCGTCTCGTCTCTAATTGCCCGTTCGGCAGACAGATCTACGTGTCAATTAGTCTTTTGCAAATGGAGCTATAATTAGGTTGAATTAATTGACTGGCTATGTGGACAGCAATTAGTGCAGTGACAAATTAAAAGGAAGCAGAACTGATGTTCTTAATGATCCAAAATGTTGTATCCATTTAAGGAAAGGTGAGAGGACATTTTTTAAAATCTCTTTTCTTTTCTGTTTCTGATTAAAACCAGTTGAGATTTAAAGTGGACCTCAGTGTGGAGGTGTCATGTACTGGGAGGAGAACAGCCTAATGCCTTCTAGTGGCTGACAGCGGTACTAAAGGGAACAACAAAGGACAAATATATCACCTTTAATTAAATATAATTTTATAATAATTCTTCTGTCAGTCCATCAAACAACACAAACAACCAATGCTCCAAAGTCAAAATATAACTTTAGAATATATATATATTTAATCTGTATAAAGTTGAGAAGAACTTCAGATTTCAAAGCAACATCTTTAACAATTTAACTATTTT
Source organism: Cephalopholis sonnerati (assembly GCA_019142605.1). Classification (NCBI taxonomy): domain Eukaryota; kingdom Metazoa; phylum Chordata; class Actinopteri; order Perciformes; family Serranidae; genus Cephalopholis; species Cephalopholis sonnerati. The sequence continues at coordinate 3,599,153 of JAGQAX010000022.1, read as the reverse complement.
TTGTTTGGATTTGCCTCAGAGTCATGGATGGATTATTGAACAGGCCTACAGGCTCTGTCCTGGATTTCACCTTTAAAACCTTACTCAAATTAACACATACTGACTAGGAAGAGGCTCGAAATGACCACAAAGAGACACAAAAAAACAGAAGGAGACACAAAATGACTATGAAACAACAACAAAAATGACACAAATTACCTTAAAGAGACACAAAATGACCTCATAGAGGCATAAAACAGTCACATGGAAAAACATAATGACTACAAAGCAACACAAAACAACCTCAAGGAGACACAAAATGATTGTGAACCAACAAAAAACGATGCAAAGTCATCTTAAAGAGACTCAAAATGACCTCAAAGAGACACAAAACAACTACAGGGAGACACAAAGTTATCTCATAGAGATAGAAAACAACTACAAGAAGTCACAAAACAACCACAAAGACACACACGATGACTACAAAGCGACACAAAACGACCACATGAAGACACAAAACCATGACAAGGAGACACATAATGACGACGAAGTGACACAAAACATCTGCAGAGAGACACAAAATAACTACAAAGAGATACATAATCATTACAAAGCTACACAAAAGGACACAAAAGGACCACAAGGAGACACAAAGTTACCTCATAGAGATAGAAAACAACTACAAGGAGACACAAAACAACAACGAAGAGAAACAAAATGACTACAAAGCTACACAAAACGACCACATGAGGACACAAAACAACTGCAAGGAGACACAAAACAACCACAAAGAGACACAAAACAACTACAAGAAGTCACAAAACAACCACAAAGACACACACGATGACTACAAAGCGACACAAAACGACCACATGAAGACACAAAACCATGACAAGGAGACACATAATGACGAAGTGACACAAAACATCTGCAGAGAGACACAAAATAACTACAAAGAGATACATAATCATTACAAAGCTACACAAAAGGACCACAAGGAGACACAAAGTTACCTCATAGAGATAGAAAACAACTACAAGGAGACACAAAACAACAACGAAGAGAAACAAAATGACTACAAAGCTACACAAAACGACCACATGAGGACACAAAACAACTGCAAGGAGACACAAAGTGACCACAAGGAGACACAAAACAACCACAAAGAGACACAAAATGACTACAAGAAGGCACAAAACATCTGCAAAGAGACACAAAACAACAACAAAGAAACACAAAATGACTACAAAGCTACACAAAACGACCGCATGAGGACACAAAACAACTGCAAGGAGACACAAAACAACTGCAAGGAGATACATAATCATTACAAAGCTACACACAAGGACACAAAAGGACCACAAGGAGACACAAAGTTACCTCATAGAGATAGAAAACAACTACAAGGAGACACAAAACAACAACGAAGAGAAACAAAATGACTACAAAGCTACACAAAACGACCACATGAGGACACAAAACAACTGCAAGGAGACACAAAACAACCACAAAGAGACACAAAATGACTACAATAAGGCACAAAACATCTGCAAAGAGACACAAAACAACAACAAAGAAACACAAAATGACTACAAAGCTACACAAAAGGAACACAAGGAGACACAAAAACAATCTCAAAGACACACAAAAGGACCTAATAGAGACAGAAAACAACTACAAGGAGACACAATACAACCACAAAGAGAAACAAAATGACTACAAAGCTACACAAAACGACCACATGAGGACACAAAACAACTGCAAGGAGACACAAAGTGACCACAAGGAGACACAAAACAACCACAAAGAGACACAAAATGACTCCAAGAAGGCACAAAACATCTGCAAAGAGACACAAAACAACAACAAAGAAACACAAAATGACTACAAAGCTACACAAAACGACCGCATGAGGACACAAAACAACTGCAAGGAGACACAAAGTAACTACAAGGAGACACATAATGATTACAAAGCAACACAAAAGGACCACAAGGAGACAAAAAAATTACCTCATACAGACAGAAAACAACTATGAGGAGACAAAAATCAACCACAAAGACACACAGAACAACAGCAAAGAGACACAAACCACCACACAGTCTGTGTGTCCTGCTCCTGTGTAGGAGAGGTGGTGGGGCCTTTTGTGTATCTGTGCCCAGGGGCCCATTGTCTCATAATCCGCCCATGTTTACAGCGTCTGTTAAATTTGGCTCATGTTTTTGTGTTGTTTTTTTTTTCGTCTTATATGTCTCCAGGTTCAAGGATCAATTTATTAATTTATAAAAACAGACACCACAGCGCTCCCATTGAATTGCTCATTGAATTAAACTAAAGATAAAAATCGAACACTCATATCTGATACTGTCTGTACTTAAAGACTCACTAGTGTGATTAGTAAATCAAACCAGCCCTGAATTAGAGTCTGGTCCAGCAGCTGTAACTGCAGTATATATCCTATAAAACAGCCTCAATCTGTACATTGTGTCCACTTTCAATTTTCACTTTAAGGTCAAACTTCACACCTCAACATTTCAATTCAACATTGAGCTGCTCTGCCCTGCAGCTCTTCTTTAAAATATAAATATCTTATAAGAATAAAAGTTTGATTTTGATTCTGAGGCGAGAGGTTGTCCAGAGAACACTGAGCGTGTCTGCAGGTTAGAGTGTGTGTGTTTCAGTTTGTTATGAGTGAAATTAATCCATAAACATGTGAGAACAGGCCGTTAATCTCAGCGGGGGGTTCGTTGTGACTAATGTTCGAGGTGTGCCGGTGCATGCTGGGATACCCTCCGACCTACTGGCCCTGCAGAGAAGAAATAAATGAATGAATATCTCAGCCTGTCATCAGTCATGTGTACCTGAGATGCAGCGCCTATATGAACTGTGTTTGATGTTTCGCTGCAGCGTGTAGCATTAACAGCACGCCGTCTGATGTTTTTTGGGGAGTTCTTCCTCCCCGCTGCTCTGGATCAGAGCTCATAACAGCCTGTGAAGCTGATCCTCCACCTGGGGAAATATCCATCTGATAAATGAATTCGCCCGTCAGACTCTTTAAAGCCGCCTGATTACAAACTGTCTGTTTGGTTTAATATGAAGTGGCTTGGCAAACACTAAAGGGAGTTTAGAACAATCAGACTGAGATGATTGAATTATACTGATTAATAATTCATTCCTATTAAATCCTCAAACTTAGAACAAGAGCTGCATCGCCAGAGTGTGGATTAGAAAAAAGGGTTTTTGTGACATTTTGAGGGAATTTAAAGCTGTCAGTGTGTCATTATTACGCCGCTAACAGCATGTAGCACAACAACAAACACACAGAACATTAAACACTGCTTCATTTTCAGTGCTGGAGGAGGTACTCAGATCCTTTATGCAAGTATGCAAGACACAATAACACAGCTTAGAAATACTGCAAGTAAAAGTCCTGCATTCCATACTCTACTTCAGCAAAATACACTTGCTGGCCACTTTATTAGGTACACCTTGTTCAACCTGCTCCTTAACACAAATAGCTAATCAGCTAATCACATGGTAGCAACTCAATACATTTAGTCATGTAGACATGATGAAGACGAGCTGCTGAAGTTCAAACGGAGCATCAGAATGATGAAGAAAGGTGATTGAAGTGACTTTGAACGTGGCATGGTTGTTGGTGCCAGAGGTCAGAGGTCAGAGGAGAATGGCCAGACTGGTTCAAGATGATAGAAAGGCAACAGGAAGTCAAATAGGTTCCAACCAAGGTGTGCAGAAGGCCATCTCTGAAGCAACAACACGTCCTGTCAGCTAACAACAGGAAACTGAGGCTACAATTCACACAGGCTCAACAAACCTGGACAATAGAAGATTGGAAAAATCTCTACTCATCATTTTACTTCAGTCATCAGAATTTTCTGTTTTTGGATTCTTTGTAGAGAGTGTGAGGAAAAACAAAGTCTTCTTCATGACTTCAACTAACATGGGGTGAGCAATTGAAATACAAACAGTTATTTGGGGAGGTGAAGTATTCCTTTAACTAAAATCTGGGGGGCGTGGCTTTAAAGAGGAAGAAGAAGAGGGCGGGGCTTTAAACAGGTAGGTAACAAACATGGCTGACACTGCAGTCAGAGGCTGAGGGGATAACACAAGGTAAGCAGGTGCAGAATCATGAGGGCACATGTGCTGCTGTGAAAATGCAAACATGTTTTTGTTTTGTGTAAGACAGACTGAACTGGCCTTGGAGGTTAGTGCTAGCAACATGGAAGTTAGCGCAGGTAACATAGCATTGTTAGCTGTTGATCAATCACTGTGTGTAGTGATAAGTTGGGCTGTTAACAGGTTTAGCTAGCTGCTGTGGATCTTAAGCAGTGAATATGCCTTTTTTTTCTTCAATTTCTTGAATGTCATTTCTTTAAAGAATCAAATCTCCTGCTCACAAAACAAGTTCAATCTTTGTTCCAAATTAATAAAAAATAGGTAGCATTAATTGATATTATGTAGCTTGAATGTTGCTTGTAGCTTAGCCTCAATAATGTTGTATTTGCTTTACACTGACCTGACTAAATAGCAAGTAGCTTATCCATGCTAATTGTTTACAATGTAACTTTACTTTGGATGGCTGGTAGCCTGGATCTGCTAATGATATGTTAGCTTCATGCTCAGCTGATTGAATAGCAAGTAGCTTATCCATGCTAATAGTTTGCTATGTAACCTTCAGTTTGGAGGGCTAATAGCTCAGAACTGCTCATGTTATGTTAGCTTCATGCCCCATTAGCTTATGTTCCATAGCAAGTACCTTGTTGATGCTAATTGTTTATATTGTAACATTCACTTTATTTTGGATAGCTGGTAGCTTTATTATGTTCGCTTCGTGTTCAGCTGATTAAATAGCAAGTAGCTATCCATGCTAATTGTTTACTAAGTAACCTTCACTTTAGATAACTGATAACTTGGATCTGCTCATGTTATGTTAGCTTAATGCTCAGCTGATAAAACAGCAAATAGCTTAGCCATGCTAATTGTTTGTTATGTGACATTCACTTTACATAGGATAGCTGATAACTTTGTAATGTCAGTTTCATTATCAGCCGATTAAATAGGAAGTAGTTTAGCTATGCTAATTGTTGACTAAGTAACCTTCAGTTTGGTAGGCTAACAGCTTGGATCTGCTCATGCTATGTTAGCTTCTTGCCCTGTTAGCTAATGTTCCATGGCAAGTAGCTTAACTATGCTAATTATTTACTATGTAACCTTCAGTTTGGAGAGGCTGGTAGCTTGGATAGTCTCATGTTATGTTAGCTTCATGCCCCGTTAGCCAATGTTCCATAGCAAGTAGCTTAACCAAGCTAACTGTGTTACCTTCTGTTTGGATGGGTAATAGCTCAAAAATACTCATGAAATGTTGGCTTCATGCCACGTTAGCTAATGCTCTATAGCAAATAGCTTAACCATGCTAATTGTTTATTATAATATTCACTATTATTTTGGATGGTTGGAAGCTTTGTTGTGTTAGTTTCATGCTCAGCTAATTAAACAGCAGGTAGCTTAGCTATGCTAATTATTTACTATGTAACCTTCAGTTTGGAGGGCTGATAGCTTGGGACTGCTCATGTTATGATAGCTTCAAGACCCATTAGCCAATGCTCCATAGCAAGTAGCTTAGCCATGCTAATGTTATGTTAACTTTTTATCCTGTTATCTTAGTTTTGATGGATAATGGCTTGGATCTACTATTGCTATGCTAACTTTTTGGCCTGTTGCAGTACGTAGATCAGTCCTGATAATGTTATATTAGCTTTGTTGTCTGCTAGCTTATTACAGTTTGCTGAGAGCTGATGTCCACTAATGTTAGCTGCTTGCCCCATTGGCTAATGTAATGCAGTGAAGGTCCGACTGTAGACCCCTCTGTGTGCTCCTGTCTGCAATCACTGTTTCATTTGTCCAAAAATATGATAATATCTCTTCAGGGAGTGCAGTTAGTTGCAGTGTGGGCTCCATGCTTACTGCGCCAGCTTGTCAGACCATCACAAAGGGGCGGGGCTTAGCGAAAGGTCAGTTAATTAATGATTCTAATGGCCTTGGTGTCATTTGATAGGTTTTCAGTGCTGCTTTGCATTATTTTAAATTCATTTTACACCAGTAACACCTCCTGTGTGTTGCTTAACTGCCTGTGAATTGTATATTTCAGTGTCATGTTGGTAATAACACAGAGAAGTTCAAACATAATTGTTAAATGTTAGCTTGTGGAGCTCCTCGGGCCTGTTAACGATCTGATAATTATTGGTTTGCAGCCCGCAGAAATCTAACCACAAGCTGCTTGATGTTGAGACTTCTTTGTAATTCTTTGCAGCTTCTTCAAAGAACAAAACAAAGGATGCAAAAACACGAGATATCCCTCAGTACTGGCAGCCCCCTCCCTGCTCCGCTGCATGTCTCTGACACACAAAAACACAGTGAATCATTATTATGTCAGCATATTATCTCCACATGACAATTTCCAGCAGAACAATACATTTTTTCTCCCATTCACAGTCGCAGAATGGGACTGCAGCCGCCTTATTTTTGTTCAAATACGCTCCGTTCAATAGCAGAGCTGTTTCTTTGTGCTTCGTGCTGCAGAATTGCTCGGTTATGTGCTCGGCTGGTAGCCAGAGTCAAGCCGAGACCACTCGCTGCAAAAAAAAAAAACAACAACTTGTGTTTATTTATTGGTGAAGAAGAAGAAGCTCTGAGTGAGAGAACTGGGTCACAGCCTCAGCAGAGCAACAATTAACTCAGAGAGGTTGGTGTTGTTTGGAAAAAGCAGCAGGCGACTGTGAAGCCTCTGTCATCAGTCTGAATAACATTTCACACAGTACAGGTACTACTTTAGTACTCTCTGTGATATTACACTGTCACCAGGGCAGTTTGCAGACATCCTAAAAGGGTTTTGGGTTGTTTACTTGTCATGTCTGCTATTAATTTTAACGAGCAGATTTTCAACCTTAGCTTTGATCAAACAGTGAGAGAGTGTGTGTTCACTTAGCGCTGCACTTAATTGCAGTTGTGAGGTACTTGTACTCGTGAGTATTTTCATTTTACTTTATCCACCTTATTCCTGAGGGCACTACTGTAGAAATGATTATGGGCGCAACTTCCTGTGAGATAGAGGAAGTAGCAGTAAGCTAGTTAGTCCCATGCACTAGCCCTTTTTTGCAGGAAAGCCCAATCCGTCTTCGTTCAGCATTGGCAGTATAAAAACAAAATCGGAGAGTGCAGCGAAGTGCCGCCTGCCTACTTTTGTTCATACAGAATATACCTTTTTCTTGCTCCGAGGGAAGCCGCGGCTGGTCAGTCCTTTGGCGACTCTCTCATAAGTTGGCTCATCCTTCACCGTTCCCATTATTTGACGATTAATGGCCTCTTCGTTTGCGAGGGCAAGGAGGGCACGCAATTCCTTGTCTCCCCAGTTGCTCATCTTTACAGTTTCTTTCAGGTTGATGTCGATGTTGTTTACGTTTGCCTCTTGCTACTAGCTGCTTATTCCTGCTATCAGCTGTTTCCTGTTTTTAAGTACACCGCAGTGGGTCGCACGTGCGGCGTCATCAACAGCTCCTCCCACAAGTCATCAACAGCCCCTCCCCTGGCGGAAGGGCACCTCATTCTTTTTAAACCAAAAAGGCTCCACCAATATGTTTACCCCTACCAGGCGGAAAATTGGGCACCTCGGATCAACTCGCCAATCCGGCTCTGTGTGTCTAAACACTCGCAGCTTGCCGGCAAAACGGCCGAACATTCGCCTAAAAATCTGGCAGTGTAAAAGGGACTGTGGTTAGTCCCAGTGGCTACTCTTGGTGGCTAACCGCCAACGCTGGTTCTTTTCCAAAGTACTTTGCCTTCAGTTTTACAAATACTGATTTATTTTTTTAACAAATAGTTAACTAATGTTAACTTAGCATTTTCTAAAATGTCTTTGCTGAGCTCTGGTACCTGTCGCACTGTCCGTGTCTGTAACGACTAACAACCGGTCTAAGCTACACTTTTGTCTTCAGAAACTGTGTGTTGAACATGTGACCAGAACAAAAAGGGATTGTTCCTGTTGCCATAGTTACCGTTGATATGAGAAATAAAACCAACAAGAGTTTCACCAGACATAGAGAGAAAGTATTACATCAGAATTTGCAGAAGAGAAAGACACGTAGACTGACAGGTCCGTCACTTCCTGGAACGAAGAATAGAGTACTGTAAACAAACTGCTGCCATTGGAATTTGCTGGTTTCGGTTCAATGCCAGAAGTCGCGCACATAATTTGTGCAAGGGATAATGTGGGCTAGGAATAAGGTGGATATCTTTACCAGAGACCGTCGATAAACTGAGACGGCCCACTTTAGATTAATTTCCTGTATCTGTATCAACATAGTTTGCTAATGCTTAGCTAATGTTTCACTCATTTGGTGAAAAGCACATTATGACTTGTTTAGGAGTTGAAACTCAAAGTTTAGGACTTGGGACTTGACTCAGGAGTTGCAAAACAAAGACATGGTCCCACCTCTGGAAATCAGTACTGTATGTAAGTGCAGTTCTAAGGTACTTGTACTTTACTTGACTATTTCCATTCTATGCTACTTAATACTTTGGTCCACGACATCTTAGAGGTAACTATTGTACTTTCTACCGCATACACTTATTTAACAGCTTTAGTTACTTTGTAGATTCAGATTATTGAAGGGGCAGTTTACCAGTTTACCCCAAAATCAAAATTACATATTTTTCCTGTTACCTTTGCTACTTATCGATCAAAATTGTTAAAGTGTACATACATCTGAAAAACTCAACAGCAGTGTCTCCTTTCAGAAATCAAGACACCGTTACTCAAAATAATCTACAGACCTTGTTGTGAGCAGTTTCATGTCGGGACTTTTTTCTCTCTACTGAACTACACCTGCCAACTGTATCACTGCGCAGAAGGAAGAGTGCATCTACTGCTAGCTCACCTAGCACCACTGAGCTAGCTAAAGTGGAAACAAAGCTTTTATTTACTTTAATTTCACAGATAAGAAACAATAAATTGTGAAGACAATAAAGCCTCCACAAAAATAGCATTTTAAGTCTTGTGTGTGATTTATCCTGGCTTCATATGAGCAGAGGAAATCTCTGCTAGCTGCTAGGCTAATTTATACAATGTAAAATGCCATAGGCTTGTGCTAATAATGTTAGCATGTTGTATTTGTTTGGAAAACGTGTTTAGTACAAGACAGTTGTTTTGTCAGTGAACCTTGTGAGTTTTAATGGAGCTGAATTTTGCAACATTACCTTTGTTAAATGTTGCTGTTGTCCCTGGCTTCATATGGGTAGAGGGAAAGTCTGCTAGTCATTAGGCTAACGTATGCAATGTAAAATGCCATAGACTTGTGCTAATAACATTAGCATGTTGTATTTGTGGGGAAAATGTGTCCAGATAAAGACAAGTGTTTGTCTGTGAATGCTGCCAGTTATAATGAAGCTGATTTGTGTACTTGTGTTTGACATTGTCTCTATGAAGCCATGTTTAATGTGTGTTTAATGTGTGTTTAATGTGTGTTTTGAATCAACTTAACTTTACAGCACTTCACAGAAACCCTGGTGCCGACTAGGCCACGTGTGTAGACTCTGCATAGAGAGCACAAGTATAAATCCCGCTTGACACCGCTCAGCTGTCGAGGACACCATTGATGTTTATGAGTACTTTTACTTAAGATACTTAAAGTACATTTTGATGCTGATGATATTTTGATTACTTGTAACCGAGTATTTCTACACTGTGGTATTAGTACTTTTACTTCAGAGTACCACTTCCACCACGTACATACAGTTAGGTGTCCCTGTTACTGTGCAGACGTCCTGTGTTTCACACTGCAGTACTGCTCAGTATCTGAGTACATGTGTTGTAATTAGTCTTTGTGGCTGTGTTTTTAAAGCACAGTGCAGTATGATACAGACTGATAGCAGGCCTGTGTTGTTGAATGCAGTGTTTTCTCTGCTGCCAGCTTTCTGGCTGCACTTGGCTGACATTTATGTCAAACCTCTCATAAGCCCAAAGACACAATCCTTACAAATGTCAGAGTATCTTTTCATCAGCAGTGAAGGATATGTTCTTGGCTCCTGCTCCGTCTGCATGGTGCGACGCTGTTTGCCAACCATCCATTTGGAAGACCAAATAAAAATGTCAGTGCACCACTTCAGTGACGGAGTGTCTCTGCTGATATTAGGCCACATTTAACTGTCAGCCCTGCTGTAGCTGCTGCTGCTTGTATCACACGCACACACACACACGTCCATATTCATGTTACAAATACACCGTGGGAAGCAGGTATCTGAAGCAGCAGGTGAATGAAGTGCTGTGGTGAAATACTGAGGAGGTTAATGGCTGAGTTTAAAAGATTACTTCATCACATTCATTTATCTTCCAGGCTATGTGCTTTAATTATACTGAAGAGTAGAGCAGAAGATGTTCAGGACAAATAATGAAAAAGCTTCTAATCTGTAACCCTCCGGCTCGTCATCGCTCACTACGAGCTGCTCGTCAACAAGATGTGATTTCTTCTTACAAGCTTTCAATATTAACACAAACTGGATTATTTATACTGATGTGTAGAATTAAAGAAGAACCAGAGGACTGGCACTCGCAACTTACTTATTACACTCACTGAATACTAACGACTCGTGTACTTTTACTGCTGATACTTACTACACAACTACTACAACTACATGAAGCTGAAAATATTTGTGTACATTTATTGCTAACTACATGACGCTGGTAATACTTGTGTACTTTTATTGCTAACTACATGATGCGAGCAATACTTGTGTACTTTGCTAACTACATGACGCGGGCAGTACTTGTGTACTTTTTTGCAAACTACATGAAGCTGATAATACTTGTGTACTTTTATTGCTAACTACATGATGCAGGTAATACTTGTGTACTTCTATTGCTAACTACATGACACGGGTAATACTTGTGTACTTTGCTAACTATATGACGCGGGCAATACTTGTGTAATTTTGCTAACTACATGACGCTGGTAAACCTTGTGTACTTTTATTGCAAACTACATGAAGCTGATAATACTTCTGTACTTTTGTTGCTAACTACATGAAGCTGATAATACTTGTGTACTTTTATTGCTAACAGAATGATGCTGGTAGTACTTGTGTACTTTTATTGCTAACTACATGATGCGAGCAATACTTGTGTACTTTGCTAACTACATGACGCGGGCAGTACTTGTGTACTTTTTTTGCAAACTACATGGAGCTGATAATACTTGTGTACTTTTGCTAACTACATGACGCTGGCAATACTTGTGTACCTTTATTGCTAATAACATGACGCAGGTAATACTTGTGTACTTTTATTGCAAACTACATGACGCTGATAATACTTGTGTACTTTTGTAATATATACATACATTTTATATATATATATGTACACACACACACACACACACACACACATATATGTATATATGTATATAAATATGCATGTGTGTGTGTGTATATATACATATATATATATATATATATATATATATATATATATATATATGTATATATATATATGTATATATATATATGTATATATATATATATATATATATATATATATATATATATATATATATATATATATATATATATATATATATATATATATATATATATATATATATATGTATGTATATATATATATATATGTATATATATGTATATATATATATATATATATATGTATATGTATATGTATATATATATATATGTATATATATGTATATATATATATATATATATGTATATATATATATGTATATGTATATGTATATATATATATATATATATATATGTATATATATATATATATATATATATATATATATATATATATGTATATATATATATATATGTATATATATATGTATATATATGTATATGTATATATATATGTATATATATATATATATATATATATATATATATATATATATATATATATATATATATATATATATATATGTATATATATATATATATGTATGTATATATATATATATATATATATATATATATATATATATATATATATATATATATATGTATATATATATAACACACACATATGTATATGTATATATGTATATAAATATGCAGGTGTGTGTATATATATATATATGTGTGTGTTTATATTGAATAGCTCTGAATTACATGATGCTGATAATACTTGTGTACTTTACTTAAGTAGTACTTTGAATGAACAGCACTGACTTGTGATGGAGTATTTTTACTTTGTTGTACTTTTTACTTCAGTAAAGCGACAGCACTACTTCTGCACAAGGACTCCATCAGTATTCATGAGTTCCCCTCAGAGCTGTTTGTACATTTTTTGTGTTACATACTATAAAACAGAGCTCATGAGAAGATTTTTACAATTTTAAAAAGTATTAATCAATTATTTACTAACAGCTGAAATAGCGAACTCGCCTCTGGATGTCACACAGTGATACATAAATTAGAAATGATTACATATAATTGGCCTGTTGTTTGTTCGAAGTTCACTCCGTTTCATGGTGCTGCATTCAGGGACATCCGTGCTTCTACACTTTGAGCCAACAAACGCCTCCCTCATAAACCACCAAAATAAAAGCTCTGTAATTCTGTTTGTTCAGCCAGTGGAGCAGCCTGCTGTACGCTGTTTGTTTTCCAAATATTCCTCGTTAAACATTTCCTGTGAGTGACGACCCAGGCTGGGCCCAGGACCGGCCAGGCTTCACTGGGTTCTGCCAGTATTGACAGATGGCCGGTCCAGGCCTGGCCCGAGGTACACTATAAAATAAAACTAACGTCCAGCTGATAGGAAATCTGTTTGAGTTGCTGCATGTCTTCCTCTGACTCCACTTTAAATGATGATAATTGAAGTGGTGGGAGTTAAAGCTGGGTCGGAGAGATTTCCTGTCTCACCACAAGGTACATTTAGTAGCTGTTCTGTTACTTTCAGTCATAACACATGATCTTCTTTGGCAGATGGAGTTTGCCCAGTTGTTGTGAAACTGTAGATGTTCACATTTCCATTTGAGTACCTTAAGGACCTTTGTTGGAAGTTGTAATATGATATGATGATGATGATGATGATCATGTTATATGACTGAAAGCTCCAGAACAGCCATCAAATGTACCTTGCGGTAATTTTGTCTCCTTACTTCTCCTGCAAGGTTTAATAACACATTATTAATCAGTTAATCTGGACTTTTGTTGTTGTGTAAGGTGAAATTAACCACCAACACTGTCCTTAAGTACAATGTTGAGTTACTTGAGTGTTTTTGTTTTCTGCTTTTTTATACTTCTCCTCCACTTAATCTCAGAGGGAAATATTGTACACAGGAAGTGATGGCAGCTTTTTTTTTTTAACTGCGACTTCTTCATCTTCCTTTTAAACGGCGAATTGCAAACGGACGGTGAAGCATAATAGGTAACATTTGACCACTCTCACATGTACACATGAACCAAACTTAGGCTACTACATCAATGTTGATTAAAATGTGCTGTCGTAACTAGCAGCAAGTTAGCTAGCTAGCGAATGGTAATGTTAGCTAGCAAGCTAAGGTTAGCACTCGCATTATTGTAAATTATTACAGGCCCAGAAACATTACTGATGGTTTCTATTCGACGGCAGTATTGGTACTTAGTGCAAAAAACATGTATAACTAACAGGCTTCTTATTGTCCCCAGCTGCCATATCAAAAGTTGATGTAGCTTGCGTTCTGTTAGCTAGCAAGCTAACGTTAGCACTGGCATTATTGCACATGGTACTAAATCATTACAGGCCCAACAAACTTTACTGACGGCATCTATTCCACAACAGTACTGGTACCTAGTGCAAAAAATGTCTATGACAGGCTCCTTTTTGTCCTCAGCCACCATGTCAAAAGTTGATTAGTTTGTGACGTAGCTTCCATTCTATTAGCTGGCAAGCTAACGTTAGCACTTGCAGTATTGTTTGTGGTACCAAATTATTATAGTCCATCGTTCCATACTCAACTTTGGACTATTTTTTTTTTTAATTTTTAAATCTACTTCAGTCTTTGAATTTGAAGAACACACACAAAAAAGACAGAATTATCTGAATTTGGTGTGTATTTTTTGGTCTTGCCCCTTCTTAATAAATCTGAATTGAGCATACAATGATATTTTAGACAACCGTGTTTTTCCATTTTTGTGTTTACAGTTTGTGTTTGTCTTCCCTGTGTCAACATGAACCCTCTGTGTAAAGCCAGCTCCAGACAGAAATAATTGTCTTATGGAAGAAATGGACCTGAACTCCGTCCAACATGTTTTGGATGAACTGGAACGCTGACTGTGGGTCAGACCTGATCACCCAACATCAGGTCTTCGTATGTTCAAGTGTCCACGTCCTTTTGGAGACATAGTATATGTGGAAATCAGTATACTGGTACAAACAACAACAAACAAGAATTAACAAGTATTTTGTGGTTCTTGTTGGTAAAAAGTGAAAAATGAAGTATTCAGATCTTTAACTTAAGTTAAAGTAGAAATACCACAGTACAGAAAAACTCTGTTACTGTAAAAGTATTTCAGTAAAAATACAGAACTATAGGCCTTATGTATCAAAGTGTAAGCAGTAAAAGTACAGAAATATTCTCAGTTTTATATAATCAAAGTGTCAACAGTAAAAGTACACAAGTAGCCTATTCTCTGCTTCATGTAGTAAAAGGATTAGCAGTAAAAGTACACAAGTACTCTTAGCTCCATATGGTAAAAGTATTAAGTAAAGTAAAAGTACAAAAGTATTCTCTGCTTCATGTAGTAAAGGTATCAGCAGTAAAAGTACATGAGTATTCAACAGTAAAAGTAGAGGAGTATTCTTAGCTTCATATAGTAAAAGTACCAGCAGTAGAAGTATGGACGTATTATTGGATTATAATTTTTTTATGTGTAATGTGTTGATCACTTTAAAGTTGGTAAAGGTTGGTCTAATATTAATTACTTCATATACTGGGGGGTAGATTGTGAATGTCCCGCAGAGATCAAAAAAAGTTTTATCCAAACATAATAATAATCATAATTTATTTCTTAATTATATTTTGTATCATGTAGTAGAATATGGAAATACTCAAGTAAAGTACAAGTAATTTAAAACTGTACCAAAGAGCAGTACTTGGGGAAATGTAGTTTCCCTTTCCACCACTGGAAACAAAAATACATTCACCCAGTGAAAATAATTAATTCAGTACTCTTGGGATTCTGGGAAAGGCTTGAAAATAACATTTAATAATATAATTAAACAGAAGATGCGATGCAAATGATTTTGAGAACACAGAGGGTGGAGGGGGCCCTGGGGGCGCCTCAGTATTTTACATTTCTGGCCACGGCCCTGCACATCCAGCCAAAAGATAATAAAACCCACAAACAGCAACAGCAGTAAATCTAAAGTCTGTGTCCATTCAGAGCGAGCAGAGCTTAAAAACTCGGAGCAGCTTGGAATCGAAAGCCACCACAGAGAGGACTTCAAGAGTTTCACCGCTGAGCCGTGAAATGAAAAGTAGCAGCTGATGTAGCAGCAGACCTGGCCGGGGTGGGGGAGGGTTACAGCGGGCAGGCGGGCGGGCAGGCACCGGAGGGAGGGAGCGAGGACGGGAGGAGGGGGAGGGAGGGACTACTTTCTGTCAGCGCTGCAAGCTGACTACAAACTACAACTTTACTGCAAGGTTTAATGGAGAATTAAGGCCTGTGTTTATGGATGCCGGCCTGAGGAATCCCCCCTCGGGTTTAAGTGCTGTATTAATAAACAAAATGGAGTGTGGCTGAAGGCTGGAGGGACCGCCGACATGAATAAATAGCTCCATAGCAGCACCGAAAGAATTGTAATGTCCCCCGAGCTGCTGCCTCTGTCCATGGTGCTACTCTCTGATTCACCCGTCAACATGTCGGCCTGTGTCTTCACTCACAACACTCACAAACACACACACAGCCGCCATTTTACGTTCATCTTGTGCTAATTTGTGCTTAAAACTGCGGTGAAGTTGTCGAGTTCACAATAAATTCAATCACTAACTGCCATCTCTGCTCTTCATCAACTCTCCGATCACATACTCCAGCCTGCAGCCCCCGCCCCCCTTTCACTGCTAATTGGTTCCCGGCGCTGTCACTCAACGTTCGCAACTCCCGATTGGCTCATCCTTCCCGCCCCCACTCGTCCCTCGCGCACCGAACCAGCAGCTTGGACCAATCGCGGCGCGTCTTGTGTCCAGAGGGGCGGGAGGAGGAGGAGGAGGAGGCGGCGGGGGTCAGGCTGACAGACATGGGGAAACAGAGGCTGGATCTCTGAGAACAAACTGCCACATTTGGCCTCTTTGTGTTTGAAGAGGCACAAAAACTACAACTGAGCAGATTTGGTTTGAGGCTTCATGTGTATCGACATATTTTATACTCTGTAATCCCCCACACTCTCCTTGTCTGTCTCACTTAGTTGTGATTGTAGCTGTGGATGCTGCTGCTGCCATGTTTGCTCTTCTTGTTAATGTTGTAGTTGAGTAATGTTACATGTCTAACCACAGCATTTATCAGGTTGTTTACAAGCAAATTACTTCTGAAACTAGCTCAAGATAAATCTCAACTTAAATAAGAAGTTTGTAACATTAATGAAAATGAGTAGGTGGACAAACTGTGGGCCTAAAAAGAACACAAAAATGTGTATTTTGCGCTATATCATGACATTTTAAAGCTATAGACTAAACCAGGGCAACATTGAGCTTTGGAGCAATATGTAGCTCTTCAGCCACACTCACAAAAAAATTATATGGAAATGAATAATGGGTATTTTAAGATTTTATTGTTGTAGGCTTGAAGTGACTCTCACACTCTCCATCTGTAAAATGTGCAGCCTGTACACTGAATAAAAAAGTGATATAACCCCAGTAAGGCAGTGTCGGCAGCTGGAAACGGGCCAGATAATTTTGCCCGGTTCTGGGGTGTCATTTATGCCGAGATTTTGCCAAGTCAGGCAACCGGATGTGGCCTGGGTAATGTCATCCGGCATGCCAAGTTTGGGCCGATGCTGGGCCAGGTCATTTTTGATAATGGCTGAGTGATGGCAGTGTCGGCAGGTGGAAACGGGCAGCTGATTTGGCCCGATTCTGGGGCGTCATTCTTACCGAGTCTCAACCGAGTCAGGCAACCTAGTGCGACTCAGCTAATGTCATCCGGCATGCCGAGTTCACGCTGATTCTAGGCCAGTTAACTTTTGATAATGGCCCAGGGTGGGCCGGCTGATTTTGCCAGGTGCTGGGGTGTTATTCTTGCTGAGTATTCGACCAGTCAGTCGACCGGATGCAGCCTGGCTAATTTCATCCGGCTTGCCGAGTTTAGGCCGATTCAGGGCCAGGTAACTTTGGCTACCTTGACATTTCGTCAATTAAAATGTGCATCACACATCTCCAATCTGGCCCCTTCTAAATTTTGATAAACCTTAACAGTGTTGTATAGTCCCAAGTTTTTAAGCTAGCTATGGATTTCAAATCCATAAAATGAAAGGCCAGTGCTACAATGTTAAAGTACCAAGTAATCAGATTATTAAGACTTACAGGGCTCAAATATGTTTTGTTTCTTTTTTTTATATGAGAAGTTGCCGACCTCTGGACTTAACCAAAAGATTATCAAGAAGATTAATCAAAAATTAAAAATAATTAAAATAACTCTTAGTTACAGCCCTATTTTGTAAATTATTTTACATTTGGTTGTAGTTTAAGGATGACAAGGAAATGTTAAATAATGCAAATCTATGTTCAACAGAAAGGAAAAATCCTGTTAATAATCTTACAAGGTATTATTAAGGTTTGGACAAATAATCCCCATGGCTGTTAGAAATACCTTTACAGACCCTTGGGCCTCAGATGAGACTCAAAAAGATTTTGATCTTGTGAAATAATATCCATGGTATCATTTCAAAGTTTTTGATTTCACATATGAGCGTATAGAGGAGTAACAGGCATAACAACAATAAGAAGCAGGATTTTTTTTAGGTATCAGCAAGTCAAAGATTTCTTTAAGAAAGGGATAAAGCCAGATTCTCTTTAAAACCAAATAAAGTCAGTATGACGATGTGTGTTGCATACACAATGGCAGAATGATTTCAGGGTTTAAGGTTTGATGATGAGTGCAGGTATTTCAACTTTGTACACTAGAGCTGAACAGAAAATACCCAAACATGACTCCTTCAGCATGTAACCACTAGCTCCTGGCTTTGGAACTGTAAATGTGTTTGGAGTGTTCATTACTTAAAAGACAAGAAGAAGATTTAGATCGACACAACAGTCATGCTGGGGAGTGTGGAAAGAATAATGGGATTTAGGATCATGTATGTGGTGCTGTATTTACATAACTTGACACCAGAAAGTATAGGGAAAGCATTGACACGTAAGGTTTATCTACTATTTTCAGCCTCTGCAGTGCTGCCCTTTCTTCTATTGGAAACAGTTATTTTGTGTTATCATTATGAAAAGCAATAATATTCGAGTAAACATAATCGGTAAAAATGTTTAGTAGCATAAAATGGAAATACTTGAATCACCCTAACCCATTTTAATTGTGCATTTTAACAAGCAGCAGCCCACCAGCAGGTCAGTCATTACAAACATTATTCAAACCCACACAACTTTATTGTAATTTTTAATGGAGGTCACAAAGTTTTAAAAGATATCAAACACGTCAGGCTGAATTTTGGGAAACAGTTTCTAACAGATTACCTTTATCCATAATCATACATCATAATTCATTCACTGATTTTAGTTTCTAGTTTAATATAGTGGAGTTAAAGTACAATATTTCCCCCTGAGGTGTAGTGGTGTAGAAGTACACAGCATACAGCAAGTACAGAGTAGCAGAAAATGGAAATACTCAAGTAAATTACTTTACATTACAGTGTTTCAGAGTAATAATGCACTTATTTACTTTACACCACTGGAACAAGGGCAGTCTAAAGCACTGAATATGTTCAATATGTAAAATTAATTTTGTTTTGTTAAAGTTATGAGCTTGTATTTAGTGTTGTTTGATGACCAGTGGTGAAATAAGTTCTCCCGTGAGCACGGTTTTAAGATACTTATACTAAACATGGGTATTTCCATGTATTTCTGCTACTTAAAACTGCTACTCAGCTACATTTTGGAGGCAAATATTCTACTTTTTATTCCATTATAATTTTTTGTAGGCTTTACTTACTTAAAAGATTCAGACTATGAATTAAAAAAAATGTTGAGTATTATCATAATTTAATCTTCCCAGCAGCATATAAAGTAATTAAAATAACTTCTACCTTTGCCAGCTGCAACATTAAAGTGATGACAACATTAATGCATCAATAATTAGGCTGAAATCCAGTAATATACATTATTTTGAAAATATTTTTATGGCTCCTTATACTATAAAAGAATAATGAAGTTGTTATTAATGCTTTAATTCATTTTGTGGATCTGTAGCAACATTATTTTTGTGTAATTTTGTATTTAAGGGTCGGTACAGGTGTCAAAACATGACTTTTTAAAATCATAAATATATTGTTTGATATGTTTTGTGTTGCTCTGTGCTATTAGTTATTTTATTGTTTTAAGTTTTGCCTCATTTATCTGTTATTCATTATCTCGCGAAGCATCTTTGTGACATCTGTTTTTAAAAAAGTGCAACATAAATAAATGTATTATTTATTTATTATTATAAATACTCCTTGAAGTAGTTGTAGCTCCCCCCCGGCTCACTGCGCATGTCTCTCTGCTCCATCCGGGAACTTCAGAATCACCATTGACAGCCGAAGCGCAACTTTTCCCCAGGCAAAGTGAAATCAAGCCGCGGACTCGGACAAAATATAGTCCCCGTTTTTCAACTTAAAATTATCGAAAGAAAAGCTAACCCGCTTCCCCGTCGGACCCCTCGACGTTCGGCCGTTAATCTGGAGAGGACCCATCCGGGGCCTGAGCTCTTTCCGCCGGGTTTGGAGCACTTTTGAAGACGGGCGGAAAGTGGGTGATGAGTCCTAGCCTGTAAAAAGAAGCGAGAACTTGCTCTTTGCAGCCTGAGTAGTTCTTCTTTCAATTGTTATTGTCGCTTTAAAAAAATCTTTAATTCACTTAAACTTCGTGTCGGCCGCGTCGAAAGTGGGAGAAAAGTGCTTTTCTGGTCGGAACATGGAACTACAAGGCCTGCAAGAGGCGTTGAAAGTAGAAATCCAATGTCATCAGGTAAATGAAACATCGTGTTATTCTTACCCTTATTGGTGTTATGAGCAAGTGAGAGCAGGAGGGGAGGAAAAATCTGAAGGGATGAGAGGTTAACACTCCGAGGGAATAACTATGCGACATGTCGCTTGTAATGTCGACACAACGTCCACTTCCAAGTCTGATTAAGTGCACTTTTTCCACAGTACTTTTGAGCTAATTGTCATCGGTGTTTTCGGCCGAGCAACAAGAATTTGGAGTGATAATGCGGTGGTGGCGATCAGGACGCGACCTGAATATTTATGAGGAGTCGCTGCTGTGGCTATCATCACCGCTTTGTTCCTCCCTTTAAACTTGAGACACTTTTTTTTGTAAATCCCCCATTTCGCTCCTCCATCGTTTGCACAAAACTAGTTGCACAGATGAAGCAAGACCCACAGGTAAAGCGTTATGTGTGTGTGTATAAATATACATATTTCCTGGAAGCTCCCTCTCAGCCATACGAGGCGAATATGGGGAGTGTGCGAGAAACTTTATCAGCATAAATCTCTTCTTCTGCTCGGTTAGCTTGCGAGTTAGCCTGCCCCGTTTTCCAGCTTTAGCTGCAAAAATATGCCAGTGTGAAGTTCAATTCATGTGTGTGGAAAAATAATTATTTTGTGTGTGTGTGTTCAATTTGTGTAGGATGGAGAGCTTAAGAGACAGCTGCACGACAGGAGAATAACAGCCCTGAGCGATAAACAAGTAAGCTCCAATATGTTTCGTCTTTTCAGGGGGTTTTGTTTTTCACCCGGTGTGGAGGCTCCTCTGCTCGGTACAACTAGCCACAACAAACATGGTGGATTGTAAAAGTGAGGCTGTGTTTTATTGTGTTGCACTGTGTCTTGTCTCGGCACTCAAAGTTGTGTAAAAAAAAAAAAATTTAGCGTCCATTTTGAGTAGGTCGACATGTTTCTGGAGAGTAAGAGGCTAATAAAGGACCAGCTTGCTCAACTATCCGGCTCTGACTTTTTTAAGGAGCATTATTGTGGAAGTTTTGTCGGTTTATCTGAACGTTATTGTCATTTTACAGTTGGTTTTTGACGCTTCTTTACACCCTGGTTTTGTTACTTTATACTTAGTCTGCTGGTATTATTTCTTCTCGGGTCACATGACCGAAAGCGGAGCATTTGATTCGCTCACGATTACGCTTTCACTTTTCCCCCCCCTTACTATCTTTTATAGCTATCAAACGGTGTCCTATATTAACTTTAAAGCCGTGCAGCTGTGCGGAGCAGCAGGTCTGGATGGATGCTGAGAGGAGCAGCAGTGTTCAGCACCGCGGCCAGCTCCTCTCCCAGCTCCTCTCCCGGCTGCTCCGGCTCCTGCTGCTGCTTGCACCGCCCCGCCGGTCGGTCCCAGCCCCGACAGCAGCGCACACAACTTCCCCACATTAGCAAGAAGAAGACAGGCAAAGCATGCTCGGTTTTTTCTTTCATATCTGGCCACTGTGTTACATCGAGGCCCCATCTGCTCGACTTGAATCGATCCCACTTCCTGAGGAATGCAGTTTTTTCTCAGCACTTGATTTGTTGCAGCCATTAAACTTGCTGCATGTTAAAAGAAAGCAACATATCAAGGCACAGCATGCAGGTTGTAGTCTCAGAGCCGGCCTTGGATGCTGAATCTAAATCCTTGTTTGTGTTGTAGTGTGTTCTTTGCTCTTCTTCTTTCAGTTTGGTAGTGGAAGCTTCCATTTTGAGAGAGGAAAGGGGGGTGGTTACTTCCCCCCTCTAACATGGAGAGGAAAAAAGTCTGCAGAGTTTCGTGCAGGAGGAGGAGGAGGAGGTGGTGGAAGAGGAGGAGGAGGAGGAGGTGGAGGAGGAGGGGGGGATGGGCCCCATTCATGCCTAACATTACCATTTTGATTGCTTTGATGCTGTTTTTGGTTTGGAGGTGGGGGGGAGGGGTGGCAGGGAAAAAGAGAGACAGAAAGCCCAGTCAGCACTGCACGGGCGATGTTTTTAATCACTACACACTACACTGATTTATTCCTCTTTTTTAGCTGCAAAATGTGACCTTTACTTTTTTCCCCTGCACACACGTGAACCGCTGCTTTTCTCCAAATTAGTCTTACAACCACACAGGAGAGATTTAATGATGATCTTGGCTCAATCTAAGCCCACTCTGAGGCTGTGTCAACATTTGTTATGCCCCGAAATAAACTCGCAGTGAACTTTAAGCCGCTAAGAGAGCCAGTATTTATCAGGAATAATTAGATAACTGCACGAGTGTTTACTAGCACGATTGAGAAAATGTCTCCTGGTCGGGATTGAGCCTGGAGGTCATTTCATGGTCACAGTTTGAGGCCTGCGGATGGAAGTTTTATTTCCTGTGACAGGGAGAGAGAATGTAAGTAAAAGCTGCCTGCTAACCAGCGGAAGGATTTAATTTGGAGTTGAGCTTTGAATATGGAGCGCAGTCTGTCTCCAGCATCCATGTTGTGAATAAGAACACGTTTTAATAACACCCTGTTTTGCTCCAGAAAACAGCCAGTGTTTATCGGAGGAGGGGGAACAGGCGGCTCTGTGGAGTTGACGGATGTAAATGCAAATCAGGAATGATTAGAAAAATAAGAAATAACTGCAGAATAGACGGGGATGCATTCATGAATTTGACTGCAGCTTTTTTACTCCCCTCCTCACACATTCAGATTCAGCATCAAGGTCTCTCTCTCCACTATAACATCTGAATCGACTACCTTTATCCTTGATAGCCGTGTTTTTGGCCCTTGAAGAAGAATGGATTCATTGATTCTTTTCTCACTCTGCTCCACTTGCTCTCTGTTGCATCATGACACCAGTTTTTACTGACTTGTCAGGTGGAGACAAGTTGTTTTGGTTCGCTTTCAGACAGTTCTGCTCCAGTTATCGTTTTGCAGGGGTCGTTATTTATTTCTTAAAGCACATCGTCATCGATCAGAGTGTTTTGCAGCTTCTGGAGAAAAACTCTAAAGTGGATTTATGTCCTGAATACACTCGAGCTGAGCATTTAATTCTGATATTTATTCTATTTCTGGAGTAAAAACCGTTTCTGGTATTGAGAAGTCGTACATTTAACTTGAAACAAAGGCCGCAGCTACTTGACTTGAAAGATTTCCAATGCCAGTAGTAAAGTCCTTTGAAAGGCTGTAACCATGGATACTCCTGCTTCTTACACATTCACAGTGTTAACACTTCATTAAGGCCTTTTTTTTAAAGTTTCACATGGGTACATCTATACAGGGAGTTTATTTATATTATATGTGTGTGTGCATTTAAAGCAAAGAGAAAGCAGTGCTCTTTATGAGCAGGTTCAGAGCACAGGGAGTGATTGGAGGAGTAATAAAGGAGAGGAGTTGTAACTGGAGCTTGCAGGCGAGGCGTCTGATTGGTTCAGGTTACCTGTGACAGCTCCTGGCATTGGATGACACGCGGGGAAAGGCGGGTCAAGGAGCTACTCATAATTTAAAGTAATTGTTGTTGATATTATTATCAGCTTTGTTCCAATGAGAGATGGTGTGTTTCTGGATGGTTGGATATCCAGGACTGTGCTGCGTTCAAAAGGTCATGACTAACGCTGTGCATCCCATTTCCATACTGCTCACTGATGCTGTAAAGTACACACTATGTGCTAATGTTGTGTGTGATTAAAAGTTATTAATACTATTTGAAGCATTTTGTTTAAGAGCAGTAATACAGTTTGTTGTCTTGTCCAAACCAGAGTGATGACCAGATTGTATTTCCAGTGTTCCCACTGGTTTACAGTCTGAGTTTGTGGGTTAAAATTGAACATAATTTAACTTTAGTTTGGTGAGGACGGCTTGTAGATGCACCAAAACAGAAAACACATGCACAAAGCTGTGCAGGATTCACAGTGGCACCATAAACACTCCCTTCACGGCGGGAATTTCGGGCTGTTATGCCACCTTGCAGTTCTGTATTAAAGGTACAATCGTGGTAAGTGGGGACAGAATTGTCTCGCTCTTAAAGGTGCCAATGGAGGAAGTAACAACGAGAGCCAGTAGGATGGGATCAGTAATGGAACAGGTGTGACGTTTGTGGATGTGTTATGTGTGTGACCCACTGCCGGAGATTTAAAAAGCAGGTGGTGGCAGTTAGCGGCTAACTCAAAGAAGAACAGTGTCCTGATAATGTCAGCAAATTGGGAAAAAAATGAGTTCCAGGAGCTCCCTACCTTGTGTGATTTAAAAAAAACGATGACATTTTGTTTGAGAGCGATGCTGCAGCTTGTTCTTGTCCAAACCAGTGTGATGGCTAGAATTGTGACGTCTGTGTTTCCAGTGTTCCTACTGGTTTACAGTGTGAATTTACTGGTTAAAATTAAACTAAATTTAACTTGAGTTTGGTGAAGATGGCCAGAACAAAACAGAAAACACATGCATGAAGTCCCCAGCCATGCAGGATTCACAGTAGCCCCGTTTACACTGCCTCTTTTAAGGCAGGAATTTCACGCCATTATGCTGCCTTGCCGTTTGGTAATAAAGGTGCAATCATGGGACGCGGAGACAGAGTTGTCTCGCCCTTAAAACTATGTATGAGAGGGACAGCCAGCAGGATGTGACATTTTGATGATGTTTTATGTGTGTGACCCACTGCTGAGAGATTTAAAAAGCAGTTGGTAGCAGTTAGCGGCTAACTCAAAGAAGAACAGTGTCTGATAATGTCAGCAAATTGGGAAAACAATGAGGTCCAGGGAGCTCCTTGCCCCTTTGAGCAGAGGATAAGATCAGCCGCCACATATCAGAGATGATACATGATTGTTATTGCCATGTTATGCAAGTGTTATTGTTTATGAAGCGGTGCTAACGTGTTTGTTATGTGTCACTCTAGAGACTAACACTGTTGCATTACACTTCAGGCTGTTGTTTTGCTTTCCTGATGCCGGCGTGCTGTCTAAAGTCACGCACAGTTGTTTGGGTCAGTGTAAAAATACAGACGCAGTGTAAAGAAGGAACTCTGTAGCACGTTATCTTTGTAAAAAGGGCTATTTTGTGCGATTAAAAGAGGATGCAATGTCATCATGGATATATTAAATTAATATTATTTGCAGCTTGTTGTCTTGTCCAAATCAGTGTGATGGCTAGAGTAATGACATCTGCATTTCCAGTGTTCCTGCTGGTTTACACTGTGAATTTGTGGGTTAAAAATGAACAAAATTTAACTTGAGTTTGGTGAGGAGGGACAGTAGATGCACCAGAACAGACAAAGCATGTGTAAACTCTTCAGCTGTGCAGGATTCACAGTGTTTCCTGTATAGTTTGACTTCCTTGCAGTGGTGGATAGGTTGGGCGTTATTCTCAAATGATCTTATTTAACAAGAAAATATGTCACTTGTGAATCTTAGTGGTTTGTCTGTTTCTCTCGTTACCTCCTTCTTCCAGAGCGGTGGTGAAGATCACCAGGAGAAAACGCCAGGATTTTAGTTTTCATTAAACAACATTATCACTGGTGTGTTAACGGCATGCTGAGTTAATCAGAGCACACAAGGCTGAGTCGCCTCTGAAGTTACCATGTGACCGCTTTGTCTGACAAGCAACGTAACATTTAAAAGGCTATTTTTTAACCTGAGTGTGGCGCGGCGCTCGCTCTGAAATGCACCAGGGTTACATTAACATCATTTCCAGCAAACTTTACGGAGAACAGTGAGGACAAACAACATCACTGATCTGTTTTAACTGAATGTAGCTCAGCTAAAAACACAAATATGCCGACTCCATGAGCTCGTTAGCGTGTCGTTTACTACTGAACCTCTTTATAGCTGTCATACAACGTTATCTTCACATCACCTGTTCAACTGACTCAGTTAAGATAACAGATGCTCGACTGTCCTGCTGTTAATACAGACGTGAACTCACCACAAACATCTGCCTCGTTCATGGACTTATAGCAGTGCACTGCTGCAGAATAAATACAGAGAAACACTGTTATGGATATGTGGCTTTATTTTTGACATTAAAAAACTTATTTGGCTGTTACAAATTTTTCTTTTAGCCTTCGGGGGGTTCGTGTTGACCTGGCGACCCCTTAAGCCTGTACAGTTAAAGGGATAACACTGATTCAGGTGAAGTAAATGACAACAGAAAGATTATTCGAGCTTCATTTGTATTTAGTACATGTTCATAATATATGTAGTGTTCTCGTACTTATCCGTGCACCTGTTCTCGTGCTTCTGCTGCTGTGAGACTTACCTGGCATTAATTAAGTTTACCTTATGTGATCACAAACTGTGCGCTTGTTGGAAATATTTTTTGGAGGATTTACTAGTTTGTTTTCCGAGCTGTTGCTTTGGTATTATCCCACTTTTTATTTTTGTTGAGATGTGAGCAGCTGCTCTGTGCTCCGTCTGCGTGTTGCATTGTGGGACAAAAGTCAGCACATTTACACGCAAGAAACCAGGTTACTCTGAGAAATCAGTGCACGGCGCTGTAGTAACCTGCTCCATGTGAAATCAGTGTACACATGCAGTAATCAGATTTCTCCCCCTGACCTTATTTTGGAAACACGGCTCACTGATTACAAGTGTTTCAGTGATACAATCATGTAATCACGCCTGCCTGATTTGTGCCTGGATTTTTAAAAATAGTCAAATATTTAGCTGTGGATTTGTAGAGACGACACTGTCACATCTCTGTGTGCAGTGGTGCCTCATTTTAACTTTCTGAAGTCTTAATCGTTTAGAAAGACAATTTAGGAAACTAGTTTCCTGTAAGCAAGACATCATCTCACTCCAGCAGAGATCCAGTTTCTCTAATCCTCGACTCTGACTGCAGAAATCAGGTTTTTGACGTTAATCTAGTTACTGAAATGCATGTAAACAGTCATAAAACATCATGCCTGAAAATGTAGAATCCATGCTGGAGTTTTTAAGTATACATGTGTTTCATTTCCTGGTGTGAATGCGTCGAGTAGTCCAAAGAAAATTGAGCTGAAGTATACAAAAAATCACAGCATAGATACTGACGTTACTACATTTTTAATGAGGGTGTTTTTTGACTGTTTACATGCATTTTTAAGTGACTAGATTAATGTCAAAAACGTTCTTTCTGCAGTCATGCAAACAGTCACCCTGAATGCTCTCAAACACGGTTGTTGCATCACCAGGTGTCTGACAGTGAACACGAGGGAGGCTGAGCTGAAGGCGATGGTATATCAGTTTAAAACAACTTAACCTCATGTGTGTCCTTTACATAATGTATGAATTAGAACTCTAGAGATGTTTAATGCTAATAACGAGAGATTTTTTTTGTCTGGTTAACTCTTCACTGCGTCCCTGAATCGCTCCATAAATGCAGTTTTTTTTCTCCTCTCCTCGATAGTAAGTTGTGTAATGAGCGACCGCTGCTCTGAATTCATTCAGCTACTTATGCGGGAGCAGTGTTTCATAAAACCGGAGCTTTGTGGAGAAGTGAGTCAGATGAAGCTCAAACAGAGCTGATGAAGAAGCTACAGTTTGGCTTCGGTTTGACCTCGTGGTCAGGTTATTTACAGCCGCTGCGGTTTCCCAGCGGGGAGCAGAGTTTTGGAGGTATTTGGAATTTAGATTATTCACAGATTCCTCCTGAGATCTGAGCTTTTGTTTGGTATGCATGTTTAATTTCTCTTAGCTATTTGTGGTAAGTAGGACCTGATAAGTTTAAAAACTAAGAAGAAAGAAGTGATGTTCTTGTATAGGGACGATGGGTTTATTTTTATTAGTCACAAGTGTGTCATTAAATAAAAAACAGTTTGTTTCAGTGCCTGAACTTTGTTGTGCAAAAACAAACTTGCAAACAAGGCAACATTTGTTCATTGTTTTCTAACTCTAGGGGTCAGGGGTCATCGTTCACGTCTAAATCTGTCCAAAACTCCTCATTTCAGTGCCTGTACAGAGCCATGCAAAAGCAAAATTGCAAATACTGCATCATATCTAAAAACCTTGTGATTAATTTTTTTGTTTTGTCTTGTAACAGGGTCCAAAATTAACACCCACCAACCGTCAAATCTTGAAAGGCTATTCGCCACACCAGCGGGTAAACATTTGCCAAAATAGTCATGTGATAAAAAACTATGCTGCATTTTGGTTTCATTTAGGGTGCACTGCTCTGCTGCTCCTGTGCTATGTGTGAGCTCTAAACAGTGCCATTAAACTGACCGTCTCAAGTGCTCCTAGTTTTGCGACACTGTTTACCGTACGGGACATCAGCTGATCTGCTGCTAGCTAGTGTTGTGCCAGTACTTATGAAGCTAATGAAATCAGAACACAAAGGCCCCGTGGTCTGAACTCTTAATTGCCTCCCACACTGTCACTCCACTTAGCTGCACTTATTCTTTCACAATAAAAGCCCTAAAAACAAACACTGCATCACTGCTGACCAGGGCTGGAAATAAACTTTTTGTTTACCCGTCACTGTGGCTGCTGGATAGCAAAATATAGCAGCTACTCAGTGGATCAGTGTTGTTTTTTGGTCGACTTTAAGTGAATCTAGCAGCCACCTGAATATTTCACCAGTATCTGACTGGTAGGCTGATGCTAATTTCCAACCCTGTTGCTCACCAGAGGAAACTTCTTCACATGCTGAGGCTGCAGTGATGAGTTTTTCAATGTTATAAAATTATTTTGCTTCAGATTTGATCATTTGATCCTCTTCTTTAAGTTTGTATTGTGAAACAAAAAAGGCTGGTGGTTTTTTCATCTACCAGCCACCTTGGCCGCAAGTCAAAAAGTTAATTTCAGACCCTGTTTTGTAATTCTGTTTGGATTTTCCTTGCTCTATATTAAAAGCCAGGAGTGTCCTTTTTGTCCGCAGGAACAGCCTCTAACACTGAATTGACCCTGTGTGAAATGCTGCAATTATACAATGATATAATAACACAATACCGTAGAGTGGTCAAAGACCCAGTGTCCTCAAATGAGAACTTCTGAATTAAGTGTTTTTAGCTTGTTACTTTTGCTGAAATTGGTCAAATTTGTCGCCATGTCAAGCTAAAAATGTTAGATAAACAAGTTTCAACCATGACATGTGATCAGGTTTTGCTCCTTGTCTACTTTGGTGTCGAGATTGGCTGCAGACTGACTTGGCAGAGATGGCTGCCATCTTGTTTTTACGTGGATTAGTGTATTGAGCTTTTGCTTCCACTAGATGGCACAAAAAAGTGTCCACGAACGAGGACAACAGGTCTGAGTTAGGCAAAATTAAGTAAAAATTGCAAATGTGATGACCTCATGTAAGGACGCAGGGTCGCACGAGGCTAGAGGAGAGAAATACTGGAGTTTCTCCGGAGAAAGGCAAATAAATATTGATGTCATGAGCTGTGTAGACTGGGAACAGGATCAACTGGTTGTTTAAAGTGATTTACATGTTATTAACTACTGAAAAAAGTGGATTTAGTTGGATTAAACACATTAAACACATGGTTAGAGCGTTTGGAATCAGCTGTTAGATTGATGTTGTTCTTCTTTCCTTCAGTAATAACAGCTTTAACAGATAAAAACACAATAATTCAGCCACCAAATATCATTTGCATTTCAAAAGACGAACAATGAAATGATTTAAACTTCATTTAGTCCATGTCCCAACAGTGTCGCATTAGAGGGGAGAATACTGTGTGCACTTGTTCGTTTAAATTTGTTTTCCAGTCCAGAAAAGCGTCAGTGACCCTCGATCATTATTGAACCACACGGTGCAACCGGGCTCTAAGTATTGAATTAGTGCGTATTCTTCGGGCCCTCTGCAGCCTGCTCAGTGGACAGACTGAAGAGGTTCAAACTGTGACCTGTCATCCCATAATATGTTCAGCTGAGTGCTAACCTGAGACTAACTTTGTGTTTCTATTGTGAAGTTGGAAGAGGAGCTTTGCTGAAGTTAATTCCAGCTTGTTACAGACGTTATTGTGCAGCTGACAGTGAAACAGGCACTTGTTCCTTTTTTAATCTGAACACAGTTTGATGTTTAGCTTCCAGTTTCTTTTACCAGTGACTGCTGATCTCTTTTGTTTTTACTGAACTGTTGAACTGTTGCTCAGAGGGATCTTTGTCTCTTTCAGTTGTCAGTCAGGTTGAACTGTTTTACAGCATTTTGTTCTTCATGTACAAAACGAACCCGTCGTACAAAATAATATCGGTATGTAAAGACGACTTTATACAACCTTAAAGCATCCTAACATAAAGAGTGGTCCTCTCACACATCTGGAACAAAACGATGGAAGTCTTAAAACTAGGTTTTGACTAGATGAAGATGGAGCCTGAGGTCAGGTGATGAAGCCGGACACTCACTGCGCTGCATACTCCCAAACACTGTTTAATTACAAAAAACTGGTTGACTCAAAGTAAGCCTGAAGCTTTCAGGCTCATCGCAGGTCTTGAGTTGAGACAGTAGCTGTGAACTCTTGTAGTTTATTCTGTTGTGAGTAATGCAGGGCATTGTCATGGTGTAAAAGTCAGTCCAGTCGTCAGGAGAAAATGTTGGCGTTGTTGGTTTCTGTAAACCACGGATATGTTACATTGTTATGTGTCATATGATTCATATCAGTGTTTCTAAAGTGATGTAGTTTAGTCATTAGGAGGTGGAGGGGAAGGTGGGTGATGTGTCACCAAGGTGAGACGCCTGTCGAGCTGCAGACCACTGTTAGAGGCCATCAAATAACAGAACTGGTTGTTTTAGTGAGTTATTGTCGTGTTTCTAGTGTCTTTAAGGCTTCAAACGTGTGTGTTTTTTAGTGACCCGTAGCTGTGTTTCCAGTGAGGGTAGTGGCATGAAAACCTTTTTCTTTTTAAAGACATAGCTGCTTTTTCTGCCGGGATAGTTGCAAGAAAAAGGTTGCTTTTTCTGCTACATTGCTTCTTTTACTGCGGAGATAGTGCTATGAAAAACGGTTGTTTTTTACGGAGACATTGCTACTTTTCGTGTCTGCATGGTGGCATGAAAAGAGGTTGCTTTTTTGCTGAGACATCGCTGCTTTTTCAGCCAGCATAGTGGCAAGAAAAGCGATTGTATTTTACTGAGAGATAGCTGCTTTTCCTGCCGTGATAGTGCCACAAAACGGTCGTTTTTTAGCAAGACATTACTGCTTTTTCTGCTATGATAGTGGCAAGAAAAGTGGTTCTATTTCACGGAGACATTGTTGCTTTTCTTGCCAGCATAGTGGCAAGAAAAACAGTTTCTCTCTCTGATACATTGCTGCTTTTCCTGACAAGATAATGTGATGACAAATGGCTGTGTTTTACCTTGACGTCGCTGCTTTGACTGCAACGAAAAACAGTTGTTTCTTACTGAGAGATAGCTGCTTTTTCAGCTGGGACAGTGGCATGAAAAGCAATTATTTTTTTATAAAGACCGTGCTGGGGTAGTGCCAAGAAAAAAGCGGTTGATTTTACCAAGGCATTGCTGCTTTTCTTGCCAGGGTTGAACCACCAGAACGGTATTTTAAGCCAAAACATGATCTTTTCCTGACCTTAAGCAAGTGGTTTTTGTGACTAAACACAATGACATGGTAAGCACAGCCCTTTCTTAAAATTTAAGATTAATTTTTGGGCATTTCCTCTTTTATTGACAGTACAGCTTAAGATAGAAGGGAAGGGGGGGGTTTGATGTGCAGCAAAGGGCCAAAGGTTGGATTAAACCTAGACTGCTGCAAAGGCCTCAGCCTATATGGGATGCACACTGTAGCAGGTGAGCTAGAGGTTGCCTCTGCCACAGTGTTTTTGAAACATAAAGCAACATGAAGATTTTACAGATACATTATAAAGGGCAAACGTAAAATTATCTGTGGTTTGCCAATGTTTTTCCTGGTGATTGAGTTGTCAAAAGCGGACATCTTGTACTCAAAAAGTAGTGAAGTGAAAGCAAAACGAATCAGATAAAGAAGATTATAAAGGACAGTAACAAAGTGCCTGCAGGTCTCAAAAGACTTGCATTCAGTTTTCTAAAAATGCTTTCAAAGGTATCGCACATCTTAAATCTGGTCTCCTGTCTGCAGTAGTGTTATTTTAGTTAGTCAGGAGGCGTTAAACACCTTTAAACTACCATCAGACCTGACAAACACTGTCACTACTGTTAGCTGCAGCAGACGGGACGCTCGTCAGCTCAGTTGTTGATTTTTAGCAACGAATCCTTTGTCAGTTTCCTGCTTTTTTATCTGTGTCCAGGTTGCTTTGATATTTTTAGTTATGTCATTAGGAGTTATTGGTATTTACCGCTGTGATATAAGTTGCTTGCTGACAGATATTAAATAGTGTGCTTTGTGGTATTTTAAAAAGGTCAGATTAAGTGTAGACGTTAACTTAGTGAACCTGCAGACACACTATTTGTTCTCCTCCAGCTCTGCAGGTGACATTAAAGCTGCTGTAACTTGTACAGACGCTGATTCCAGTCCAGTTAAAAGCCATTTAAAGACAACACTGTCTCTTTTTTTGCTGCACTAATTTCCTTTTTGCACATACATTAGTCAGCGCGGGTCAGCGGTCGGCCCGCGCCGCTAAAACTGCACTGTGCCATACATCAGCTCGACTCAGTAATTGGACATTTGAGAGGCTGGAGGAGCTGTTGGTCGTCTCTGGTGGGAGGCAGCCAGGCAACACCACCCCCATCCATCCACGCCTCCATCCCCGGCCTCCCCCTGCTGTGGCAGGGGTAAAGATCTCAGGGAGTGGTCGTCACATTTGTCCATGTATAGACAGAGGACAGGCTGTGTTGTCTCTGCGGTCGTACGGAGGCCGGCGAGCAGCCGAACTTTCCCAGCAACTGGAAGCAAACTGAGGCTAATCCCACGACGGCTCATTACAAGCTCCTGCAGGGCTGATTTAAACCAGGGGAAGGTTTAGGGATTTCTGCCGGACTAACTTATACAGAGCAGATTGGTGTAAAGGACCGGGGCTCCCTCCAGGCTCACGCTCGGCTTTTCTTTTTGAGGTCGATCTATACGTTTAAACAACTTTCTCCCTGAATTCACCCCATTTTTCTTTCTTCTTCTGCTGCTGCCTCTGACACTGAAGGAAGCTTTAACTGGGTAATTACTGTACCACATGACCTCACTGTTCTCTGGCCCCATGGCAAAATACTCTGTTTGTCAGAGTGCAGGATTTTACACTGGAAAAGATGAATTAAAACAGCTCAAGTTTTACGTCTTTATTTATCATACAACAACAGTTTTTCTCCCTTAAACAATCTTACTACAAAACAGGGCAGGACGATTAATCCAGGTTTATTTTCAATTATGATTTTGGCTTCCAGTGACAATGAAGACAAATTAATCAAGAAAAAAAGATTATTTTAGGCTCATTGTTGCTAACTTGATGACTCTCTTGCTAAATCTAGCGACCTTTTAAACCTTCTTAGTGGCTGTATTTCCAAAAAGTGACTAGCAACAAATTTAGTGACTCACTAAGACCATCATGGAAAAAGTGAGAAATAAATTTAGATATATTATATTTAATTCCCACATATGGATGTATTTTCAACAGTAAGAACAGAGAATAAAAAACACAAACAAAAAAATCTGCTATAGCATTATCATAACCAGATGTGGTTTCTTTTGCACTGTGTTTATATTTATACATCGTATATTATTTATTTATTTATCATTCCTTTTTAAACTTTTTTTCCAGATGAATTGTATTTAAAGTCCACAAAAATCTGCTGTTATAAAGCTGTGTGTGTGTGTGTGTGTGTGTGTGTGTGTGTTTTTTTTTTAAAGCTCTATAAATGCTCGATGTTTCCAAAGTCACACAATACGTTTACATGCACGCAGTGGTCTAGCTAAGCTCATAGCTCGGCTAATCGGTCAAGTACGTCTGACTCCGCCTCGATAGGCGGCGCTGTGTCCTTTTTAATATAGTGCGTATTGAACTAGTTCCTGTTGACCCAAAGAGGAGGCTAACGACGAATGAAGGTGGCGGAGCATGAATATAGTTTCCTCGTCCATCCAGAAGTGTGCCTTCTGCTTCTCGGTCGCCATGGTGTTTGTTTGCTTGTTTTTCCAGGAGTGAACTGCTGCTACGTCATCTCCTTCTTCTTCTGGGTGAAAGCCCGCTAAAGAAAAAGTGGTGCATGCGCAGAACGCCTGAGTCTGACTCCAGTCGGACTAAGTGGATACATGCAGCAATAGTTTGATTTTCAATGGAATTATCTAGGTGAGTTAGTCGAGCTACGGATAGTCCAATTTCAGTCAGACTAAGCTGTTTACATACATTTAAAAGTCCAGTTTCAGTCGGACTAAGCCAATAATTCTATTTTCTCAAGCTGCATGTATGCTGCATTTTTAAATTTAATATTCATTTGAAACGTTACACTTGCTTTAATCAGGTTTGCTTTTTTATTAATGATTAATGATGAGTTATTGCAAAAATTCTGCAAAAATCTGCAAGTTAATCATAAAACAGAAACAGCAGCTTTCAGTGTCACATGTAGTGGCTTCCATCTTTTATACTGATATAATATAGTCTTTAGATAAAGGTCTGTTACTCCACAAAGTTTGTTTCATTGTTCAGTTGCTCTTGGTCATTCAGCTGGTCGACAATAAACTGATCAACTCGAACTTCTAAGCTGCTTTAGAAAAGCAAAAATTGTTTTAAATGTAAATATTCGAGGGTTTTCATAACACTTTTGCGTTTTGGCTGTTAATCTGGAAAAATTGCCATTTAAAGACGTCACCGTGGGCTCGGGGAGAAAGTGATGGATGTATTTCACATTATCAGATACTTTATAGGCAAACAGTAACTTGATTAATTGAAAAATTATTGCCACTTACTTCTAACTTTAGTTGGAAGGTGTGAAGGAATTTTAATGAGATATTCATCTGTTAGCTTATCTGTGATTTTACCCACGTATAGTGAGATAAAACTCAACATCTGCTCCAAATATCTTCATTATCTCCTCAGCAGTGTCCTGCCAATATGAGAATTAAAAGTTCTGTGTTCTGTTTAGATGTTACTGAATCCCTTTTTTTTTTAAATTATTTTCTGCTGATCTAAAATGCTGAAATATATAAATATAGTTAAACTCCTGCACGGATAACATGAGTACATCATGACGTGGACACAGTGAGCTCAGCACTCTCAACAGGAAGTGTTTCAGGTTCATTTCCTGCTCGTCTCCAAGGAGTTTCCTCTCGCTGTGGTCACTAACTCATCCATCAGTATGAACCGGAGAGTCCTGTCTGTCCGGGGTGCCTGCAGTGCATGCTGGGATACGCTTCAGTCCCATCACCCTGAGCAGAAGGAGAGAATAAAGGAGTGGAGTTTAGAGACTTGGCTTCTGCACCAGTTCTGTTTGTTTATCTGTTGTTTTCATTTAAAGGTGGCTGTATCGTTAATGATCAATAGATCTGATTGGCAGCTGACTAATGTTTATTTTGATCATTGATTAATCTGCCCATTAATTGTCTAAAAACATTTTAAATTCAGTGTTATAGAAGTAAGAGAAAAGAATCAAGTTCTCATATTTTCCCCTTCGTTCCCATTTTTGCTCAGAAATGACGAAATAGTTGCCGATAAACTTTCTGATCTCCAGTTGATCAATCAACTAATTGTCTTAACTCCAACCATTTGAGCTCGGCTATTCTCGATCTTTAGCCCTGATGTTTTGTCACGGCCCTCAGCGTGTGATACCGACACCAAAGACAGCCTTTAGCGTCTTTATGAGACGCACCAGGCTTTTGGCTAACTACAGTATAACCCCATCCGCCGTAACACTTGACGCTGAGAGCAACTGATGTAGTAAAAGAAGCGAAAAAGTCCACATAGGGCGGGAGGGAGCAGAGTTAATGTTGTTTTAATGTAAGTAGGCTAACTTATACGGTTGTCGCACACTGACATCACTCACGTGAACATTACGCAACAAATGTACTTAGTTTAGCCAAAAATGCTCTTTAAACCTCACCAAGTAGTTTTGTTGCTGAAAACTAACTGCGACTGTTGCACAACATTAACCATGTGTTACAGTGTGTTTTAGCTGTGTGTCACATGTAGACGCTAAAGGGTGCCCTGTGTGTCGCCATCAGACGCTGAGGGGCGTGACAAAGTGTTAGTGTTTGACGACCGTATAAATGAGAACGGATTGTGATCTCTGATTTTGTCAGATCTCTACATCAAAATAAGTTTCAGAGAAGTTGATAAAAATCTCTTCTCAGTGTCAGTTAAACCATATTTATTTATTTATTTATTTATTTATGTAGAAACCAGAAACCAGTCACATTTGAGAGGCTGGAACCAGTGAATAAAGTTTACTGCTTAAAGGTTTACCATGCAGAAATTGTCAGTTACTGTCTGTGAACAGTATCACTAGCGACGGTCAAAGTGAAAGCTAACTCAGGCCTTGTCTGCTTGATGTCTCGTTTCGCTATATTTGCGTTTTTGTTGGCTATTTGTCCGCGATTTTCTTAGCTTCCTCTTGGATGCATGCTGTTTCCTGTCTGGCACCTGGTCGCTACCTTTTTATAAAGTCCTGACCTCACCTGTGTGCTGTGTTCAAGAACGTCCTGAACACAGAAAATAAGAAAATACAGGCAGAGGGCGGAGTCTCTGCAGATAATTACACCGCCACACACTAGCAGTTTGTCGTACGCAATGATTGAGAGTGAGTACTTCTGGATGAGTCTATACATTGTTTTTTTTTTTATAGGAAAGTCCTGCATTGTGTACCTTTAATCATCTAATGCGCTCAGCACAGTTTCAGGACTTTCTCGTCCACATTGGGATCGACACTTCATTCCAGGGTTTGGCAGAGAAACGAGTTAGTGGGCCGAGTCGAGAGTTTCTATCAGTGAACTGTTGAGCTCAACTTTAAAGCCAGCATAGGCAAGAA
Organism: Cephalopholis sonnerati; assembly: GCA_019142605.1. Lineage (NCBI taxonomy): Eukaryota > Metazoa > Chordata > Actinopteri > Perciformes > Serranidae > Cephalopholis > Cephalopholis sonnerati. The sequence continues at coordinate 3,562,136 of JAGQAX010000022.1, read as the reverse complement.
GTCCTAAAACTGTTCAGACTAACGGGAAGTTTCAACATCTGCAGTGACCTGCACGCACTGATGAAGACTGTGGGGTATGGCTGAAAGTGAGTAAGTGGACCTTGAGTGGAGATTTTCTAATCAAGGTGAGGAGTAAATTTGAGGTTGTGTGTAAATCTCACACTTTATTTTGAAGTTTGTAGGCAGCTGTCAATATGTAAACACTTGCTGCCGTCCTCTGATTGGTCCTCACTTGTCTGTTTCAGTTCCGGACTTTAATTTCACCGATTAAATTGTGGTTTTGCAGGTTTGGACCCTCCACGGTGCCGTAAGACAAATGGAGGTGTGTGTGTTGATGTGTGAGTGTGTTCAGGCCAACTAAAGGGCGCCCACATATCAGTATCAAGGCGCAGCAGATCCCAGTTCAGTCTCAGAGGACCATAAATCTGCCCTCTTTTGTCCTCGTGCTCTTGAGGCTGCAGCCGCTCTTTTTTTTTTTCTTTTTTTTTTGTTTGCAGACTCGTTTTAATCATTACTGGAAGGCACGCTCGGCTTTAATTAAGAGCAACATAGCAGGAAACCCTGCGATGACTCTTCCCGAGGGAGGGCGGTCTGTCTGTCTGTCTGCTAGCTTCACTTTTTGCTCTGTTACCACATGCCTCCACATCTCAGGCTTCCACTTCAAACAGCGGCTTGTTTCGGGGTTAAAAAGGTCGATCCCGCTTCAAAAGAGGCGAAAAATGTGCCAGAGTCAGTTCGTGTTTTGAGCCATTTTGTCTTCAGTTCAGCTGTGATTGTTTCCTGGAGTTAGTCTGAAAGTTAGGAGACTGAAACGGCTTTAAAGGAACAGTCTGATGTTTTAGGAAGTCCTTGTGTTTAGCATTTTAGAGAAGAAGATGGACATCAGCTTCATCTGTGGGATTAAAGCTGTTAAGCTTCTTTTCAAAGAGGGGACACAAATTTCATTTTAAAGATTATTTTGATGTTTAAATTGTGTTCAAATACAAATCCATGCTCCCATGTCCTTAAAGCATCGCACAGTGGTTATGCACTGGTTTGAGGTGGTTTCAAATAACAGCTTGGACGACATGAAGAATAAAGTCTAGAGTCTGAAGTCTGAAGTCTGAGGCTTCAGGTTTTTGCTACTTTTACTCATGTTTACCTCATTGTTTGAAACGTTGGCCACGTTTAATATGAATATCCGCCATTTTAACATTATATATACGACAGAAAATAAGGCAAAGCGTAATAGATGCCCTTTAGTTGTGATTTAAAAATGGTAGAAGAAGTAGAAGAAAACGTTGCCAGTAGAGATGAACATGACATGACTCTGTTGTTGATGACATTACAGTTTCGGAAATTAAAATTATAGTTAATTTACCACATGAGCTGTAGTAGCAGAGTTCAATCCACCCTCCCTGATGTTTTTAATATATATTTTTTGCGACTTTATTTGAGGCAACATTGCAACAACAATGCTGGTGGATGTTTATAAGGCTGGTGCAAACGATGTCTGGAAGAATTACACATTTATTTATTTTTTGAAGTTTATTTAAAGCATTTTACACCTTTTATTAAGGTAAAATAAAATCAGCTTTTATTGATCCCCTGCAGGGAAATTCAGTTGTTGCAGCAGCACAAAAACAGAAATACAGATAAACACATAAAGTAAAAGAAATAAATAATAATTGGTGTATAAAACTGAAATAAGAATTAAATAAAGAATAGAAACTACAGTAGAGATATGACACAAAATAAAGAGGAGAGAGATGCAACAAAGGTTTAATTTTGATCACATGTACATAAACTGTGTGAAGAGTAAACTTGTGTATCTGTATAAAAAGGACTGTTGTTATGAAGCCCTTGGTTGGGTTGCAGATCACCTGCTGCAGACTCAGCCCCGGCCCTCCTCCTGGTTTCTATCAGCCTGCAGTCGTGGATCCGTTTGACGGCTTCTTATTACCGAACAGCAAACAGTGATTTCCAGAGACTCTCAGAAAAGTGCTGATGTAGCTGTGCTGGCAGGCGGAGGGAGCAGAAAGGCTGCGATGAATTAACCCATGTTGACTGCCATGCTGCTGGTTCTGGCTCTAAAACACTCTGTCATCTCTCTGCACACAGCAACAGTGTGTAATGTAAAGAAGGAGCAGCACTAAATCTGTTTTTCTTTCTGCGAGGAACATCATAACTCTCTCTCTACAGGAAATACTAAAATAAGCACATAACTCACACGTTATCAAAAGCTGTACAAGCCTCACTGTTATTTCTTTTACACTGCATTTACATATCATCTCTATTTAAGCCTTTGTGACATCCTAACCCTTCCATTTATTATTTCCCCGTCAGTTTATCTACTTAAACTGACTCTACTAGCTAAATATTTTAGCTGTATTCTGTTTACATGGGCTCCTCTAGTCTCACAGGTTTATGGGTCAAAGTTCAGCAGACATAAAACAGAAAGCAAGTCACATTTTCTTATTTCTTAAACGTCCTGCCGTGATTTAAGAGTTGTTTATTTGATAAATATCGCACTCAAAATTAGAATTTTTGCCATATTGTCTTGCCTTTATGTTAGCTAAATACTCAGCGTTATACACGGACACGAACAGAGCCTTCTGTCCGTATTTGTGAATGTTTTCTGAAAGCTTACAGATACGTACGAAATGGAGTAGCATCACTGACAATTATCGCGGCAGTGGAGCGTATTACAAGCGAGAGATGACAGTAGGACATGACAAAGAACAAATGGGTAGCATAATAAAAGAATTCTCCGTCCACATGTTGCGATGTAATTAATGGCGCAGGGCTGGGTAGTATGGCGACTCTGTACGATATATTTTCAAGCTAGATATAAACTTAGACACTGGTCCGCTTGTAAATGCTGCCGTGAGAACACCAACCAACTCTAAGTTAACGTTGACTTTTGGTTTCATACGAGACACAGACAGGGGCCTCCTGGGTCAAAGTCCTGTGTTTGTTTGACCCATCCATCCACGCTAACCTCCTCCCTACGTGGACTTTGTTGGTCTCTATTCTACGTCATCTGACTCCCTCCTTTGCTCCCGTCATAATGACTACAGCCACTAGAGGTCGCTGATGTACGATAGATGGATAAATAGATCCGTTATTGTCATTGTTTGTTATATAACGAAACTTTGTACGAGCAGTCCAGTTAGCAGCGAATGAATATGAACACATGCACCGACACACGCTCGTGTAAGCTCATCACATCATTCTCACGACCACAGACACGTTCATATCTATATTTTTAAGATATATAATGAATATTAAGGTAAAACAATAAAACAATACAATAGTAAAACACAACAGTTAGAATCAGAAAATTTGATATTTCTGCTTGAAAAGTGACTGTAATGATTAATTATTAAAATATATTTTCCTGTGAAAAGATAGATTAGATTATTTTGAGTTTGTCTTTTCTTTTTTCATGACCTTTTTCTCATAATAATTTGACGTCTTTTTATCAGAAAATACCACTTCATTGCAGCTCTATTCATTAATAAAACATGAATTCTGTTGTGGACACGAAGGTCTGAAAATCTAATCGTATAAGTCGTATAATAAATGTGTAATTCTCAAAACATAAAGTCCAAATGACTTGTCACTCAAGCTCAGACGACACTCAGAGACACTTCTCTGACAGAAGTATGAACATAACTACATATCCCATGATGCAGTGGGTGCAGATCTGTCCTCCTCAGTCTTTAGCAGCAGATATATGACAGCCATCATCAGTGTTTCCTTTGTGCTGACTGTGAGCCGGCCGGACTGAAGCTTCCCTCAGGCCTCTTCAGCAGCGGCGGTGGCGGCGGCGGCGGCGGCACAGTTCCAGTCTCTGGAAACACCAGCAGGTACACAAGAAAAAGGAAAAGTCATTAAATTTCATCACTTCCTCTGTTCCACAACAGCACACTCTTTTATTTGTTGTGTTTGGAGCCCATCCCCGCGGGAAATAATAAATAATGAGTGAGAGTTTGGTTTGGAAAACTGGTTTCATGGAGTGAAGAATGAAAGACGCAAGTTAGTGAAATCGACAGAAAGACGGAGCATGAGGCAAGTCGGCCGCTCTGCACTGTAACAGCTGCTTCATACTGTACGTGCTGTACGCACACTCACAGTGCTCTGCAATATAAAGCTGTTTAAAATCTAAAGTATTAAAAGATCAAATATCAAATATCTCTTTTAGTCAGATAGCTCCTGATTTAAATCCTGTATTTTATTTTGGTAAAAAGTGTCCCCAAGCTTTCAGGTTTACTCAAGAAACTTTATTTATTTTTCATTATCAATTTATTTTTTAACTTTTTCCTGTAAAATTACAACTTGATCTCATTGTGCTGTAACTTTCACCCCCAAGTTTTTACTTCCTGTGATGTCATATTACATGTTATTCATAAAATTACTATTTTATCTCAAGACATAACAACTTTGTCTCATAATCACAATATAATCCTGTAAATTTTGACTTTTTGTTGTGCGACGGCAAAATTATCTTTTACTTTAACATTACGACTATCTGTTTGACTTTTTTGCACAAGTTCAATCTAATCCTTTTAAATGATCTCTTTTCTTGATAAAGTATGAATTAAATCTCATAATCTAAATCTAATGCATGTTCTGACTTTTTCCTTGTTTATTACAACTTAATCACATGATACTTTGACTTTTTCTTCCACATTATTTCAACCGTATCGTCGTAAATTTTCTCTTTTCCTGGTAAATTATAACTTAAATCTTAAAATGTTTATTTAAGGCATGATTTTATGACTCTTTTGCTAGTATAATTCTGAATTTATCCCATGATATTTGACTTTTTCCTCTGATAATTTCAACCTAATTTCAACCTATTACAACTTTATGTAATGATGTTTTCACTTATTTTCTCATAATTTCAACCTAATTCTTGTAAATTATCTCTTTTCTTGGTAAATTACAACTTAAATCTCAAAATTAAAACTTGAGGCAAGATTTTATGCCTTTTTTTCTTGTAAAATTACATCTTTATCTCATAATATTTTGACTTATCCTCTCATAATTTCACGTAAGTTGTCGTGAGTTATCTCTTCTGTGGTAAATTACAGTTTAAATTTTGTAATTTAAATTTAAGGCATGATTTATGACTTGTAAAATTTCCTTGTAAATCAATTTTTATGGTAAAATCACACCTTTATTGTTACAATCTGACTTTTTCCTTAAGTATGACTTTATTGTCATTAACATTGACTTTTTATTTTAAATAAGAGACATCTTTTTTTGGGAAAGTACTTTATTCACATTACATTATGATTGTCTTGTAAAATGAGGACTATAGTTATGATATCTTGACTTTATGCTATTGAAATTACAACTTAATTTCATGATATTTAAAGTTACTCTTACAACATAATGGTTTTATTTTCACACATGCTTTTTATGTAATATTCTGACTGTTTGGTGAAAAATACTAAGACTTTATTCTGATGATATTACAACTTTTCATTATAAATACACATCTTATCGTACAATATGTGACTTTTTCTTGTAATATTCTGAATATTTTTTGAAAACACGACTACTAACCCATTAAATTACAACTTTTCTTTCATGATTATATAATTTATCTTAATTATCTTATTTATCTTATCTTAATTTGTGACGTTTCTTGTAATATTCTGACAATCTTTTTCGAAAATATGACTTAATTATGATTATAGTACAACTAGTTTTTTGTAAATATACATCTTATTGTATAATTTATAACTTTTGTTGTCATTTTCTGACTTAATTTTTTGAAAATGCGACTTTATAGTTTCATTAGTAAATATTCATCTTATAGTTTGACTTATTTCTGATAATATAAAGATTTTTTTGCAAAATTATGACACTGATTTCACAACATCACAACTTTTCTCTCAAACCCTCAGATGTTTTAATTAATACTCATATTTGTAACGATGCCTCACAGATAACACTGTGTACAGTGTATTTATGTGAACAGTCTGTTAAAGAGGTGCTGACATGTCGTTGTGTTAAAGATGCGACTTCATTAGTAAAGCGGAGGAGAGGTGTTGTTGCTGTGTGGTGAGTGTTGAAGGTTGCAGGTGGAGACATCCTTCAGTCTCGTCCTCCCTCCAGGGAGCCACAGAGTGCTGCAGAGCTCGGATTATCCTCCTCAAAACGCCGTGAAAATTGCTGTAATAATTCAAAAATTGCCTCCCTGCATCATGCACAGAGCCTCCTCTTGTGTTTGAAGATTTGTGTTTGTGTAGACAAAGTGCTACAGCGGCTGAGTAATTTGCATGTTTTGTTTATGAGAGCTATCTGCTGCCCTTTGTGGTGACGCCATCCTCAGCACAAGTCCGTGTCATCGCTCAATTTCACGCAGACCTGAAGTTAATTGTTGCGGCTTCACGGACATCAGTGTGTTTTCACTGACAGTGGACACAGCACTATTTTCTCCCGCACTCAGATACCACACACACACACACACACACACACACACAAACACAGCAGAGCTTTAAGGGGTGGAAAGTTACAGTCAATTATATCGGCATATTTGGTATTTACAAAGTTCAACCTGATCCAGGTCTGAGGAAGGATCTGAAGGTGTGTAGTTCACAGACTCACGGATAAATCAGAGCTCAGAGTTTCAGGTTGTGACGCTAATTAAACAAAACACTCAGGTCTGTTATTTAGTGTGTTATTAAAGGAGCAGTGCGTAAAATTCAGGGGGATTTAGAGGCTAGGATTGCAGCCTGCAGCCACCTGAAACTCCTCCTGGTTAGAATTCCTTCAGTGTTTCTTCTTCAGGAGGTTTTAACTGGGAGCTGAATTATTCTCTTTCTCTCCAAAACAAATGGACCAGGTGATTTTGATCGGTAATAACACTGAATAAAGCATCATTTGAATTGTTTGAACCCTGAGATGAAGGAGCCCTTCTGTGTGGAGTTTGCGTGTTCTCCCTGTGTCAGCGTGGGTTCCCTCCAGGTGCTCCAGCTTCCTCCCACAGTCCAAAGACATGGGGGTGAATTGGTGACTCTAAATTGTCCGTAGGTGTGAATGTGAGTGTGAATGGTTGTCTGTCTCTATCAGTACGTTTACATGCATGCAATAGTGGAGCTCAGCTCATAGCTCGGCTAATCAGTCAAGTCAGACTTCTCGTCTTGTCTGAGTATACATGCAGAAGAGGAAATCGAATTTCTGACCAAGTACGTCTGACTCTGCCTCAATGGGTGGCGCTGTGTCCTTTTTAATATAGTGCGTATTGAATTGGTTCCTGTTGACCCGAAGAGGAAGCTAATGAAGCTAGCTCCTTGAACTGTTGGAGCATGAATGTAGTTTCCTCGTCCGTCCAGAAGTGCGTCTTCTGCTTCTCGGTCGCCATGGTGTTTGTTTGTTTGTTTTTCCGGGAGTGAACTGCTGCTACGTCATCTCCTTCTTCTTCTGGGTGAAAGCCCGCTAAAGAAAAAGTGGTGCATGCGCAGAATGCCGAGTCTGACTCCAGTCGGACTAAGTGGATACATGCAGCAATAGTTTGATTTTCAATGGAATTATCTAGGTGTGTTAGTCGAGCTACGGATAGTCCAATTTCAGTCGGACTAAGCTGTTAACATGAATTTAAAAGTCCGGTTTCAGTCGGACTAAGCTGTTAACATGCATTTAGAAGTCCGGTCTCAGTCGGACTCAGCTGTTAACATGCATTTAAAAGTCCAGTTTCAGTTGGACTAAGCCACTAATTCTATTATTTGAGGTGTGAATGTGAGTGTGAATGGTTGTCTGTCTCTATGTGTCAGCCCTGTGATAGTCTGGTGACCTGTCCAGGGTGAACTCCGCCTCTCGCCCAGTGTCAGCTGGGATTTATTGTGTTTATTGGTCGGTGCGGCAGGTAGTTGCAGGTTTTCTACCACAGTCCTTTTTCTCTGTTTTCTGTGGTCAATTTCAGAAGTATTTGCATCTTGCCTTCTGCAGAGATCACTCTACTTTCCTCTAATTATGTTTTTTTAAATTATTATATTGTTGTTATTGTCTTAAATACTTGTCAGAGAGGTTGAGAGACTCTGCAGTGAGCATGGAGCACATGGCGGCGTGCAGAGGTCAGTCGCTCTGTCAGTTGTGAATGGTTTCCGTGTGTGTGCTGCACAGCCAGTCGTAGTGATGAGCTGCAGGACAAAAGCTGCACTCATTTGTTTCCTCCCTCAGTGGAGCTTCAGTCTTCCTCATTCACAGACCTCACCCTTAATGAACTTCCTCACATTTTCTCACCCTGGTATCGTAGCAACACGTTTTATCACCGTCCAGTCACCTGGGCCTCGGCTTTGTGTGTGTGTGTGTGTGTGTGTGTGTGTGTGTGTGTGTGTGTGTGTGTGTGTGTGTAAGTGGTTGGTACAAGAATAGAAGCCACTTAGACCTTCAGAATAAGAGCCTTTATAGATTTTTATTTGAAGGATTACAGAAGTTTTAAAGGATCACAGAGTGTGTGCACGTGTTTCTGTTTGTTGTCAGCGGGGTCGCAGCCGTTGGTATGTTTCATATTCACTCTTTTTCTTCCTCTTCCACCCACTCGTATCGTCCACGTCTCCGCCGTCCAGCTGACTGACACCATGAATAATGTCTTTCTGAGGAGAGCGACGAGACACGAGCAAATTCCTTGACACGGAAGCGACTCGTGTACGTGAGCGCTTTCATGCATAACAAATTACAGTTCAGTTCAGGTTTGAGTCACCGCTTATCTGTCAATCAGCTGACAATAGTGGACCCAGCTCGGCTTCTTCTTCTCTGGAAACCAGAGCAAGAGATGTTGTCAGGGTGTTGTTGACCTCTGCAACTCAGATTTTCACTTTCATTTCCTCTTAAATGGAGTTAGATTCACAGAAAAATGCCTTTATCTGAACCCTTTTATTTCAGAGTATGTTTAGAAATAAAACAGATACACCCTCCACCCGCCAGTGCCGCTGCTTACCTGTAAATCACCCAGAAGCCCCTGCAGGCGCTCGATGAACTCACCTTGAACGCTGTAATTTAAAGGACAGTTCTGACTTTTTTTTTCACAGATTAGAATCGGCTCCGTCTTTCATGTAAAGGGCACAGCATTAGGAGAGGCAGCCATATTGACTTCTTCCTTGATAAGGTTTTCCGGCTCATCTCCGTGTGGAGAACCCGAGCAGAGCGGAGCGGCGGACTGAGGCTTCGGTCAGCAGCTTACTGGCCGGACGACACCGCTGTGCACAGTCAGCAGCCTCGGCCCATAAAAAAAAACCCTACTTTATCATCAAACGCTGAGCTGCAACATCTCAACCCCGCTTTATGGCAGATTATTTTGACAGTTACCATGACGGCAGCATCTGAGATGTCTTCATGAGAGATTTCAACAAGGAGATGTCCTTAAAACTTCATAAGTGACACAACTTTTTACTTTTTAAAGCTGCTTTATGAAACACTTTTATAGAAAACAGCAGAATACAGCCTGTATGAGGGTTTAAACAGTCAATGAAGTATTTCTTTGATAACTTTTGTCATAAAACATTGCTTTAAAGCAGGCAGATGAGCGTCGTTAAACTAGTATCATATTCTTTGACCAATTTAAACTTTTTCCCTCGGTTTTTGTTGTGATGAGTTAATTTTATTTGTTGTCTTGAGATCATGAGTTATCCCGCGATAATTGGACCTTTTTCTTCTCAAGATCTTAAGATATTTATTCATTCATTCATTTTCTGTATCCACCTATCCTGGAGCCTATCCCAGCTGACACTGGGCGAGAGACAGGGTTCACCCTGGACAGATCACCAGACTGTCACAGGGCTGACACATTAGCCCTTTTTATATAGGAATTGTGCAAATTTGCAGGAAAGCCCAATCCGTCTTCTTTCAGCATTAGCAGTATAAAAACAAAATCGGGGAGTGCAGCGAAATGCCGCCTGCCTACTTTTGTTCATACAGAATGTGCCTTTTTCGGGGCAATGGGGAGCTCGCAGCTTGCCGGCAAAACGACCCAACATTCGCTGAAAATCTGGCAGTGTAAAAGGGGCTATAGAGACAGACAACACATTCACGCTCACATTCACACCTACGGACAATTTAGAGTCACCAATTAACCTGCATGTCTTTGGACTGTGGGAGGAAGCTGGAGTACCTGGAGGAAACCCACGCTGACACGGGGAGAACATGCAAACTCCGCACAGAAGGGCTCCCTCCTGGGTTCGAACCAGGAACCCTCTTGCTGTGAGGCGACAGTGCTAACCACTCTACCAATGTGCCGCCTTTGAACTTTGCTTTCTCGATAACAAGGTAGAGTAGCCTTGGCTATCTAACCCATAAAACTCTGTGATAGAAATGGTCCGCCAGTGCCTACATTGGTAATTTTGCCTATTGCCATTTCTTTGAGCATCTTTAAAAGCGTCATATCCCTAAAGTCTGTACAACCTAAGTGAAAAGGTGATGTAAGTCAATAAACCAGAATAATTAATAAAAGTATTCAAATTCTGCCATTAAAAAAAATATTACAACAAGATTTTTTTCATCACATTTTACAAAAGAAACATTTATGACATATTCCTCTAAACAATTTCTGAAGCGTTTAGCCATGTCGTCGAGCCAGATTCTGTCTTGACAAGCAGTTGTCCATTCTCTTACTTATTCTACAGCAGGAAATGGCACTCCAAAATAAAAGCCCTGTGCCAGAAAGTCACCGTACTTAAAAATAAAATGTGTTTTTTACAAACTTGACACGATCGCGAGTCACTTGTGGTCCATTCAGGGTGGATCCGCGACCCAACAGTTGGGAACCACTGCTCTAGCGATTATGGTTCTTATTTTAGATCGATTTAAACAGGATCATGCAAACAACGATCTCCGGCAGCCGTCCATGTGATGTCTGTTTTTAAAGGGTTAAGACCTAAATCAATGCAGGAACTATTCCATTCTGTTTAACAACGTTAGATGATCAAGAACATTTTTATCATCGCATCACATTTCTCAATTAATAATTTAATTATCTCGATAAAATAATCCTGTTATCTCATGAAAACACTTGTAATTTCGAGATGATGGCAAAATTAACTTGAGAAAACAATTAACTTGTTATCGCGAGAAAACAAAGGAAGTAATATTTGTGAATTGTGGCCATGTAGAGCTTCCATAGAAAGGTCTCGGGTCTCCAGGTCTCCAGAGTAAGTGGGAATCATCTTTTGTGGACCAAAAATATCTGCAGCAAATGAAAGAGAAATGTTGATGTATATTTGTCTTGTTTGAGGGCTGAATGGAAACATTTTCCACAGAGGACAATGGAGTGAAGTGGATTGTGTCAGAAGTTGTTGTATAACCACTTTATTCATCTCCACTCACCAAAGATTTGAATGCATTTCTCTTTTTATTATAAAAGGCAGTATTTTCTTCATCAACCTTGGTATAAACACATAATACTCCAACAAGTGGAAGAAGCTGCAGCGTTGTGATTGGTCCAAACTCTTAATGCACTAACAGAATATTTTTTAGACCCGTTTTAAATCAACGTCCTTGAATCCTATTTTCAGTTTTTATTGTTTGTTTCTCTCATAAAGTTAGAGAGTGCTGCACACAGGCACGACTTTGTTTCATAATGACACAGGAGCTGTTGTCAGAGGAAGTAACATGATGTTTTTCACTGTGAATAAGGACACGTTACTAGTAGCCTCTTTTCTGTCGTTACTGGTCATGGCTGCAGGTCAGTCACTAACTCCGTAGGTAGATGACTTCCCCGTTCTTACTCTCACCTTCAAAGCTCTGATTGGTCGGTTGGTTTCTTCAGCTAGTGAATATATTTTATTTGAGCTGCTGATCAGAGCCGAGACATGAATGGTGATTGTGGACTCAGATGTTTTGCATTAAAAGCCTTCCTGTAGCTCAAAGAGGGCTTTTATTTTGAAACATTTAGGAAATATTGACTTTCATTGAGAATATATAAACAGCGATTTAAAAAAGAACTGCAAAGTAGAAATGGAAGTAAGTGGAAATAATCACAACAAAAAGTGTGAAAAGGTTTTTTTTCCAATAGGTTGTCCTTTTTCTGGCCTTTGTTCACATTTACCGCCAGCTTAACTCAACACTTCCTGCAGGAATTCTTCACATTAGAAATCTTCCAGCAGCTTCAAGGGCAAAATACCACCATGTTCCTTGTAGACTTTTATTTTTAAAGTGAATATAGACATTAATTTGGCTTTAACTTATCATTATGAAGTAAGTGTTCGTTGGCACAAAAGAAGTACGCCAACCATTGCGTAACCAAATCAGGAAGACGATAGCACTTTTGTTTTCTGGGTAGCTATTGGTGGCTAACCCCAGTTACCAAAGAGCACTAATGTAAGTTCCTTGCAATTGCCATCCCCAGTAGCAGAAATGGCCGACAGTGAAACAGCCACAATAACTGTGAAAAACAAAACACAGAGTGTCCTGTGTTGATGGTAGTTTTGCCACGCTCTAAAGAAAACAGAACGTGATCAATGTGTCATAGCAGCAGCACAAAAAAAGCACTTTGAAAAACTAGGGGGGGAAGCGTTAACGGGAATTTCCCGCTATTATGTCGCCTTACCATTCCACGTAAAAGGTATAGTCTCGGAATGAGGGGACAAAGTCGTCTATTCTTTCAGCCAGTATCGGAGGTAATAACAGCGCTGGAAAGATGCCTGTGTTAAAGGGACAGCTGAAAGGACGGGATCATAGGTGGCATCGGACGTGTTATGTGTGCAACCCACTGTGGGAAATTTAAAAAACAGTGAGTAGCAGTTAGGGGCTAACTCGAAGAGGAACAGCGTCTGAAAGTGTTCGCAAATAGGGAAAACAGTGAGGTCTGGGAGCTTCTTCCTCTCTGAGCAGAGGACGAGATCAGCCGCCATATAACAGGGACAGTAAATGATTTTTATTGTCATGTTATACCATTGTTATTGTTTAGAAAGCGCCAACAACACATATGTTATATGCTGTAGGGTTACATGTCACACACGCCCTGCCTCTTTTGCTTCCACAATGTTGGCATGCTGTCCAAAATCAAACACTAAAGCAGAATGATGCCGCTGTTGTTTGGCTCTGTGTAAAAATGCAAAGGGGTATAAAGAAGGGACTTTGTGGCGGCTCTAAAGCATGATATCTTGACCAGGGTCTCTGCAGGTCCTTTAAAAGTGTTATAATGTCTTAAATTCATTTTTCAATGAAAATATTGGGCCTTAAATGTCATTAAATAGTCTTAAGTCTAATTTGTGAGGTCTTAATTGCCACAAACATTTTAATTTTTGAAAAGGAGTCGGGCTCTTCTGTGTGAAAGTTCACATCTCTGATGTTACAAATCTTTAAACCTATCACTGAACCTAACGCTGTCTTTTTACTTTATACTTGTACCTAACAAAAATGTAGATTAACCTTACACACTCTTATATTCCTACATAGAAGCTAAATCTGCATTGGGCCACACACATATAAACTACTTACCTTTATACTTACCTGTAATGCTGGAATAAGAAAAGGAAGATTTGTCCAAAAATCTGTTTAATATTTGTTTAAAAATTATCATAAAAAGCTTTAAATTTAAGTGACAGTGATTGAAACAGCAGCAGAGTAGAAGTGAATAGATATTGTGAATGGAAACATAGATATTGCAGCTAATTAAAGCCTTAATATAATTAATTCAAGCGTCTATATTTGTTAGTGTGGGACAGACTGTTAATTAAAACCTTAAACCAGTACATAACAAATACACAATGCAAATGGGAGCCTGCATTTGAATTTCGTCTCTGTTTTCGGCTAATTGGACGACCGTCTGACACCAAACTTGACCTTCAAAGTAAAATCTGTGTCTCTTTAATGTTTCCCACTGACTCTGCGAACAGGAAGTGATGTGTTTGTGTTTGTGGCGAGCTCTGTGATGAGTTAAAGAGAAGCATGTATGGACAGAGGGGGGACACCCCGCACACATCTGATTCAATTAACCCACAGAGTGACAGGATGATGGGCTGTAGCAGCCTGCTGCTCCCATAACCCACTTCACCTCCATCTGTCAGACGGAGAGAGAGGGAGAGTTCAGTGTAACGCACGTAGCTCTGCCGGAGCGCCACTGTCTGAACCTGACAGTGTTACACTCAGTTTTCATCACGTCGAGATGGGGATGTGTTTTTTACCTTGATGATGTGTTGGGAGGTTTGAGGTTTGTCGCCTGCAGGTTTTCATCCAACTGTGGCTGCGGATCATCCGTCTTTCTTCTTCTGCAGCTCCTAAAACTGAACTCCAGATTCAGATAAAGGCTGAATGTAGCAGGCCGATTATAATTACTTACTGATATTATATTTATTTAACTTAAATTCTGTAGGTAATTTGCCAAATGTTGAAAATAAGTTTGATGGGCAGCGTGCTGGAGTCTGCACTCGACCATGATTGTGAAGTAAAAGCTCTGTAGCATCACTCCACATTCACTGCTGTGTTTTTGTAGTTCAACAAGGCCGGTGCAAATGGAGTCAATAAGGGATGTTAGAGGTTGTGATTCAGTAAAGGTTCTCAAATTTAGCATTATCAGCTTGTGCAGTCACACAATGTGGGTTTCTTTCTGTTGTGAATTATAGTTCTTAGGTTTATGATCCATATTTAAAGAGAGTGATCCTCCCAAAAAACTACAACTACTACAACTCCCACTTGTCATGCAGATTTGAATTTTTGTTAGGGGTGTAACGATCCTGAAACTGAGACCGAAAGTGTGGCGCAAACATCCACGGTCCACGCTTCACAGTTCTGTTTTCTGTGTCACAGAATCAAAGCCTCGCTTCCATCGAGCAGTCCGCTTCAGTTTAGTTTGTTACACATTTGAACGGTAATTTTTGCGTTCCCATTGCTCAAAGTTGTGAGTGACACCATCAGAACTGCTCCAGTCTCTCTTGTTTTTCGTTATCCCTCATTTGAGGTACCTAGCACACTGATTTGATACTAAAGGTGGATCTAAAACACTGGATTCTGTTGATTGGTCGAGACAGACAAAGTTGTTTTGCTGACACCACAGCAGCACCATAACATTTTCCAAACACTCTTGGTATTTTCGGCAGTATTCTTCCTCACTGTCTGCAGCCTTTTCTCAAACAAAGCATGTCTGCTCCTCGTAATAATGTACTTTATGACAAGGACATTGTAGCTGCTACAAGAGTGCTGAACAGAATTTCATTGTTTATACAATGACAATAAAGCTTCTTATCTTATCTAATAAACAGCCACATACCAAAAAGAAAGAACACGCAACATTAAATGTCCTCCGTTTTTTCCATTGTTTGTGGTGGAAATAAAAAAAAGGACTATGGTCTAGGTAAATGTCCGTACGGGTTCTAAAGCAGGATTTATACTGCTGCGTCGAATCAATGCCGTACCCTACGCCGTAGCCTGACGTACACCACCCTAGAAATGCAACCACACATCGCGGTGACGCAGACCTCCTGTCTATTTCTGTAAGCTGAAACCATTTCCCTCAGTGGAAACAAAGCTTTTATTTACTTTATTTTCATAGATAAGAAACAATAAATTGTGAAGACAATAAAGCCTCCTGTGTGATTTATCCTGGCTTCATATGAGCAGAGGAAATCTCTGCTAGCTGCTAGGCTAATTTATACAATGTTAAATGCCATAGGCTTGTGCTAATAACGTTAGCATGTTGTATTTGTTTGGAAAACGTGTTTAATATAAGACAGTTGTTTTGCCAGTGAACCTTGTGAGCTGTAATGGAGCTGAATTTTGTGCTGTTACCTTTGTTAAATGTTGCTGTTGTCCCTGGTTTTATAGGAGTAGAGGAAATCTCCGTTAGCCTCTAGGCTAGTTTATGCAGTGTAAAATGTCATAGGCTTGTGCTAATAACATTAGCATGTTGTATTTGTGGGGAAAATGTGTCCAGATAAAGACAAGTGCTTTAGGGATTTGGGGAATCGTGACAACCCCAGTTTTTGTGGATGATGATAACGATGATGGTTTGTCTGATTTGGCTCAAATAGGCTATTTTTGATCATTAGACGTATTGTACCTGGATTATTTTAACAACAGGGTGTTCTTGTTGAGAACGACCACAATGACTGAACAGAGAAGAGTCTCACCTGTCAACACATATGTCACGTTAAAATGCGTCTAACGCTTCATGGTACTAGCAGGGAGAAAGTAGGTGGTATAAAGTTCAACATGGTGCTTTTCTGCAGTCTTTAAATGGCGAGGTTTCTGAGGTTATATTTGATTTTTTCTTGTGTTTTCAGCAGCTGTTGGTTTGTTTTAAGGTGCCATTTAGGCTGATATCTTTTACTGGATTGTATTATAAATGTTATTCATGATTTCATAACGACATTTTTAATTTTGTAGTGTATTTTGTGTCTGATGTTGTCAGTTAGTCATTAATGTCTTGGGCAGGATAGTCTTGAAAGAGATAAATAAGCTGCAGAAGAACTGGCCCTGGTTTGAGTCCTGCTTCAGTCTCTGCTCCCTCCAGTGTGAAGTGATGAGTTACAGTCGTGTGTTACCGTCAGTTTCATAAGGCGGATGTTGTTATTGTTGCTGAGGAGAGTCAACAGCTCAAACTGGCACAGGCCTGGAGTTGAAAGTGAGTTTCTGAGCTCCCCAGTCTCCTGCTTTTGTATTAACTGGGCTCCTCTTTAATCTTTTATTTATCCTCTGAACTAAACAGGTCATCCTGATTAAACATTGAGCGGGAGCGCTGAGTTTGAGCAGAGTTTACAAGGAGAGGAGAGAAAAAAAAGGACTGACAGGAGCAGAAAGTCATTTAGTTGCTGTTTTGGCTGCCGGGCCTCGACTCCTGTCATCGCCGCATCACATCACCGTGGGGATTAGTCGATTAGGGATCAGAACACTCTGCTGACCCACAATCCCTCTCATCTCCTGTTGGGATCTCTTTAGACTCACAATGATCTGTCACAATTTGTCGGTGTGCAGAAATTTAACAGGAAACAATTAGGAGAGAAGGAGTCTGGCGTTTGTAATTAAACCACTGTTTATTAATACCAGCGCTGCCACCACCACGGGCCTGTCGTCAGTCAGCGTGGGCTGCGTCTCCAGAGCTGCTGAATCAGCCCCTCCTCAGCATCCTGACCCCTGATTGGCTCAGATGGCTCCGTTAAATGGGTAATTATGGAAAGGGCCAGGGGTGCCGCTCCATGAATAATGCTAAATGACTGCTCGCTGCAAATTATTAATTGTTTTACTCGATCTGTTGAACTCGTGTGGACTAACTCGCAGCGTAGCAATTACGATGTTGTTCAAAGTGTTTGCAGAGGAAATCCAATCAGTCTTCAGAGGCAGCCCGACAACACCACCTCATACTGTAACTAAGTGTGTGTGTGCTTCTGTTTCAATGTGACCTCGCTGATATCACACAACTTCCAAAACAATGTTTAGATTTGGCTCCTCGCTCTTCTCGTAAAGACGACGAAGGCGATAAAAGGCTTCCATGTCATCACATTACTTATTGTCTTTTTTAAAGGTCCAGTGTGTCAGATTTAGGGGGATTTAGTGGCATCTAGTGGTGAGGACTGCAGACTGCAACCAGCTGAAAATTCTCCTGGTTAAAATTCCTTCAGTGTTCATTGTTCAGGAGCTGAATTATCCACAGAGGTCTCCTCCTCTCCAAAACAAACAGACCAGCTGATTCAAACCAGTAAAAACACTGAATGTATGTAAGATGTATAAACGGAGAAAAGCCAAAAATTGCGTGCGACCGTCCCAAAATTGTGTATAAGCATGGGTCAGTGTTCCTCCCATCAAGTTTGTTTTTGTAGATCACAACTTCTGCGTGTGAAGTGGCGTACACCTCTCTCAGGTCTCGTTTTGTGTGTGTGCAGTGTTTATAAATGAGACTTTTTATCTCTGATATCTTAACATCCAGATGTACAGGAGAGGGAACTGTTAATTGTTTAACTGCCAAAAATATTTCTGACCTGGTGAGTCTACAGGCTTATTTTGCTCCTCTTCAGTTTACTGCGCTGCTTACCAACTGGGTCTGGATGGAGCTAGCTAGCAGCGCCTGCTCATTTAGCACATCCTGACCCAACGCCGTTGCCGTGGAAACATTGTGTCCACCCTCCAGTCTTCCCACAGGTTGCCATGGTGAGTACGCAGCTCAGTTTTAAGCTGCAAACCCCCCTTTAGCATTGTTAACTATGTTAGCACTGTTAAGTCTGTTAGCACTGTTGGCAGTGTCAGCACGGCTTAGTTTAGTTTAGTTTGGTTTGGTTTGGTTTGGCTTAGTTTGGTTTGGTTTGGTTTGGTATGGTTTAGCTTAGTTTGGTTTAGTTTAGCTTAGTTTGGTTTGGTTTGGTATGGTTTGGTTTGGTATGGTTTAGCTTAGTTTGGTTTAGTTTAGCTTAGTTTGGTTTGGTTTGGTTTGGTTTGGTTTGGTTCGGTTTGCTTTGGTTTAGTTTGGTTTGGTTTGGTTTAGTTTGGTTTGGTATGGTTTAGCTTAGTTTGGCTTGGTTTAGCTTAGTTTGATTTGGTTTAGCTTAGTTTGGTTTGGTTTGGTTTAGTTTGATTTGGTATGGTTTAGCTTAGTTTGATTTGGTTTAGCTTAGTTTGGTTTGGTTTAGCTTAGTTTGGTTTGGTTTGGTTTAGCTTAGTTTGCTTTGGTTTGGTTTGGTTTGGTTTGGTATGGTTTAGCTTAGTTTGGTTTAGTTTAGCTTAGTTTGGTTTGGTTTGGTTCGGTTCGGTTTGGTTTGGTTTGGTTTGGTTTAGTTTGGTTTGGTATGGTTTAGCTTAGTTTGGCTTGGTTTAGCTTAGTTTGATTTGGTTTAGCTTAGTTTGGTTTGGTTTAGCTTAGTTTGGTTTGGTTTAGCTTAGTTTGGTTTGGTTTGGTTTAGCTTAGTTTGCTTTGGTTTGGTTTGGTTTGGTATGGTTTAGCTTAGTTTGGTTTAGTTTAGCTTAGTTTGGTTTGGTTTGGTATGGTTTGGTTTGGTTTGGTATGGTTCGGTTCGGTTTGGTTTGGTTTGGTTTGGTTTGCTTTGGTTTAGTTTAGTTTGGTTTGGTTTAGTTTGGTTTGGTATGGTTTAGCTTAGTTTGGTTTGGTTTGGTTTAGTTTGGTTTGGTATGGTTTAGCTTAGTTTGGTTTTGTTTAGCTTAGTTTGGTTTGGTTTGGTTTGGTTTGGTTTAGCTTAGTTTGCTTTGGTTTGGTTTGCTTTAGCTTAGCTTAGTTTGGTTTGGTTTAGTTTAGTTTAGTTTAGTTTAATTTAGTTTAGTTTGGTTTTGCTTATTTTGACTTAGTTTAGTTTATTAAAGGAGATACAGTGCAAATTAATAAATACCCTTGGTATAAAAATGTCAGCATTAGCCAAAAGGTTTTTTTTTTTATCTGTAGTCCTTTATTGGCCAAGATGTTACATAAGGCGACCTAAAATACAACAAAGCAAAAAAACAAACAAAACAAAAACAAAAAGAACAAAGAAATAAACAAACAAAAAAAAACAACGCAAAATTACAAAAAAGAAATCAGGGCATACAGCTTAAAAGACTTTGAACACAACAACAAGTAATCATTACCATGATTTTTAAGTCACGAGAAAGTAATGAACATCAAATGTGTGATTCAGCGCCAAAACTTGAGGCAAAATTAAATTAGTGTTTTAAAGGTAGCATCGAGCTAACAGGCTAAGTGCTAGTTTTTTGCCACATGGTTGTAACAGTTAGAATCCAGGAATTTGCCTCGGTGATTGTTGCTTACAATAAACATATAAAGAAGAAATAAAATGTAAATTTAAGCACTGTCACAGTGGAGAGCATCAATATAAAACAGAAACATCACAATAACATTATGAAAAAGATGCTATAGAGAAATAACATGTACAATATGGCTGTGTCAGCTGTTGAGAGTTAGGAGTTATTTTAGCATTATGCTGTAGTGTATACAGCTGACTGAACATGTTTAGATTTTATATATAGATATGCGGCTGGATGGGAGTTTATTAGTGGGACAACATGTGATGTTAACTACAAGTAAAGATGTGGAAACTGGATTTTTTCTGATTCCTGTTTCACATCTTCTGACTCTGGTGCCTATACACTGAAGTTTTGTTGATGACACCAGCCTGCTCCTGCTTTAAGACGCTGTGCTGAGTATAAACGTATTTAAAGCCCAGGCCTGGATGTTTTCACACGTCTGTGAAGATGTAGAGGAGCAGTATTTGTCTCGGCAGGTCTTTGTCTTTGTGAGAGAGCGAGCAGAGAAAAGAGAGGAATGTTATTGTCTTTCCCACAGCAGCTGGTTCCTTCTCAGCCCCTGCTGTCCAGGCCTCATTCACTGCTCTCTGATTAGGTTTTTGTTGCCTCTCCTGCCTGGATATACATGTGTGTGTGTGTGCGTGTGCACAATGTGTGTGCGTGTGGGTGAGGAAGTGGTTCGTTCGTCAAGGCTTTTTTAGGAACAAACAATGGACTCACTCAGCCAGCTAAACAGACATCTCCAGAAAGAGGTCAATTATGGAAAAGGACTAACAAAGAGTAAAAAAAAAAAAAAAAAAAGAAACTCTCAGTGTTGGTCTGATTAGTCTTTGTTATGGAAACCATTTGGTAGACTTGGGCTCGCAGAGATTGGTCTCCTGCTGTCGACATCAGGCCCTGATTGTACGTCTGACATCTATGAAAATGTGAAATGCTGCAGCTTTTTTTTTTTTTTTTTACTCTACAAGCTTCACATGATTAAAAAAAGAAAGCACGCCGTGTCCTGCTGAAGCGGCGCGACCCACGAGTCCGGGTCAAAACACATTTAAAACTTAAAACTGCAGAAATATAGTGCTTTTCTCTCCTCCATTAAAATCAGAACATTGTGTGGGAGTGGCCTCTGTCTTCACCCAGCGTTCATTTACATACTCCTTCTAGGCCAGCATCCCACAATGCCCTGCTTTTTTATGCATTATTGAGTCTCCTAGTGGCGTCTTTAAAAAGGGGGAAGAGGCCTCGCCATAAAAGGAAGTAGGACTCTGCATTCAACAAGGGTGACTTCAAAGACCCCTTTGAAAAATTGATCAGGTGGGGTTGTAGCTAACGTGCATCTCAGGCGGAGGCCGTTTTTTATCAGGTTAACGGCACAAAACACAACCGCAAAGAAGAAATACTTCTGATCATGAAATCCACAGAGGATTCCACTGAAGGAAGTGAGGCCACTTTGAAAAGGTTTCTTGTTTATCAAGTGTTTTTTCCCCTTAAATTTTAATTTCTAAATGTCCAAGTGTTGCATTGAAGGGTATTTGACTGTAGGAAGGTGGTAAAGTTTCCACGGTAACGACGCTGCAGCTCAGGTTTATCATTAAATCTTGATTGTAACTCAGCCTGCTGTTTTTTTACAGTGTGGTCATTAAAATAACAACAAAGTAAATCAGAGAGAAAAGGAGCCACGCTGGACTCAGGAGGATTAATTTGTGTTATTAGAGGAATCTGACAAAAAGAAAACAGATGCTGGGGAGAAAAAAAATAAATAATATGAATGTTTTTTTAAAAGAATCTGTGGCAGGAAAACAACAAGAACAAGACTTGGTAGATTTTTTACATGGATGGATCACTGAAGGGTCCATTAGGCTGCTAAAGCCCCGTCTCCACTGCTAAAAGATGTGGATGGTACCAATAGAAGCGTTCCTTAGCGTCCCCATGTTTGGTCCCCCCTCTGTTGGGGTACCTAGCACACAGATCTGGTACTAAAAGGTGGAGCTGTGAACACTGCAGTCTGATTGGTCAGTAGAGGACGCTCACTCTGCTCAGGGCTGAGTTGTGTCTGGTTTTGAGGCTCATGTAACCACTGTTCATACTGTGGAGAGTTTGATTAGTAAACTGGAACTATAAAATGAAAGGATGTTTTGCTGCCTCTCACAGCAGCTGGAGTCGGAGAAAAAAATCACTTCATTCACTGGGCCGACTGCCGGCAACTTTTAAGGTGGAACGTTAACTTGTAATGTTACTCAATGCATGAGTTGATGACGTGAATCCATCAGCACACCTTAAATTTCACTGTGACAACTTTGAGCATCACTTTAGTTTTTATATGACACACACTTTTAGTAATGAGTGGATCTTCAAGGGTTTATATATAAATTTTGACCGCATCACGTGAACTTCATATACTCTAATCCTCACTCAGAGAAAAAGAAAGCATTGTGGAGCGTTGTTCCTGTGGGCTACAGCAACACTAAACCCCTGAGCTTGCCTGAGAAGGACTAAATGCACAAAGCTGCTATTTTGAAATATCCCATGGAGAGAGACTCTCACTGCAGCCTGTTCTATTTTGTTCTGAAAATGTGGGCGTGCAGCCTCGTTCTGTGGACGATAAACCAGGTGCAGACTGATAAAGGAGGAAATACAGTGAGTGACAACAACCCCGCCCACATTTAAGAGGACTGTCTGAACAGACTGAGGGTCTAGATACCATGTCTGAAGGGTTACTGTAGGTTCCAAAGGTACTGTTCTGAAAGTGTTTGGTGGGCGAGGCCTCTAAACCAGGAATATAATCGGGTAGGGTGTATAAAAAATTTGCACAACTAATAATTTTAGTAATTTTTTTAAAACAAAAAATATCCAAAGTTCTCTGTTTTCATATTCTCAGATGAACCAAAACATTTTTTCTTAACTTTAATCAGTCCCTCCAGAAAACCGCGATTTTGCGATCACAATAATTAACTCAAATTCAACAAAAGTCTGCAATATTTGCGGGGGCTTGCAATTTTTCCTGCAGTTTTTTTTACACATTCTCCAGCTGACCGAAAGTCGTTGCGCATACCACGTCATTTGAAACGTCATCAGACGCGTCATCAAATGGTCGCTAATGTCACTGCAGTATGGAGAAAGGCTCTGTGTTGACATAAGAATTGTCCCTTTGTTTAAATGCATACAATATGTGTTGAATTGATTCAAATGTTATGTTTACAGCAGATGTAGCTTACATGTTGTTTTACAGTCACATTGTCTGCTTTGAGAGCTACAATATTCACTCAGGATTTTTGGAAAACATTATTGGAGTCCATGTTTTGAAACTAATTCAATAAAACTAAAGAAGAGAACTGAGACATTTGCAGCTGTTTTTGGAATATTCACTATGATTATTATAGCAAGTCATTACATCACTTATTTTTTGGAGGCAGTAGTTTAAAAAAATTCACATTTTTTTCTTCTGACTAGCAATTTTTGTTGTTAGCTGCAATTTCCCGCAAAAAAATCACATAAAAATGCCACAATTTTTGACAAAACAAGGTTTTTATGCAACGAGATCCTGGAGGGACTGATTAAAAAAATAAATTCTCATTTAGTAGTGCAGGCGACTGATTATATTTAGATTCAGTAAATATTTCTGCTTGTTTCTTATATGATAGTAACCTGAATATTTTTTGGGGTATAATCAAAATAATGATTCAATACCTCGTCAAAGTCACAACCCAGCTTTTCTTTAGTCACTGTCATTAGCTGGAGGGCAGCACACATCAGCAGCCAAACATCAGGACGTGCCAAAGTCAACGCACATTAACTCTGGAGGAAAGCAGCAGTTTATTACATCTCTACTGTTGTACCTTCACCACTTCATTTCTATGTATGATGTGTTCATAAAACCTTATTTAAGCTGATTGTCTAAGGACCTGCCTTCACCTTAATCTGTTGTGAATGCCGTCTTTTTTCTTTAGAGAAACACTAAGGCAAATATTGTCTCCAGAACTTTAACCTTTTTAAGTCTGAACAGAGCCTCTTCACAAATTAAAGAAAAAGTATTCAAACAGATGTGTGTCTTGTATGTTGGCTCACAGTGTACAAGGTCATTTAGCAGATTTTTAACAGATTATTCAGTTCTTTGAGTGCAAAGGGACGAAGAACTGTTGCTGCAAGAACATTACAGACTGAAACCAGAATATATTTATTATATAAATCATAAAGGATGATGTCCCAACTCAGGAAAAAAGTCAAAAGTAAAGTCACGTTTGTCCTTTAGTCCTCTAACTCCTGGCGATATTCCCGACAGTGCAGGTATCTGTGACCTTCACGTCATTCAGTCGAGCAGCTCAACAGGCTCCAGTGTTTGACTTCTGTCTCCGTCCGGTCTGAGAGTCCCAGCTGTCCCATCACTCCCATTGTTGTAATCCACAGCAGCCATGTGTCTGAGTGACACCCCACGCCGCAGGCCGCGGTGCGTCTGGTTGTTGTTTGAGTCTGCGACGCCTCCTTTTCTCTGCAGAAGGTCACCGGGGTCGTACATCACATTACATCACCCGGATGATCATAAAGAGCGCACTAAACGTCACGTGCTGCATCGCCAATAAATAACAGAGATTTGGACCTGGAGGTGGTGATGTTCGCTGAGGAGGGTTCAGAACAGGAAGAGAAGGGAAGGGTGATTTTATCCACCGATAAATTTATTTAATTATAAGAAAAACTGTGTACAATCAGCTGTGAAGGTCACAAAAAGGTCAAAACAAGCAGACATGGCAATCTGGTCAGTATTTGTTGAGATATCTTGTTGTTTGGAGGATGTTTCGAACTTGAACCTGGATTTAGTTTCGGCATCAGCAAAAAAAAACTGAGATAGAAGAAGTACTCAGATCGTTTACTTAAGAAATTAACAATATCACAGTGTTGAAATAATCAGTTACAATTAAATGTCCAAAATCAAAATCAAAATCAAAATCTCACCTGCAGTCCCACTTGAGACACGATTTTAATTGTTGTACTGAAGTGAAGTTTTTTTTTTGATTGAAAATATTTTTTTTGATTGAAGAAACTTTTTTTTTGATGAATAATAAAGACACCCATAATATGGCCCAAATACAAAAAAGATGACTTCAATCAAAAAAATGTGTTTTCAATCAAATAATAACTCACTTCAATAAAAAAAAAACCTTTTCAATCAAAAAAAGTGTTCAAATGCAATATTTTTTTGCATTCGAACACTTTTTTTTTATTGAAAATATTTATTTTGATTGAATAATAAAGACACAAATCTACCCTCATAAACTGTAAGAAAAAGTACAAAACTAGTAGCATCAAAATACACTGAAAGTAAAGTAAAAGTACTGAAATGCACTAGCGTAAAAAGTACAATATCTCCCGCTGAGATGTAGCAGAGAGAAAGTATAAAGAAGCATAGAATGGAAATACTAAAAGTACAAGTAGCTCAAAACTGCACTTAAAGAGGAAACATGGAAACTGACGGTCTAAAATGTCTCTGCAGTAGAAAGACGCAAATACTGTTGAAACTAATGCAACAGAACCAGAGAAAATGCTTTTGCTCACGATGGAGAAAACCTACAGCCACCAGAATGCACTGCGCTGTACCAGACCAATAAATGCTCCTGCTGGTGGGTGACGTATGCGAACACGTCCGTTTGAAACAATGGTGGCCGGCTGGCAAGAAACCATCTCGATCTCTTACAGTTAAACAGTAAACTAGAAGAAGTTTCTGAAAACATGTGATGCAAGAAAAAGGCGACTCAGTGACAGAATCCTTGTTTATATTTGATCAGCGCTGCCTAGTTTGATCTCAGTTTTTTCAGACTAGCATTTTCACTGTGTAGGAAACAGTATGGCGCCCACTTCCTGTTCACAAACTCTTGCTATTACAGCTAAACAGGGCACTAAAATATGTTTCTAAAAACTCAGCAACTCTGTAAAAAATCTTGGTTTATATTTGATCAGCGCTGCTTAGTTTTACCGTTTCATTTCAAACAGTGTGGCGCTCACAAACTCTCACTGTTACAGCTAAACAGGGCACTAAAATACGTTTCTACAGCACTGTAGACGAGAAATAGGCAGCGCAGTAACATAGTCTTAATATATATTCGATTAGTGTTGCCTAATTTCACTGTTTGATTGGATTTCAGTCTGAGTTTGGGGCTGGGGTCCGTCTCTTGATCTGCCTCTATACTCTTTGTGTCCGTGGTGGTCACATGGGTGGCGGGCAATATGAAAATGCAGATGCACAGCCTGTCGTTCGAGCAACAGCCCAAGTTTGGAGAAACTGCGCCGCATGACGTAAATGACATCATTCAGCGCAGTTTCTCGGAGGGGCGAGGAGAGATATCTAGGCACTGGTTAGATGTAGTGAGGTCTACCACACTTCATTTACACATACTGCTCATACTGTTGTGATACAAAGCTGGTTGAAAATTAGCGAAGTACTCCTTTTAAGTACTTGAGTAAATGTACTTAGTTACCCTCCTCCAGTTGATCCAGGTGTGTTTGTTACAACAGGTACTTAAATATTTACCAGGAAGTTGTTTCATCATTTCAGGGAAGTGTTTCTGCAACAAGACATGCAGGTTTTTTTAAACAGCAGCTGAAAAAGTTTTTCTTAAAGTGCCCCCCCCCCCCCCCCCCCCCCCCCCTTTCCCCCCTCCCCTCCTGCTGTTTGGATTTTGGTCTCGGGTCCAAATATTTAGTAGATGGAGGGATATTGGCGGTGTCGTGGGGATCATGTCTGTGTTAAGCTGTGATGAGCTGTCAGGTCTACGCCTCTGTGCGTCTAATCCTGCCATCCCTCTCAAATCTGATCTCATCCACAGATCTGCAGCGTAGCTCAAGGCATCGCTGCTTTAATACTGATAATGCCTTTCTACTTTGTGGGGAATATAATCTTCGGAAATCCCCTTAATCAAAGCAGCAGCGACACAAACATTGCCTTGGAAAACGGCCGAGTAAAGACTTAATATGCTGCAGAGAGTTTCGCTGTTGTTCACATGAGACGTTGCGGGCTACATTCACCTCTCCGTTTGTTTCTATTGAGGGAATCAAACAGTCGTCAGTCTTTATGAACTCCCTGTGAACACGTCGAGGTATCTGAGAGCATCAATATGATCCTCACAGTATTTACATATCAGTTTGGAAAGAATTAATGAAGCTATCTGCGCAGCGCCCCTCCTGAAGTGTTTGGAAATAATTAGTGTAGCCTTAAGCTTATTTAAATATAAAATTAATCTTCTGAATTAATGTAAACCTTGTTGATACAACAGTGTGCTGGAATAAAAGAACTCAAAGTACATTTTCCTTTTCATAAATTGTTCCCTCTCAGATATTCTGTTAGGTAATTTTTTTGCTTTAATGCCAATAATAAGGTTTATTGTAATTTATGTTATTTTACAGCAGCTTGTGCAGCTTTATTAATTCAAACTGCACCCAAGCATCATTTCACAAAACAAAACTTGAAGGTCCGCTTAGTTTGTCTTGAGCTTTCAGCTGTATCACATGTAGAGATTAAACAGTCGCTCAAGTTGAAAGAAAATGAAGAAAGAAAAAAGCAACAATGCTGGACACTTTCCAGTTCCAGCCTTGTAACTTGGTATTATGTGCTGCTACTTAAGACAAAATAAAGAAAAAGACAACAAAAAACAAAACAGGAAATCAAAAATTTGGGGGTTTTGGGACTCTGGGTTGGACAAAAGCAAACTATCCCAAGACATCAGTTTGAGATTTAGGTCATAGCAAGATAGATATTTCACTTTTATGAAATCAGGCTTGTATAAAATGTTCACCGAACATTTCATAGACCAATAACAGACAGATTACTTGTCTTCATACTTCCTGTCCCTGGACTTTTTAACCACATCAAACAGTCCTCATCAGCCGACAGAGCTGGAAACTGATCCATTGATTAAAGCTCAACAGCTGTTAGACTTCATTTATAGTACTTTGAAGACCTCTCGTCCTTTTTTGGGTTCAAGGTTACACATTAAAATGTTAATTCTTTGTGTTGAAAATAGTCGTTTGAAAACAATTTCAGCTGAAACCTAAAATAATGAACAGATCCTCGCCTTTTTACCAAATTAGCTCTGGTTCTTGAACCTGTTACGTTCAGTATTCTTGAAATCTTGGTGCTACCTAGTCGACCAAACGTTAGTCGACCAGAAACATCATTAGTCGGCAAGATGTCATTGGTCGCTTTAGCCTCGTTTCCACCAAACACTGTTGGTATGGTACCTTTGGAACCAAAAGTAACCCTTCAGACATGGTACCTAGACCCTTGCATTTCAATCGCAGACAATCATCATAAATGTGGGCGGGGTTGTTGTCACTCACTGCTCCGTCCAGCACTCACTGTATTTCCTCCTTTATCAGTCTGCACCTGGTTCATCGTCCACAGAACGAGGCTGCACGCCAACATTTTCAGAACAAAATAGAACAGGCTGCAGTGAGAGTCTCTCTCCATGGGATATTTCAAAATAGCAGCTATATGCATTTAGTCCTTCTCAGGCAAGCTCAGGGGTTTAGTGTTGCTGTAGCCCACAGGAACTACGCTCTGCGACACTTTCTTTTTCTCCGAGTGAGAATTGGGATATATGCAGTTCACATAACCTGGCCGAAATTAATATACATTTTTAAACACTTGAAGATCCACTCATTTCTAAAAGTGTCTGTCATATAAAAACTAAAGTGATGGTCAAAGTTGTCACAGTGAAATTTAAGGTGTGTTGATGGATTCACGTCATCAACTCATGCATTGAGTAACATTACAAGTTAACGTTCCACCTTAAAAGTCGCCGGCAGTAGGCCCAGTGAATGAAGTGATTTTTCGTTTTATGTCGTCCTCTTGGGACCACGAATATCTAGGTTTAATTGATCTCTGGCTGGCAGATATTTTGCTCCAGATGTTTTTGTTGTATTACCCAGCAGCCTCCTTGTTGTGTGGCAGTCGGTTTGTTAAGCTGATCCTGTTGTGGTGATGTCATGATCCCAGAAATCAGCAGCATCTCTCCGCTCACAGTCAGACCGACCTGCACTGGTTGCATGTCGGCGTCTCAGGCAGCAGAAGCAGTGAAGATAGCAGGTTGCCGCCACGGAGGAGCGGCGCTGCTTTGAAGTTGGAGTGTTTTCTGTCTTGCAGTAGTGAAGACGCCTCGAGGGAGGCTCGCAGCCTTCATGCAGACCCCTCCCACTGTCAGCCGCTGCTTGGCTGCCTCCCCGATCAACTTCAAAGTTGGGGACATTTCTGCCTCCAAAGTCTCAGAGCTTTGAAGTGAGGACGGGGCGCAGCCACAAAGGTGCATTCACGCAACTGTAAAACAGACTCGCTCTGCATTGATATCCAGATTTGTTATTGCTGCTCGGTGCCTAAAGGTTCGCCAGGAGTTGAACTAACAATGACAGTGAGTGCTGACGGTGGAAACACTCAGCAGATTCGCTCTGCTTTCAAAGATGTCTGAGTTTCTGCAGGCAGGAAAAATGACTTTGTAGTCGTAAAAGCAGTTTTTTAATGTTGCACATGCTGATTTAACTGTGAGCTCTTTGTGCTGTCGTATGCTTAGATTAACACTAAATAAGATTCTGGATTGTACCAGAAGCTTCACCATGCCTTTAACTTCTTATCTTACTAATCTACTGTGTGATTCCTGAATGCTGTTTAGCGACATGTTGGATGTTTGTCTGTGTTGATCTTTTACCTGAGCTGTGAACTCAGTCTTAAACCTCTGATCAGAAAAGTCCTAAAAGCCCCTTTTCCCACTGGACAAAAAAACTCCTCTAACACCTCCTAACAACTGGCATTTAAGGTAAAGGTTGCAGTCAGCATTTATTCCCAGGACAAAGGACTCTGCAGTGTTCACAGTGTTTATTGGCTCCAGCTCCGATCAGCACTGATGGAAATATGACACCCGGATGGGCACACCAACTTTCACCCGTTTTTGTGGCACGATGCAGTGATACACCGCCACGAATTACATCTGTCTCCCTCCAAGCAGCGCTCGAACGTCGTTATAAGTTAGTCTGCGCTGAGTTTGAAAAAGAAGGTACCATCGAAACATGGCCTACATGCTGCTTTCTACTGTTTACTAGCCTGTTTTCTATTTCTGAAGTTGAATGTGGCACACCAGTAAAAAACAAAACAAACAAACAAAAAAAAAACAGAAAGGCAAACTCACCTACAGGCAGAAAAGGAGAAAACGAGTCAGTGCCTTTCATGCTAATTTTCACCCTTTTTGTGGCGTGATGCAGCGATGCAGCGTCATAAATCCCATCAGTCTCCTTCCAAACAGTGCTCGAAAGCGTTGTTACAAGTTAGTCTACAGTTAAAACAACATAAAAAAAAAAAATAGACGGTATCACTGAAACATTGCCAACATGCTGCTTTCTACTGTTAACTAACCTGTTTTCTGTTCCTGAAGTTGAATGTGGCACCAGTTAAAAAACAAACAAACAAAAAAAGAGCTAAAAGGCAAACTTGTTTACTGGCAGTGGAAAAGAGTCGTTTTCTATTTTTTGCGGGTTTTCCTGCATTTAAAAACCCTGTAGTTTTGAAAGCTGTCCATCAAGACAAGACCACCTTAAAGGAGGGTGTAATGTTGTGTTCACACCAGGCGCGATCGAAACAATTTGTGCCAGTAAATTACATGTGAAGTCATGTTCCCATCAGATTAGATGCAAATTCCCGCAGGGTGGTGCGATGGAGGCAACACGAAATATGCGAATAAAGTAAGTAGTGTGCTTTCGCGTCATATGCTGATTTGTGAGAGGTGAAAAATCTAAACTTCAGAACTAATTTGTGCTGCGATAGCCAATCTGCATTGAGATCTTCCGGGGATTTATGACGCAGAGGACCTACTGGCAGAAGTTCATTTTTCGATTCCGCAATTTCACATGCGTATGACGCAAATCAACACAAAATATTCTAGGGTTCAAACTTCTGCAAGTAACGTAGCACGTAAAATCCGCATCATATTCGATGTGAAGACAACATTAGTCCACTTCCAGTGAGCTGCTGATTGATTGTTTTGACTATGAAATAAAGACTGGGACCCTGAACAGATATGGTGAAAACCAAATATCACAATATTTTGACCAAATACCTGGATATTAATATTGTGATGATACTGTAGGGTTGCTTTCACAAAATATTTACACAGTGAGGTATTTAATAAATAATCAAAGTAATATGGATGTTATGACTAAGTGGGTAAAGGCAAATAATAAAACAGAACAGTCTTAGAAGTTCAGAAAATGACATCACCTGGCTGTAATTTATTTAAAACCAGGAAAAGACACTTATGATACTAAATGTCATAAAATGGTTAAAAATACCCATCAGAGCTCAAGGTTACATCTTTAATGGCTTGTTTATGTTTGACCCACAGTGAAAAACTCAATTACTCACCACATATGACAGATAACAGCAGCAAATCATTTCCCTTTTAGCAACTGGAACCAGAAACCATTTGCCATTTTTACTGGAAAAATGATTAAAAGGATAAAAAAAAAAAGTTAAAATAGTTTATTGAAATAGTTATTTTTGACTGACGAATTGTTGAGTTTTTGAAGTGGGGTCGTTTGAGGTATTTATCCATACCTGGTGTATTACCTACAGTAGATGTGTGTCGACATGTTCTCAGTTTGGAGAAGCGGCAGGAGTGCCAACACAGAAGCTAAGCAATGTAGTGCTGTTGACAGGGGCAGTAGTAAAGCGTACTTTAGCCACCTAAAAAAAAGTCCCACCAAAACAAATCAATATCAGTGTAAGTGTACGCTATATTGAGAGTATTTTCACAGCATTTACCCTGCACCTTTCTGATGGGGAAGTCATTAACAGCTTCAGTTCCTGTCTAGGCTCTCGTCAAAGTCACCAGACTCCATTGACAAAAACAGTCATTTTAACCTGCTGAACACAGGAGCTGCTGGTCGACCATTTCCTTTAACAGTTATTTTGTTTGTGTTATTGTGAGACTTTAGTGAATCCAAACTAACTCTTTTAAACACCAAAGTCACACAATAACACAAACAAACTAACTGATGGAGGCAGCAGTAGACCAGCAGCTCCTGTGTTCAGTTATGTTAAATCACTGTTTTTTTCAGTCGACTCTGGTTCTGAAGAGAGTGATATAACAGCTTCATTTTCCTGTGTCTGAGGTAACGTTAAGCAGTGACCCTGCTTCAGAATATCCAAACTACACTTTAAGTTCTATGTGTTTATTAGTTTTTATAGCAGATGAATTTAAGTTACAGTTCAGACTATTAATGCTCATAATCTGTTATTTCTGTGGCGGATGTACAACTTTTAAAACGACCAGCGTATCTGATTTATAAGGAATACAGGAAACTAAAACCACTTTGATGCTGCTGATTTTTGACGTTCAGGATATTAAAACATTAATTAGATGTGAAAATGTAAACATACTCAAGTGTTCTTTATTTGCTATGAGCACAACAACTTTATCAGAGCAGTCGTTATTCTCAGGCCCCCTCCAACAGAATTTAAAATAGAAATAATATGCAGGAAATCAAGGACATAAAACAGAAAATAGGAAAATATGTAGTTAAAATATAGGAATAAAATCTTATCTTTATTATCGACAGGATAGAATAAATCTATATGCACACTGTGTATAGTGCAGGTATAAACAGGTAATAGAAGTAGTTTAAAGGTAAAGTGTAGTGTTGCGGTGTGACTTAAGTGTCACCTCGTGATTCCCTGTAATCAGTCAGACTTGTCGTCTAAATATAATCCAACACTTTAAAATGAACTGTGAACGCGTCACCCTTCCTTTATATCTTTATAATGACGGAGGTAGTTCATTTTGACGGCGCTGTTTCCAGCCGTGTGTTCGGGACAGCAGGTTGCATTTCCGATAATGAAAACACACCATCCAGCGGCCTTTTCATCCCGCTGCAAACCCTCGCCGTGTTAGCTCATTACTGCTCGAGCACTCAGTTAAGACATTAAGTCAAGAAGTGAAAGCCAAGAGAAAAAAGAGCGAGCGGAGCGGGAGAGATGTGTGTCTGTGTGAGTCACTCACCTAAAAATATCACCCATATTCCTCCTGTTCTTTCTGCCGGGTAACGCTGACCTGTGAGTCACAGCTCCGGCTGGAAGCAGCCGCCGTTCAAGGAGGGGTAACCAGGTGATCGGACTGGGAGAGGATGATGTTTGTCAGGGGGAGCGATCAGAGCATGGGGAGGGGGGAGGCAGGTGAGTGTGGTGATACAGGGCAGGTGGAGGAGACTGGAAGAGGGTGAGTGAGGAGCTGGAGCAACTTCACAGGCCCAAAACAAAATGGCTGCCTCTAGCTGAGAGCAGAAAGTTGTTGCTGTAGATTGTACAGAGACACTGAAGCTCTGGACGATTATATAGAAATATATATATTTTATCTCGTGCATACAAGAGATTAGACTCATATAATCTTACACAAACTAAATGAGGCTCTATTTTCTTGCAGTTTTAAGTTATAATAAATCATAACCTGTGCAGACAGGTGTAAATCTAATATCATCTCATGAGTTATTATCTCCTGAACAAGATGACTTGATCTTGTGCATGCACTAAAGCAACATATGAATCTAATGTCTTACACGCTAGTCATTATCTTCTTTAGGTAGATTTTTAATTTGTGCAAATGAGATAAAGCTCAAATATCTCGTGTGCATGTTGCATCACATCACAAAAAGTGCTTCATCTTATGTGCACAAATGAGGCTCGATTTTCTTGTGCACATAAGTTATTATATTGTTATACACATTTTGTGAGAACAAGTTAAAAATCTAATGTTATTTCCTCTCATCAGTTATTATCCTAAGTGAACAAGATAATAACCTGGGCACACGACGTATGCATCCCGTGCACGCAAGATAATAACATGCTCAAGCAAGATATGAATCTAATGTCTCGCACACTAGTTATTATTTTCTGCAGGCAGATTTTAATTTGTGCATGCGTATTATGTCTAGCATGCACAAGATAATAGATCATATGTTGATGGCACATGTTTTTTTATCTTTAAACTAAATAATGTTCTTCTTTTGCGTACAAAAGTTAATAGATTTTGATCATGCAGGCACATTATCATGACCTGTGTGCACAAGATATAAATCAATAATCCTGCTCTTATAAGTTATTGTCTTATGTGAACGGCATGCAGATTATACACATGTAATATTTTGCACACAAGTTACAATCTCGCACAAACCAAATGAGGCTCAGTTTTCTTTTTAACTTTGATACATATCTTGTGGTCACAGTATCATAACCTGTGCGGACAAGATCAATTTAAAACTTTGCTCTTATAAGTTCTTATACGCAGCACGTGACATACCATCTCATGCAATGAAGATAATAACACGCTTAAACAAGATTAGAATCAGATATTTTAAGTTGTTGTCTTCTGCAGACAGATTTTTTATTTGTGCGTTATCTTATATGAACAAGATACTAACTTGGATTTACAACATATGCATCTTGTGCATGCAGGACAGTAACATGCTCAAACAAGATATGAATGTAAAGCACACATATACTGCGTGCACACAAGATATTGACTTCATTCAACAAGATATCGATCTAATATCTTGCACACAAGTTATTATCTTCTGCAGACATGTTTTAATTTGTGCACAGGAGATATGTGTCTTGTGCAAAAATGAAACTCAAATACCTTGTGTACAAAATACATTTTGTGCAAACAAGATGTTTGAGCTTTAGCACTGTCGCCTCACAGCAAGAGGGTTCCTGGTTTGAACCCAGAAAATGCATGTTCTCCCTGTGTCAGCGTGGGTTTTCTCTGGGTACTCCAGCTTCCTCCCACAGTCCAAAGACATGCAGGTTAATTGGTGACCCTAAATTGTCCGTAGGTGTGAATGTGAGTGTGAATGGTTGTCTGTCTCTATGTGTCAGCCCTGTGATAGTCTGGTGACCTGTCCAGGGTGTACCCTGCTTCTCACCCAGCACATCCTCAATCCTGTATCAGGATACGGAAAATGAATGAATGTATATATCTTGGTCTCTTAATTTCTACTACATGATTGAGATCATAACTTTGACACTTGACATAGGCTTCTTCAAACAACACAAGAATCTAAAGCGCACATATCTTGTGTGAACTAGCACACATTGTTATCTTCCGCAGACATAGATTAATTTGCACATGAGATACGTGTCTTGTGCAGAGATGAAGCTCAGATATCTTGCATGCATATTTTATTATCTTGTGTGCAAGAGATATTTTTTGCAAACGAGATATTAATTTGATTGAAGAAGATATAAGATAGTGCTGATCAGAGCTTGTCGTCGCAAGTAAAAAGAAATCTCAGCGTGTTTGTTGTCTGGTCCAATAAAATGGCTGAATTCTGTAGTGGGAAGCCGGTGAGGGAGGACGTCTTTGCAGCTACACGAGAGAGTTCTGCTGGTCGGTCGGGGCGCCTGCTCAGTGTGTAGTATCTGTGGTGACGATGA
The DNA here is from genome assembly GCA_019142605.1 of Cephalopholis sonnerati. Classification (NCBI taxonomy): domain Eukaryota; kingdom Metazoa; phylum Chordata; class Actinopteri; order Perciformes; family Serranidae; genus Cephalopholis; species Cephalopholis sonnerati. The sequence continues at coordinate 3,527,014 of JAGQAX010000022.1, read as the reverse complement.
TAAATCATCAGCAGTTATTGCTTTTCAATTCTAGCACAGTTGATGGCACCAGAGTCTGAATTGTTTTTTTCAAAGCGTCTCTTTGTAAAATACTGTAAATAATGATCAATTTTTATCGAACTGAAAAAGACGAAGTTCTCAGATTTTAAATGTTGGAACACAAACAGCTGCACGGTAAAAAAACAAGTCTAAAAGAGGAACACAGGATCATGAATCCAGCAGATTCTGGCTTGAGCATTAGAGGCACATCAGATTTGGTACCAGCAGAGTGTTGAGGTTCAGCACCCAGCCCTGATAATTTATTCATGTTTTTGGCCTCAGACCAATAAGACAAATATGCCTGATAAATCCTGGAGAAGTGGGATAAAGATGAGTCACTTGTTTTTGTTTATTTTCACTTGTTTTTGTCGTGATTGGCGACAAAGCGACGGGGGAAGGCTTCACCTGCTGGAGAGAGGGTGATCGTGTCGTTGATAAAAATATCAGCATCTAATGTGTCGATACTGTGGAAGCTTTGTCTTCAGTTTAATTCTCTCTGATGTGGAACAACCTCGTCGTCTTTGAGAGTAATTTCCATCTGATCAGTTCTCAGGACGTTACACGATGTTAAATAAGATGCATTTAGCACCTGGACACATTTCCACTCTGTGTCTCTGGTGTCTTATCACTGCGAGCAGCAGTATCTCTGTCTCCACTTCCACGCCGGCTGGATGTCGACTGTGATTTGTTGTCTCCACGTTCAGCCTCTTTTCTCTCTGCTGCAGCCAGAAGATGGCATGGTTCGTATGCAGTCTCCTCTCAAACTAGAGATCAGGGCTGCCACACTATTAATAGCCCTGCCATGCTTTTAAATGAGCGTGTGTGAGTCTGTAAATAAACCGCCGCTCGCTGGGAGGGAACGCAACTGTACGAGCCGGGGCCTTGCTCTGCAGAAACAGCACACACAAATGCAAAGAACATGACAGTTTATTGCCGTGTAAAGTGGCTGATGATTGTGATCCGAAGTGAAAAGGGGATTTCCTGGTTTGCGCTGAGATTTAGGGCTATAAATGTGTCACCTTTCCTCTGCCGGGATGATTTTTATGACAGATGTTTTCAGCTGCAGGGCACCGTTTTTTTTCCACCCAGGTTTTTTATCACTGCTCAGGCGTCAGGACGGCAGCGGCAGCCGCAGTTTTGGAAAGGCAACGACATGCTGTGTCTGGATAAAGAGCTACATGTGAGGAATTAAAAGCAGCGGAGAAGAAGAGAGGCCTGAATGGAAATGTGTTTCATGTGTTGCCTTCAGAGGGGAGGAGAATAATATGTTTGCTTAATCACGTCTCTCTTAAAACGTGCTGCCAAGTTGCCTGGTAACTAAAGTGGAGCGGAAATAGTTTGACTTAAGAATCATAATTTAACAAAAGCAGCGGGAGAATGTCTTTGAGTATTCATATTCAAGGCCTCCAAAAACGTCCTTGAATGCAGCAACGTGCAGCGTTTGACTCATGAATTCTGAGCTCCCTTCAGCAGGTCTTTTCTGTGTTTTCAGATCTGTTCACATTTAAAATCAGACCTTAACCTCGTGCTTCACTCTTTGTATGACACGAACAGTCAGGGCTGATGGTTTGAAGGTTTAGTGAGGTTTGTTTTTGATGAGAATATGTTGATTATCAAAAGTCAAGTCCCCAAAAAGCACCTGAATGAAGCTACATGCTACTGTGGTCCATTTAGGTTGATTTTAATTAGATTTTGTGGATTTTCAGACACATATATGTGTTAAAATCAGACCTCAACCTCGTAAAACACTTCAAGAATCATCTATAACAAAAGCAGGGTGAAAGTATCTTTTAGATATGCTGATTATCTGTATTTGAGGAGCAGCTTTTGAAGCATTACTTTAGTGTTATTTTGTTTTCAGAGCCATTTACAAGTTAAAAACAGACCTTAACCTCATGCTTCACTCTTTGTATGATACGAACAGTCAGCGTTGATGGTTTGAAGGTTTAGTGAGATTTGTTTTTGATGAGATTATGTCGATTATCAAAAGTCAAGTCCCCAAAAAGCACCTGAATGAAGCTACATGCTACTGTGGTTTAGGTTTAGGTTGTTTTGGTTGATTTAAATTGTGGATTTTCAGACACATTAATGTGTTGAAGTCAGACCTCAGCCTGGTGAAACAGTTTGTAAAACTCAAGAATTGTATAGAAGAAAAGCAGGGTGAAAGTATCTTTTAGATATGTTTATTATCTGTATTTTAGCTCTCAAAATATCCTTAAACTTTAATATTATTGTGTTTCCAGATCCATTTACATGTTAAAATCAGACTTTACCCTTATGCTACACTCTTTGTGAGACAGGAGCAGTTAAGGTCCTGCCGTTGGTTAATGTTCGCTGTCAGTGAGCATATGTCGCTCTTGTTTTGCTAATGTGTAATCCACTGCTGGCACAAATTGGCCCTTGTCGGCCCTCGTTGTTTTTTTCTGCCAATTCAGCATGTTGAATCAGTGTCGGAGATCGTTGAGTCAGTCGGTGAGTGAAGTCACTCTGATTGGCAGTTCAACTCGGCGCACGAGAAGAGAAATGGAAGTGAGGAAAGTAAACAAATATCCAAAGTCAAAAGGACATGAGGTTCAAGCAAACTTGTTTGGATTTGATTTTTTTTCTCAAGCCACTGAGCTCTTTAGCAGAAACGGTTCGTAATTGTTTGTTTGGCATGAGTACTCGAGTCAGTGTCGGACGGTGGCATAGGTAGGGTAGGCAAATGCTAAGGGCACCATTATCCATGGAGGGCGCCACAAATGAGGGAAGAAAATAAATCAAAATGTTTATCTTTTACTATTTTTGTAGTATTACTACTATTATTTTGAAATATAACATAAGGCCATAACAACATGACTACATATCAAAGCCTCCTAAATAAGAGAGAGGCCTTTTTCCTGGGTTCTAATACAGCAGAGGACTATAGAATTTTTATTCACATTTTCATCTTCATATACATAACATAATCAGAGTTAGCGTATTTACAGGTGACACTAAACCTACAGTAGGTCTTTTTCAAAGTTAGCAAACACGTTCTCACCACAAACCAACTGCACCAGAGTTCCTTTGGAACTGGACTGAGACCACCTCTTCAAGAAGGTCTCGGTCTGGTTGTTTTGGTGTGTTCACACCTGCCCAAATGAACCGCAATGAGGGGGCAAATGATCTTGAGTTTGACTGAACCAAACAAGGCAGGTGTGAAAGCAGCCTAAAATACTGTTTTAAACAAAAGTATATTTTCCATAATATCTAATATACAGTGAAGGAAGATCTGGACAAGGTCTAGCTGGTCTCTGTTCAACCTCAGCACCAACAAAAAAGTTTTCAGGCACGTCAGAGGTATAGTTCACCTTGAAAAGTCCCGATCCAGCGAACAGTAAATAAACCTGCACTTTTACAAGTTTCAATTTAAAGCCGGCTTTGAAGATCCGACAAATCCAGGCTTGAGTTCAAAGCTGGAGCGAGTCTTTCTGTGGGATTTTTAGAGAAGAAGAAACTGCAGAATATTAGCAGAATTATCCTTTAACCTTTTGAGACACTTCTTGTAAGACAGGAACACTTAATGTTGATGAATGTGAACATTTCAGGAGGTTTGTATTTGGTTAAATGGCTGTTGAGGATAACCTTGAGATGAACGGTGGCCCGCCGGAGAAAGTGCTCTTGAAGCGTGTCCACTCTGTTTAAGAACCAAGTCCTGAATGAAAAATAAGCGTTTTGATTTATTCATCTGTGTGTGTGTGTGTGTGTGTGTGTGTGTGCATGTGTGTGTGTGTGTGTGTGTGTGTGTGCTGACCAGGATTTATACCCAGAGATGATTGTCATCTGCTCCTGGAGAGACCGAGCAGGAGGAAGACAAACTATTGTGCCGATAAAACCACAAACAGTTCATCAAAACCAGCTAAATAAAACCTGAATAATTTGAATAGAGTGTTTGTCGGGGAGGCCGCGGTCTGGGGTTAAATTTAGCCGCGCGGAGGGGGCCGTCCTTGTGCTGCCAGTCAGGCGCTAACAAAGAGCGCCGCATAATAAATGGGACTTTAATTTGTTTTTCCTCGACAAGGTCGCAGTGAGTGATGGGTGAAAGGCAGCGATGGGATGTAGAGTTGGGGCGAAGAGGGGGTGTGTGTGAGGAGGGGGGCGATAAAAAGTAAAAGCCTGAATTTACACAAACGTGTTCTTAGTGGCTAAAAACTGCAAAATCTACAAGGCAATTCTGCCTGGAGAAGTCACATGTCTGATTTTTTGACTGCACATGAATGCATCAAAACAGGAGGAAGGTGGGGAGTGAAGGAAAAGTGAAAGGCAAGAAGGACCTGCTTGTGAGATGCTTTGTTGTCTCCATGGCAACACACAGATAAGGATTATGGGTGCTGTAGTATTAAGAGAAATCTGACACACCAGGCTTCAGCTAAAAAAAGCAGGATTTAACAGAGACGCAGTTTCCTGTTAAAGTTTCTTGAAGTTGGGAGTTAGTTTGGGTCACATGATTGAAATGACACATTTGTGGGAGATTTATAAGACGAGTATCTTCATACACTGTATATGGCCAAAAGTATGTGGACACCTCTTTTATGCATACTTATAGCTCTGGGTTTGGAAAATGATGCAGCTTGCAGTGACACTTCAGACCAGTGGCTAACAACTGGGGGTTCTGCGCCCCTCGAGAAAGAGTCTGAAGATAAATGAGATGGTAATAAAGCAAAATAACCTACAGTATAGTTTCTTTTATCTGCTGTTTCTTTAACCTCTTCCATTCCCCCCTCTCTACCATAGACCCATTTTTGTCTTTTTAGGGAAAATGGGATTTTTAGGGGGAAAAAGCAAGTCAACAACAACAGTAAATGCCACACAGACGCAGTATACATCATTTGAAAGCTGTGAAGTTGAAGATTAATTTGAGATGACATGATGTCCCGTTCCCATGCTCAGCTTTGTCTCAGTTTTTGTAGCAGTTTCTGGGTTGATACCATTTAATGCACAGATTTAGCGCTGTCTCACTGCAATGAACAAGCTACTATGGGGGCTAATGTCATCACATAATAATAAAGTTGAGCTCATTGAGTCCACAAGAGTCTCAGCTTTCCAGTTAGACCCAATTTATGCAAACCCAACTCTGTTTAGGGACCGCAGTGTGCAGGATATTTAAATACAGTAGACAAAAATATAACATTTGTACTGCAGGGTTTTTGCCCCAGACTGCACGAGACTAGCATACAGTACGCATGTCTGTAAAAGGGAGACTTGTGAGTACCCATTGAACCCATTTTTATTCAGATACCTTGTGTTTAGAGGTCAAGGGACCACTATGAAAATGGCCATGCGGGTTTACCCTCGCCAAAATTTAGCCCAGCTTTACAACATTATTAAACAGTGAGTCACATGGTGCACCATGTTGCAGCGGTGCCAGTGTGTTTTCAGCTTTAGACTACTTGACTAGTCTAAGTTAAACGGGAAGGAATTAGCCATTAGGAACATTCCTACTTATAAAACCTGTAACCTGTGGAAATATGAGCAGTGAGAATGACGCTGCACAAGTTCAACTTTTATCTGAGATCATTTCTAGTGAATTAAATATTTAGTTTATTTGTTTATTTAATTATTTAAACAGTAATTATTCCTCATTTTGTTGTTGTACCCAAAAAACCTCTGTGGTATGTAAATAATGCTGTGTGTCCACCAAAGTGTTTCTTTTCCCTGCTGAAAAATGACGGTTGTTGTTGTTGAGCATTTGTAGCTGTCCTCTGTGATGGTTGGTCTGTGCTGTGTTTGTCCCGCGCCCTTCTCCTCTGTGACTGGAGGCAGGGGACGGTGACGAGTGCAGTGTTTACCCAAAGTTAAACATTTTTCAATTATAAATAATCATCGAAGACATTCAGTCTCTCTGAGTTTATTTTACTAAGTGTCCAAAAAGACACTGCAGTTAAAGGCTGCATTTAAAAGCTTCTGAAACGAATACGATCACACCAGAGCCTTTGTCAGAGAGGCAGCATGGCTAACATTAGCTTCTGGGCTAAATATAAACTGTCTGTCTTGCATGCAGAATTCGGGGTCGAACACGTCGTTTTTTTGCGCCCTCAAATACATTGTTTTTAATGTGGACGCGTGGCAGGCGCCTGTTTTTCAAGGTGTGATTGCTGCGCCCTGAGATAAACTGAGTTCATGCACTCAAGCCTGGATTCATCAGATCTTCAAAGCCGGCTTTAAATTAAAACTTTTTATTTACTGTTCGCTGGATCGAGACTTTTCAAGGTGAACGATGTCATGTGACGAGGAACAACCAATCACAGTTGACAGATATCTTTCCCTTCATCCGTATATATCATCCATTCATCCATTGTCGTACCTGCTTATCCTCTTGAGGGTTGCGGGGGTGGAGTCTATCCCAGAGGATAGAGACATTATTACATCACAGATCACGTTTATACAGTATTTTACTCCAGATATTCCACTGGCCTGAACAGAGAGTTAACTTTGTTTCCCGATCGATTGGTTGAAGAGTAGGTAGAATTTCAGTCGACCAAGATTTACTTTGGTTGATTACAGCCCTTGAAGTATCCGTGAAGGCCCTGAGGCGTCACTGTGACGATCAAACATCCTGACTAAGTGAGGCAGGTGGTGTTTTCATGTTTTCAGTGCTCTCAAGGTGTTTTTAAGTAAGCAGCACTTATCTGCTCCAGAGGTCATTTCAGCGGCGCTCACTTCCTGATAAGCACTTTATTGGCGCTCACAGATCCACAGAGATGTTTTCTTCTCTGGCCGTGACACAGTCTGACTCTGCTGGTTTCAGCCTGCATGAGACTGATTTAACCCCGCGACCAGACGGCTGTGATGCGTCTCCGCCGCCCTCTGACATACATTGTGTTTACATGTAGCCTGTCAGGGACACCAGCTGCTTTGTTAACACGCATATGGAAATCTAAGGGGAGCGCAGGAAACTAATGAAAGCAGCAGAATGAGCTTCACACGGCCGCTGCTGAAGCAGAACAAGAAGAAGAAGAGTTTTATTTTAAAGGCTGACATTTTAGCTACCTCTGTAAATGTATTCAAATTAATTTCCCATTATTGCCGTGCTTATCGGAGGCCGCAGAGACGTAAACAAAGATGCGGACAAATGCTGAAAAGCAATTAAAAATAAATGGGGTTTGGACAGAAGTGCCCCAGAGAAAGAGATAAAGGCAGGAACAGTATGGAGGCTGTTAGCTGCAGCCCAGTCGGAGCTGCCGCCGCCACCGCTGCTGCTGCTGCTGCCTCGCTGTATTTGTTTATTTTGGTCACAACTGTTGTAGCTGCTGTGGACTTTTTGGACGCCGTCCTGGGGCGCCATCACACTAAACGGCTAAATTAACCCAATTATTTGGAGCGAGCTGAAGTGGCGCTGCAGCCTACAGGCACTGTGTTATTTCTGAGGACTGTATATCCATATTGTCTCCCCACAGCTTCTGGCTATGAGTGTGTGTGCTTCTGTGTGAGTGTGTGTGTCTGCTCCACATTATTCTACGGTCAGCTGAATCTGCGCCTGGAAAGGAAGAGTGATTACTGTGCGCCTTTGCTTAATGAAAAATAATGACTTGCTTGCCACAGAGTTTTTTTTTTTTTTTGTATTTGTTAAACTGCGCCGTACCTGAGCTTCATGTCAAAGAGACGCTTCAGAAACGAAAAGAAAAGCCTCGGCACAGTTTGTTCCACCCTTCAGTGGAAGAGGCAACAATAGTTCTTTAAATGAAGGCTCGTTTCCGTAGCAACATGCCAAATATAACAAGGCTTCTGCTGGCGTAAAAATAAAGACACAGGGATGCAGACGTGCAGCGCTGACAGAGGCAGGTCTGCAGGCCTGATCTCTCTCTGATGGTATTCACTCTTTAAAACAGACCGATGCTAATGCCTGCAGATCTACCGTCGCTTTTTGTTTCCCAAACAAACATGATGCAGGCGTTTTTTGTTCTTTCTTCTTCTGCCTTTTATCAGCGCAGTAAACACACATCACAGTGGTCTCCACGCTGACCTCTGCTGTGTTTCTCAGCCCATGAGGACGAAGCAGAGCCCAGAGCTCGATGGCTGCTGTGTGGAAGTTTAATGCTCCCTAAAAACAGGCGCTCCAGTTATGTAGTATTGCACTTCCATAAAGTTCGGAGACCTTGAGAGACAGAGAGAGACAAATCGAAGGAGCTTTTAGTCTGTAGTGTGGGTCAAGCTCTGAATACACTGGAGCCTACATTACCCATCATGCAACTTGATAGCATCTCTTTGTTATGGAGTGTTCCATAACCAAATGCTACTTTGAAGACAGAATTTTCAAGTTTGAAATTTCAGCTCCTGAAGTTAGATTTGTCACTGGGAAAGATGAAGGAATCCAAAATGGCGGATATGACTGTTCTGTGTGCATCAACAGTGGTGAAAACTGACACGTTGCTACAGTGTTTGTACAAAATGCAGGGTGTTGTTTTTAACTGGTATTGCTAACAGTGGCTAATCTAGATAGGCTAACAACATGCTTTGGCTTCCACTTTGTTACAGTAACACAGTCGACTCAGGTGTGACGTCATTCCCAGCTCTGACTTCCAGCTAAAGTGGTAAATGGAACACAAAGTTAGACTCTCCTTGGCTAAACTGTGAATGAAAAAAGCGACGATAAATTGAAAGAATTTCTAGATGTTTTTGCAAAACCAAAGCAAGACTTAGTGGGAATTTAACAGGTTTATATTATAACTGTTATTAATTATTAACCCTAAGTAACTCATATGCATCTTCTCATGTCAGAATAAATATAAGTCATTGTGACAGGGTGAGGAAATGAAGAAAAAAGTCACATGGAGACATTTAACTTATGTTATGAAATAGGTAAAGTGATATGTTGCAAATTTTCATCTAGGTCCGTGTCATCGCGGTATACACAGTGTGTGCAGATCAGTGCTGTTAAGGCATCCCTCATGCTGCCAGCTCTGGAAGCTCTCTGCCTTCCTGCCGGCCAAAATCTGCTGTTCACTGGATTTTTTGCTCACGAGAGTTTGTGGTGCTGCTGGCCCTACGCTGCCTCAACACTGGTCATCTCGCCTAGATCCAGACTTTGAAATCTGCTAATTCCACCAAGTTCAAGTTGACGATTAGTCTGGCATTTTGACATGAAACAGCATTTTCACAGTTAAAATAAAAAGTGACAGTAAGTTAAAAGTTATAGATAGAAGAACCAGTAACATCGGAGCTTGATAATAATTTACTACTGTCGAGATAATCGGGGCTCAAGCTTCACACGTATGTGAGAAAAAGCGTGTACTAAAAGATCGACCTTGGATATTTTGAATTGATATCGGGTTATTAAAATTAAGATTTGAATCGGATAAATCGATTATTTTGTTGACATTTTTCTCTGATGTCAGTCAGCTGTCCATCTGCACACACTCCGCACACCATGGTGACACACACCTGTTTGAAAATCAGCAAAGTCTCCCTTTAAGCAGTATTTTAAATAGAGTAATACTCCTAAAGATGTTCTGTGATGTGATGTGATTTTACTCTTTAAGATAACAAGAGAGTTTCTATCCGAAATCACTCCCTTATTAACTCATTCATAACTAATTCAGACTCTAAAAAAAATTGCCGACAATTGATGCCGGCCAGATAAAAAAGCTGTTTGTTGAGTAGATAATTTAATGACTACATGTCTTCTGTGTGGGTGTAATGACTCTGTTTTAGAGTCTTTAGCAGGTCGTTAGTGAGGTAATATGTTGTTGAATGTCTGTAAATATTTACGTTATTTCTTTAAATTGACAGTTTTCTTTACAGAGTTTGTTGATGTTGTTTTCGGTTTTGTTTTCAACCAGATGTGTTCAGTTTGATGACGTTACGTGAGATAGACTAGATGTGGCTTTATTGTTATTACACAAAGTTAAAATTCTGAGAAAACAGTGCAGGTGAGATATCTATACGATACAGACAGTAGGATAAATACAGGATATATCTGAACATATAATTTACAAAAGACCTGAAACTTTCCTGAAAGCACAAAGCAACTTAAGAGATTTATTAGACTGTGAAGGAAAATATAAAATGATGAGTTATGAGGCTGGAGTTTGACACTGAAATGTAATTAATGGCGTCTCACTGATGTCTGAGTGAGTAGTAACGGATCCTTTCTTTAGCTGAGATGACAAAGTCCTGGTCAGCGCTGATGCACGGTTCATCCTGTCAGTGCCGTAATGGATTCTGTGTCCGACTTCCCTCTCGCATGTGCAGCAGCAGAGACAAAAGACAATTTCATTTACCTGCGTCTAATGAAAAGGCAATTTGTTGCGTGATAGCATGGAGATGGAGTGAGGACGCTGACAACCAGACAGCCTGTAGGTTTCACAGCTGAAATGAATGATAGTGTGTGTGTGTCATCTGCAGCTCCCAGAGGCCACACCACGTCTGCAGCTGCACAAACTCAATCATTTTCTCCACAGTGACCTGTTAGAGACCGGCTATCAACTGCCTCTCTCAATATTAGCCTCGAACGCTCGGGTTGTGATGCACGGCGGTGACGCCAATCCCATCAGAGCAAGTGGTGGTTTAAATGATGGAAACAAGAAAGATATTTTAAAAACGGTGTATTCGCTCCCTTTCATAAGCTGTTACTGAGGTGTTCTGGATTTAAATGTAAGCTGCGTGGCCTCTCTCGTGCATTAAATATGTAATAAGATGTTTGTTCAGGCACTTTAGGTCCGCCTTGTCATTTTCTGAAGAGCTGCCATGTAAAGTAAAAGGCAATAAAAGCTTGTTTGCCCAGTAAGGTGCAGGAAAAGTTCAAGGTTCTAAAACACTGAGAGGTTTATTACAAGCAGCAATAATTCAGACTCTAAAAGCCAGGGCAGTTCTTTGCATCGTCTTTGTCGAGACTCAGCTGCTGCATTCACAATGAGATGGATTTCAATTTTGGGGACTTGAGATAAGACCGTCTGGAAATAAAGGCATGGACAGGTTTCCTTTAGTCATCGATGGACATAAATCATAAAGTTATTGGAATGATTTCGAGATTGTTACTGTGCAGACTTTGCTGTTTCTTTTGATGTGGCAGTTAAAGCTAAGACACACCAAGATGACATCAAAGAACATGGTGAAGAAGGCCGTGTGTCGTGTCACCTCGAGTCGCCTGTCTCGGCCAAAAAGTTTCACCTGAACACACCACAAATACAACAGCCAATGGCCAGCTAGGATGTTCGTTCTGCGCCTGCGTGAGAGGAGATAACGCTGTGTACCAGCCAGCAGCGAGTCTGTATCAGTCATTCAAAAAGGAAAACTTGAAGACCAACAGCAGGGAATCAAGATGCTAGTTAGCCAGTTAGCATGTTAAAAACTCAACTTTCATGTTGCGCTGATGAACGATAATGTAAACAATTATGAACCGTTCAAGATCTCAGTGCCAATAAAATCAATCTCATGTAATGTAACATGTTTGTTTCAGTCCCAAGCCCTGTTTGTTTACTTTACTAACTTGTGTTTCTTTATTTGTGCGCTGAGTTAAACTGCCAATCAGAGTGATCTCTGACTAGGGCTTACTAGTGTTGACAGTGTGCGAGACAAGCTGCCAAAACAAGGGTGACAGATGTTCGCTAATGGCTCGACATTGACTGACTGATGGCCGACCGTCGGCTTGGTTTGTCAGGGACCTTGAGGTTTAGCTAAATACGTGAGATTTTTTACTTGGTCCAATAATGAAGCACGTAGTACCAGAAACCAGTCTTCCCCAGCTCAGTTTTGTGGATGCTTTCCCACCTGCCCTGTTTGGTTCGGTTCAATAGAAACTCAAGTTCGTTTGGGCAGGTGTGAACACAGCAATCACACTCAGGTGCGCACCAAAACAACCGGACCGAGACCTTCTTGAAGAGGTGGTCTCTAGTTCCATGTTCATGATTTTAGTACATGACTAGGGATGTCAGTTATCCTGGTCGTTGAATAACAAGGCCTTATAGATGAAGATGTAGGTGTGTAGATATCTTCTAGCTAATAGTGATGTCCAGCTGACCTTTTTATAAAAGTCACAGTGGGTGAGTGTAATAACTATGAGCTGTAATGAAGAGCAGGGCACTATAATTAACTGCTTCAAGGGGCTTCAGAGTGTGGACAGTATTGTGCATTGTATAATAGGTTTTCTGTTTTCAAAGGAGAGGCAGGCTCTATTGCAGTGTAAGAATTCACTTGGTTTCATTTTTCAGATACACAGTCGAGATGAGCACCAACCTCTTCACATATTGTCTAGTATTTCAGTTTTCTTTGCGTTTATCTAAAAAGGTTTGGGTATAGCAGGTCATTAATTAGCTCAATACGTCTACTGTATAATGAAGGCTCATTTATTTTATTGTTTTGTGTCACTGGGCCTAAGTGAAGCATGTAAATATTAAATAAAAGAGGTCCAAGGATCGAGCCCTGTGGAACTCCTCACCCATCCATTTATTAATGCTTTATAGATCACACAATATCTTTTATGCTAGTTTGTGACAGATCTCTTTGGCTACAGCATCATCCTACAGGAACCCCCAAGTTATCATTATTGTCCTATAACTCATCTGTAAAGTATATACATGTTTTTTATTTATTTTTTTATACCATAGTAAATAACTAAAATCTTTAGATAAGATAAGATAAGATATCCTTTATTAGTCCCACAGTGGGGATTATCTTATCTTATCTTATCTTAGTTTAAATGTATTTAAACTCTATAAAGGCCATCTTATTAGAGAGAATCCTACTTGGTCAAAAAATCAGCACGGCTGGAAAGAAATGTTGTTACTCTAAAACCTGATGGAACAGCTGGTAAACGGAGCTTCCAGGAGCTTCTTTTAATTAACATGTAGAAACAGTATCCACGGGCGTCCTAAATGATGCTCCAACAGTCATTTTCACTGTAACTAAGTGGCTGTTTCTCCTGCTGGAGTTGTGAATATGTGAGAGCCACACCTCTAATTGAACACTGGCATGTCGGAGCATGTTTCAGCCTCACGCTGCCATCAGCTGCCGTCACACCAGGGACCAGGGCCTCCTCCTCCTCCTCCTCCTCCTCCTCCGGGCCTCTACCTCAGCCCTGCCATCCCCTCACACCTCCTCCTGCTTCTGCCTCACCTCCGACTCCCTGTGATTGGCTTCTCCAACACACCAGCCGACAAATTCAGGACATTAACAAACATCAAACTGTAAACTACCTGGCAACAGCGTTCTTCTTCTCTGGACAAAACAATAAACAGTTTTTAGAACAGAAATATTTCTCTATGTGTTTTTCCCAACACTTTGGTTTAGATCTCAACAGCTGCTGGCCGGACGTCTATAAAATCTGTCTTAGATATTTAGAGTCTCCAGAGGGTGATTCCCCACAATTTCTGTGGAACCTTCTTCCTTTAGCAACAGAATTAGGCCAACATTTTAATTTGTGACCAGATATCTGAAAAGGTAATGGTTGGAATTTTATGAAAGCTGCTGCGGTTATTCACGGTCCCCAGAGGATAACTCCTAAATATTTTGCCAAGCCTGACCAAACTCAGGCCAAACCCAAACCAAGGTTTTGTCCACGCTGAGGCATCTTAAAATCCTATAAATGGATTTTCATTGCATTTACTATGGTTATTCATAGTCCCCAGAGAATTATTTATAAAGGTTTTGGTGATTACCTTTTTCTCTAGCACCACCATCAGGTCAAAATGTCCACTTGACCAAACATTGCCATCTATGACTACATATTTTAATACAAATTTTCTGGAATATTTGAGGTCACCAGAGGATGAAACAAAACCACGATAGTGACCTCTTAACTTTCACTCAAGCGCTAACATTGGGAGAAAATTTCTACATACTTACCGCACAAGAAAAATACTTCGATTGAAGGTCAGATTGCAATCAATTACACCGAGCACATTAATTGTCCCCTGAGGATGAACCCTCTCTATTTTGGAGACTCTATGAGCTGTTCTGTGATGCTGTCCTCAAGCCAAAACCTCCACAACATTTTTGTCTATGACTGGATATTTCAGAAACTTAGCACTGTATTTTCATGAAATTGGCTGGGGATATCCATTGTCCCCAGAGGATGATTCCTAGAAGTCTTCCAGTCTCCTCCAGCGTCACCACCAGGCCAAAACGTCTACTTGACCAAACATTGCTATCTATGACGACATACTTTAAGACAAATTTTCTTGGAATCCATAAAATCTGCTGTGAATATTTAAGGTCACCAGAGGATGAAACTTCCTAACTTTTCCTCTAGTGCTAACACTGGGAGAAAATTCAGCATATCTACTACACAAGGAAAAACCTATGTTTAAAGGTCAGATTGCAATGAATTTTACCAAGCACATTTAGTATCCCCAGAGGATGAACCCTCTCTAGTTTGGAGACTCTGTAAAATGTTCTGCGACGCTGTCCTCAAGCCAAAACTTCCACAAGATTTTTGTCTATGGCTGGATATTTCAGAAACTAAGCGCTATAAATTCATGAAATTGGCTGGGGATATTCATGGTCCCCAGAGGACAATTCCTGGAAATGTTCCAGACCTCCTGACCTCTCCTCCACCGCCTCCACCAGGTCAACACCTTTGCTCGATCAACATTTTGGTCTATGATGAGATATTACGAACAAACTAATCGATGCACTTCCATGAAATCGACGTTGGATATTTATGATCCCCAGAGGATGGCTCTTCATGACTTACTTTTCCTCTTGCACAACAATTAGCCCAAAATTTCAGCTGTCTCAGTACTTTTCCACACTAAAAAAAAATAAAAGTAGAGAGGTCAGAGTGCCTTAAATTTGACTGAAGACATTAATGGTTCCCCAGAGGATGAGCCATGTCAATTGTGGACACTTTTAACTGTCCTACAAAATGATTAACCATGCATTGAAAATGTCTCAAATCCCCAAAAAGCTGATTGTTGGGAAATTTGAGTATATTCAAGCTCATGAGGGGATAAACCTCATCAGTCTTGACATTTTAAACATGTCCATCAAGGTGACCTAACTTCCTGTGTCACCGTATTGGAATGTTTTTATTTCTGTCTTCTGTCATGGAGGATTTTATTTGAATTTTCTACAACCTTTGACAGCGACCTTCAAACGTAATTGCCTTGAAAAGTTACTCTCCACTTTTGGCAGCTGCCTCCTGTTGATTAAACCACCAAAGACAAATTTTCCAGACATTTGGCGGGTGTTAAATTTAGGATCTGGACAGAAGAGTTGTTGGGAGGGAGGCGACGGAGGCAGCTGGGCAGGTGGCCGCCGTTTCCCACGAGGCTCCACGGTTGCAGCTTTGAGAGATGAAGCCCGTCAGAGTTAGCCAAACAGCGCTAATGCTCTCCCCAGAAAGCCTCCCCATCCAAATGCTAACAAGAAAGCAAAAGCCGGCTGTGTTTGTGTGCGTTTTGAACAGATGCTCTGGCTGTAAATACGGGGGGGAAATGCCATTTGTTTTCATTTTGTTGCATTCAGGGGAAGGGGGAGGATTATGTTGTGGGAGAAAACAGTCATGCAGTCCGTCCTTTTTCTCTGAGTGAGCTGATTTTTATCTTGTTCCCTGCAAAGCAAATATTTGTATTTTGGGAATGAAGGACAAACATACACAGTGTGCCTGCTTTATTACAGAAATTGTGCATAAAATTACCCCCCGGTTTTTGTGATCTCCGTCCTCTGAAGCATGAACTGACGCCTGGCTGGTCGACAAAAGTGGCAGCAAGAACCAATCACCTTGCCTTCATGTCTCCTCGTCCAATCAGCAGCTCTCTGTATGAACTTTTTAGACATAAAGTTTTCAATCAGTGCATCTCTCTGCTCATTGAATTCTGACAAATGAGCAGTATTCAGTCATTCTGGATTGCCCTAAAGATACGTCTTACATTTTGTTTTTGTCTTCTTTTTAAAACTCTGTAGAATACTGGAACTTTTAGTCAATAAAGGTATCTGTCAAGTGTCAGATTTCACAGATTAGAGTACAAATAAATTCAAAATATGAAGTAAGAATTAGTTTAATTGACAATTTGTTTGAAAAATAGGTCAAAAATTCACAAGCAAGTCACCAAACTGAAGAGAAACTTGGCAGTTGTGTTTTTCAGTTGCTTGTAGTTTCATGGGAAACTGGTGTTTCTATTATTTTGAGTAGCGGTCGTAGTAAAGTAGGATTAGTACGAGTTGGAATAGTAGTAATCTCTATGAACAGATATCTGCTTATGAACACAGAATCGGTCATTGATGGGACAGGTTTTGGTATCGTAAGTGTCTGGTTTCAGTTTGAAATAGTATTGATCGATCACGTTTGGGGGGCTGTGGTCGCATTCGGTTGAAAATTCTGTGTGGAGAGCAAAAGATGTGGCCAAAATGCAAGCTTGGAACCCATCAGCCATTATCTGATAAATATTTAGCTTTTTATTCACTTACTTTGTTGATATATCTGCATTAATATTCAGGTGTCTGTTTATAGTGATGAGCCAGAGGCTAAATTGTTGTTCTGAGTGTACGTAAACAATGACTGGTACATGCAAGAGGAAGTCTTGACCAGCATATCCACCGGCTACACCGATACTTCAGAAATAGTGGTAGGCTAACGCCCGGGCCACACTGTCTGCGTGAGCAGTGCATGACGGCTACCTTGCTGAACTGCCGCGGCTCGCACATGTGCCATGTTCACACAGACAGCATTGCTGCTGCAGTGTTGCTGCAGAGCTGCCTGCTGCTACAATTACTTTATTTCTACAAGTAATAGCCAGCATTTGTGGAGCCATGTAAGCCACCGCATTGCCCTCAACGTGGTGCCACAAATTTTTTACAATAAAGAGCTCTGTGTTAACAAATGAAGGGATTCTGTCGACGGACATTTTGTCAGACGGCTTTTACTTTGAAACAGAGACAAGAAATATGGATTTCAGAAGGTATATTTATATTTTTTCATGCCTGTGACACATACAGGCAATAAAATTGTTGTAATAATGTCAATATGATAATCTAAAGACCATTTTCACTGTCTGTTTTTGATGAAAACTGTGTGCGTTGCGTGGAAAAAATAGACAAGGCTCAGAATCTTTAGATGTGCTGCTTAGCTGCACCTGAGCAGTGCTGCTCACACTAGCAGTGTGGCTGCTCCAACCTGTTAACACAGGCACCCAAAAAAAAAAAAGAAAGAAAAACAGGCTGCTCACGCTGGCAGTGTGGCCCTGAAGTAAATCAACATCAAATCGATTGCTGATGGGTTTCGATAATGGAGTAGTTGTTGTTTGGTTTATAAGTAGTTAGAGTAGTAGGTGTTGTAGTAGTAATTGTCATCCAGCAAGTGACTCTTCTTTTTAGAAACATCTTACACATGTACATCACTAAACAGATTCAGTGTTTGTCTCCAAAGACATATTGTGTGAATGCTTGAGGTCAACAAACGTGTTGACTTTGTACCTGAAAAACACAAGTATTGTATATATTCCTTTGAATATTTCAGAACTTGGTTCGTTTGCGTTCATATCTCCGAGCTGGAAGTCTCCATCTTCTTTGCCTTTTGTTGATGTATACTGTGCTGGCTCCATTGTTGATTTTAGGTTTGGACGGTATAACAGTATCACAGAATAGCAGAGTATTTAGAAATCCCGATTTTTTGTTAATGCTATATCTGTGCTTGTTGATTACAGTCTGGTTAAAGTCAGAGAATAGTAGGTGACATTTGGTTTGCCTTAATGAACCCTCAGATTAAATCTGTGTCCTGTCAGCGGGGTAAATGATGTGGCCACCTATTGGTGGTAAATTCATGTTGATGTTGATGAATGTTGTCGTTGATAAGAACAGTTAATTAATCAGTAGTGTTTTGAGAGGCAATCAATTCTTGACTTTGTAGTTCTGCTCTTAAAACGCTGGGGAGAGATCACAGTTACAGTCTAAAAAGGTGGATTGTGAAGCATAAGCTCAGCTCTTACTACGTCCTCCAGTCGTCCAGTATGAATCTAATTCATCAGAAACTTGGAGATACAAACAAAATGTTCCTCCCAAGTTCCCCCAGTTGTTAAAA
This sequence comes from Cephalopholis sonnerati, assembly GCA_019142605.1. Classification (NCBI taxonomy): domain Eukaryota; kingdom Metazoa; phylum Chordata; class Actinopteri; order Perciformes; family Serranidae; genus Cephalopholis; species Cephalopholis sonnerati. The sequence continues at coordinate 3,508,998 of JAGQAX010000022.1, read as the reverse complement.
ACACTTTAAGTTGTGTGCTTTAAAAGAAGAAACAGTGGAAATCAAGTGTTTAAACACCTGCCAGGATGACAAATTGTAAAGCTCTATTGCTCACAGTACCCTGAAGCAAAGCACTGAACATTTCCTCCCCCTGCCCCTCTGCACTGTTCATGCTGTCGTAGTAGAGGTCATCTCCAGTTATTACTCCTCCTCTGCTGATGACTGAGAAGCAGAAAATCCTCTGCAGCAGCAGCAGCAGCAGCAGCAGCAGCGACTGAACTAAAACAGCCTGCAGGAGCAGACAGAGGGAGCAGTGAGAGTGAATGAGTCGACATAGTAAAACGTCAAACACAGTGTAGACGTTGTAAAATGGTTCGGGCTTTGCGGTGCAGTAATCTCTCTCTCTGTGACGCAACGCCGCCGCTCCACTCCCGAGTGCAGCTGATTTGGAAACTATCAGCACTCTGCTTATAAATTTCCCCAGTGTGAAAAGTAATGCATACCGAATGAATCCTCCTCTATTTATCTATCTGACTATCCACACACACACACACACACACACACACACACACACACACACACACACACACACACACTCAGTGCTCTCGGTCTATCTGAACCACCTGCCCTGCTGCAGGGAAATAAAAAAATAAAGATCCTCAGCTTCAGTTTTTCCGCTCCGGTCCCCAGACGTCTCGACATGTTTCCATTAGATTACAGATGACAAATAGACGCAGATCTGGGTCTGCCGGCTGGGAGCGGTCCAGCTGTGATGGCACGAGTGTTTGAGCCTCCAGAGGTTTCACTGGTGTTTGTTAGTGTTTGTTAAAGTGCAGGTAGGGGGACGAGGAAGAGGAGGAGGAGGAGAAGGATTCACTGCAGCATGAAGTTTGCAGTTTTCAGATTAAAATCAGCTGCTGACAAAAACCAAAACGGGCGTCAATGAATAAATAATATTGTCCTGAACTAAACCTTTATCAGCTCTGTGTGTTACAGCTCAATAATCACTGCGCCCTTTATGAACATGTTTGAAAAACTAATGTCACAAGCAGTGGTGGAAAGTAACTAAGTACATTTACTTTTGTTTACAGTCATTTGCAGTCCCCTTTTGAATTTGGGACATTTACTTGTACAGTAATGGAGTATTTTTAGCCTGTGCTGTTTCTACTTTGTCTGTGACTTTGTATGTGACAAAAATAATGGGATACAGTTTACTGGACGGACCATAAACGGTCATTTAAATCTGGTTGTGGTTTTACATCTGACCCCACTGGTTTATAATGATGTTTCGAAATCTGTTTTACTGCCTAAATTTTAGTCTGTAAAAGTCCAACAACGTATTTCTAATGTTTCAGTTTCAGCTGTTTTTATTTACAGTTTTTCTTCTCTCTGTTTTTCAGAATCAGACGTTGTGCAAAGGCCTCAATGAACTTCAAAATGGACAGGTAAGGAGATCAACACTATTTTTTTTTTTTTTTTACACCACTTTGTTTATGTTATATTTACAATATTCAGTAGCAATGGCGACACTTCAGAAAATTAAAGCTGACTGTAGCAGAGAGAGTTACTGGGTTGTGATTTACATTTAAAAAATACATTTTAAATCCTTGTTAAATAAAAGCCTCATGTAGCAAAAGTATTTGTGCAGTTGAATTACATAATTATTCAGTAGTATCAGCAGTAACAGTACAGAAGTGTTGGCAGTTTTACGTAGAGATCGATCAGTTCATTGGTTTGGCAAATTAGTCAGCGCTGATAGGACTTTATATAAACTATCGTTAATGGTGGAACGCGGCTCCGATAGATAGCTGTAACCTCCACTTGTCACGTGGGTATGGCCTTAAGACTGTTGCATGGAGTACCTCACATACAAATACGAGGTAATATGTGCTGTAGATCATTTGTATTATTTTAAATAAAGGTTGACTAATGTTGTACAGCTTTACTTCTGCATTAGGGGCACAATAAGGCTGCTGGTTATAGGATAGCATTATGTGCTCTCTCTGTTTTGCTGTAGACAGCATAGGTCGGTATAATTTCGCTAGAATCAAGTAGCAAGCCATGAGCAATGATTGTGAAATTAATGTATTAAAATCTAAATGACTGTTAACTCATTATTACTCCGAGACCAGGAGGGGCCGGCACTCAGTGTGCTCCAGCAATAAATGCACAACTTTCAGTCTCATTTCTCACCGTACATCAGATATAATGTTCTCAGAGAGACGAGAAGCAGCAGCAGGCTGGTGTTATCGGCCAATTAATCTACTATCGGCTTTTTCCTGCTCCAAACTATTGTTATAATATCGGCCATTAAAAATCCACTACCTGTCGACCTCTAGTCTCACGTAGTATAAGTATCAGTAGTAACGTTACAGAAGTGTTTGCAGTTTCATGTCGTTTCATCGGTTTGGCCGATTAATCAGCGCTGACAGGACTTTATATAAACTATCGTTAATGCTGCAGTGGGGCTCTGATAGTGGCGGTTAGCTGTAACCTCCACTCGCCATGTGGGTACGGCTGTAAAGCTTCTGCATGGAGCACCACACACGCAGATACAAGGTAAGGTGTGCTTTAGATAAGCATGCAGGGGACCTTGTGTTGTCGGCTGATTAATTGGCTGTCAGCTTTTTTGTGCTTCAAACTATCGTTATTGTGTCAGCCATTAAAATCCATTCAGTTTCATGAAGTATAAGTATCAGTATTTCCCTCTGAGATGTGGAGTGGAAATATAAAGTTACATAAAATGGAAATACTGAGGTAAAGTACCTAAAACTTTACCTCCATGCAGTACTTAAGTACATACACTTAGCTACTTTCAAACACTGTTTTAGTTCTTTAAATACTTTCAGGAAGAAAATCCATATTTCGGTGAAACTATGGCAACAGATTCTGTTTATGTTTTCTTTATAATCTAATATGATAAATTTAATATCGCCATCCACAGGCTGAAAGTCTCCTCAGCTCTACAAATGATCCCAAACTTCCTGTAAAGTTTGAGACTTTAAATATGGCCGCTTGTTGTAGATCAAAGAGAAGAGAGACTGATCGTCCTCTAACAGACCCTCCTCCTCCTCCTCCTCCTCCTCTTCCTCCTCCTCTTCCTCCTCTGATTGTAGAAAAGTGAGCGGGGCAGTTTCCTTTGTGTCGGCCTGCATGAGCCCACAGTTCATCTCTGTCCTTTTCCCAAAGTGACAGTAAGCATTTGTGACTGCAGGAAAATGCTGAAGAATGTAAATGGCTTTCTTCGGCTTCTCTCAGAGAGCAGAGACAAAAGGGAGGAGAGTAAAAAAAAAAAGATTCATTACACGTCAGTTTAATTTCAGAGCTGCGATTCATTACGGAGTGGAAGTCGATTTCTTCTCCTCGCTTTGTGGCGGCGTTGCTTTCTGCAGGCGCTCACATATATTTCCCCTCACAGAGCCGAGCGTGCACAAGAGCTCTGGAAAAGAAAAAAAAAACCTAATTAAAATGAACTTTGCGCTCTGTGATGGGTGGATAATTGTTGCAAGGCATCGGCGTGTGTAATTGAGGCTGAATTTGTTTTACAGGTTTACCTTGTAAATGGGTAGATTTGCATTTTCCCCCTCTCAGCTGCTTGTGGCAGGACTCCTGTCAGTTTGAACGGCATCCAATCGCTTTCAACGCACCATGACAGTCATGTAAAGTGTTTTATCAGTTTCTTCCTGTTGCTGTTAACCAGAGGAGGTAATTAAAACCGCTTCTTCAGACTAACAACCGTCGTTTCATGAAAAGTTATGAGTGATTTTTGCAGAAGAAAAACACAGAAATCCCTGGTGGTGCCGACGTGGAAACAAACTGCCGGCGGCCATATTAACACAACACGTAAACACAAGTCCTCCGCCGTTTTTTATTTATTTATTTTTGTGGCTAAAGACTCACTGAGCGTCTGCCAAGGTCCTCCTCCAGCCAAGTAATGAAGAGTACGCCGTGCAACACCTTCCTTTGTTACCTCCCCAAGGCATAATTAGACACAGCCAAAGAGGGAGATCAATTCAGAACATCATAATACGACACAGAGTGAAGCTGTTAAATGATCCTCCGGAGACTTTCCCAGCTTCTGTGGTGTTTAACAGCCAGTCGACATCAAGGGAGGCGGGCTGCTGTCTTAATTCCCTAAAAACGGACTAATTCAGGCTGGAACCAGCTCTTCTGACCCTCCTTCATCCTGCGTTTTTATCTTGGTTTTAGGGAGTCACAGAATATCCCAGCATGCACTGAGACACCCAGGACTCATCTACAGCTCATCGCACACACAGACAGCCAAATTTAGGACAGTTTAGATACAGATTGTTCCCAAAATGGAGATAAAAATAGCTTTAAAACAGAAACTGAGCTTAAGCGGGGATAGACGCTCTAAATTTGTTGGTCAAAGGTTATTTTTGGTGGTCCAAATGAAAACTTTCGCACAACTTAACACCTTTATTTGTTGTGTATTTACTTAAATTGAATGCTCAAGTTCTTTACAAAGATGTGGTTCATATATTATTCTCTCAAAGTCTCCAAGTTCACAGTCTTATCTTTTTCAAAGCCCACTGTAAAACCTTTAATACAGAAGTCCAACTGTGTCTTTGCTGTACGTAAATTCACAGTCTGCCTTTTGTGTTTCTGGTTCTTCTGTCAGGATGGCGAAAGCAAGTTGAGTCGAAAACCCAGACTTCAGTAGCACTGACATATCAGTAGTTAGGTGTAGTAGCTTCTGTAAATGGTTGATGCCAATAATAAACAGATAAGTATGTATTTAAAATGGATTAAAGTAAAACATTTTAGTTGATGAAAGCTACTGAAAGCAACTAACAAACTCCACAGATCCATCCAGCAGCTCCACCATCCACCGTCAGACACACACGGCTGATTGTTTACTGCTGAATTACAGCTCACAACTCGCACCAACGGCTGACGCTGCTCCGCTCTGACTATGAAACACCCTGGTGCAGACTATTTACTGGAGTTTACCAGCCTGTCGCTCACCTGGCACTCGAAAATAATTACAAGCACGGCCGTTCTCGGCTTTCAATGTCCGATAACCCACCACTAACATTTTCGTCACATCTGGTTTCGTCAACTAAAACAAATCATAGATTTCGTCTTAGTTTTTATATCCATATCTATTTTTAGCTCGCCATCATCTCGTTTCCGTCATGGGCAAAAAGGTTGTTGACGAAAATTTTTTGTCAGAGCTTTTGTTTGCTGTTTTTAGTAGATTGTTGAATTAAAAGGCACGAATGGATCAGGATGTTTGTGGAACCGTAACGTTGACAGCTAATTTCATTTAGACATGCAGTGACTGATAAAACTGAGCGGCCCCAGGGGACCACCTTCAGGGGATCTGGTGACCACAGAGTAACTTATGGTGGACATGGGCTAACTGGAGGTCCATGAATTTGCTCAAGAACAAGCCACTTTGACTTTTACTGACCACATAGAGACCAACATGTTCCTGTGGTTTACTTTACATAGTCTAACGTCTTGTTTCCACATAGCTCTGTGTTTGTATATGATTCAGCTGGAAGTTGAGTTTATTTCTATGAGAACTTTTGCAGCAGATTTCGGACCAACCGTATCCACTTTGTGCCACAGGACAGGCTATTTCATTTAATTCATTTTATTCATTTATTTTCTCTAAGTGAAAAGTTCAACAGCATGTTAAGCTAACATTGGTAGCATGCTAGCTGTGCATTGAATGCATTCCTAGTGCTTCATACGTCTACAAAATATTTCACAAATCTGCCGACACACCTGTCAGGCCAACCTTCTTACTTACTTTTTGCCATGTATTATTGGTCCCGTTTTGTCTCGATTATGCTCCATGCACATATTCCTTAAGATTGGATGGTTAAAAACAGACAATATCTCGTGTTTTTATCCACAGGTACGTTTAAACCACACGGAATTATGTACACAAAACAGAACTGTGTGGAGACGAGGCGTACGATATATGAGTATTTACAGCACCCGGTTTAGAATTTGAAGATTTTGAGCTTGAACAAAGTTAAACTTCTTAGAATTTCAAGTAGAGTTTCAGCGATATACTGGATTTAAAGTATACTGTAATGTAAAAGTTGACAATTATTATACCATGTACATTTGCTTATCTACAATATTGGAGAAAAAAAAGCAACTGGACGAAGAATCTCACCTTTAGTTTAGTTATTTTCTAAGGGGACTTTTTACACATGCTTCCAGTAACACAACCGTTTCAAGTTTTAGTTTAAGTCATAAAACATTTGTTCAACCGAAAATATCTCTACTGTTTTCATTCCTTTAGAGGTCATTCTGACTGATAATAATATAAATTGTGTGATGCCATGATACTGTCAAACCGCAGTATTTTCTGAGACGGTTATCGTACCATGAAGTCTCATACCGTTGCAACCCTAATAACAAGAAAACAAATAAAAACGTCAATAATGATATTAATTGCCATTGTAGCTTTGTTTCTCTTTTTAATTAGATCTTTTTCTCAACTTTTTTGTCGTAATCTTGGTCATCTATATTGCACAGCTTTCCACTCACCTGTAACCTCACACTACCTGTGGGCTTGTGGGTAATGGTGTTTGTTACAGGCAGCTAAAAGCAAAAATATTGATTAAACAACAATATTGCATTGTTCTGAAAAAGATTTACCATCATTATCTCCACATATGGAGCGAATTACACGACATGCTGTTGAATTATGCTGGAATTTTATTAACTGGCGTTATTACAAATGAGATTTGGAAGAAGTTTTGGTTTCACTTTGGCTCTCTGTTGCCACGAAATTTACTGAAGATATTCGTGATCCTCAGAGGATACAATCTGGGGATCAAAAGTATTTCAATTTAAGGGGAAAAGTTGCTTATTTTCAGGCTACGAATGGGACTTTGACTTTTGTTGTTGTTCTGTTGATTGCAGTGGAAATGTTGTCCAGTAAATAATAATTATTCTATATTCATTGGCTCATTGTTAACATCTGTTTCAACATCTGTGATGTGTTGAAATCTGTAGATGTCTGTGGCCTTTAGAAACATAGTAGGAAACCCAAACTTTGAGCAAACTAAACCCCTGAATCAAACCATTAAGCCCAGTTTTCTGTCCTTGTCTATAAGTTGGACCTGTCCTCCATGCTACGTGTCCTCGCTGTGTGTCTCGGCCCTCGCAGTGCCTCACATGAAGGACACAGTCTTTATGATGCTGGAGATCCACCATGTCTCTGACTAAATCACCACCTGCTGTGAGCAAATTAAATATTGACTCCTCGTATTGACTTGTAGATCTAATTTGAAGTGATGAGCTATAATGGTGCAGGAAAAAGAGTCGGGGGGGAGCTGCTTTAACGGCGAGCTGTCGGTCACTTGTTAAGAGCTCCGTAATTGGCTGGATGGAGCGAATCATTGAGTCGGAGCGAGGGGACTAGTTTATGCAGGAGTCAGGGTCACTTTGTGTGCTCGGCGTTAGAGACAGCACACCTGTATTTAATGATTCTGTGTTGGAGTGAAGAGGAAGTGATTTGTGCTGCAGGAATTGATGGTTCAGAACCAGCTGAGTTGATGGCGGCAGCAGTCAGTGGGACGCGTGTAGAGAGGGGGAATAAACGAGAGAAAGCGGCGTTGATGGGAGGCCCCACGCTGCCGTCCAAAACATCCTCCATCCTCTTCCGACGAGCCCCGCCGCGATGCAGAACCTCCTCCGACTGCAGAGGAAAACTCATCTTGGACGCAGCGCTGCAGAAACGGAGCATCTTTTCATTCAGATCCACTCTGTCAATATTTGCCCGCTGGCCTCAAACCAAATACACTGATATTGAAAGTCGTCACACTCGGCGAGGCAAGAAGAAGAAGAAAGGGCGAGGCAGATAAAGAGGGAGAGGAGATGGAGCTCTGCGCCTCCTCTATAAACTGTGATAAGACAGTTTCAGTCAGTGCAGCAATTAAAGGAGCAGTCCCACATTTTACTGTCAGACAGGAAGATGATATTAGTTTAGTGTAGCTCAGCTTAACGACAGGAAGCAGAAGGAAACTGGCGGCCTAAAAACAATCCACCTGTCTCAACTCCTAAACTGTTTTATTTACATCAACACTGCAGCCAGATTCTTTGAAATTAGGGCTTGGCGATATGACCTCAAATCAACATCACAATTAATTGAACATTTTACCTCGATTACGTTTAATGAACGATTATTTTGTTTTTGTTTTTTTGCCCTTATAGTTCACTGGCAAGGTTTGTGCTGTAAATATGCTCAACTGTTAAATCTGGGGTATTTTTCTAATGACAGAGTTCAAATCTTATCTTTGTGATTTTAAAATAATGGAAGTAAATACACAGATGAACCACTTTCTTGAGTCTTTCATGTTGTGTAGCCTTTGTAAATGCTTGTGTTGTTGAACGCTGCTTTGTGGCAGCACTTGTCGCTAGGCACGTCGCAGTCTCTTTCTTTTTTTGAGCCGTGCACTGGTCATATTTATTAACGTGACTGTGCTCCGAGTGCTGAAACAGACTGGTGGTGTTACGTTTGGTTGCTGAACGGTTTTTCCGCAGTGCTTACATTCGATTTCTTTGTGTTGGTGTCGACTTCATGAAGCCAAAATGTGTCTAAACGACGGACACGGCATTTCTCTTTGGTACAAGCTGCTCAAGTTGGCTCGGTGTTTGAGTGTCCCTCCATGTTGCTTCCAGGTCATGGACTGAACGGGGCAGAGTCACGTGACTACACACACAGTAGTATGTTTTTAAGGGTACAGTACATGAACACACACACAGTATGTGAAGAACTTCATTTTGGATCAGATGTGTGTTCTTGCCTGACTTCGTTAGAGAGAAGTGTTGAGATCAATTTCCTGAATTAAAAGTACTGATACCACACCATGAAATGACACCACTGCAAGTAAAAGTCCGTCATTGAAAACCATACTCAAGTAAAAGGAACCATTCACTGCCCAATGAAGACTTTTACTGTCTTTACTTTAAGTACATTTTGCTGATAATACTTCCATACATTTACACGAGTAAGGTTTTGACTACAGGACTGATTTTAGACGGCACACCAGCACCAACGAGGCGTGATGGGCATGACATGTAACACAACAGAGTTGGCCTGTATTTTGACATAAAACAAATGTGTTGGCGGAGCTCTATAAACAATAACAGTGGCATAACATGGCACCAACAATTATTTATCAAACCTGTTGGTCTGGTTTGACAGTAATGTAAGTTTTGAGCAGCTCGTCACAAAGCATGTGCAGTCATGTTTTTATCATCTTAGAAATATTTCAAAAAATATGATCCATTTTAACTTTTAAAGACACATTTAAAGACAGTTTTACACGCCTTAATCTCATCACACCTGGATCACTGCAGCGGCCTCCTCTCCTGCCTGAATCAAACATCTATGAATCAACTCCAGACTGGACAGAATTCAGCTGCCAGAGACGTGATCACATCACTCCAGTTTCGGCCTCTTCACGTTGGCTCCCAGTATGTTTTAGAATAGATTTTAAGATTTTACTGATTACCTTTAAGGCTCCTCATGGCCTCTCTTTGAGCTGTATCTCCGACCTCTTAGTGCTGCTCACGCTAGCACGTACTTTGATGCAGGAGCTTTTGGTTGCTAAAAATAAATAAGGTTGCCATTTTTAGTTACATTATATTTGGTGTAATGAAGATCTTATGCAGTTATCTGTCAGCTTAATCACAAAAATGTGACATAAAATAATGTTCAAAGCAACAGAGCAAAATTCTTTCTAGTTTGTGATCCAGCAGACGAGGTAAGGACACTGCGCTGAAAAGTTTTCTAAGGTTTGTGGCATTAAAAGTAGTTGCCACTGATGGTAAACAAAGACCAAGAATTTGGTTGCCAATTTCTCAAAATGGATGACAGTGGCAACCTGGCGACTGTCGCAGTCGAGCCATGTTATGAACATGATGTCAGAAACACACTCTTAAATCATATATGGATGTGATGTTTAGGTGTCCATATACTTATGGCCCTGTAGCGTACCTTGGTCTGAAGAGACTTCAAGTTTCTGTTAAAGTGTATAAATTATACTGAAGGGAAATATCGACGAACAGTGAATGTACTTAAGTGATTAAATTAATTCCTATGAATACCGACATGAACACGTGTCAGACACGAGATAATAAAGTGAAGGTGCTTCACGGCTCAGCGGGCTGCAGGTCTTCAGGTTCACATCGGGTCCAGGTCTCGTCTCCTGTCTGACACGGAGCTTAATTACTCACCATATGCCGACTCTGCCTCCAACGTTTGGTAAACCGCAGTCTGACTGTTTGGAAACAACGCCTCATTTACATCCAGCGTTCACTGTGAGCAACATTAGCTCGACTATCTGTCCTCAGCACGTACTGGCACTGAGCGCGCTCAGTCAGGCTCCAGCGGTCAGAGGTTATTGTAAGATATGGTCGAGTAAACAGGAAACAAAGACGATGACAGGCCGCATAAATACACCTTCAGAAACATGGAGTCGACAGCGTCGCCGGCTGCGCTGCTCCAGGTTTGGTGTTTGGAGTCTGCGCTGGTTTAAAAGCAGGAGAAGAAGAAGTGTGGCTCAGTGAATTTAATGACTGTTTAAGAATTATTTTAAGCTCACAATCTCTAAATCATGACTTTATCTCTTTATAGAGAAAGGTTTCCTGTCATCACATCTTAATATTTTTATGATAAGATCTTCATCAGGAGATGATGATCGACTGTAACATTGTCTGAACACACCTGATACTGTTTTTATTCTCCAGCACAAACTGTCAGCTGATTAATTGAAATAGAGACGATTAATATTCGACTTTGATGAGTGAAAATGATGCCATTTGTTGTCAGTGTAATGAGATAATTAAATCATTAGCACAGGATAATTGTTTGATTGGTCGTCCTCGACATGAGACACAGAATCACATCGTTATTTAAGGTGATGATCTAAAAACGATGATCTCATCTGAGTTTATTTGGCTTGTAACGTTAAAGAAAAAAGTACAAACTGGAGGTGTTGAGTTTGAATGACGTGGCTGTTCACCAGGTGAGGAGGCTCTGATAAAGAGACTCTGTCCAGGTGCATTATGGGGAACGTAGGAGCCAGAGTAGAGAGTAAAAGTCAGGATATTTCCATCTCTGATGCTCAGATTTTGAAGTGAAGAGCAATAAACCAGACTCAAGAAGAGTTTCCCTCCCACACTAAAACATCCAATTACTTACATTAGGATAATATTTTAAAATGCACACAGTTTTGAACATGCACATATCATCACGTAGTGTCACTATCCATGTAAATCCTACATGCACATACTGTACATATCCACTCATTCAGTTTTTTCACTTTTCATTTTCATTGTTTACAACTAACAGAGACATTTGACTTGTATACAGACATATCATTATTGTGGCTGGCTGTTTATATTTACATTTACATGGCCCACTTATTTTTCACGTAGCCTAGTTATGTACATAATAGTCCTGTCTATTCTTTACCTTCATTTGTTCAGCTCTGTTGTCCTTGTTCTCAGCTGTCATGTCTGTGTCTATCCATTACACTGAGAGCAATTAAACATCACATACTTGGCCAATAAAGCAGATTCTGATTCTGAATAGATGAAGAACTCCTTTAAAGGGAAACTATTATGCTTCTCCATTTTCTTTTGCAGTTAAATATATATATATATATATATATATATATATATCACTGCCTGGAAACCATGAGGTTGGCACTGGGTGCTACTTTTGTGCCTTTTTTTGTGACAGCTTTAAAGGTTTGCAGATGGAGGTTGTGTCTGAGGTTGCTAAGCATTTGTTTACCTGTTTACCTGACATCCTGAGTGCAGAGCTGATCCTCTTCCAGGAGCTGTTTATAAGTGTGTAGGCCTATTGTCTGTGGGACAGATGTAAAGCTCTGGGTAGCCCTGCACTAACACGATCAACTTCTCTTCCATATTTATCACAGACTGAATATTTACAGAAGAAGGGAAAGGTATCTGTCGGCTGTGATTGGTTGTTCCTCGTCACATGACGTGGTGTGCGTCGCTGCGTTCAAAAAGTTGAACTCTGTTTATCTCAGGGTGCAGCCCTCGCTCCTAGAAACACAGGTGCTTGAGAACGCGTGTGTGCCGCGACAGTGTCCCTCTGGTGTTTGAGCACACCTGCCGCATGTCCTCATTGAGAACAATTAATTTGAGCGCTAAAAATATTGTGTATGTACGGCCCCTAAGGCTTCAGACTGTTCTGAATACTCTGTTTCCGTCTGCACCAGGCACGCTACTGTTTACATGATGTACTCGGCTACAAGTAGCTACATGCTAATGCTAGGAAAACATGTCAACTTGAAGCTTTTATTCATGATGTTTCACAGTAGAAAGTGCCGCTATTCTCCGTTCCAGTCATTCTCCAGCTGCAGTGACAGCACAGCATGGACGTATAAAGAGAACTGGATACAGCATTGGAGGCGGGGTCCTGTTCATTTTTTAAAAAGTTGCTCAGTGGCACATGAAGCCAAAAAAGTTTTACTTTGTGGCTATAAAATTAGCTGGATCTCTTCATCATGGGGAAGAGACTTCTGCTGGCCAAGTGGCTAACTTCCAGTTTAGCGTTCCGGTAATTTAAAAGAGGATAAAATGGTCTAACTGTGCGGCTCTTTGAGACTTTCAAAATGTTCTCAGAATGAATGAATCAAATCCTGATCATGACGAGTCATTTAGCAGAGGTAGTGACGCTAAAAAAAAAGTCTCTGTTAATTTACAATTTGAGGTCTATGGGGAAAAGTCTTCTTGGCCCAATGACATTATGGGATGGACTATGACTTTGTAATTCCATGGTTTGACCACTATGAAAAATGTTTTCTAAGCTCCTCCTGAGGGCCTGCGGTGCAGAGACACCAAGATACTGAAAACCTGGAAATGCTGACCAATCAGAGCAGACTGGGCTTTTTTGAAATGTGGGCTTAAAGAGACAGAAGATGAACACAGGTGTTGCAGTACAGACAGTGTGAGGACAGTACAGTGTTTTTTGAACATGAAGCATGTTTAGATGTTCTGGTGAAAACTTAAAATACAAGTGTGAACCTGAAAATGAGCAGAACAGGTCCCTTAACTTGAGTTTCACCCTGGTATGTTGCAGCTCCGGCTCAGAGCTGTGGAGGCAGATTTCTAGAAATGAAATAAGGTGTGTGAGCTGCAGAAGCTTCAGTATGTAATATATTTTTATGAAATCAACTCTCCGGAGCATTTCGAGCTCGAGGCTCTTGTAGGAAAAGTGTGGAGGAAGATAACGGGTTGTTTTTGGGATAGATGACACACCTGTCACTTGGTCACTTGTTTCCTGTCAGTCAGCGGCGCCTGGTTCACTGTGTGAACTCAGACGTGAAGTCTGTTGCAGCTCCAGGTACTTTTACAGTTTGTGTTTCTCACCTCTGGGGTAAACAAGTCGCAGCGTACCGTCCTCCTCCCCTCGTGTTACATCATGTGGACCACCCTGCACTGCAGCGACGCCCCTCCCCTGCATGGACGAGTGTGTTGGGATGTTTCCTCCCCGCCTCCGGCGGTGTCGCCCCTCAGAGAGGGGGGAGGGTTGAGACGGACAAAAAAACCCCAGCCTTTGTCCCCCTCAGAGCCCCCTGGGTGACTGCAGGAAGTTCTCAAATGTCTCTGAAGAGATGCTTCTGTTAACAGCAGATGTTCAGTTGTTACAGTGAAGCAGCTCCGAGGAAACTTCATGGAAATATGTGAACACAAAAAATACTCAGAAAAATATCTTCAGTGGGGTTTGTTTGTCTGTAATCTAGTCATTTAATGGTTAAATTTCTTTGAAAGAGTGACAGTTATTTTTTAAAATCAAGTCTTTTTTTTATTGATTCTGAATTTTTGTTTACTATTTCAAGATGCATCAAATTAATCAAAATTCTTGAAACAAGTTCATTTCTTTGAAAAACTGGTTAAACTGGTGAGTTTTTCACATTTTATTTTTAAAAAGGAGGTTTTTACGACTCAATATTTGACAGAGATGACTTCATTAGCTGGACTTTTTTTTTTTTTTTTTTTTTTTTACAGATATCAGAGGGTTAATTCAGCAATTCAAAATCACAATAAGATGTATTATGAAGTATGTTTTCATGTACAAATAATTAGCTTTGGTCTTTGGTGCCCACATTAAACATACAATAAACACAACAAGAGGAAATAAAATTAAAGGCAAATTACTGTAGCAGTTAGGAACATAAATTCAGAATAAAATCATTACAATAAAGATATTAAAGAGACACCTTTGACATAAATATGCACAATATAGGTGTTTCATTGCAGAAAGAAAAACATTTGAGATCGTTGACTAATTGTCGTAATTTAAGACTTTGTTCTGTGGATATTTTATGAAAACTGTAACAAAAAATTAAAAATAAAATCCAGGAAATTCTTGTTAGAGTTAAACATGTCACCCAGCTCCCCTACAACACAACTTTTTATGCTCTCTGCCTCCATCTGGGGTGGATCTACGTTTCTTTTTGTATATATGCAATCCAGCTATGAATCATCTGAATTAAAAATCACTTCAACCACAAAATATTCCAGGCAACACAGCAGCTGTCTTTTTAAAATAGTTTCACAGAACACAAAGTTTCCTCCCAGGAGATCACATTTTTAAAGAGAACTTAAGTGTGTCTTCATAAACGATGAACAACATCATAGACATCCTTTCCAAAATTATATTTAACGTACACATTTCATCTTATCTGAACAGTGGTCGTGTGTGTCAGTGCAAAACAGAAAATTCTACTTTTTCAGCAGTTCTTTATGTTTCAAACGAAGCTTCATTAAAATCTTCCAACACTAATTTATAACTAATTTTCGAGTCAATCAATAGTTGACCTCAGCAACCCCAGTATGTGTGTGTGTGTGTGTGTGTGTGTGTGTGTGTGTGTGTGTGTGTGTGTGTGTGTGTGTGTGTGTGTGTGTGTGTGGGCTCTCAAATAACAATAAAACTTTCAGGGACAGTTGGTTGTGATTAGAGCTGTATTGATGAGTTGATTAATCGACTGATCGAAAGAATATCAGTCACTAAATATTTTGTTAAATGGTAGATTTTTTTTGTAATTTTTCAAGCAAAAATATCAGAAATTTGTTGCTCTCAGCCTCTTGAAGACGACAATGTGCTGCTTTTCTTTGTCATTTATGGTGGTAAATGAAGAGTTTTTGGGTTTTGGGCTATTGGTTCGACAAAAGAAGCAATTTGATTATATCAATTTTGCTGCTGGGAAACTGTGATGAGCATTTTTTGCATTTTATAGACAAAATAATCAATAAATTGTTAAAATAATTGGCAAGTTATTCAGTAACAAAAATAGTTGTTAGTTACAGCTCTTGCTGTGATGACATCATTTACTTTTTTTTTTCCTTGTTGATATTTTTTATCGATTAGGAAAAAAACAAAGAAAAAACAAAACATGACAAACAAATTAAACTACTAAAAATGAAATAAAATATAATATAATAAACCTCTGAAACAAAGACCATAGATACAGTGGGGTAAGGTCAATAATAGTCATAATCATAGTTATTTTATTTAATTTATTTATACAGGAAAGGAATTTAAAGTAACATTGATAAAGTTTAAACTGGCCTGACTCAGTTAAAGCTGGTTTTTAGCAGGTTCCTCTTATGCAACAAAAACACATTTTAATACAAAATAAAACCGAAACAATCAATAATAATAATGATGAGAATAATAATAATAAACATTTATTCATAAAACTTTTCATATTGAAGTTACAAAGTGCTTTTCAAGACAAAAACCAGCAGTCAAACGATGATAAAATCAGTCTTAAGACAACATCAAACAAAATGGCCTACATGTAAGGAAAAAGTGAAATAGAACAATATATAATAATTAAAATAATTAATAAAATGGAAGTTAAAAGAACAGATAAAAGTGAATTTAGACCACAAATGATAAAAGCACACTTCTAAAAATATTAACATCAGTGCAGAATCAATACAGAATAAATTGAATCTAATTATAAATGAAAGTTTAGTTCAGAATATTTATTAACATTAGTAATAATGAAGTGAGTTTTGTGTTTGAGCCCCTGGTGGTCATCAGATGAACTGCAGCTTCAGGACGTGTCTCTGCTCTCAGTTTTCACATGTGCACGTTCACTCTTGGTGTTTGTGCGTTGAAGTGTGTGTGTGTGCGTCGAGTGTGTGGTCGCTGCTCTTTGTGGCTGCATCTGTCCGCCTCTATTGTTCGCAGGGGTCCATCTGCTGGCCTCCACCTCAGCCCCTCCTCCCCCCTTCAGACTCTCCCAGCTCAGGCAACAAACACCCCCAACCCCACCCCTCCTCCTCCTCCTCCTCTTCCTCCTCCTCCTCTTCCCATCATCCTCTCACAGTGCCTGTGTAGGAGAGCCAGCTGTCCCCCTCCTCCTCTCCTCCGTCCCTCCATCCCCATCACTTAGTGTTCAGAAACTTCCCAAACCTTTAACACTAGATTAACTCTAATGATCAACTCACATGTAAGTTACATTTATTTTTATTTCTTAAACCAACTGTTTGTGCTTGTCATTTATCTGAGCGTGGTGACATCATTATATATGTGCATATGTAAGAGGGAGGGAGCAGAAAGTAATTTCACTACAGAGACTTTAATAACGGTGAGACGAGAAATAACAGATGCTCCTTAACTGTCTGAGAGGTTTTCATCAACGGCAAACAAGTGTAGAGTTAAAATGAGACGTTTGTTAAAAGAAAAATCTGTTTTGCAGCTATTTTGATGATCAATTAATCTCATTTAAGAAAAAATTTACAGCAAAAATGTCAAACATTTCTCTGTTTTGCCTTCTCATTTTGGAGGATTGGCTGATTTTCTTTGTGTTACTTAATAGTAAACTGAATTTTGGGGAGTTTTACCTGTTACTCAAACAAAACAAGACATGCTGGGCTTGTTTTGAACATTTTATAAACTGATTTATGACATTTAAAGACCAAAAAATTCAAAGATAGCCTGAAAAAATAACTTACAAATGAAGGAATAATGAAAGTAATTGTTAGTTTCAGAGTATTACTCCGTCAGGTATTTGCTGTAATGTTCCAGGCTGTTTAACACATGAAGATAAAGGTTGTAACACTGGGCTATAAATACTTCCTGTAAGGCATCGACTGTGTTTGATTTAGAAACTGATCAATAGTTCAAAAAGTCAATATTGATCACTGAGCTGGAAGGAATACCACGAGCTTTCAGTTTGTGTTAGTGGTTAAGTTTGGTGTATTTATGGATGTCTTTATATGTATGAGGAACTTGGAAATGTCATAGCATTAGTATGTTGTTGTGCTGTTTGTGGTGTTGTGAACTGGTTTTGTGATGTAGTCTGAATTTTCTTGTCGGCCTCAGTAGTCGTCATCAGGGTCCATCAGTGGACTAGTGTCCCTCATGTTTGTGATATGAATGTAATGATGAAATGATATATTTTGGTGGTTTGAGTTGAAGGTGTGAGAAAGAATAGTCTCAGTAACATTGTTAACACTGTGCTACATTACAGAGAAATACAAACCGTACTAATGAACCTTCATTAATATAGGCCTATATTTTATCTCCAAGTGCACGTCACACACTGAGCGAGCCGCCTGTTAATGACGCTGTGGGCTAATGGGCATGTAGCTACTTCCATGTTTCACATGATACGTCATGTTTGTAGTGGACCAATGAAGATGAGTTTACATATCACCTTGGGTTGGTCCTTCACCTTCTCAAAATGATCCCACACTTTGGATTTCCTGCCCCACATGTTATTAACTAGCCTGTGGAATAACCGCAGGTACCAGCCCTGGAAATGAACCCGCTGAGCGCGGACACTTCCTTCCTTTCAAATTAAATTCACACATGGTCCAGTCATATAGGTTTTGATTTATTTTGACAAGAGTATCATGTTTGTTTTTGGTTTTTTTTTGCTGAGTTTGTATATAGTTTGTTTACTGTAAATACTGAGGTGTTGAACCCCAGAAAGAATAGCTTCGAGGGATCATAATAAATCCACAAAACAAACAAAAAACAAAACAAAAAATTAATATTCAGCTGAAGTAAACAGTTACTGGCAGTTAATTGTACTTCAAATCAAAACAAACTTTAATCATGTGGCACAAGTCAGACATTAAAAGCAGCTCCAAGTGCTGAACATACACGATTTAAAACTTGACAAGGAATATTTAAAACAAAAATAAAAAAGATTATTGTATAATAAAACTAACAATACAAGTCAGAATTATGAAGTAACAACAAACAGGTAAGAACACATTAGATAAAAGCAGGCTTAAGTAGTTCAATGATGTGTTGAAGTCGACTATAGTTAGGATTTTAATGTCGTAGGAAGGGGCGTGCCATATAATCTCGTTCATGATGATACCGGTATATTTTTTAATATCATGAAAAATTAATGTTGTGATACTCGCGATATTTCAACTTGTTGATATATTGACGTCATACTGTTACCCACGGCAACAACAAGCATGGCTGAAAGCAAAATTATTAGCGACTCCTCGGTGGTTCCAAAAAGAGGAGCAGCTTCAGCAGTGTGGAATAAACTGTGGCGTCCTGAATGTTTTATTTCTCGTAGCGCTCAGAGGGAACTCATTCAGCGGCTCCTCTGGCAGCAGCACAGCATCTCTCCCTCTCCTCTCTCGCCGTGTCGTCAAGTGATTTTGTCATAACCCTTTGGTGATGTAAACCTACGTAAATAAACTCCATATATGTGACTGTATCATAACAGCCTGTCACAGGTTACAGCGTGATGATTAGAGGAGAAATATCAGAGCATAAAAAAAGAGAAGGAAATCAGCTGTTGATTTATATATATAGATCCCAGGGGACATTTTTTGTATCTGGGAGCTGTTTAAATGTGTAATTAGTGGCAGATTTGATTTAGTTGAACTATTAATATTGTAACAGAATCTGAATCTCACTCTGAGTTACTGTTGTTGTTCACAAACTAAAGACATGAGAGATCAGTTTAGTTTTTACTGAATATTTGAAGCAAACTGTAAAACTAGATCACTTATTTTGTTGCAATTCTATGTTCTTAAATTAATAATACGTTTTTTTCTTTAGTAATTTGTCATATTGTCAAGAATATTGTCAGCACAAAAATACCCCGAAATATGGTGATACTATTTTAGGGCCATATCGCCCACCCCTAGGTGTAGGTGCTTCAGGTTGTGAACTCTGTTTTCGGAGCTTTTAATTTGTTATGTAGGAAAAATCTGAACCTGAACACTGAGTTGTAAAACACAGGTAAAAAGAACAGAACTTCCTGTGTGAAATATTGTGAAGTAGAAGTATAAACCCTCACGTAGTTGTACTGAACCTGCCCCCTGAGAAGCTGACTCTTCTCCAGCTGTAATATTTTTCCTCCTCCTGATGTCCAGACTTTGCCTTTTCATTCCTCATACTTCACTTCCTGGTTTGTTCTTTGCCATAGCAGCAGGAAAGAGAAAACCAACAGAAGCGTCTCGTTTTGCTCAACAGATGTCCTTAATCCCGGCTAATCCAACATGTTAAACGGTTGTTTTCTCTGCAGCGAGCTTGGGGCGCCGACCCTGGCACCGAAGCTTCCCACAGGCCAGTTGGACTCCCTCAGACCCCCTCTGGTCCCGGTCTAGTGCTCTCAGCTCCCCGCCACTCTGCCAAGTAGAGGCTGAATTAATAAAGTGTCTGTTTCGGCGGCCATATGTGAGGCTATTTATGACCGAGAGGAGGAAGAAATATATGACTTTATAGATTTATTTTGGCCTTCCATCTGCAGGATGTTCCACCAGCAGGATAAAAGGCGAAATAGATGAAATTCAAAATAACTTTCCCGTGTTTAGAGTGAGGAAAATGTAGTTTTTTTCCAATTTGTCTCCTTTGATTGGCCATTTTTTTAATGTTCAATAATATAACCCATCTTTCTTTTGTCATGACCATAAACCAGAGATGCTCAGAAATGACCGTTTAGCGTTTATGTCCTTCACTAAAACCAGCGTTTTACGCTGTGTCTGACAACAACAGAGCCCTGGAGGTGATAAATTGTCCCTTTAAATGAGTAATTTGTCCCCTCAAATTTCCAAATCATTCCCTTAAATAACTTTTTATTCCCTCGCTTTAGTAATTCATACCCTCAAATGACTCGATTCGTTCCCTCAAATTAATAATTTGTGCCCTCGAATGACTAAATCATGGTCTGAAATGACTTCATTTACCCCCCCTTCCTTCGTTCTCTCTTGTGCATCAGCCGTGGTGACATCCAAAACCTTGAAGCAGAGTTTTTCTAAACTGGATATCATCCACAGCATCACCAGTGAAACCATCTGTTATTCTTTTAAAGTCATTTCAGGGCATGTCAGAGACACAAGTGTGTGTTAAAGAGACTAAAATAGAAGCGTGTCCTCATATCTGTGTCCAGAAATCAAATTGAGGTCCGTGATGAGGTCTTGAGGGGACAAATGGACTGAAAGTGATAACCCTGCGCTTTTAATGTGAAGGAATTTGTTATAATATAAGAGGAACCAATTATTTAAAGAGCAGGTTCGTCATTTAAAGGTGTAGTCTATAAAATTAAGAACAGAAATGAGCAATTTGATGGAATAATCTACCAGAAGCATTGGGCGCTGTAGACAACACAAAGAATGTGATCAGCTATAGACCCTTTTACTGTTAGTGAACAGTATGATGTTTTTTGGTGGGCGGGGCTTAGCTGGAGGCAAAACAATTCTCCACAGACATTAGCTAGCGCTAGTTAGCAAGTTCTGTTGTCTTGTTTTGGACAATGGAGGAAGATGATGTGAGTGGTGCGTTCAGGAATATTCATTCTGAGTGGCTGGACACTCTGTCTGTGGAGACGGAGCAGCAGAGCGCCGAGCGGAGTGAATGTGTGATTAACTTAAGTGTTGGTTCATTCATGTAGAAATATAAGGCTCCGTTTCTTCCACCAACAGGGCTCTCATTTTAGTGTAGAGCGTCAGACTGAATTTACCAACGCACCATGTCAGGTCACTCACTCTCCGGGACCGCAAGTGTTACTGGAAGAAGTAAACACTGACCAACGGGACCAGACTGGCCGACCCGTATGCTCTCACTCAGTGGATGGATGATGTCACAGGAAGCCAATCTTGTTTGTTTTGCTATGGAAGCTAACGTTAGCTAATGTGCTAAAAAGTTAGCGTTCCAGAGAAATCCAATCTTCCTCTTAATAGCTCCCCAGTTTCTGATGAGGTGGACATGATAACCCTTAATACACATAACGTTCTTCATCCCTACAACAGGAAATACTTTGTCCCTAACCTGATATGAAGTGTGCGCTGCACATGTGAGCATTTTTGATGATGGCCTCCGTCCAGTCCTTTGGTCTGATCACATCTTTGTTTTTGTTGACGGGCAGTGGCGGCTGGTTTTGAGCCATGACTCCTTCTATTCTGGCTCCCAATAACACAACAAGACCACATTTGAAGACTCCTATGTAGCCTACAGGTCTATATTGATGCCTTTTAAGTGAATACATTGAGTTAGAGTTTTATGCTGCTAAAATGTTGGTGGTAGTAGTAATAGTACAGTATTTTTTTTTAAATGCATGTGTCCCTTTGTATCATTCAGACAAGTCCCTGAGTGCAGCACAGGTGGAGCCCTCCTTGAGTTTTTTTTTTACCTCAGCAGCACTGTAAGTTGTGGGGTGGATAATTGACCCGTCGATTTGTTTAGAGCTGATCAGATCAGATAGATGGATGAGATGAGCAGCAGCTGCAGTGGCGAGTTAGACCCAGTTTAGACCCACTGTTTCATCAGTGACTGTTGGTGCACTCCAAAAGTGTGGTGCTACAGATAAATGAACAGTATATAATAATACGAATAATACATTTTATTTCTGAGTGCCTTTCAAGATACCCAAGGACACTTCACAAAACCAAAATAAGACAATCAGTACACAACAAAAGTTAACAAATTAGCAATAACAAAGGGCAACAACATTAATAAAATGCATATACAGATAAAGGGAACATATTCATAAAACAAATTATGCAACACCAGGAAAGGCTGTTTCATTTGCAACTTAAATGAAGATACCAACGTGCACTGATGCAGACCCCAAGGAAGGGTGTTCCGCAGATGAGGACCAGGAACGCTAAAGGGTTTAAATGGTTTATTTAGCTCGAGGCAGGAGAACGTCGTCTGTTTTGTCCACTGAATTTATGTAGAATTTTATCAGTGTTTTTTAGTCCACCTGGTGAAGACACTGTCAGATGCAGACCACTACAGCATCTCTGTAAATGTACCTCTGCTTCTGAGAACCGCCAAACACAAGTCAGAGTCAGTGTGAATTGAACACATGGACACTTTTGTGGCTGCAGACGTCTCACATGGAGGTAGAATGAAGGTGTGACATCCTGTTTCAACAGTTATTAAATCATGTCAAGGCAGTAAGGAGGTCAGTTTCACAGTGTGGACATATGCATTCTGCAGAACAGGATGTTAAAGCACCAGCGTCTCAGCTGGGTCCTGATTCAGTCTGACACGAGTCACTTCCTGCATCTTCGGGTGTATCGGATCCGATGTTTCAAAGACGAACTGAAATCTGATTGTTCAAACACCTCCAGAGGAGATCGGAGACTCAGTGTAGCCAGATAATGAAGAGGTGTAAATTCACGTGTCGTTCATGTGCTTGTTAGCTTCAGGATAGCTGTTAGCTCACTGCTAAACCATCACTGTTGTAGCTGAAGTCTTCTCTTCCTGGTGTTATTGTCTTCCTCCTGCACTGAAGGAGGACCGACCCAGATTTCGTTGTAGCCCAGAAGATACAGACACATGTGCTGTATGTGACTGAGTGTAAATGAAAGTGTCTTAAATCTCATCTGGATTTTATTAAGGCGTTTGAAATGAGGAGCGAAAATGAGGCCAGTGTATTAAAACTTCTCCTGGGTGTGAACATGGCCGACAGCCCGACCTGCACACAGAGACACTAACCGTCCATTTAATCAGCACCAATAACGTCTACTGCTGCTCTTTCTGCCATCTTTCATCCTCTTATTATCTGTGATTAGGAGCGCAGAGTCCAGATGATCAGTGGACGCAGCAGCAGCAGCTCTATAATTTCTCCTCGGCTCTTCACTTAATATAGAGTTTGACCTTTCAGCGGTTTGTGTTGCTGCCGCCGGTCGATATCCTGAAGGTACGAGTCACGTTCGCTCGGCAAATAAATGTCTTCATTACGGCGGCGGCCCCCGAGCCACATTCCTCTCCATGATGTTGAGATCATTTCTGCTTCAGCTGGTGATTTAGTTTGGCCTCAGATTAACGCTGAGGGAGCGCCGCAGTGTTTCTCCATCGAGGACAGATTAAAGAAGTTTTTACAGGTGAGCAAATTAAAGAAGCTCTCTGAGTCAGTGTGATGGAAGATTACCTCGCTCCACTACACAGATGACTGAATATAGACTGTGTGAAATACTTTACTTATTTAAAGCTTTATTTATTTGAGATGGTCGAAGCTCTGAAATCCAGAGTGTCAGGAAAGACAAAAATCTGAATCAGATTTATTGAACATATACAAAGAATTTGACTCGTTGATCTCACTGCACATACATAGAAATAAATCCCCGACTAAGAACTCTCCTAGTCGGCCAACAGTCCTCCTCAGGGTCCATCAGTGGACTAGTGTCCCTCATGTTTGTGATATGAATGTAATGATGAAATGATATATTTTGGTGGTTTGAGTTGAAGGTGTGAGAAAGAATAGTCTCAGTAACATTGTTAACACTGTGCTACATTACAGAGAAATACAAACCGTACTAATGAACCTTCATTAATATAGGCCTATATTTTATCTCCAAGTGCACGTCACACACTGAGCGAGCCGCCTGTTAATGACGCTGTGGGCTAATGGGCATGTAGCTACTTCCATGTTTCACATGATACGTCATGTTTGTAGTGGACCAATGAAGATGAGTTTACATATCACCTTGGGTTGGTCCTTCACCTTCTCAAAATGATCCCACACTTTGGATTTCCTGCCCCACATGTTATTAACTAGCCTGTGGAATAACCGCAGGTACCAGCCCTGGAGATTAACCTGACTCCTGTCTGACTGCTGAGCATGGACACTTCCTGTGTCTGTCCTTTCAAAGTAAAGTCCCACGTGGTCCAGTCATATGGATTTGGATTTATTTTGACATGGCGCAGCTCCTAATGGAGTTTCATGTTTGTTTTTGTTTTTTTCTGAGACTAAGCGACCAATGAAATCTGGCCAACTAATGACCTTTCAGGTCGACAAACGTTTGGTCGACTTTTTTTATTCACTGGTTAGTTTTGAGATTTGGGGCTATTTTGTTTCCATAACGTTGTCTCCAAGACTAGTGGAAAGAAAATGTTTAAAGCACACATTTAGGTGTTGTAGTAGTTAAAATGTCTGTTCTGGATATGTTTGCAAAAAGCAGATATTTAATTGGTTAATTCATCATTTACGGATTTAAACATAAAATTTTAGAAAACTTGTCGTGCAAAAGTATTGGGGAAGTTTCATGGTGATATCTATTAGTAATTTATAAGTCTCCCCTTAACTATTATGTACAAATGTAAATATATGTAGAAAAGTATATAAAAAGGGAAAAAAAGAACTGAAAATCTTAGAACTTAAAGGCCAACTTTGGTATTTTCCAGCTGGCCCATATTTTTCTCTGTGTTCGTGTCTAACAGTACATTTGCGTGACATAAGAAAATTGATTCATTGTGTCAGTCCAACTAAAACAGAACTTTTAAAATACACTGAACATGTTAGTCTGACTGAAATCATACTAAATCGAATTTCTCAAAATCGGACTAACACACCCAGATCATGTGACTCCTGCATGTATACAGTCAGTCAGACCCAAACTGGCCGAGGTGCTCTGAGCATGCTCCACAGCTTCCGCCCCGGGCTTTGACCCGGAAGTCCAATAGCATTAAATGTGTAACAGAGGAAGCCGGTAAGAACTTGGCAAAATGTACATCCAGCGTGCATCTCATCTATACAAAAAATGAAGCACACAGCACGTAGGAAATGTACAGGGCTTCAAAGTTGTCTACGGTGGTACCAGTTTGCTGCTAGCTAACCGTAGCTAACAAGACAATTGTTTGGTCTGTGACGTAATAGGTCAACTGGAAAAAAGTCCAGTACTAACAAGCTGAAAGGGGGCATATCTCCAGCAAATCAACGTTCATTTTTATATCTTCTCTTCTCCGGCAATTTTTCACCTTAGGCAACAGTAAAAACTATTTTAATTTATTGTATTTCTGTTTACATGAGTTACTGTGTAACTCCAGGATCAGTATCAAAACAGAACATCTCTCATTGATCCAGGAGGCCCCCCAAAAACAAACCAAAAACAGCAGCATGCTCCTGCATCTGTCAGACAGGAACACCAGACTTCCCTTCACCTGCTGCTGCTCCTCGCCTGCTGGGCCTCCTCCTCGCTGTCGATGGCGAGGTGAATCCCCACCTCTCTCCCTGAGGCTGATGGGAAGTGGCAGTTTCTCGATAATGAAACGAGAGGAAGACGCCACAAACTCAAACTGAGCTCTTATTAAAACGAGGGGCCGAGCTGCGAGACTTTAACAAACCCCCCGGGAGGACTTCGCTCAAATCTTCTTCTTCTTCTTCACTTGTTTTATTTTCCTCTCGTCATGTTTTCATTTACATCGCAGCTCTCCTGCTGTGTGGGCTGCGACCGTGATGGAGTGACAAGTCTCTATAGCAACATTTCTGTGTGAGCTTGTGATGCTGCAGTAGAGGAATAAAGACAGACATCCCTCTCTGGCTCAACAAACATGTCTTCAGTCTCCGAGCACAGAGTCGCGCTGACATGCTATTTAACTGGTAATAAAAGCAGAGGGAGGGTGTGTAACCCTGCCAATAGGGAGCGTGAGATCTGATCGTTTATTTTTTATTGAGAGGAGCTGCGGTGAGAACAGCAGGCAGTGTCAGCGCGTCACTACGCCCTCGATTACATTTCACTTTTTCCACAAATCAACATGCTCCGCGGTGCCGACTGAAATAGGTTGTGGAGAAAGAAAAAGGGAGTGTTTCAACCCTTCCATCCTGCGCTCACATCTTTTATCAACCTCCATTCATCTGTGCGGCGCAGCGGCTCTGTCACTTCTGAAAACCCAATTAGCATAGATTGGCGATTGAAATCTCAGCGATGATGATGATGATAGCTGGAAACTCACAGCGGGGCTCAGCTCAGAAACAGTTCTGTCTCTGTTTTGGCATTCAGTCGGTGAAAATATCTTCTGGGCACTTTGCTGAAAAGTTAATTGATGATAAACAAACCGGAGTTTGATGCCGCGGCTGCTGTGATTTCCTGTGTTATTCTCCTGTCCAAAAAAAGAAAGAAATCAAAGAACCTGAAGGCAGCGAGGAAAACAAAGTGATTAGAGTATTGATCGATTAAAGAAGCATTGTCACTAATTCTGTTTTTTCTAATTAAAGTCTCTCTCTTCTTTGGATCTATTTACTAAGTCAGCACAGCTTTTCTTCTGTTTTATCTTTGTGTGCATCCAAACTGCTGTTGACTCTGTAATCACCAAGATATGATAATAACCACAGTCTCTGCTCTTTAGAAAATAATTCAGACATCTTTCTGCAGTGGTGAAAGCTGACTCTCAGTCCAGATCTCTGGCACAGATCGGGCTGCAGCTAATTATCTGACATTTAATAATTTATTTAATCATGTTCCTGATTTACTGCTTTATCATTAGATCTATACCTGTCCATCACAACTGATACCTTAAATAGCTTCCTGTAAAGTCCTCAGATGATGGTCCAGTTGAACAGTTTGAAATCATTAACGCGACGTATATTACCTTTAACATTGTGACTTCTATGTAATGTAAGTTTCCCAGTGGTGAAAGAAGTAGTGAGATCTTTTAATTATCTAAAAGCACCAATAAAAATATTCTGCTTAAAGTTCTGCTAAGTATTAGCGTTAAAATGCACGTAAAGTATCAAAACTAAAAGTACTCTGTTACATAACTGGACTATATTTATTGATGTGTTGTAATAGAGCGCTCCAGGGATGATGTTTTTCTGTCAGCTGATGCAGAAGTTAGCTTTGCCCTGTTTCCCTTATCAAAAAGCCAAAGGGATTTTTCCATTGGATTTTGGATTATTGCGGAAAATAAACTCTATGTCAAACAAACGTTTATGATACTCACACATTAATTCAGAGATAATCCTCACAAACAAACACAACTTTATGATTTTTGAAGCATAAACGCAATTACTGGAAGTAAATAGCTAATGCTATGCTATAAACGAACTATACCCGCATCACATGACTTAATTTCACCACTATGACGTGGTTGTAAAGCCATGTTTGGCATGATGACGTTATGTAGCCACTTGTTAGCAACTTAAAGGCTTCAAAATTCACAAGTGGGGCGGCTGTGGCTCAGGAGGTGGAGCAGGTCATCCAATAATCGGGAGGTTAGAGGTTTGGTCCACAGTTCATCCAGCCTGCATATGGAAGTATCCTTGGAAAAGATACTGATCCTGATGCTTGGTCCGTCAGTGTGTGAATGGTTACTGAGTGGCAGGTGGCCCCTTGAATGGTCACCTCGGCCACCAGTGTGTGAATGTGTGTGTAAAGTGGTGAATGTGATAGGTAGTGTAAAAGTGCTTTGAGTGATCAGAGGACAAGAGCAGTATAAACTAGCACTACTCTAACGCAGACCATTTATTTACTGACACATTTTATGTCGTAGAACAAAACACGAATGACAGTGACTGTAGAACAACATGGCGGACCTCGTGGAAGAGGGCAGGGCCCCCAGGGACGCAGCTCAGCTTTGCTTCCAATATTTCCCAGTGACCACATGTGGTATTGTTGCAATAAAAATGGTGGTAGAGCTGGCATGTAGCAGCTAACGGCGCTAACTCTATAAGCAGTGCTGAGACAGCTAACAGTGTTAACCAGGCGGAACCAGAGGACGGGCGCTACATTTATGTGTCGCCACTACTGCCGCCGAATACACGCAATGCAAAGCATGAGCTAGCCAATGGGAGTGACACAAACACTAACATGCACGTGCGGCTGGACCAGCTTACCATAACAAACCACAGAGAAGCTCAAATGATCACACACGTACAAAGTGTGATTTCCATCTCAGCTCACGACGCCCTTACTCCACTATATCGTTACATAACAAATCAATCAATCAGTCAAACTTTATTTATATAGCACTTTTCATACAAACAGAATGCCATAATAATGCTCTAAATGTCGCGCACAGAACCTTTAAACAACTGTCACTTAATATTAAAACTTGCATGGTGGCTTTTAATGTGAAACATCTGTGCAGGAAGTGTTAAGTTTTACTGGTGGTACCATTAAAAGTGTTCAAAAAGCAGCATGTAGAAGCTATTGGAAATAATTAGTGAATTTAAAATAATATTTCTGTTTGAAACAGACTGGAGGCTTCTCTAATAGAAATACTGTTTATATTCTCTAAGTATTTCTGGTTGCTTCTACTTCACAGTTTTTTCTCACTCAGCACTTCCTCTGTTTGTTTTTGTTTTGTAAGCTGCTGTAGATGGAGCTTCACATTTACATTAAAAATAAAACAAAATAGGAGAAATTAGAAATCAGGACTCTTTGTAAGATAAGCCAGTATACTGTAAATAAGCAGTAATAAAGAATATGAGTTAAAATAGAACTTAAATATATTGTTTTTACAGTGATATCAACCAGAGTAAAGTAACTTCAGAGATTCTGCAGCCATCAATAGTTTGTAGTTAAACATCTGTTAAATGTTTAATCACTTATCAGAGTTGTCATGGCTCCACTGATCAATAAATCGATTGATCGTCTCAGAGCTGGTTGTGGACATTTCCTGCTGTCGGCTCAATACAGCAGCCGTGTGTCACATTCCACTGAACTCTGTTTCACATGAAGAAAATTAGACTCTAGGCGTGTTTGATTTGCATTTAAATGGATTTATTGTCCGCTGTCGGTGTGACGGGCGGAGACGAGATCACATGATCAAACTGTGGGGTTCTTTTTTTTCTATGAGAGGAGATCAGGTGTCTGGATTTTATTCTGCTGCCTGACTGTGACTCTGTGGGATCAAAGTTTGTCTGGACGACCGTGTGTGTTTGTTATTCAGCTTTTTAATGAACATTATAATGTGACTGTGGTCTGCTGTCAGACAAAGGAGCAGTGATACTGACAATTAACATTTAATTTGGAGACTGAACACCTGAAACATTGATTATCTGTAGCATCGAGTGTCATTGATCAACTATCAGAATGTCATTAATGAATTCATTGGAAGCAGTAGATCAAAGGAGTAGATATAAACAGCTCATTCTAAGTTGACAGAAACATGACTCTTAGTTTCAGGTGAACTGGGTGTTGTAGTGTTGATAGAAATGAGCAAAAACAAACATCCTGCTTCAGGTAATAAAATTAGCTTTTAGCTACATTCTTAGCATGACACGAGATTGTAATATTTTTCTGTCAAACACTTTGAGACCCTGGAAGAGTGTTTGACAACATGGCAAACTAACATGCTAAATGTTGATGATTTTTTGGCAGCAGAGACTTGTTTAAAGATGCATGTGTAACGCCCGGCCACACTCTGTAAAATATAATATGGGGGCACCATTTATCTCCAAGCCAACTGCTAACTAACAGCAGAGCAAGAAAAGCAAAATTCGACCAAACTCCTGAAACTCTGAGAGCCGGTCAAAATAATTCTGCAATCTTATAATCTTCACTTGTGGCATCGACCTGTAGTTTATGTTACGGCTTGCTTTGTTCAGTTTAAGTAAGACCATTAAAACCACATAATAACCATCGACGCCATGTAGATTGTTTTTCAATACAGTGTGTGTTGTCGATTGATCGTCTGTGCTTTGTGTGTCATTTTGCCTTAAACCACAACTTATTGATTTGGGGTTTTGGACTCCAGATTATCTGGCTCTGGGCACGTTTTGGCTTTGACCAATGCCTGGATTGAAACGATTTAAGATCACAGACTTGAATGAGTGACGAACATTAAACATGCAAGCTAGCTTAGCTTCGCTAGCTTAGCTTGGCTGCACACTGGTGTGAAGAGGCTGACCTTTAACACACTAGTATCGTGTGTATCATCGTAACATTGCACTGAGCGAGCATGATAGGACCATAGGACTTTTCTAACTACGGAAGATGAAGTCGAGGACGTAAAAGATTGCTGAACTTAATTCTGGGAGACATCGCAGGTATCTCAAAACAAAAAACTGGACTTCATTTTTCTTACATGTTGGACTGGGGACAGACTGCACTCACCATCATGTCTCCAGGTAGAGGTGCATTACAAGACAGGACGGGCTGTGGCTAGCTGGTTAGCATGCTCATTTCAGCAGATATCTGTACAACACAATACAGAGACCTTAGACATCATGTCAGAACTGTTTCTTGAATATTTTAACTGAAGTTCTGGCCGTATCTTTAACATTGCACCTTTAAAGTTAACATAAGGTGAACATAGAGATATACTTCAATATTAATGTATGAAAGACACAATCACCAACTAAATAATCAACTAAAATCCATCCTTAAATTACAGTAATTGTTTTCTTAAAATTGTCTAAAAAGAGCCTGAACTGAAGCAAACAGGTCAAATTGAGTTTTCACGATAAACGTGGGGAAAAAAAGCAACATTTTCTAAAGTTAATCTGACCTACAAATGAGTTTTTTAGCTGACAAACATGTTTTTAACGACTGAAACCATCTGTCTAATCACCACACTTCTCTCTCTTTTGAAACTTTATAGTTAGGATTCAAAACAAGTGATCTGGGAGTAACTTGAGGTTTTGTGGGTCAATACTGGAAACTCTACAAAATGTACCAGTATCTAGGAAACACTACATTTTTCGAGTTGCCTTATTTAAAGTTCGAGTCTGTATTGTAAAGTTTGCTGAAGTAGTTTAACTTCACATTCGTGTTGTCCAAACTCTCAGCACTTTGTCTCTGGAGCAGCTTTTCTCCACCTGCTGATATCCAATATTTAACAAAAGGCTGATATCTCTGCGCTGTATTGCTAAAACATTCATCAATTCAGACCTAATCTGAGCTGAGCAGAGTTCAGGACATGAACCTGACTTTATCAGACCCGTCTCCTCGTGCTCGTCTCTGTCCCTGGAGTCTCATTTCAACTCAATCTGTGCAGAGTCACAATTAAACGATCCAGTCCTGAACAGACCTGCGCCTCCTCACAATCAGATCCTGGTGGATAGGTGGGTGGAGAGGTGGATGGATGGTGCAGGTTGTGTCGCACTGATGCGTATGAGTAACAGAAACACCTCTGGACTGTTTCCCTGCTGGGTCACAGCCACCGTTCCCACTGCTGCTCCAACAAACAGTGTGTTTCCACGCTGTGTTTGCTGGCTGAACCTCCACCTCCACATGTGGGGCAGTGGGGGCTTCGGTCCCCGATGCCCCCCTTTGCCAAACTGTGGGCGAGGGGCCAGACTCTGTCCTGTGTGCCCCTGATGATAAGCTGTCCCACTGCCAGAGAGGGGGGGGTCGCTTCTGCAGGAAACCAACAACAGCAGCAGAGCCGGGAACAGTCCATTTACTCAAATACTGTACCAAGAACAGTTCAGTTCTCCGATATTTTTATTTTTTTAGACTTTCTGCTTCCTGTTAATGTTTTCGATTTTATGCTTAATGTCTTTTTGAGTACCTTTTTCCACCAAAATTAACTCATATATACAGGTTTTCAAAAGTGGAAACACCTGCTAAAAATAGGCGATAGACTCCTTTCTCATTGCCAGCATCACATTTGACATAATGCACCAGAAAACAGGTTAGTAAACAGTAGAAAGCAGCATGGAGGCCAGCGAAAATGGTAGTGGTCACTTCTTTTTTCATATCTGTCACTGATTCAGCTGACTAATTTGAAACAATGTTTGAGCGCTGCTTGGGTGAAGACGTACAGAATTCGTGGCAGGTTGTTGTTGCATTGCGCCACAAAAGGGGGAAAAATTAGCCCGTCCACTCGAGTGTCATGTTTCCATCACTGCTGATCAGAGCCGATTGTAGCTGGAGCTGATACATACTCGTGAGTACTGCAGCGGAAGTGAATGCTGATTGGAACCTTTCCCGCTAAAAGACAAAATCCAGATGTTTGTGGGTGTTAGTGGGTTTTAGTCTGGTGTGAAAGAGGCTCAATTTCACTAACTTCTAGATACGTAAGATTTTTTTCTTTCTCCCTCACTTCCTTTCATTCTCGCTTCAAATGAAACCATGAAAATCCTCAAAGTTGGCAATAAAAGTTGAGATTCAAAGGTTCATTCTTGACCTTGAAAGCAGTAGTGGACAAAACAGTCTCACCACAAGGTCCATTTAGTATCTTCTGGAGCTTTCAGTGGTATCAGTCTTCCACAATGTGCAATGGTCATGAAATGTAGAATTTCCATTGATGACGAGCCCTTAAAGATTAAAATTTAAACGCCTGTAATTCCACGAGGATTCCAGGACAAACTCATAGACTGTATAAAGTAATGGATGCAGCAACCATGACGTAACTCGTTGGTTTGTAGAGTTTGAGTTTGACATTTTGACTGTTGCCATCCTGGATTTTTGGAGCCAGAGATGACCATATGAGTGTGGCAATAACCCTAACGCAAGGTGCTAGCTTGAGTAGCGTGGTGCATTTATCTATTGTTAAATGTGATAATGCTAATTTTAGCTAGCAAAACACAGACTTAAAGCCATTAAAACAAAGTGTACTTACTGGAATAACTGAATATCCAACTACATAGGAGATCTTTTAGTCTGTCCAAACACTGAGAAAGAGTTTTTTCAAGGAACAGAAGAAGAAGATGCACTTAATTAATCCCCAAGGGCAAATTTAATTTTTTCACTCTGTTGTCATATACACACAGGCCTGAAATACATACACATGCACAAACAGGACCTGTACATGCATTAAATGGAGAGGTGTCAGAGTAAGGAGGCTGCCTTGGACTGGTGCCCTGAGCAGTTGGGGGTTCAAGAGGCGAACTGGCACTTTTCCAGCTACCAGTCATCACTCCATATTTGGTCCGGGTGGGGACTTGAACCAATGACCCTCTGGTTTTCAACCCAAGTCCCTATGGACTGAGCTACTGCCACCCCAAAGTGTTACAATTAACTTTCATGAATTGAAAAAACTGCACGAATCTGGAGTTACTCCATGGTTATGGTAGCCACTTGTCAACAAACTGCACCCAACTGTCACTGAAAGCAGTCATGCTTCTTAATTATGTGTAAATTTAAGTCTAATAATATTTAAATGGGCGATTCATGTAAAAATTAACCCCCTGTACAGTCATGAATGCGAGTTGAGCTTTAGATACCAAACCCATTTCTTGTACCAGGCTGTGAACATGTTTATTTCTATGGGGGTCTATTGACTTACTCTTGGACGCAGCCTCAATTGGGAATTAGAGCAACTGCAGTTTTTGGCATCTCAGTGTTGCTTTCATTTTTTTAGCACCAAGAGCTTGCTCTTTAGGCAAACTTTATCTGATGGTAAAGGTCCATTTTTATGTTCAAAAGCTCCAGAACAGTTGCTAAATGGACCCGTCTGTGTGATTCTGTCAGCTTGAGAGATGAGATCATCACCGTACATTCACCTTGAATACTTGAGTACACTTCTTCTTCTCTTTTACTGGTCATGAGTGCAGGATCTTTCAGGGAATATTTTTCAATTGTTGTATGACTATAGTGAAGGAGTTTTTCTTCCATCACTGGGAGGAAAAAGGACAAACTGCAGCCGTCCGTCTCCTCAGCACCTTTCAGGACTGAAGGGCCTCGTTGGTAAATGGAGTGTAAACAAAGAAAAACGTCTGGCAGCTGCACTGATGGAAATCTGAACAGCTACTAATGCGTTTTTCAGCAGCCCCGTTATCTCAAAGGCACACTATCAAAACAGAGTACATAATGAGTGTGGATAATCCTGTCGGCCCGCTGGATCTGCAGTAAACAGCGCAGGGCGGACGGATGACCTTAGCTGTGGCCGCCGAGCCTTTTAAACTCCTGCAGTGTGTCGTTTTATAAGGTAATCATTTGTTTCCAAAGAATCAGCAAAGAAAAAACTCTCTGATTAATGTACTGTGTTTTATTTTTTCAGTCTGCTACTGAAAAATACTCAGAGTACCAGTGTCTGTGTACTCAGTTACTTCCTCTGGATGTCGTCCATGAAGCCACTCTGCTCTTCCTATCAGCTGACTCTGTGCTCAGTGCAGCTGCTGCTGAGCTCTGCCAGCTCCTGGTGCTTCAGAGGAGATGACCGGCTCTCTGGTTCCAGCTGACTTCTCTATCTCAAGCACTTTTAACGGGAGTGCTCCCAAAAGTTTCAATTAACACACTCCCTCAGCCAGCAAGCAGCAGTGGTGATCTGTGTGGAGGGGATCAGCTATCAGTGAGAGTTACACACCGACTCCTGCAGCTTCCAAACATGGGAGCTGATAAATGACTCAACCACTGAGGAACCACAAAGAGAATCTGTTTTCAATCTATAAAAGTAGATTTAAGAAATCCAGCGATAGATTTGTAACCTGGAAACAAGCACGTGGTCACTGTCTTCAAAGCTGATGGTTTTAATTTTTGGCAGTTTATCTCCGACACTTGTAAACTCCAAACTAGAGAACAGGAAAGGAAGTTTCTTTCAGTCAGAGTCTGCCCTCTGATTTTGATCACTCTACTTAAGTGTATTAACCAGTCGGTATCGAGTGACGCATCCCTCACACCAATGTCATTTTTATTTGACATAGAGGCTGCGGTGGCGGCTGTTAGAAGCTTACCTTCCGACCCAATCGCCAAAATTCAGGTTTTAGGGGCACAGTCCCTGCAGGAAAAGCGATTTCTCAGTAGAAGCAACCCCTTTCGTGCCTCTATCTTTACTGGAAAGACAGTGACTGGTTGCTACAAAACACCAACATTTGGCGGCTAAAAGGGCAGCATAAGCCAGAAGAACATAAATGACTCCCCAAAAAACTACCTGTTTTGTTTCTTGTTAGTCTCCAACAGTGGTCTGCAGTCCAGCAGGCGTCTCACCGAGGTGTTCACATACTGTGTATCTTTATAAACGTTGGTATGATACATATGAAAAATGCAAATGTACCATATTTTCTGGTTTGCAGATAAGTGCAATGCCAACATTTTTTTATGACGACTTGGCTGCAACTTCACATTTGTCCTGTTGATTGAATAAATATGGCGGTTTATAAAGTTGCACAGCTGCGTCAAACTCATTAATGTTGCTCTTCACTTTTGTGGCCATTTTTCTGTAGCAATTTTTAGGAGACTCGCCAGCTAGCTATGTTGGGAAGGTGACACTTGCATTTTTAATCCCACCTAGGAAGCTCTGATTGGATGACTGTTTTTCCAGACAATGAAAACAATCAACCAAGACCTATTTGAATCCAGGTCATAAAATACTGACGCTTTGTGTCGCCCATCGACATGTGATATTGAATCCAAAGGCACCCTTTAGTGTGTTTATGAGACGCACTGGGCTTTCAGCTAACCTTGTGTAAATCAATTTTTGGCAACACTTGACGCTGAGAGCAACGGATGTGGTATAAAGAGCGAGAAAGTCCGCGTACGTTGGGTCAAACAAAACCGGACTTTAACCCAGGAGACTGCAGTATGTGTCAGCGTCGTTTCAGTTTAACGTTACGAAACTTATGAACCCACGCTCGGTTGTTTTAAAGTAATGTTACGCAACTTAAGTGAGGTTATAGCACATGCGACATAATTACATCAAGTTACTTACTTTATCAAGTTACCCTAACAAATGTACGTATTTTAATGTAGAAAGACTGAAACCATTTCAGAAAATTAATTTTTTTTTGTCCTTACCTGTGTGTCGTTGTGTATCACTCTGTGTCCCCTCTCTAAATTCAGAGGTTTTTGTGGGTTCATGAATTCTCCACGAGTTATTTTTTCCCCCTCAGCAGCAGTTTGTGGAGTTGTGAGTCGCAGGGTGGATAACGATATCCGAGTAGATAGATAGATAAGAGGAGCAGCTATTTGTGGGTGAAAGCAAACTTTAAGGTCCAGCATGATTAATAAACAAGTTTAACTTTTCACTTTCCCTGCGCCTGCTGTTCTGCTGCTGTGTCTGCGCCCAGATAATCTCTGAGCTCTGAGAGTGTGGCGCAATCAATAAGCGAACGGTGTATAATCCAACAGTGCACCTAATGAACGGACCAGCTCCAAAAATAGAAAATCAAAACATGGTGGCAGATGTTTTAATCGTGGCGGGCCACCACAGATACATGCATATGTGGGAAACCCTGCTAACGAACATTAATTAATGCCCTAGCGATGACTTAATAACATCACAGCAACACTTTAGTAACACCCTATCTTTGAAAATACAAGTCATCAGTGAGAGGATCGCTTCTGGACAGATATCCCTGAGTTTCAGAGCGGCCCTCACATGGACGAATACATTTTTCAATCACAAGTACACAAAGATGGTGGTGATTTGCACCACTTTGATGTGCACCAGCTCAGAGTGGGGGAGAATATGCCTAATCATCTCTCAGAGGCCAGTTAACATGTGTAGCTTCACAAAATTGGGCATGCATCAGAAAGCCCATTTCCCCTCATCATCATGGCGTCCAGTCGTCATTAGAGCGGCTCTGTGAGGATGAAAGGTGACCAGCGAGTGGACCCTGATGAAAGCTGCTGCGTCTGATTAAACTTTATATGGAGAAAACTGCTGGTTATACAAAGTTATTAACGTTTCCTCTCTCAAATTTTACCCTATCAGGTGTCAGTGTGTCACGCAGAATCTTCCTCCTCCATGATCCACCAACGAGTCGTCTTGTAGCTTCACGCTGATTGATTTCAGACACGTTACACAGCTCTCTCCAGAGTGGCGTTGATGCCAAGCAACATATAAAACCACTCCTCGGGAGTCTTTTATTTGTCAGGAAAGAAGAAGAAGAAGCAGCTTTCAACCGATTACTCTGCTCGGTGTTAGACAAGACAAATGTGTTGAAGAATTAGAGGCACTCTTTTTGTCTCTGTGGTGTTTTCTTTTGCACCTTGCGTACATTAGAGAGACCTCCTCACGTCTGAAAATCCATACCTGAGGGGCTGTAATGGCGTGTATGTGCAATCAAGTCCTCCTTTACAGGCACTTGTGTGATCCTGTGGGTGACGGGGACGACGCTGTTTGGCAGCCGGCCCGAATGTCATTAAAAAGAGCTGAAGAGAGGCAAAGCAGTTCTAGTAAATGCTTCAGTCTCACAAAGACCTCCAGTTTTTTAGGATTTTAACCAGAGTGTGGAATCAGCAGGGGTTAGTTCAGTATGTGTTGAGATTATCTGACATTTTGGGGAATTTCCTTGTTAGCCATCTTAGCCAGAGTCAGATAAATCCCAGAAGATCATTTAACAACACTTAATGCTGGTTGAAGTTATTTCAAAGACTCTTTCAGCCATTTGGATAAAACTAAATATTTCACCAGCTGCATGATAAAAGATTTTTAGACACTTTCACAACCAATACTGGATTTCTGAGCATCAGTACATCGGTGTTTGAATATATTGGTCTGATATTTGTTTTTTTGACATCAGTACAAAACAGACTTTTAAACACGGAGCCCTGAAATATGGTTGTCTGTCACCAAAATGTAGACTGAAAAATAAACTCATCAGTGCTCTCTGATGGAGCTGATATCGACCAGTAACATCAGAGATTTATCTTTCAGTAAAGCTCTGTGACTTGATGTAATGACAACATAAAGAACGGGGGCTGGTCCAGATGTATGTAGCCCATAGATGTATTATTAAACCTGGATACTGGACCCAAGATGGCGCCTATTCAGTACAATGAGAACTGCTTACAAAAACAGTTTCTAGCTTCCAGGTTTACTTCCAGGGTATGCGACCCACCGAATATGTGTAGTCGTGTTTCTCCGCCTGGCTCTGGCTGCAAGTTCCCACTTGGCTTATATACATTGTGATGATGTCACAGATTTTTAAATGGTTTTTCTCGGCTCAAGACCAGTTTTACAAATGTTAAACCCCCATGGATCAAAATTTCATGATGGAAAGAGTCATAATTGACCTTGTGTGCAGTTCAAGGTGTCCTCTTTGACTATGGTCAATGGGGAAAATGCTATTTAGGCCAGAGGGGATGTTGTTGCTGCAATACTGCGAGGAGCCACTAGCCTAGCTTAGCACACAGACTGGAATGAAACTGCTAGCCAAAGCTGATTGGTTGACTGATGACTCCAGGTGTCAGCTGTTGACAAGAGAGTTGGACAGAGCTCAAACCTGGCAACTCTATAAGGGACGTAAATATATTACAGACTTTTTATTGGGTTTTATGTATGGGTTAGGAGTTTTTTAAAGTGGTCAAAACCCCTGATATTTTTGCGGTTACTCTGAAAAACAACTCTGAGTTAAACCCTTTGAACTTGTGTTTTCCATTAAGGTGCAAATTAATTTATAGTCCTTTTTACTTGGCAAAAGTTAAGAGGTTAGACCATAGATGTATCAAGAGAACTGGATACAGTGTTGGAAGTGGGGCCTCATACATTCCAAAGAATTCAGAGTCAATGCAGCAACATTTTGTTCTTATCTATCTATCTATCTATCTGTCTATCTATCTAAATCAAGCGGCTCCTCGGAACAAATGGATCAAATCCTGATGGTGAAACGGGTCATTTTTAGATGGTTGTAACGCCAAAGAAATGTATCCACTGATTTACAGATGTCTCTTTCACAATGTAAGTCTATGGGGAGAAGTCTTTTTGGGCCTCATGGTGTCATGTGACGGACCTGAGACTTATGGTTACATGGTCCAGCCATTGTGTAAAATTTGCTCAAAGCCTGGCGCTCTTTCTCGGGGCTGCGGCCAGCGTGATCAAAAGAGAAGAAGAAATTAGCCTCCCAACAACTCCAACGCAGATTGGTGACTCCAGGGGTCAGCTGGGTTTTGTTGACAGTAGAGTTACAGAGCTCAAATTATATAATGGACTTATATATATTAAGGTCTTGTTAATGGGTTTTAGTATGGGTTTAGGTTTTTTTAAAGGGGTAAAACCCTCAAGATTATCCAATTACCATGAAAAGCACCTCTGAGATCGCCCATTTTTAATTATGTTTTCAGTTATGGTGAAAATTAATTAGCAGCTTCTTTACTTGGCAGAATTAATGAGGTTAGACCTAAATATTAGGCAAAAATATAACATATTCAAACATATTAAAGGTTTTTAATGGGGTTTCTGCACAGTAAAGCGTTTTTAAGAGGCAAAACTGATTTACTGATTATTATTTCAAGATTTACTGAATAACATTTGAAATTACCCCAAAATTGGATACAACTTTTTAAAGGTATAAATTAATGTATGGCTTTTATGCTACTGAAGGCAATATTACACTTATTAGTTGTTAAACACCTTAAAAATACCATTTAACTTTTAGTCCATTGATTATTCTCTAAAAGTCCCTTAATTACATTTTTATCAGTGGCTAAATCTAATCATATTTCAGTGGTGAGGACTTTAGCTCTAACACATAGCTCCAATGCTAACGTCACATAAAACATGTAAATGAGACTGTGAGTTTTTGGAAGGAGGATTATTTCGTCCCATTTTCTACAGAGTTGGCAGACTTCTGAACTCATGAGCCGCGTTCACTCAGGCTGCATTTTGTTGACTTATTTAAACCTGTAAATGTTTTAAGACCTTGTTTTTTTCTCCATCTGTGGAGCTGAGGTTTGTTTCTGCTCTGGAGATATTTGATTAGATGATGTGATCTTTCTGTGGATGTGGGCTGACTTTGTTTATCGTGGCCGTAACCTGCGTCATTTCTTGGATTTTTGGATGTTGTGCTGATGAAATGTTAAAGCATTCATGAATCTTGAAGTCCTGTGTTGCGTCAGTCAGGAGCAGA
Source organism: Cephalopholis sonnerati (assembly GCA_019142605.1). Taxonomy (NCBI): domain Eukaryota; kingdom Metazoa; phylum Chordata; class Actinopteri; order Perciformes; family Serranidae; genus Cephalopholis; species Cephalopholis sonnerati. The sequence goes on along the minus strand of JAGQAX010000022.1, from coordinate 3,469,093 downwards.
GTGTATTTCTTATTTAATCTAATTCCAGGTGGCTTTAAAAAGGTCTGAGAGCATCTTAAATGTGCCTCTCTGATACCTGCTGTGATCACGTTCTGTATTTTCATTCACTTTCTGCTCGGCTCTCTCCGGGAGGGACGAGTCTCTGCTCTCCAGCCTGGAGAGGCTTTAAATGAGTGACCTTTGAGACAATCAGAGGTGCCCCGGCTCCAACAGACGCTGAATGGCGAGCGGTGGCCCCTGGGTCCTGATGCAGGCGGCTGCTCGGGCTGCCTGTGGATTACATTGATCCCCTGAAACAATGGGGCCCCACCGCGCTCATTGTTGAGGGGGAATTAATAAATAACAACACTTGAATAAATGCAGGAGAGTCGGGGTTTAATGCTGCACTCTAAGCTTCGGAGGCCTCGACTGTGAAATCATTTGTTATAAAAGAGTTTCCTCCTCTTTTGTCTCTGAGAGCGTCGCAGTGAATCTAGGTTACTTTGCTTCTCACACAGTCAGCAGGTTTACACCGTGAAATAAGTCTGAGACACACTTATATAACCACTGATTCATGTCCGTGTAGAGCGACTGGTGTCCAAGATAAAGGGAAAAAAATCCATCGTAAGGTTCAGACGAGGCATCAGTGACACAGCAATATTAAAATAACTGCTAAAATAAGAAGAAACTAGAGACATATAAACTTATTGGGACCTGACTGATGCTGGATTTTTGATGGTAAACAGAATCTAATGATGATGTATCAGCCATAGTTGCTTTGTAAACAAACACAGACCTCCATTGTTGTAGTTTATCCTGACTCACTCCCACAGTCACTGTCCTGCTGCCACAAATACTCACTGGAGCACCAAATGTGGATTAATCCGCTGCTGAAAATAGTCCTCCTCCTGTGTGTTTGATAAAAGCTAGAGAGAGCTGCTGTTTTAGAAAATTACGTCTTTAAACTTTAAACTATATGTTTGGGTTTTTTTGCAACTTAATTTCTTTAAAATATGTTTGTATTGTACAGTTTTGCAAACCACAGATTTGTGACATTTGTAGGTTATTTTGTGGCAGATACAACACTGTGGTTAAGGTGTAGTTAGGTTAAGGCAAAAAATCATTTGCTTATGATGAGGAAAAAATCATGACGAAAGCCCAGGAAAAGAAGTGACCCAGATTTGGTGGCTCAAATACCAAAAATTAGCTCGTTCCAGCCTCTGGATTGTGAGGATTTGCTGCTTTTCGTTGTCTCGTGACAGTGAAGTGAAAATATTTGGGTTTCGGACTGTTGGCTAAATGAAATGACCAATGACATATTTCATGTTTTATCTTAACTATCTTAATTTTAATCTTTAATTCTATCTTTATCTTATTTAATCCTTATTGCTGAGCTGATGCGTTGTCCTCTCTAATACATTTCATTGTGACCCTGTGTTAAAGGTCCAGTGTGTAGGATTTAGGGGGATATACTGGCCAAAATGGAATATATTAAAATAAGCATGTTTTCTATAGTGTACAATCACCTGAAAATAAGAGTCGTCATGCTTTTTTTGCCTTAAATTCAGCCGCATATGGTTCTCTTTTATGGAGATCGCCATGTTGCACAGGCCTTTCTACAGTAGCTTCAAACAGACAAACCAAACACTGACTCTAGATAGACAGACATTTATTGCTTTTGACACCATAGTTAGAAGCTCCTGCAAGATGAGAGTGTCGCTAAAACACAGATTTTTTTTTAACGTGAAACTGCTTTATTCAGTGTTTTAACTGGTTTGAATCAGCTGGTCTGTTGTTTTGGAGAGGAAGAGACCTCTGTGGATAATCCAGCTCCCTGTAAAAACCTCCTGAACATCTGGATCAGAAACAAGGGGAGCAGATATTAATTTAACAGAGAAAATAGGTGGACACACTTTAACAGGTGCTGGGCTAGAGGCCCATCTCAGACATGCCAAACAGTGCAGGAGAACTGCAGATTTTTAACATGAAACTGCTTCATTCAGTGTTTTTATTGGTTTAAATCAGCTGCTCTGTTTGTTTTGGAGAGGAAGAGACCTCTGTGGATAATTCAGCTCCTGGTAAAAACCTCCTGAACAATGAACACTGAAGTTTCAGCTGGTTCCTCTCTACTAGATGCCACTAAATCCCCCTAAACCTTCCACACTGTACCTTTTACCCACAAATGACCAATAAAGTAAAACTGAACTGACACTGAAAGTCGCAGCAGCGTTAGTTTAATCATAACAACAGGAAGTTTTGTCATTTTAAGACTAAAATGAATACAATTGTGGGATTGGAAACACTTAACACTGGCATTTAATTAAAGTGAGTTTCAGAAACGAATCCCTTGATTAGCAGTCTTTATTTTATGAGACATCTTCACAAGGTTTCATTTCATAGTTGGATTTGATTTTACGTCTGTGCAGCTTTACTAAAAATGATTACTGAATCTGATTTAATCTCCACTCCTGTTGGTTTTATATCAAAATAAGAGTGTGATTTTATTCAAGAAAGCTGCATCCAGGATTAACAGATCAAACCTGGAAAAAGCCTTGAAAATACTGAGTTAGCTGCGGGAGAATTAGCAAGATTATTTTAGCTGCATAACTTCCTGTCAGCTGGATAAGTTGAAGAAGAGCAGGAGTCTTTACAGGCGAGGGAGTGATGTAGAGAAGATGGAAAAGGTGATTAAAAAAAGTGACTGAAAGACTCCCCTTCCTCTACATCCCCCTGCACCCCCTGAAAACCCTTAAATAACACCTCCAGTCCACCTTAAAGCTTAAAGCCATCAACGTCTGTTTTAAGGAGGACTGACTGATTAGTGATGCAGCATCTCAGGCAGCAGCGAGGCCCTAAATGGACGTGTAAACCCCCTGCTTCCCCTTGTTTCCTTCACTTCATCCCCTCACCCCCCTCACAGCACTCTGGGTGGATAATAGAGAGCTCTAATGGTGAGCTTTTTGGAGAGGGGGGAGTGATGGAGGCTCTTTTTTCCCACTCAGGAGAAATAAAACTGTAATCAGCTCATTTGGATTCATTCTTCCGAGTCTCTTTTGTGATTTGGAAACTTTTTTTTTGTGAAAACAAATGAAGCGTTTGGGTTATTTTCTTCAAACATATACATACAGTATACGTACTCTACTCTTTCCTTGGCATTCGATGTTGTTTATCAAAGCACCTGCCTCTTTGCTGATGTATTTACAAGGTAATTACTGCAGCGAGCAAGGACACGCGGGTCTGAAAATGCTTTCAAACTGTAAGCCACGTCGCCTGCACTGAAATCCTTTTTTTTTTTTTTTTTTATGTTTTCAGCGGATGCACAAACTGTCTGCCAGAGAAAAAGAAATCCCTCTCCCCTCCCCTCACCCACACAAACACACTGTAGTCATAGAAAAGCATAAAAAAAGGCAGCGGCGGGATGAGAAGGGGCAGTGGGATGGAATATAAAATATTTAGAGAGCCTCTTCTTTTCAGTGGTGCGAGGGTGAAGCGGAGGGGAAAGCGAGATGTACTTATCTCTGCTTTGGAAGATGTATTTTTCTTTTCCAGGCTGAAGAGGAGGAGGAGGAGGAGGACGGGTGGGGGAGGGGTCTCAATGTGTGTGTGTGTGTGTGTGTGTGTGTGTGTGTGTGATGATGAGGCCGGTCTGGTGGGTAGGACTGTAGGACAGCAGCAGTGTGTCTGGCACCGTGTGGACGAAGACGCTCTCAGATCCTGAACTGAACTGAACTGCTGCCAGGCTGATTCTGTGTTTCACATTAGAGGAGAATAGAGACACAGTAGAGCTGCTTTCTATTGGCTGCAGCACACACTGACAGTCTCTGAGTAGAGGCCTGTAGCTGTGCTGAGAGCAGGTAGTAACGTTTAGTCCTCAGAGGTGAATGTTTAAAAGGTAAATCTGTCGAATTTATGACATGTACATATATTTAATACCATTAATAGAATATTTATTAAGTAACGATTGATGATATTTTTTGGTTTTGAAAGTTTTAATAGAAAATATTTTAGTATTTTTCATGTTTGTCGCAAAAATATAGTTATAGTAATGCTGGTAGCAAACACAGTAATAGCAGCAGTAGTATTTGAACAATTGATTTCAGTTAAAGTACAAATAGTTACAGCATTACCAGAGGTAATACTATTCGTACTGGCGGTGGTAGTAGCAGTAAAAATGTCAGTTGAAGTATCAGCAGCAGAAGTAGTTGTACTTGTATTGATTACAGTGGTAGTAACAACTGCAGCGGTAGTATAAGCAGTAGTAGTAGAAGTAATACTGGCAGTAGCAACATGGTAGTAGTAGTAGTCACAGTTGAAGAAGCAGTAGTACGTGAACACTAGAATTCAGTTAAAGTACTAGTAGCTGCAGCATTACTGGAAGTAATACACGCGCTATTGACGATGGTAGCAGCAGTAAAAATGTCAGTTGTGGAGTTATCAGCAGAAGTAGTTGTACTTGTAGTAGTTGTAGTGGTAGTAACAACAGCAGTGGTAGTATTAGCAGTAGTATTAGAGGTAAAACTGGTCATAGCAACACACCAGCAGTAGTAGTTGCAGTTGAAGAAGCAGTAGTACTGACACTTACACTTGAAGTACTAGTGGTAGCGGCGGTAATAAAAGTAATACTAGTACTAAGTAGCTTTGGCAGTACTACTGACAGTGGTAGTAGCAGTAACATTAATAGTGTCAGTTGAAGTAAGTGTTAGCAGCAGGAGCATTTTATTTTGGATTAGTATAGTATTACCTGTGTAGAAGTCGTAGTAGCAGTAGTTGTAATGGCATTAGCATTGGAAGTAGAAGTAATACTGCTCGTAACAACACAGTAGTAGTAGTAGCTGCAGTTGAAGAAGCAGTAACAGCTTTAACAGTACTTCTGACAAAGGTAGTAGCTGTAGTAGTGAGAGTGTCATTTGAAATAAGTGTTAGCAGCAGTACTTTTTTTTGTGGTCCCAGTAGTAGTAACACTTGTAAGAACAGCAGTGGTAGTATTACTTGCATTAGAAGTAGTAGTAACAGTAGTCGTAATGGCAAAATTGGTAGTAGCGGCACTACAGGTAGTAGCAACACAGCAGCAGTACTAGTCGTAGCAACAGTACTACTGAACGTGGTTGTAGTAACACTTGTAAGAACAGTAGCAGTAGTATTATCTAAACTAGAAGTATTAGTAACAGTAGTTATAATGGGAAAATGACAGTAGTAGTAACAGTACTACTGGTAGCAATAAAAGTAATAATGCAACAGTAGGAGCAGAAGAAGCACTTGAATACTTGAATTCAGTTGAAATAACAGTAGTAGTGAAAACGACAGTAGTAGTACTTGGAGTAGAAGTCCTAGTAACAGTAGTTGTAATGGCATTAGTATTGGTAGTAGAAGTAGTACTGGTCGTAGCAAGCAGCACTGCAGTAGTGGTAGCTGCAGTTGAAGAAGTAGTAGTACTTGAATATTTAAATTCAGTTGCAGTATTACTAATAGTAACAGAAGTTATAATAGTTACAGTTTGTGATCAATGTGATAAATATTTATTTATTGTGACCATACCTTCAGCAGTAATACCAGCTGTACCAGTATTTGTAATGGTAGTAAAAGAAGCAGTAATAAGAGTACTACTTGTGTAACAGGAGTAGTAGTTGGAGAGGAAATAGTGCTGCTTGTTAGCACTCTAAGTATTAGCAGTAGAGGCAGTAGTTGGAGATGCATGCAGCAGTATTAGCTGGAGCTGTAATAGTCGTAGTAGTGAAGTACCAGTATTAGTAGAGGTAGTAGTAGTTTTGAATAGTAACACTTGAAATCATAGTAGCAGTAGTTGTGATAGTAGTGTGTAATCTATGTGGTAGTACTTAGTATCTGTAACAATACTAGTATTTGTGGGATTAGAAGTTAGTTGTATTTGCAGTAGTAATAGTAGAAATGCTTGCAGTAATAGTGACCATAGTAAAAAATGTTGCAGTAGGTGGTGGTGCTTGTAGTAGTAGTAGTTGTAGTAATGAAAGAGGAAGTACTATAAAGGAAGCAGTTGTAATGACTGTAGTAGTATTGTAGTAGTAGTAGTATTTGATTCTCAGTTTTCCTTCATTCAAAGCAAACTGTAATATTTCCTGTGCACAAACTGATTCACAGATGTTGTTGTGAGTACTCTGAGTACTGCTGATGGTATTTGCAGTAGAGTAATGCAGTGTAGTGTGTACAAATACCCTGACAGTGTTTCCTCTCTCTGTCTGTGTGTCTCTGCAGAAGCTGGCAGTCAGAAGTTGTCCTGTAGGGTCGACTAAGCCGCTGTCTCTCATCAAGCCTCCCAGCCAGGGCATCGCCATCTCCGTGGTGCCGGCCAAGGCTCCCGTTTCCATGGTGACCGCACACATTAACGGACAGAAGGCGGCGAGCTCGGAGCCGCTGCAGACGTCCCCCATCAACCTCCAGACGGGCGGCAGGGTGGCGGCCGCCGGAGTCCACCCGTTCAGCAGCAGGAGAGCCGGAGAGCTGCCTCCCTCTCAGGTAAAAAAAAAAAAACCCTCTGACATCACAGCACCTGGAACACCTGCGGGGAGGGGGAGGGGCTTACACACCTGCTGGGGGATGATGTGTGGAGTCCTGGAGACACTGAAATAACTTCCTTTTGAAACAGACCGTAGGGAATGATCAGTAATTGTATTAAAGCATTTCTGCTCCTCCGTCATTTCAACATTTACGCTTACATTAAATGGCTGCAAGTAATTAAAGGTGCACTCCACCAATTTTACACATCATCCTTTGTCTACTGGTCCTGTTTAGCACTGCAGGTGTAATGTTTTCTCTTGCATTTAAGGAGCTTTGTCAAGTTTGTTTGAGTCATTTCAGGTGAAACATAAGTAGTTTATGATGTGATGACACGACCCAGCAAACAGTGGTTAGACAGGTGATGTCATGTCCTCGGCCAAGACTGGTCTGATGCCAAAAATGCAACACGGTTATGAGGCAGACGGTCAGATGGTGACCTCGTTTCCACGTCCAGTAATCGTCCAGTCAGAACGTCTCTTAAAGAAACAGGAAACATTGATCATATTATTGCCATGACAAAAGCAGTATTATGTTTGTTTGTTTAAATACAACATTTTAATGACAATTTATTGGTTTGGTTGTGATCAGATGTCAAAACTGTGACGTACAATCCACACCCAAATTCTTGTATTTGTTTTTGAAATATTAAAACAAAGTTTATGCTATTTACATGTATCTAAATGCAAATTATTTTCTGTCTCATTGTTTTAAGGCTGTGGTGTTTACAAAGGCCCTGACACACTAAGCCGACGGTCGGCTCTCGAACATCTATCGATCTATCGCCCTTGTTAGTGCAGTGTGTCCCGCACCATTGGCCCTTGCTGGCTGCTTTTTTTCTGTTGATTCGACATGCTGAATCAGCACAGCATAGCTTGTGGTGATTGATTGTACTGATTGTCAGTTCAGCTCAGCGCACAAGAAGAGAAACGGAGTGAGGAAAGTAAACAAAGAGCTAAAGTCAAGAGGGAGTGAGGTGCAAACAAAGTTGTTATATCAGTTAAGACTGTTTTTCTTTAGCCATTTAGCTCTTTAGAAGAAACGCTTTCTGATGGTTTGTGTTATTGTTCACTAAATCTGCTCTGTTCTTTCAGCACTGGATTGTGTTGTTAATGTGCTAACTGGCTAACTAGCGTCAAGATGGTCTTCTGGCTTCTCTTTGAATGAGGTGGTGCAGTGGTTAGCATTGTCACCTCATAGCAAGAGGGTACCTGGTTCAAATCCAGGGGAGGGGGAGCCCTTCTGTGCGGAGTTTGCATGTTCTCCCTGTGTCAGCGTGGGTTTCCTCCAGGTGCTCCGGTTACCTCCCACAGTCCAAAGACATGCAGGTTAATTGATGACTCTAAATTAGCTGTAGGTGTAATGGGGAGTAATTTCCTCTCTCTCTCCTCTACGGGTTTGTTGTCCATTGGTTTGGTGTGTTCGTGTGCAACTTCTTTTCCGAGACACGGCAACGTGACGCGACGCAGCAGGGGGCTGCATCGAGGATAAACTTGTGTTTAGCTTTAAATCAGACTTCTTGTTTGTATTTCACCTTCCTCACGGAGCTGTAAAGTGTAGCAATACCTCATGTTATTTTGTCATTATGTTGTTATACTCAGCTCTGATTGGGCAGTTATTTTATCTTGTTGCAGCTATATTGTTCATTTCCTGAGCAACAGCTTGTCGCAGTTTTATCGTAGATAGTTATAGTGCTGTTGGACGTTGTTTTTCCATTTTGGTTGAAGTTATTTTACGTAGCAGAAAACGATCTTTTTTACAGTCATGTTTATGTGATGGTGACAGAGGCAGCATATTTTTTAAAGGCTCAGTTCACATTAAAGACAGCCTGTGGCAAACAGTGTTTTGAATCCACGTGTTTAATGTAGTGTGTGGAGGGAGGTGGCTGATGGGAAGCAGAGAAGCAGCACTGCTCTAAAATCTGAAGGTTTGATTGTCTGCAGTTTTTATTTCCACCTACTGTTGCAGCAACAGTAGGTGGAATCAACATTAAACATCTTATAATCCAGGAAGCAAATGTAACGTCACTCCTCTGTAATGTGTGATCTGATGTGTAAGACATGTGGTGGTTTGGTAAGTTGGAGACAACCGAGGAAAATCTAAATGTTCGTCATCTTTTCTCTGACTCAGAGATGTTGTATTCCTCCTCTGAGTGTCTGTTAGGATTCAGGCCACAGCGTCTCGTCTCCTCCACACTCTGTATTCAGCACCATCACCTCCATCAGCACACAGCCGGGGATCAGAGCTTCACGCTCAACACTGGCAGCCTCCACACTATTACAGTAATTGCACGGCACCATAGAGAGAGGAGGGCCGAGCCTCGGAGGCCCTCAGGCTGCTGCTTTATGATTCCTCCGTCCGTCCGGCAGATCTGACTCTCCGTCCGTCAACACGTCTTATATAAGATGGAACGTGTCTGTTAGCAGCAAACCATCAAATAGATTTTCCTCAAACGCTGCATGAAGACAGAAAAGAGTTCATTTTTCTTTTATTATTTGGTTCTGTGAGCGTGACTTAATGAAGTTTCAAAAAATCATCAGTCACAGTGTTCAGCTGCTCAGATCCTGTTTGAAACAGTTCACTTTCTTAGACTGAGTTCAGGATGAGACGAGTAAAGCTCTCACAGGGTTTGATCAATATTCCTTTAGGTTATATTCACAAAAAAAGACATTTGAATTTCAGGTATGCAGTTTAATGTCTTTTTAATGGCAGCTAACAATTACTCTCATTATTTTATTTGTCGAATTCTATTTTATTTGTTTATTGTTTGGTCAGAAACCAGTAGAAATGCCCATCACAGTTTCCCAGAAACCAAACTAGCATCTTCAGATATCTTGTTTTGTCTGACCATCAGTACCAAAACTAAATATAGTCATTTAACTGTGATAAATAACACAGAAAAACACACACATTTGAGACATTTGTTAGGCTGAAACCAGAGAATATTTAGTGTTTTTGCTTATTAATAAAAGCTTAATCGATCGTCAAAGTTGTTGTACAACTATGTTAACTATAACGAAAGATTGGGGATGCACCCACTGTGAAATTTTGGGCCAGTACCAAAGTTTTGTTGTTGTTGTTGTTGTTTGTTTTGTTTTTGTTGTTATTCATTCCCTGTTGTGTGCCAGGGAAACACAGTAATCTTCATTATGAAAAAATAACTGTTGAAAAAATACTGTCATTGAATACAAATTCAGTCGTACACATTTAAAAAAAAAAAACAACCTTTTATATAATCTTTCACATGAAAAACGTCTTTATGAAAACCTGTTTCAGGAGCCTTTTTACCATATATAATACAACATAATTTCCTCTCTACTTCTGTTATAATATAGATGTGAAAACATCAACAAATTCTCCTTCTAACAGCTGTATTTATTCAAGTTTCTCACCAAAAATACATTTTGCAAGATTACATTAAACACATCATTAGAGCGTTATTATTTACCTTCTCCCAATACTCATTTTTACTGAGTGTAGCTTGAACGCATCATAATGTAACTCGGTGTAACCTCTATCAGCTGTTAGTTGCGGCCAACTCCACACAGGCAATGCTAACCACTGCACCACAGTGTAGCTGTAATCATCATTCAAAAAGGGAAACCAGAGGACCGTCTTGAAGCTAGTTAGCCAGTTAGCACATTAACAACACAATCCAGTGTTGAAAGAACAGAGCAGGAAACATTTCTGCAAACGAGCTCAATGGCTAAAGAAAAACAGTCGTACCTTATGCAACAACTTTGTTTCGATCTCACTCCCTCTTGACTTTAGCTCTTTGTTTACGTTCCTCACTTCCGTTTCTCTCCTCCTGCGCTGAGCTGAACTGGCAATCAGAGTTGTTTTAGTTGCAGACGATGGAGAAAAAAAAACAGCTAGCGCCAACAAGAACCAACAGTGCAGGACACACTGCACCAACGAGGGCATCCGATGCTCACCAACGGCCCAACTTTGACCGACAGTTGACCGTCGGCTTGGTCTGTCAGGGCCTTATTTGTTGATAGGCTGATGGCAGTTAACAAGGAGAATATTGGCCAATACCCATGTTCAGTTGATAAAAAAATGCCTATTGCAGTTTCCCAGAGGCTGAGCTGACATCCTCAGATATCTAGTTTTGTCCAACCAGCAGTCCAAAACCTAAATATATACACTTATAGTAAACAGAGAAACAAAGAGATTTTAGAGGATGAAACCAGAGAATAAGAAGTGTCTCTTTACTTGACTATCAACTTTAATGATTAATTGATTAGTTAAAAGTTGTTGTGCAACTATAAGAACCACATATATAGTGTTAATATATTGGTATAGGTGTAGATAATAAGTGAGATAGACAGAAAAAGAAGAGAATACTATGATACACTGGTATATTTATATAGTTCAGAATCAGGTTTATTGCCAAAAAGGTTTTCACGTACAAGGAGTTTGTTTGGTGTCTTGGTGCAGAACAATAACCAGCAAACAAACACAACAAAAGTCAACAATCATGTAAAGAAAATACAAAAATTTACAATAAAGAAACATGTAAAATTTTAAAATGAAAAGAGCTGCACACTGTTTAAAACAAAAAGATGGAACATGCAAAATATGAACCAATACACAGTGCAAATATTCACAGTATAAAGTTTAAAGAATATGTCGGGTGTTCAGAGATAATAAAACAAAAAGATATGATGTAACATGAAGGGTCCGGGGGGGGGCAGGATGAGACTCTGTGGTTGATAAGGTTCAGAAGTTTTGTCGAGTCACATCAGGATCCAAAACGCCCCTCGGAGGTCTCTGATTGGCTGACTCCTGGTGGATGTAACGCTGCTTTGTGAGTCCCTGGTTGGGATGCAGAGCAGGTCCGAGGCTCCGACACAAACGCAGACGTTCGCTGCGATAAAGCTGCTGCGTTTCATCAATGTGTCACTTTGAAAAAGCTCAGACTTTCCCCCCTCCTCCTCCCCCTCCTCCCCTCGTCCTCCATCGTCCTCAGTCAAATCCCTCTCTGTCTCCACCCTCCCCGTCGGGTGGTGGAGGTGAGCGGGTTAGGCAGCAGGATTGTCTCCGGGCTCTTTATGGCTGTATTGTTTGGAGGGAGTGGGCGCTCTTCACCCAGCTGCCTGTGAGCGTGCATGAGGCAATAAAAAAGAAACAAACCCCTCCTGCAGGCCTCCACGCTTTTCTTGCCTCCATCAAACGAGTCATAAAGGCTCGGCCAATCAGAGGCCGTCCTGGCTGGTGTGTGGACTGAGCAGAGGAGGTGGGGGGTGGTGGAGTGTTGAGTAGGGGGGGACAGGTCCCTCAGACCACCTGGCCACTAATTTGGAGATCAATAATGAGGTGTAATGGGACTGCTGCTCTGCATGAGTGCACACATTATAGCTGCATTGTTTCAGCACTTCAGTGAACTCTGACACACACGTTTTTGTGTGAGGGCTGATGGGATGATCTGCGTTACACAGTTAAATTACAGACTTTTGTATAACTTCTCCTCTACTTTTTAAAGCTTTGCAAAAGAGACGAGGCTTTAGTTGTGCTTTCTGACAGAAATTCGAACATATTTCAAAAGGGTTTGGTTGAAAGTTGGTCAGTAAGACAAGAAAAAGTTAGTTGTTTCCGGCACAGATTTGTAGAACATTTGTTATTGTTAGAGAATGAAGTTCATAAAGAGCAACTCCTAAAATTTGCAGAAAATTGAAGTTGCTATGGCTTCAGAATTTTGCAGTTATTTTTTAAAAAAGTAAGTTATTAAAAAAAAAAAAAAAAACAGCTGCTTCTTAAAAATGCTGATTTGATAATCAGTTAATCAGTTTGAGAAGAAGTCAAATTTTTCTGAAGGCCAGCCTCTTAAATGTGAATATTTTCAGGTTTCTTTCCTGCTCTGTGACAAAAACTGAGTATCTTTGGATTGTGGAAAAAAAATGAGACATTGGAGAACGTCATCTTGGACTTCAGGAAACACTGATTGACATTTTCCACCATTTTCTAGACATTGTATAGACCAAACAAAGAATCAGTTAGTTGAGAAAATAATAGACAGATTAATTGGCAATGAAAATTACTGTTAGTTGCAGCCCTATTCTAATGGACACAATAGACCCTTTTAGAGTCACAATGACGTTGATTTGTTAGCTGGAGGTAAACCTGCCTCTCCCCCACAGGGCTGTAGGCTACATAGGAGTCTTCAAATGTGGTCTTGTTGTGTTATTGGGAGCCAGAATAGAAGGAGTCATGGCTCAAAACCAGCCGCCACTGCCCGTCAACAAAAACAAAGACAACTATGGTTAAATGTGATCAGACCAAAGGACTGGACGGAGGCCATCATCAAAAATGCTCACATGTGCAGCGCACACTTCATATCAGGTTAGGGACAAAGTATTTCCTGTTGTAGGGATGAAGAACGTTATGTGTATTAAGGGTTATCATGTCCACCTCATCAGAAAGCTATTAAGAGGAAGATTGGATTTCTCTGGAACGCTAACTCTTTAGCACATTAGCTAACGTTAGCTTCCATAGCAAAACAAACAAGATTGGCTTCCTGTGACATCATCCATCCACTGAGTGAGAGCATACGGGTCGGCCAGTCTGGTCCCGTTGGTCAGTGTTTACTTCTTCCAGTAACACTGGCGGTCCCGGAGAGTGAGTGACCTGACATGGTGCGTTGGTAAATTCAGTCTGACGCTTTACACTAAAATGAGAGCCCTGTTGGTGGAAGAAACGGAGCCTTATATTTATACATGAATGAACCAACGCTTAAGTTAATCACACATTCACTGCGGTGCTCTGGATAACCCAACGGTACATTCAGACAGCCTTATGAATTCACAAATGGTCCAGTTTGTGTCAGAGTGCGCTCCCACACTCAGAATGAGTATTTCTGAATGCACCACTCACATCATCTTCCTCCATTGTCTAAAACAAGACAACAGAACTCGTTAGCTAGCGCTAGCTAATGTCTGTGGAGAATTGTTTTGCCTCCAGCTAAGCCCCGCCCACAAAATAACATCATACCGTTTACTAACAGTAAAAGGGTCTATTAGGAAAAACACCAAGAAGGTTTCTGTCATGGCCTCTGCCTAAATAATATAAAACAATATTCACATTATCAAAGGTATAAATATATGAGTTTTAAATTTAAAATGAAACAAAACAGAGGTTAAAACTTTAAAAATGTTTTTCTAGGATTTTAGGCAAAGTGTTTGCATATTCTTGCAAATGGATCTAATGAATTCAAACAAACCCTCTTGAGTTTTTAAATATGAAAACAGTTTATTTTGAGAGAATAAGCATCTTAAAAACACTGAGATGGGAGGAGATGTTTGTGATTGGAGTAGCAGTTGTGTTTAGCTTGAAGCAGAGGAACAAAGAGAAGCTCGGAGGAGGCAGAATGTGTTTGAAAAGTCTGCAGCTTTAACGCTGATCCTGCCTCTCTTTCATGGCTCTCCATCTCGCCGCCTTCTAAAAGACGTCTTTATCCTCTTTAAACAGCAGCCAAGGTCATCTCTGCCATCCGCCTCCAAGTCTCGTCAAAGCCGGGGAGGAACGTTAGATGGCCCCTTCGAGGGTCCGCTTTCCCACTCAGAGCTGTGAATGACTAAAACTGAATACATTCAGTCCAGAACATCATGTGGTGTGGGAAAATGAACCACTATGAGAGGCAGAGGAACCGGAGTACTCACTGTGCACATGTCATTGTTCTCATGTGTGATGTAAGTGCGCTGAGTTGGCCCCACAAAGTTTAACAGGAAGCTAGATAAAATGCAGAGGAAAGCTGTATTTCAGCTCTAGTTATGGTATATTTGTATCTGGGGACATGTTTTAGGAACACTAACTTTAAGGTATTAATATCCTTTTATACAAGTTTGTGTTGAGGCTGCATGATTTTCTAAAAGTCAAATCTTACTTAAGAAGGTTCCAGCAGTCGTTGGGTAGGTCCTAAAGGTCATGGATGAGGTTTAGGGGTCCTTGAGGACATTTTAGGAGTCTATCTAGAGGTTTAGGGGTCCTTTAGAAAGTTCTAGTGGGCCTTGAGGAGGCTCTAGGGGTCCACGGGGATGTTTCAGGCATCCGAAAGTGCAGGGGTCATGAAAAATCTTTCAGTGGTCCTGGAAGGAGTTCTATGGGTTTCATAACGTTTCAGTTTTAATGTACAGGTTCTATTTATTTTGAAGGATTTATGAGGTCTTGGAAAAAGTTACCACTGGTTATTGAGGAGGTCATTCAGGGTACAGTTTGAGGAGTCTTTGAGCAAGTTCTAGGAGTCCTTTAGAAAGTTCTGGTATTCCTTGAGGATGTTCTCAGGGTTTTCCTGGACATTTGATAAAGGTTTAATCAAGTTTTATGGGTGGTAAAAGTTCTAGTGGTCATATAAAAAGGTTCACAAGGTTTTTCTGAATGTTGGAAAGTTCCATTGTTGCTTGGGGAGGTTCTTGAGGTTTTTCTGAGTGTTTGACAAATGTTTGAAAAAGTTTTATGGGTGGAGAAAGTTCCAGTGGTCATTGATGAGGTTCTCAAGGTTTTTCTGGACATTTGATAAGGATTTAATAAGTTTAATGGGTGAAGAAAGTTCTAGCGGTCTTGGGGGAGTTCTTGAGATTTTTCTGAATGTCAGAAAGTTCTATTGATGCTTGGGAAGGTTCTCAAGCTTTTTCTGAATGTTTGACAAGTGTTTGAAAGAGTTTTATGGGTGAAAAAAGTTCTTTTTGTCATGGGGGAGGTTCTCAAGTTTTTTCTGGACATACTACTACGTACTACTGATTATGGAAGATGCATGAGATCCTGGAAAAAAATCCTCTGGTCATTTAATAAAGTTTCCGAGAGAAAGCTGTAGTGGTCTTTGATGAGGATTTGTGGGTCCTTGTGGGTGTCTAGCAAGATGTTCTGGCAGTTCTGGTGAAGTCTGATCCGAGGGTCACGATAGAGAGAGAAAGTGGTCAGTTAGGGGGTTATAAGGGTCTGGGTGTTTCAGGAGTCCTTGAGCAAGTTTATACTAGGGGGGGTTTTAAGGGACCTGGAGAAAGTTGCAGTGGTCCTTAATGATGTTTCAGGAGTCCTTAGCAGGTTCCAGTGGTAATGGAGAAGGTTCTTGCGATCTTGAAGGTTCTTTAATAGGTTAGGGAAAAAAGGTTTCAATGGTGTCTCAGGAGGTCCCAGGAGTCATGGAATTGGTGTTAACAGTCCTGGAGAGAGCTGTAGACCTGGTCTGGATGTTTCAGCTAGTTTGGTGTTTTTTTCAAGATTCGTTGAGCAGGCTTCAGTGGTCATGGAGAAAGTTCTGGGACCTAGAGGTCTGAGGTTATTCCAAAGGCCATGGAAGAGCTTATAAGGCACCTGAAGAAAGTACTAGTGGCCCTTAATGAATTTTCAGGAGGTTCTAAAGGTCCTGAAAGATTGCTTTGGTCCTTGAGGGGGCTTGGACAAAGTTCAAAGGGTCAAGGAAGTGATTCTAGCAGTTCTTTAGAAATATTTAGAACCTTGATGAGGTTCTGATGATCTGGATCTTTCAGTCGTCTTTCAGAGAGTTTTGGTGTTTTTAAAGATTCCTTGAGCAGTTTTCAGTGGTCATGGAGAAAGTTCTGGAGTTTTTATGGAGGTTCTAGATGTTGTCTGAGTTCTTCAGCAATGCTTGGTAGTTGTGAAAGAGATTCCAGGGGTCTGGGAGAATGTTCCAGGTGTTTTGAGGAGGTTTAAGGGTGCTTAAAGAAGATTGTAAGATTTGCTGAATGAGGCGAAGAACAGTGTTACCATGGTGACTGTATTGTATTCCTGCTGCTCTGAGGTCAGTGGAGCAGACCGAGTTTCAGACCGTTCAGAGTGAAAACCATCAGCTGATTCATCGATGAGTTTATTAAATATGATCAGTCTTTTTCTCACAGTGTTTCATAAAGTAAATCTTTTTGTTGTTTTTGGACAGAAGCAGCAGTTTTTTGTTTCTCAGTGGATTTGTAATGTTTAAGTTTCCATCTGCTTCTGCTTCCTAATGGTAATTTGAAAGGAGTTAATATGTAACTGCTGATTACTGAACATGTTTCCAGTAAAGAATCAAGTGATTGTTTTATAATTACAGTGAAGCCGGAGATAAAAAAAATGAGGAACAGATGATATCCATTAATTTATTTGAGAATTATAGAAAAAGCAAAGGGAGACATCAGACTGGTGGAGTATAGAGGAAACTCTGAGCGAGGGCCGTCCCCTGACAGTCGACCAAACGTTAGTCGACCAGAAAGGTCGTTAGTCGGCAAGATTTCATTGGTTGCTTACTCGCAGGAGTCAGGTTAGTCCAGGGCTGGTACCTGCGGTTATTCCACAGGCTAGTTAATAACATGTGGGGCAGGAAATCCAAAGTGTGGGATCATTTTGAGAAGGTGAAGGACCAACCCAAGGTGATATGTAAACTCATCTTCATTGGTCCACTACAAACATGACGATTTAATCATCACATTCATATCATAAACATGTGGGAGACTAGTCCACTAATGGCCCTAAATGATGACTATTGGTCGACTAGGAACATTCCTAGTCGGGGGCAGCCCTACTCTGAACCACTAACATGTTTTAGTTTCTTTGTAAATTGTTGTAGAACTTCATATAAAGTACATTAATTAGCACTTGATCATAAAGTACTGTAAACTGCTTTGAAGAAAATTATTACCAAACTAAGGCACCAAGAAACTTTTTTTTCTGCTCATTTTTTATATATTTTTCATACATTAGATTTTAAAGCTAGTGTTGTTTACAGTTCAGTATTCACATTGTATTCACATTATAACATGCCAGTTTTGCTGCCTTCAGCTTTAAATGTGAAAAAAAATCTATTTTTCGTGTCAGCAATTAGAAACTGTATGTAAATAAAGACTTGTAATTTAATTTGATGTAATTTAATTCAGTTTCTTAGCCACCCACGCAATCCACACAAGGCAGCTGGCAGATGAAATGTGATCACAGCATCTCTTATTAACATGCCCAAACATAATCTGCAGGTTTTTTAATTGTTTCCAATGTTAATCCAAAATAATAATAATAATAATAATAATAATAATAATAATAATAATAAAAGCGATTCGGCAGAATGTTGTTGTTTTTTTTTTGCTCATAATGTAATAGACAAAAATGACCTCACACAATACATTAAAACCTTAAATTATCTCAAGCAAAGAAGTGCTTAGTAGATTTTAGAAATTTAATTTAATCATAAATTCTCCAAGAAAAAATGTAAAAATTTGTTTCCGAAAGTCAGTCAGCAAAATGTGGGACACATGGCCATTAAAATGGAAGGTTCAATACAGAGCAGAGAGAGCGGTTGAGGAAACAGTGACAACATCCTGTGTTTTACAAGCAGCATCTATATTCCGAGTTCAGTGGGCACAGACTCCGTATGGGCCCGCTTATTACACACAACATACATACAGTTACAACAGAGGGATAGTGCTGGGTCAGCCATGATACATCGCCCCTGGTACAGTCTGGGGGTTTGGTGCCTTGCTGTAGGGCACCTCTCCAGCTGCCAGCACACACTTTATACTTGGTCTGAACTGGGACTTGAACCGTGACCCTCTGGTTCCCAAGCCAAGTTCCCTCAGACTGAGTTACTGCCGACCCTAAAGTGTTCACTGACCGGGAGTTGAACCAGCAGCACAGCGGTGAGAGCGCCAAATCCTAACTACTGCAACACCAGGGACAGAGTGTAGGATGAGTTAAATAACTTAATTGCATTAACAGGACCAATATCTGACTTTTTTGAAAATACATTAGAGCTTCAACTAACAATAATTTTCATTTTTGTTTAATTTAATGAGTATTTTCTTGATTAATTAAGAAGTTGTTTGATCAAAAAAATGTTAAAAACTGGTGAGAAATGATGATCGGTGTTTCTTAAAGCCCAAAATGGCATCTTCAAGTGTCTTGATTTGTCCACAACCCAAAGATATTCAGTTTGCTGTCACAGAGGAATAAAGAAACCAGAAAATATTCACATTTAAGAAGCTAAAATCTTTTTTATTTTTTGACCTTTTTATCTAAAAAAATGACTCAAACCAATAAATTGATTTTCAGATTAGTTGGTGCTTCATTTAAATAGCTAACAACAACATCTCTAAAATAAATAAATTAATATTTATTGTTCTCCATCTCATATCATTCCCACACCTGTTAAATCCACATTACATAAAGAAGAATGAGGCCTGGTTGTGAACACGCTGGATGAAAGAAGCACTGGTATAAACCGTGTTGTTGCTGCTTGTGAACGCAGCCTGACTCTGCTCCCAGCATCACCTCATTATCATACAGAGTTCATCTCTCACAGCTCGGAGCATGAATGAAATGAAAAGCTTCTTCATGGTGAAGATGAAGAGAGGGAGCAGGGAGAGCCGACGTGGCCTCGGGCAGCGCCCTCTGCTGTCCGCTGCAGGAACAACACAGCCTCACATGTTCACCGCTCCAGAGTGTGTTGGTGACGTCTGCAGAGCTCTCTGATCTCTATAAACACAGTGTGTGTACACTTCTCTGTGTAATCCAGTATGTGCTTTATTTATAACACAGGAGAGGGAACATGTAGAAACCAGAAGAGCTGCTCTGGGTTTCAGAAATCTTCAATCTGTCACCTTAAATCCTCTTTTAAGTCGGAAAAGATCAAGTTTGTCTTTCACGGCTGCAGCGTTCCAACAAAAAGAAATATTAGATGTGTTGTGCATCGTTTTTTCGGACTTTTCGATGTGGGATCTCAATTGCAGTTTAAACACATTTATAACAGGTTTGAATAATGTTGGGTGTTTTTTTATGGTTGATCAAATGAACTCTCACTTGTTTTCTGGATAAGTGCCTTATTATACTTTTCAGTATGCTGTCTTAATTTTTTCTAGGATCTCATTTAGTTTTTTCAATATACACGTATCACACCAACAAAACAAAGCGCCAAAATCTCAACGACAACGCAAACAAAACAAAGAGCACACATCCACTCACACATCAAACAAACAAGCTCGACCTCAGTACCTTCATATCTGATCCTTCTTAAACAAAATATAAATAAACACAAACATACATCACGTTTAACTCTTTGAATCCTGATCGTTTCTCTCTAGTACCTCTGTCTTTTGTCCTTCGCCAACTGAAACTCGAACAGTTTGATCAGGGCCGTTCGATTGTGATCATTTCATCATTATTATCCACCTGTCCGAAAATATGAGCAAAACTAGAAGAGTGCTCCCAGTAGAGAGCAGATATCAATAATTCCAGCAGACGCACCTAACGCGTTTCAGATGAGTCCCTCAAACTAATAAAAAATACCTGCTTCATCTATTTTTGACGGAGCTGTGGCACACTGCACAGAGCAGATCGATCTATCCTCCTAACAGACACCGCATGTGAAATATAGATATGATATATTATGAGTATGAATGTATTTTTAATAACTAAAACAGCCGCAAATCTTTTATCTGTGTCGCTCATAACTGGACTTTACGTTATTAACTTTGTCTGTAGGCTGCGTCACGACAAAGAACGACAAAACAACAATTAAAACAAACAAAAAAGAAACCAATGGCTGAGTTTAAAAGCTAGAATGATGATACTGTCATATGAAACTAAAAATACAAACGTAGATAGAAACCTTGTGTCAGGTGCTCGTGGAAAACGGGAACAAAATGATGGACAGGGAGGCGATCCAGGCTCTCCAGAAAATATAGAATTGCCTGGATTGTCTTCCTGTTGATCCTTAAAAAATGAATCCTTTGACAGCTGTAGTTTAAGCTGATCTGCTCATTTACTTTCAAACACTTTCCTAACCTAAGTTTCCAGACTTCCATTCATTTCTGCACATTCTGAAACACAGTTTGTAGACTTTTTAAACTTATTGGAGTTATGTAATCTCTCAGAGTGACCATAAAATTTGGAGTCATTGTTTTCAAAGCTGCATCATCATTATGAGGTAATGCAGCGCAGACTTTACAGATCAATATGTGCTTCAAGGACAGAATTTATTTGTCTGACTCATTTCAACAACAACAACAGTCCATGCAGAGTTCGTCTCATACGACATGAAGGCACAGACAATATGTGAAGGAAACACAAGATGCTATAAAGATTAATATGAAGCTAAACAGGGTCACGTGTTTCAGGAGGAGCTGATGGTGAAGTCAGACTCTCGTCTCCAGACACAAAAAGAAAAGATGAAACATTTTGTCCTCGACTGCTGTGTGTGCACTTCCTCCTCCTCCTCTTCCTCCTCTTCCTCCTCCTGCTGCTGTGGTCACTCTCAGAGTTTATATCCACTTTCCTCCATAATCTCCTCCCTCCCTCTGACTGGCTGCTTCATCCTCTCACAACTGACATCTTTTCTGTCAAATTGTTTTCTGAACATTGTGGCGTCAGAGGCTCAAACTTCTTCCTCAGGATGTGATGACGATTTGATGCTGCTAACAGTTCTGTTTCCTCCGCTTATCGTCGCTGGTATAATCTGGTGTCTGAGCTTATTTTTAGTCACTTTCTCTACACTGGAAATAAAACAAAGCAACATGATGCTGTTTGGTTATTAATGGAATAAACCAACACTTCAGGGAATCCTCTCGTTCAGGAGTTCAAGAAATGTGTTACAGGAACAAGAATTTATCAGCTGGCAGGAAATTCTCTCAGCATTTTTAAGGTGGAGAGAAATTATTCTCTTTGGTGTCTGCTGAATACATAAATGTGTCAGCTCAGTCGCCAGAGGAAAATGTTGGCATTGTAGGTTCCTGCAGACCATAAACACATTACATTTGTACCTTTCATGCTTAAGTGACGAAGTATATGAGCTGACTTTGTGTCTGAAGGTGGAGGAGATTGTGCAGACCAACAAACAACAAAATTGGTTGTTTTAATGAGTCATCGCTGTGTTTCTTGTGGCTTTTTAGCCTCCAAACATTGGTGCTTTTTTGGCACTAGTAGCTGTGTTGCCACTGAGATAGTGCCACAAAAAGTAGCTGTTTTTGACTGAGACATTGCTGCGTTTCCAGCCAGGATTATACTCCCAAAACCAAGTATTCAAAGCCAAAACAAAGGTTTTTCCTAACCATAACCAAGTGGCTTTGGGGCCGCAACCTAAACATCCATAGCATTGTTGTATCCTAAAGTTTTAATGTAATGTCCCCCACATCTGTGGCTCCCAACTTGTCCAACCATGGCGTCCGAATTTCTCCTGAGTCATTAGTTCAAGGTCCACACAGTTTAATTTATTCAGCATCATACTTGTGTTCTGCCATGTCGTTGAATTAGTTCCTGTCTCTGTCAAGTAGCTGTTCATCCACAGCAGGAAACAACACTTTAAAAATAAAAGCTCTGTCCTGGAAATTTACTGTACTTAAAAATAAAGTGTATTTTAAGAACTTGACATATTCGCAAGTGACTTGTGGTCTATTCAGAATGGACCTGTGACCCACTTTTGGACCCTGATCCACCAGTTGGGAACCACTACCCTACATAACAACATACAAATGTGATGAATCAGTTACATTGTGTTGCAGTGTGTTAAGCGTTACTGCATTAAAGCTTCCAGACACCAGAGGCAACACTGAGGGTTACTGCTGCTGAGAGGAAGTATGTATGGGTTCAAAATCTGAAACTGAAATCTTCAAGTGATTGAAAACCAAAACATACGTTTCCAAAACAATAAGACCCCGATCCAGAAGCAACTGAGGAGGGTCAGTTAGAGTGTATATACCCGACAGGACCCAATGGGCTGGGCTGGCTTCGGACAAATCATGAGGGTTTGGGCTTTGGTCAGGTTTGGCCTACCTGAGTTAATGTCCGCTTTCTCGCTATGCTGCCTGTTGGTTTGGAGGAAGGAAATGGATGCCGCAAAGTAAAGAGGGTCACCTTAGTTCTTTTCCTTACATCACTTTTTTTGGGCTAGAGTAAGGTTGGACAGAAAAACAGAGTGCTCATCATGAGTTTGGGTTTAGGTTGGGTTCGTCAATGCCACACAAACACCCCAGAGATATCTGGCAGGTTAAATATCTGGACCTGTGTGTGAAATTAGTTTTGACCGGCAATGACAGCTGCGACGGCCAAAAGCCAACAAGACCAGAAGTTACACAGTGAGGGAAATATCGGGGGGAGGAGTCAGAACACCTTCAACAGAACATCAGACAGTAGAACAGACAGTCTTTGCTTCCTGCGTCTCTCTGACTGTTCTCTCTTCCATATTCTTTGCTTTTTCTTCTTTAGGTTTTCGCTGCAAATTAGCGCACACATAACTTGGATTGCTGGCTTCTTGCTGACCTCCATTTTAGGAGGAAATAAGGCCTATACTTGCATGTTTACCCGCATCACTCCTCATGTGTGTTTTGTTGACTGACTTGTTGGGGATTCATCGTAGTTAAATCTCTTGTAATGTTTGACACCTTGTTGACGATCACTCACGTAATGTGCAAACCACAACTTCAAGATACCCACATTCGAAGACAGGAAGTTGTGTGATGTGACCAGAGTTAGATTAGCACCAGGTGTTTTTTAGCTTTAGCTTAGCACAAAGACATGGAGCTGGGGGAAACTGTTAGCCTAGCTTCATCACCAACTCAGGAGTCGAGGGGGGAAAGAGATGTGTAGTTCTTCACTGACACACTGTACAACATATACACACTCTGTACAGTGTTTAAGTGACTGCATGACCCCCCCCCCCCCAATCTCTGGTTTATCACAGCAGGTCTGTGAGACTTGGGGTGGAGGAAGATGGAGGAGGAGGATTGTTAGTGTTTGCTGCAGCGCTGTCATCTGTCTCAGCGACTGTATTGACTTTGGTGTTTGGAAAAGAAGTCATTAAAAAAAAAAAAAAGAAAACAGGAAATCAGTGATCCAAGGTTGTGTTCACTACTCACACCGGAGAGGAAGAAGAGGAGGACGAGGAGGGGGAGGGGGAGGAGGCCCCCTAAAGAGAAGGTGCTTAGGTTTGGAGAAAAGAGGAAGCAATTACGAAAATGAAAGCCCTTGCACTGCAAGAATTTTCATCTCTGCAGTTGCCATGGGAACAGGCCTGGGCCTCGTCCTCCTCCTCCTCCTCCTCCTCCTCCTTCTCGTCTCCGAGCCGCTCTGCAGCACAATACAATGGAACGAAGGGATTTTCACAGAAGAAGAAAGGAGGGGGGAGCTGTGATCCAGAGGGGGGAGGAGGAGGAGGAGAAAACTTTGCTCCTGATTTCTTTTCTGTCAGAGACAAGCAGCTGAGAGGAAACATGGAGGAGACTGTTATCATGTACAGTTCTGTTACTGGTTTAACTGGTCCAGGTTCAGTTTAGATTGACAGGAAGTGTCGGCCAATCACAGGCTCAGCATCAGAGGTGACACAGTGATGTTACTTTGTAGTTTTACAAGAAAATAAATCACATTTTTTCTGTTTCTCTGTCGACATTTACAACATTTTTCTAACACTCACACGACCAATGACACTGGGCATCTTTATTTAATAACTAATACAGATAAATAAAGTTATTATGGGAGTCAAACGATGCTGGTTTAGCAGGTAAATCACATTTTAACTCCCTTTAACTGTGTTTCTGCGTGTCCTTAAACACAACACAGTTACAACAAAGTGTCACAGAGCACAGAGACAAAACTAATATCAAGTAAAAATAAAAATCAGTTGCTTTCGGCGATTCACACACAGACAGTAAACTCTGCAGAGAGAGACAGGAAACAACTGCAGGCTTCAGGAGAAACACAGCAGCTGAAGTTAAAGGCCAATGAGCTAAAGTGTGTGTTGAGTTCTGACAGCGTCTGTATGAGAAAAATAGGATGCAGGAGGAAATGATTTCTAAAGTTTTATGGGAGTTATTGAGTCGTCCAAATCAATTCAGTTCAACTTTATTTTATTTACACCTGCAGCTGCCGTCCAGCTCCCAAAATAGATGTGCGATAAATAAGAGAAGGAGAATAATACATTTTATTGAAGACATTTTATTATAGGTGCATTTCACGACACTCAGGGTCACCTCACAGGCGACGACAGATTAAAAAAGTCAACAAGATAAGGAATAACACAAAATCATAGTGACATAACAACAAATAAATAATCAGCAAAACATGTTTACAGTGAATAAAATTCAGTGTAAATAGTGTGTGTGGATAGACACACAGGAGTCAAACTGAATAGGCTTTTTGACAGATGAGTTTTGAAGCGGGGTTTGAAAGTTGAGCGAGAGTTGATGCTACGAATGTCCGGTGGGAGGGAGGTGCAGAGGCTGGGGGCAGAGTGGCTTTAGACCCTATGGAAGACGAAGACCTGAGAGTGCAGGTGGAGGTGTGGATGTGCAAGAGCTGGGAGAGGTAAAGAGGAGTTTGGTCGTGGATG
Source organism: Cephalopholis sonnerati (assembly GCA_019142605.1). Classification (NCBI taxonomy): domain Eukaryota; kingdom Metazoa; phylum Chordata; class Actinopteri; order Perciformes; family Serranidae; genus Cephalopholis; species Cephalopholis sonnerati. The sequence continues at coordinate 3,444,291 of JAGQAX010000022.1, read as the reverse complement.
GCCTTAAACATGAGGAGTAAGATCTTAAAGTCAGTTCCTCTCAAAGCCAGGGATTCTGGGATTAATAAAGTGTCCCTGCATCCAGGACTCACATGAAAAATAATCTCAGTGGTTTCGTCAAGATCTTTTCCTCTGACGAGTACTTCCGTCACTTTCTCTGCTGTAGTTTGTCCTCTACACTTCACTGTAGTTCGCCCAGCCGTTAATGTCAGCGCTGGTTCGACCTTGACTGAAGCTGCAGTTGATGTCAGCTGATCTACGGTTTGAACCTGAGCACAGGAAACATCAGGAAACATCCTGAACACAGAAACCTTCAGCAGCTGCAGGTCAAACACAGAAATACAACACAGGGTGCATCTATACTCATTAAAGCTCAGTTTATCATATTATTTTAAACTTATATCTTGATATTATTGAATTAACTAAAGTATTTATTCCTTAATTAAATTAACACCAGAGGAGTCCACTGTTACTGCAGCATCACGCTTCAAACATGAAATAAAGTGAATCTCACTTTTTCCTATGTTTTCAAAAACCCTTCAGCTGCAGGTGACAGATTAAAACAGAAACTCTTAGTAGTTTCGGCTGCTTTTACTTTGGGAAAGAATAAAAGTCCTGAGGACGTCCTCTGACTAACGAGAGGTTTAAACTCTGAAACACACTCCAGGTTTAATTAAGACTCTGCGAGGTTGAACTAGATTAAAGCTGCGTTAGTGTCACCTGGTTTCATCAGCTGACTGTGATTTAATAGTGAAGGTGGAGAGTCTCATTACAGCCGGCTGTTATTCTGGAATGTGAACCGCTGCGTCGTCTCTCAGAGGAAATCCTCTACACTGTAAAAAATCTGTCTGAACAAGACTTCTGTTAAAGCTTTTGACTTTATTTTACTAAAACCAAGAAAAGACGAGTTTCTGTCTTTTTGTTTGAGATGATTCTGTTTGTTCTCACTGCAGGTTTCATCAGTTAAAGAGTATTTTAGAAGTAAAAGAATCCTTAAATGTAACAGCATTTTCACATCAAGACCGGAGATGTATTTGCTTTTTAAACACGTGTTCATGCAGAGAACTGGCTGGGTTGTTGTACTACTTGTGTAACTGTAAGATTCCACTGGAGGGTTCACCAGAGAACTTTGATCGTGTATAACTTCTGAATTTGCACGATGTAAATAGTGAGCATGGCGACACTCGAGGAGGAGATTGTTTTGTTTATATTCTTTGATCACAGCAGAAAAAGTGAAAATGATGTTCTGTGGACATCCACCCATCCATTTTCATCTGCTTATCTGAGGTCGAGTCGCGGGGGCAGCAGGCCCAGCAAAGCACCCCAGACGTCCCTCTCCCCAGCAACGCTTTCCAGCTCCTCCTGTTGAACCACCTCAACATGAAGGAGCAGCGGCTCTACTCCGAGCTCCCTCCAGATGTCTGACTCCTCCCCCTATCTCTAAGGCTGAGCCCAGACACCCTACAGAGGAAACTCATTTCAGACGCTTGTATTTGCAACCTGGATTTCCAAGCATGCAGCTGGTGTCAGGTCTGTCAGGGCTCCCCCTGTGGTGGTCACTACAACAACAACAACTAAAATTCAGTTATATGAAAGGAGCTCTTTTTTTATCAGCCTGAGTTTATTGTTGCTTCATCATCCTGTTTTCTGTTTGTTCTCTTTCCACTGGTTTGACTGGTCTGTGATTCAGAGCTCCCACACTGGTGTCCTGGGCTTTAAATACCTCATAGTGTCTCCTGTCTCCCACAGACTGAAAGACACTCCGCAGTGCATTGTGGGAATATTAATCAGCTGCTATTCTGGTTATGTGTTAGTCGTGACAGTCTTTCTTTTTTTCTTTGCCTCACGTTGTAGTAAACACACCGTCTCTGTGTCTCTGAGTGTTGGTCGGACAAAGAAAAGAAACTTTAAAATGTCAGATCTGCTTTTTTTTTTTTTTTTTTTAACTATTTTTTATTTTTTTTATTAACACAACAGCTGATCTAAAAGTTTAAGAAGCTAAATTGTGTAGTTTCCTGTTAGTCTAAAATGTTATGGTGTTTTCACTGATGGTTTATCGAAGTGTTGCGTTTGTGTTCCTTTCAGATGCTGGGAACTCTCACTGCTGTGCCCATCAAGGTGCCTCAAGTCAGCTCCCTGCACCGGCTGGCAGGACAAGCAGCCACTGTGCTACCTCAGGTAACTTCTCCGCACCTTATTACACCTCAGGGAGACAGCAGTCACATGTTCACAGAGGTCATTACAGTCTGTGCATGGAGACGCAAACCGTCACTTTACACCTTCTGTGTGTGTGAGGCTGTGATTATTTATTCCACTTCAGAAAACTGAGTTGTCGGATAGATTCTACTTTTTTGTTCGTGAGGTAAAGTATAATGTAAAGTTTGTCCTGATGGTGACGCCACAGGAAACATGTTGTTTTTGCCTGAATCAGTCTGTACGGTGGCCATTTTAGGACATCTCAGACTCATCTCATCAGGCTCAGCTCTGCACTGTCAGACTTATTTTAACTTTCATGTGTTCGCCTGGTTTCAGAGCTCTGAGTCACCGCCTGCATCACAGTTTGTTTAATTATTCAAACAGGTTTGCTTGACTCTGAACATGACTTTTTGATTTTAGTAAATTATTCTGCTACACATTTGGATTTTTGTGAGAATGGTGACACTAGGTGCTGTTGAAAAATATTACTGCACTAGTTTTTATTTTGAAACTGGAGACTTATAGGATGAAACGTTACTTGTCACAGTCTGTACAGGCTGTCAGAACTGAGATGGAGCAGTTTCTGATCATCACACATTTTCTCTTTTAGGATTTAGACTTTTTTTTGTTTTTGTACTTTATTTTTTCAAGCCTATTTTCATATATACAGTTTATTTGCATTTTAGTGTACAAGTCATTTCAAAGAACATTTTTTTGTCAGAGTTAAAGTGGAAATAAATAAAGAAAAATATGAACTATATAAACAACCAATACACAGTATATTCACAATTCAAAGTATAATAATGATAAAGTTACAGTCTCTCATCATCTATAATTTTTTTGGCTCTCAAAAAGTTTGTCATTTTTTTACTTCCATACAAATGTTAACCTGTCAATGAAACACAGTTTAATTCAGAGTTCTCCTTTTAAAATAAATATTTTTGGGGCCTCACAGATATTTAAATGACACTGAAGTCAGATTTGATAAATCAGAATCAGGTTCATCACCAAGTAGGTTTTCATACACGAAGAATTTGTCGTGGTGTTTTGGTGCTTTACATTGAAAACAGGAAGAGAAAACTAAGGAAGTGCTGCAAAAGTCACAAATTATAAATGTAAAATAGAAATTTACAATAAGAAATTTGTAAAAAATTCATGTTTTTGAAATGAAATGCGCAAAATATTGTCAAAACAACAGTTTAAAATTAAAAGATATTCAATTTTCTGTGATATAAAACAAAGCAGAAAACACACCTGAGAAACCAATAATAAAAACTGCATATATGCTTAATAAGTGACAGATGATCACAACAGTTTGCAGCATGTTTAAAAAATAGTTTAGAAGCAACTAAAGAGACGAAAACCTGTAAAAACAGCGGTCTGTCCCTTTAGAGGAGGTGATATTTTTAGCTGCAGTGTCATCAGATGTCCAGCAGGTGGCAGCACAAACACACTCAGGCTGAGAGTGAATCAAACGGCAGAGATGATCTTTAATATGAGTCAGTGATATTCACAGTGTGAGGACACATATCTGCTGTAATGACTCCACTCAGGGGTCCACTCTCTGTCCTCTGATTGGACGACAGGAAGCATCAGCAGTCCGCTCACGTCTGGACGACACACACCAGTGACCTCGAGTGTGTGCGTCAGAGTGTGTGATGGAGTGCTCTGTCACAGAAATAACAAGTGGAACATCTTTTATCAGAGTCAAACATGATGTTTTTAATCAGTCAGCTTTTTATTTGACTTAAAATAAAACACTCTCGACCTCGTGTCGTAGCTGCGGACATGTGGTTCTCTCTCCGTCTGTGTTCAGGTGGTTTAACCTCCCTCCTCCTCTGTGTTCCTCCTCCAGGTCAGGCCAAAGACCCAGATCCCCGACAGCCTCCCCCACAGTCCCTGTCAGGAGCTGCAGCCTCTCAGCCTGCAGAGGGCCACCGCCGTGGTCAGTCCCAAGAGCCAGGGCCCCACCCTGCCCACCGCCAACAGCACCTTCAGCCCCGATCACCAGCCCAACGGCCAGAGCGACGCCTCGCCGCCCCCGGCCCCGCCACACGGCCCGTCGGGGGGCCCGGACTCTGGCGGCCCCGCCCAGCACGCCTCTGCGGGGCCCGGCGTGGCGTACGCCATCATCGCCGCCTCCCCCGCCACCGGCAACGGGGTGTCAGCCGTCAGCGAGGCCGTCAAGGTGCAGCCACTGCTCTTCAGCGCTGACAACAAGGCTGGTGTCTCCACCAACACCAACTGATATTTATTATCATACATTAATACACACATTTATTCTGTGGCACTTTGAACAGATTTTAAGATTAATTTAGATTTTTAAATTTTCAATTTAAGATAAAATACATCATAGAATTTGTCGTCTTGTCTGTTGAGCTGATTAATTTCAATACTTCTGATTTTGTCTACATTAAACACATCAAATAAATGTTTGTCACAAAATTTAGAAAAAGTAGGAAAAAAGTGTGATCAGTGTTAAACAACTCAAATAACTGATGATTAAATGATAAACTTCTCATCCTGTCTGCAGCTCCAGTGTTTCACTCTGACGTGCTCTTTGTATATTTGTGTCACCAGGTGATAATAATCCAGCCGCAGGCCCCCAGCAGCACTGAGGGGTCCCCGGGGGCCCAGGCTGACCTCCCGTCACAGGAGGCCCCACCTGCCCCGAAGTCCCCCTCCCAGAAGAAAGACGAGGACCCCGAGGTGAGAAACTCAAACTACAGCAGAAGTTTTAACCCAACTTTTCTGTATTCATTTATCTTTAGAGTTACTTAACACAAAACAAAGTTTCAGTTTGATTGAACAGCTGCTGGTAAAATTATACAGCTGCGACATCATTAAAGGGCCAGACACACCAAACCAACCTTAAAGACCTGGTAGTGATGAAGACCATCTGCTGCGTCGCCTCAAGTTGCCTGTGTCTCAGCCAAAAAGTTGCTCTTTAAAGGCCTTTGCACACCTGTTGTTTTCGTTCAAAATTGTTGCACGTCTCAAAATAAATACGACTTCATGTCATGTCAATCTCGTCTTCGGAAACTTTCCTCCATCATTAAAATTTTTGGAACAAGTTCAATTTTCTGCGCTTTTTGTGTCAGTCAGAGCCTTTAGAGACGTTTGACCAAGAATCAGTGAAGGAAATATGGCGGCGGGACACAGCTGTGACAACACAGAGGAACGGGGCGCACAGAATCATTTTTCATCTTAATAACTCAGACAGCCACTCAACAGGTCAGATAGTGATATTCAGGTGGATGATGATGAAGAGGAGGAGGATGTGGAGACAGAGAGGGAGGTTAGCTCCGCCCCCTCCTGCAGCTGCGGTGCTAAATGAAAGACAGGGAGGAAGTGGTGACAGTCAGATAGGTAACTCCAGTGGAGAGAGGCAAAGCAGGAAACGTGTCTTTTAACTTTGTCTCGTGTTGTGAAATCTCACCATGAATGAACAATAGAACGCATTGTAATCAGCGTGAAAGGTTTCTGTGCGGAACAATTTTTTTTGGATGACGGACAAAGACTCCAGCTGACGACTAACCAGCACGTACGATTTTTTCACCTGCATGAGAGGAAATAACTCCACACTAGCAGACAGCAGTCCTCTGTTATCGTCATTCAAAAAGAGAAACCAGAAGACTGACAGGACGGATTAAGATGCTAGTTAGCCAGTTAGCACTTCAACTACACAATCTGATGTTGAAAGAACAAAAAATATTTAGTTGACAGTTATGAATCATTTCTGCTGAGGAGCTCAGTCGATAAAAGTGTAATCTTACCTCACATAACAAGTTTGTTTTAGTCACACACTCTCTTGACTTTTGTCGTTTGTTTACTTTCCTCACTTCCTTTTCTCGTCTTGTGCGCTAAGCTGAATTCAACATATTGAATCGACTGAAAAAAAAGGCTGACAAGGGCCACCGCTGCAGGGCACACGGCAAAAAATAAATATCTGAAAATATTATTTTTTATATTTATTTCAACAAACAAAAAGGCTCCACACTTTGCCAAAACTGTCAAATTAAATTGAAATTATTTTATTTAAAATATTGGTCCCCATAAAAAGCCTCAAAATAAACAGTTTGAATTTAACGTGATGAGTTTATCAGTGTCAGCAGACGTTCAGTCGCACCTCTCATCTTCAGCCTCTCTTCATTTCTGATGCTTAAATGTAACCTGTGTGAAGAGACGATCAGCTGCAGCTCATCATGAATATTTTCTCTTCAGTGAAGAACTCTTGAATCAGACGCTGAGAGCCTGAAACTCTTCACCTCCTCTTCATCTTCCTCTTCATTAACATCTTCTCTCTCTGTGTGTCTTTACAGAAAATCGCCTTCATGGTGGCCCTCGGCCTCGTCACCACAGAACACCTGGAGGGTGAGTTCACTTCACTTCATCGTCTTCAAGTGTCTCCACTGATCTGAGAGCAGCTTGTTTTTAAACACACTCACACATTGAATTTCTTGGTCAGTTTATATATTGTTTTTATATATTGCTAAAGGGCCATTTCACCAGTTTCACACATAAAGACAAGTTATACTGTAGTCACTTAATCACAGTGTCATTTCTCACGCTCCACTTTTCCTTGAGTTACATCACTTCCTCTGAGGACAAAGCGTTTAAAAAACTGCTGTTCAAGTGTTTGTGTCGGCATTTTTTACTTGAACTAAATTGAATAATTCAGATTATTATTATTACATCTAATATATATATAAAATGTTGAAATAATTTAACTATTTCAGATAATTTAATGGTGATAAAGTGAAGTCCTAACTTCTCTCCTTTCTCAACAAAAATTGTTTTAACATTACTTTTGCTTTGTTTTTAAACGCTATAATGAAAAAAGGAAGTGATGTAATAAAAGCTAAAACCTGAAACTGTTTGTGATTTCATGGTATGAATACAAATGATGCAGACAGATGATGAAAGTGAAGACAGAAACATTTAAAACTCTATAAAGGCTGAAAGTTGAGCTGAGGCACATCGGCGCCGCTTCTGGCACACATCGAATGTGTCGTGCTGCATCTCGTTAACAGACGACCGCACAAAGTTATTACTGCTTTTACCAAAAGATCTGAACCTCTTCCACCTTCGTGTTAGCGTAAAATCATGTGTGGCCAGCCCCTGATTAAACTTGATTTCTCACCTGAAGAGCCGATCTCCAGAGCTGTGAATGAAGGGTTTGTGGGTCGCTCTGGATATTTCTCGACCTCAGCAACAAGTCTCATGTCATCATGTCTTTGTCACACGAGACACAGCAACAGCTACAGAGTTCTCTATATACCTCAGTGACACAGAAGACAGTGGTGTAAAGTCTAGCTGCCGCCAGTGTGGGGTTGTACATTGAAATAACAGGGACGTATCTTTATCTTTTGACGTACAGCATTCGCCACCGGTGTGTTTTGGCCTTCAGATTCATGATGAGTAGCTCCTCTGCTCCGCTCTTAAGAACTGTGAAACGTCTCTTTCTGTGACCTGAAGGTGTTTTACAAAAAGTGTGTTTTTGTTTTGAACAGAAATCCAGACGAAGCGACAGGAGAGGAAGAGACGAAGCACAGCCAACCCGGCCTACAGCGGCCTCTTTGAACCAGAGGTCAGAAAACTTCCCTCATCGTTAATTATTGTCTGACTGTAAAGATTAAATCGAAATGAACCAAATTAACAAACAGCAGTGACCTTGGTTAGACCCTCACAGGTGGAGTCGAGGCTCTTTAATTAACTGAAATGTCTTATTTTACTTGTTAAAGTGGAAATTCAGATGTATCAGTCTCTTTTCTCGTCTTAGGTTGTTGGATTCAAACTCTCTTGTTTGCTCCTTGTTTATTTGCAGCGTAAACGTCTGGCGTCACATTACCTGAACAGCTCGCTCTTCCTGTCAGCGCGAGGTAAAAACACACACACACACACACACACACACACACACACACTAACTAAACTAAACACAAACACCAAACACACCTCTCTGTCCGAGCAGCACATGTAACGTATGTCAGGATCTGCTGAATATATATTAACATCTTTATTTAAAGTCTTCATGGTGTGTGAACTTTGGACAGAGGCAGGCTAGCAGTTTCCCTCTGCTTCCAGTGTTTATGCTAAGCTAAGCTAACCACTGACATGGCTTCACCTCTCACCTGTGTGTCTCTGTGTGCGGCCACTAACCTCTGCTCTGCTTCATTTACATGCAAGACTCTGAGGATTTCTGCTGGAAGGTAGGTCACATGACTGACGATGTCACACCTGTAGTGTGTGTGTGTGTGTGTGTGTGTGTGTGTGTGCAGAAATCACTGGTTTCTAAATGGAGGCTTTGAAGACAGTTTGGGGTTAGGAGACAATCAACAGATGCGGAAAGAAAATACATTTCTGATTTTTTTTTTACTTGTTAAACATGAGATCATTTTAAGTCTTCATTTAATTTATATTAATAACAACCTGTCGGGAGCATCAGAAGAAGATACAACTTTATTTTCTGGAGTCACAACTGCTTGTTTGTCGGACCTGTCTTCCTGCCAAAGTGCTTGTTAATTTTTAAATAGTGTAATTTACGTCTTCTCAGTGTGACTGCAGGTGCATTTTTATTTAAGCTCAGCCCAAATCTTGAAATAATTTCCAAACGTTTGTCAGAAACAGTGATTCTGTATTATTCTATCAAACCTGAGAGAACATAGGTGTCATCTCACAGCTGCTCTTCACCTCATACAGCTTTTATGTTCCTGTCATTAATCCATTTACTGAACACAGAGGCCTTTTTACTCTCAGTTTAGCTCATTGTGAAACAAACTGAGAGCCTCAAATGTTGTGAAATTTATATTTAAAAATAGCTTAAAAGCGATGTGTTTTTTGTCGACTCTGCGCTGACATGTAAAGTGTGAGTGTGACCCTCTCTGTGTGGTGTGTGTTGTATCAGGAGGACTTGGAGCATGACGACCACTGTGCCGTCTGTAAGGAGGACGGCGAGCTGCAGCCCTGCCACAACTGCCCCAGAGCCTTCCACCCCAACTGCCTCCACCCGCCGCTCAAAACCCCGCCCAGAGGACCCTGGTACTGCCCCAAGTGCCAGAAGAAGGTACGACCTGCTGCATACCGCCAACCCAAACACTAATGTGACTGTAGTTACAGTCAGGTCTGTCGAAGACGTGTGTTAAGCATCCACGTTTTAGGATGTGGAGCTTTTTTACAGCAGCGTTCATTCATTTAAATACTGTGTTGAAATTATCCAAAATTTTTACGGCAACAATTAAAATGTAAGTTTAGGAAAAATGTAAAACATCTGAAGCAGTTTCAGAGGCATCAACACAGAGAAACATGAAGTCACACTGACTGTAATAAACACAATTAATCTGTGGTTTTATTTTATTTTTTTCCTGTTTTAAATAAACGACCTGTTTTTTCTGGTTTTCAGGTTCTGAACAAAGAAAACATGTCGTGGCCACAGAACTTTGTTCAGTCCTACGTTACACACAAGACAGGTAAGAACCAGCTGAATCCTCTGTTAGTGTGTGTTTGTGTTGTTTACACCTGTACTGATGAAGTGTGTGTGTGTGTGTGTGTGTGTGTGTGTGTGAGCAGTGAGGCAGGAGGAGAAGCGACGGCTGCTGAGACGAAACAACGAGCTGAAGAAAGAGTGCGCTCACCTGGAAGAACAAGACAAGAAGCTCAACGACACGCTCAAAGTAAAAACAGCACACACACGTCCTCACACTGTTATAATGTGAAGGGTTAACACCTGATAACAACGAGTTAATGACGGTCACACTCTGATGTATAGGTGAACGTTTGATTTAACCACGTCAACCCCAGACAGACGGATCGGGAATTCTCTTCTCTCTGAGTCAGATGTTCAGATTGATCTTGTGTCTTCACTAAGGATGTCAGTTTTGGTTAATTTTGCTTTCCATAGTTCCTGACTTTCATTAACTGGTGACTATCTGGAAGAAAAAAAGCCTGCACCGTTGTGAGCATTTATACTTGTGCTTAGTGTGTCTGTGTCACTCTGCAGTTACACCTCCAAAACACTGGTCGGCGGCGGAGGTTTCTGTGAAGTGCTGTAAAGTTTAGTTGACTCAAAACACACATGAAACACACATTAAACATGGCTTCATAGAGACAGTTTCAAACACAAGTACACAAATCAGCTTCACTATAACTCGCAGCATTCACAGACAAACACTTGTCTTTATCTGGACACATTTTCCCCACAAATACAAAATGCTAATGTTATTAGCACAAGCCTATGGCATTTTACATTGTATAAATTAGCCTAGCTGCTAGCAGAGATTTCCTCTGCTCATATTTCAGCCAGGATAAATCACACACAAGACTTAAAATGCTATTTTTGTGGAGGCTTTATTGTCTTCACAATTTATTGTTTCTTATCTGTGAAATTAAAGTAAATAAAAGCTTTGTTTCCACTGAGGGAAATGGTTTCAGCTTACAGAAACAGACAGGAGGTCTGCGTCACTGTGACGTGGAGTTACAATTCTGGGGAGGTGCACGTCAGGCTGCAGCGTAGGGTAATGCAGGGCCTACGCCATCGCTATGGCATCGATTTAACGCAGAAGTATAAATTAATCAAACTGATTAACTATATTTGATGCAGGTCGGTTTCTTGCCGACAGGAAGTTGACCGTGTTGTTTCCTGTGTGTCTGCAGCAGTGTATGGACCTGAGGGAGAGACTGTTGGGGCAGCAGAGAGACACTCAGGCCTCGCTCGAACGCCTCAAAGCTCTCATCAGGTTGATCCAACGCGACCAGCTCATCCAGGTCACCATGACGACCACCGCCACCATCGCCGCCGCCTCGCTGCTCTCCCAGTCCTGGATCAAACCCACCAGCACCGCCGCCGCCGCTGTTGTTGCCGCCGCTGCCGCCGCCACCCCGGGCCCCTCGGCCACACCCCTGCAGCAGAAGAGCCACGCCCACAGCCAGGATGACACCACCAACTAGCCCCGCCCACCCCCAGGTGCTCCGAGTTTTTACCCGAACGTCGAGGGCGGTGATGATTTCTTTTTTTGTCTGAATAATATCTTAACCATCTTTTCTTCTCCGAGAGCTGAAAAAAGCCACAAAAACTGAGAAAAAAGAGCCGCCTCTATCCTCCACTCGATTCAAGTATTTTTTAAAAACCCAACACCTACAGTGCTTACGAGATTTCTTTTTTTAAGTTATTTTCTATTTATTAATGTTCTTGGCCTTAATGTATTTATTACAAAAAGTTAGATTACAGTGCCGCCGCAGGAACACGACAGGAGTTCCTGCGCGCGGCCCAAAAGATATTTCCCTTTTTTAAACACAGGTATAATTATTGTTCTGCATATAGTGAGAGAGAACAGTAGAGTTAGTCGTAGTTACAGAAAACAAAGGATCGATGGAAGTGAAAGGACTGTATATTGATATATCTGAGTAGATGTTTGTTCTCATTCTCCTATGAACAATGTTTTTTGCCATAATAATTCAGGAAAATGTTTTCATTGTGTATGTAAACGCATACGAGCCTTCAAACAAAAACAGAGAATAACTTTTTTTCAGTATTAATAGAGTTAAAGTCAAAGAAAAAAGTATTTAAGATAAAACTACAGAAATTAGCATTTCTAGTGGAGATTTTAGTATTTTCATGCTGATGCCTGTTGATAAATGTAAGTTTGGAGTATTCAAGGGGATCACTGTACATATGTTGTATTATTATTATTATTATTATTACTATTATTATTATTATCATCGCAGGTTCTTTTGGTTTTTACTGAAGTCACACATCTGAAACAAAGGTGAGTCTCTGTACGTTTAACTGTTTGTTTTCTGTTTCTCGCCAACACAAACAAGGATATGATTTGTTTTTTTTTGTTTTTAAGAAGTTGCAGAAACAAACGTGATCTTAAAAATGTCAAATATTACATGATATCAGATTTTTCTAAGAAAGAGACATGCAAAGCTGAACTTAAAAATAAAAATAAAAATGAATTATAGTAAAAATAAAAGTACATAATAATATGAATCCAAAGAAACAAATTTGGAAATTGATGTTATTGAAATTTGGCTGCCAAAGTGTCCAAAACGTCTTATTATTTAATTGTGGTCAAAGTTTCTGTATGTAACTTTTCACAAGTTGTAACACCACTTAAAATCTGAGACTATGTGAAGGACTCGGGCTGAATTTTCTGGAGAAATCTGTTACAGCGCTAACAATGTGCTATAGTAGCTAATGTTAGCTAAGAATTTGCTAACGACAGATACCCACCACAGCACACAGTTGTCCACAAGTGCTGTGTTTCTGTTATAAACCCAGCGGCGGCCCTGCAGAGACGGACCTTCACTTAGCATCTTCTTGTCCTGTCCTCTTGAATTCGGCCATAGCTAACTTGAGTGCCCAAGCACCAGGGGTCTGATCCTGGACCGCCCCAAATCCCCGTGGGTCAGCAAACTTTCTCTCGCTGCAGTTACATGGCTTAGACCCCATGATGCCACCAGCCAGTTGTGAATCCCAGAGCTGGAGGGTTTGTGCGACCTGAATTAGAGTTTCTGCAGTGGCTAAGCTCTGAGCAGCCGTCCACTCTCCTCCCGGGGAATTAGTGTCCTAGCAGCAGGGAGTCAGACAGAGGGTGCACGGGCTGTGTTAGCTAGCTATCTCTTGTTTTATTTGTCGTCTGATAAACAGTAACTCCATTAAATTAAACTAATGTTAAGATGAGGATTCTTAATCATCCAGCTCATGGTAATCTGAAGTGCTGTATTGTAGGCAACAGGACTTGCTCTAGTTTTTTGATTTCTTGATTCAAGAAACTCAAGCAAGTCCAGCTGCCTACGATATATTACTTAAGAAACCCTAACGTTACAGGACACGCTGACAAGTGAAATATACGGTAATATTGTGGATTTAGTTGGCTATTGTCAGCTAATGTCAGCTAATGTTAGCTTGCTTGCCAAAGCAGACAAATTACTACCTAGCCAACATAGCAAAATACTGTCTTGAGTTATTAACATCATTTCATTCATCCAGGCTTAAGGGCTGAGCTGGCTGGTAAATTAGCTAGCTTTCCGTTTGCAAATTACTTTATCAGCTGACGTTATGAAGCAACAACGCCAGATCAATACAACATAGCTTAGTTACAGCTAGCTTGCTTGCTTGTTAACATTTTTGCCAGCAAAATGTGATCTGGGTGGCTGTTAGTTGGCTAGCTTGCCAATTTACTTCCCCAGCTAACATGATCCATGATACTAACTTATGTATTCTGACAAATGATGTTGATTTAGCCAACAATAAATGATGTAACAGAACAAAACACTTTCTGCTAGCCAAGTGTGATGCAGCTAACATTAGCTAGCTAGCTGTAACTTAGCTACTCTACATGGTACTGCTTTTGGTTGCTCATAATGTTAACTAATAATAGAATTAGCAAACATTGAGCTACTTAGTATCACAAAGCTGATAGTTCAATAAAATACAGGAACAAACAGATAGTATCGTTGTTCTGAATATGATTATTTAATTTCCAGCCCTCTATCAACATGATGCCGGTCAGTTACGGTCAGTTCATTCGCACCTACGGGGTGTGTACGCAAGAGACAGGATGCTAACTGTAGTTCAGTTAACGGTCTCACAGAGAGGTGACTAATAAGAATTTCTGAGAGCTACATACAGAAACTTTATTACTGTCGAAAATGAAATAATTTAGTTTCATTTTGGTCTAAAACAGATTTCAGGTCACTTATGTTTCTGCATCTTACAAGAATGACATTACAGTAATATCCTTGGTGTGTTAAGAGTGACAGAAAACAAACGGTTAAACAGAAGAAGAGACTAAAGTGTTGTTTGTTCACAGCTGCACTCGAACACGTCAAAGTCGATGTGTGATGCATCCATTCAGTCCCTTCCCCCTTTAAACCAGTATAGAAAATATGCCAAAAACTTTTTTCTTTGTTTTTGTACTGGGATCATCAATAATGTCTATAGTGCTTTGTTTTTTTCTCTCCCTGCCTATTTTATATTTTATTATCGCTTTTTTTACTCTCGTGTTTTATGAACGTTTTAACGGTGACGAGCCTGTTAATCTGACAGATGAACACTGCCTCAAGTACAAATCGTTTCAAATCCAGGGTTTTCGTCTTTGTTGCGTCATTTTATAGACACCAGTCAATCAGAAATGGGACAACTGTGTCAAACTGCAGCAACACTTTTTGACTGTCGGTGGACTCGGAGGACGGCGATGGCGTCCTCCTGGTTTCTCACAACAGAAGCTGAGAATCAAACCAGAACGGCGGCATCTCGTCCTGCTGTGTCCGTTTGTCTCGCTAGTCTTCCTGCTGGTCCAGAAAGGTTCAGTTTAAGTGTTAAAAACATAGATTTAGTCCATTTTTTAATTAATTTATCATACTGTACTCACCACACAGTCGAGGTGCAGCTCTGCTGGCTGTTAATGCACAAACATGAACAAATGGTTTAAATGATCCAGAGAGAAAAAAAATGCCTTTATCAAAAGAGACAGAGGGAATTTGTGAAGTTTAAACAGAGAAGAGGTGGTTTTATTTAAGTTTTAATCATATCCAGGTCACCTGAGTTTGGCCTCTGACGTATCCAAGATACTGAGGAGATCCTCACTGATGGAGAAGCATCGTCTGTACGGCACAAAACATTAAATATATACTGGTGCATCCGTGGCTTCAGCGGCAGCGAACAAGTCCGACTCACAGAGTAAAAGAAAAGGAGGATAAAAAACGAGCAATATGGCATCAGAACAGTCCACGACATGATTTTACCCCAAAATAAACTAATACAATAAAATAAATACAAAATAGGCCCCAGTGTGCTTCAAATGTAGTTCATACAAGACTTTTGTACGTCCGTGTACCTTTTTATCCAAAGAATTTTTCAACTGAATTCAGCCGTTAAAACAAACAATAAATCCAGCTTCAGTTTCTTGCACCTTAAAATAAATATGGTCAAACTTCAATTAGTAGCCTGGGCTATTATTTACTGAAATCACTGAAATCAACAGGCCCTATATTTGGGACAGGCCTTTAATTCCTTTCACACAAAACTGTTGCTCAGCAAAATGAGGCTTCGGATTATACATCAGTTATGAATCATTCATTTGATGTATCTCGACACAACACAACTTCATCCTGTTAAAACAATCCTCACAACTTGGATTGATTTTTCTGAAAAACCCTTTTGATTCTTTTGATCTGACGACCCTGACAGACTGAAGGAATATGAATAGTTTACAGGGTAATCCAGGAATGGACACATAATTTGAGGTAGCCAACAACCTGGTTTCAAACATCCGAAGAGCCGCTATAAAAAATGAACTGCTTGGCAACCAGAGCAGGCCTCTAACTGAGACAGGCCTTTATTTGTCAAAGTGTGTAGCCACACCAGGCTAGTAAAAGGGACTGGGCTTTTAATTGAAGTTTTACGGTAAATGAAAAAATAAATATGGCCTAAACTAGAAAAAATAAAGCAAACAGTTTCCCAAATTCTAAGATTGTATCTTTGAATAGTTACAAATTTCAGTTTACTACACAACAACGAAAGTTAAATATTCATATTCGAGAGGCTGAAGCCAGCGTCTGTTTGTTACACAGAAAATACTCTGGATTTAAAGGTACACAGGACTAAAATACTTTTTTCTAAAATTATTAACTGTGCAACTGTAATCTGACACATTCTGTGTTTTCACACAGCGAGCAGCGACGTGTTTAATTTGCTCAGAAACAGGCTGAGAAACATTTTTCGTTGTGTATTTCTGAAGCGGCCGCAGACTTTGTGTCTGAACACGATGAACTCAAAACTCGATTTGCACGCAGTGTGAAAACACAGTACATGAAGTCCTGTTCCCGCTGTCACTCAACACTGAGCCAAATGCACACGTTATGTTTTAAATCATATATTCATAATGCGCTTTATCAGAGTACAGAGCCTGGTCGGTGTGGGGAGGGAAGTTTTCTTAAATTGTCCCCTCAAAGTAATAATTTATTTACCATATATATTAACTTAATAAAGTAAATCTTCTGGCAGCAGAGGTGCGCTGCCTTGTCTGAACTGAAGACCCTCATTTGCTTGTATCATAAAAAATAACTACACTTTTATAAAATAAAGCATTTACCATGAGAGACAGAGAATATTTACCAAGAGCAGAATTCATATCTCACACAGCAAATGACACGAGTGTGTCCTGTACTTACAAACTGTTACAAGACGAGGTGCGTCATGATGTGGGCGGGGCTGACCGCCTCAAATCAGAAAAGAAAAAAATCCTGAAGTCAGAGAATAAAAACAAAGTTCAGTTCTTTACTTTAATTTAACTTTTGGATTAACTCAGTGGAACACGTAAACACTGCATACTTCTACGTGACTACAGGTTAATCGGGAATTAGTTTTTAGAAGTTTTTGTTTGAAGACATTTCATGACATGTAGAGATACTTTACAGATTTAGTGATCGACCTATGAACATGACGATGTTTAGATTAAACAACCCAACAGTACATAAAGTAGTTAAAATAAGCCCCCCTACAATGTTAATAATCTATCTACACATCAGTGTATTTGCAATAACATAGTATAATAAAAAAGTACATATAATTTAAAAAGTGGCGTCCATTTTTCCACCAATACTCTTGTACTTTTAGTTGTTGATTTCAGGACTACTAAGTAAGGGATCTGAATATTTAAGGATTGTATTAGTTTCATTTAATTATATATTGATAAACTTAATATTTTTGGTGTTTAAATAAACACCCTGATGAAATCCTTTAACTCTGTGGAATTGTTTACCTGAGGCGGTCAGCCACCGAGATCCTGACTTATCTGGGGTCTCACTTATACAGATTGCGTACGCACAAAACGAGGCCTGAAAGACATGACATGACTAATGACATTTTGACAGGATCATTTGTACAACGTAAAAGCTTTTAACAATCCAAAAGATTTTATCAAGTTCATAAAAAGTTAGTTTTTACATTTTGGAGCTTTTAATGACTCAAATTAATTAAACTGAGCACACAACAAACACCCTGATGAAGTTGATTAACTCTTAACTCTAACTCTAAATTGTTAACCCGAGGCGGTCAGCCACCTACGTCCTGACACATCTTGTATCATGATCACTTCGTAGCAGTCAGTGTTTATGCGGCATTTTCTGCATATGAGATTACACAGAAGATGATTTTATGTCATTAAAGCGTTTAGATTTTTTTTATGATGTCAGCAGAGGTGGTCTTTATTTTAGGCGAGGCAGGCTGCCTCCATTTAAAAACACTGCGGGGAAAACACCCCATTTTTTACAACGTAAATACTTTAAACAATCTGACAGATTTTATCAAGTTCATAAAAAGTTAGTGTCAACATTTTAGAGCTTTTAATGTCTCAAAAGAATCAAACTGAGCACACAGCTTACCTTAATCACTCGAGGAAACACTGACCCGACAGTCTCCAGGCTCTGTATCTGTGCCACAAACAGCAGATATGCATTAACATTGAACCTAACTTGCCTTTTAAACGAATAAATCATGATCAGTGTGGAGACGTGAGATCTCTCAGAATGTACCATGTGATGCATATCCAGTCCTCACCTGAGAGCTGCAGGACTGTGACCAGACTCCAACATGGAAACCATATCAGTGCTTCATGCCGCGTCGATACTCCACCCTTCAAACCCTAACAAAAAAAAAAAGAATTAAAAAAAAAAAAAAAGCATCCACCATCCCCAAACCTCCTCATCCGTTTCTAGAAATCTTCTCCGGGAGAAACTGTGCAGTGCTTAAACAGATCTATTTTAATACACGACACAACATTTGAACAAATGAGAAAAAAAAAGTTAGAACATTTTTATATTCTTTTATCAAGGAGCAAAAAAAAAAAGAAAAGAAAACAGAACATTGGATTTTCTATTGTTTGCCAGTTCTGCATTCTGACTTCTAGCTTGCAACGTTCGATGTATTATTTTGCCATGAGGAGGCGACGAGGTGACGACGACGACACGTTTAGATGGAAATTAAAAATGTCTGTTGGCTGTTGAAGTAGAAGTTTTTCTTTGTCATTAATAAGGGGACTGTCCAGTGGATAGTGTGTATAGGAAAGTGTTTGTCTTAAATATGCCAATGTAGTTTTTTCTTCTTTATGATGCATTAAAAAGTTGATTGATGGAAGTTGGTAAATGATTCAAGAGTAGTCTCACTTTTTTGTACCAAGTTCTTACGAAAAATGGAATCATTAATAAACAAAATTCAAGAACAAAACGGTTTGACTCCAGCGTCTCTTTTCATGTCAAAGAACTTTCTCTCCTCAGATTCTGTTCCGATACCAGCAGTTCTTTGTTTTAGTAGTTTTATCTTTAAGTGTTTCTCTATGATATTAAATGTTAAAAACTAAATAAGCAACAATAAAGTTACAAAAACATTTTAAGGTATCATTATTAAGAGTTTTACACTTTGTCCAGTTCAGATCAAAGATTCATGATGAGACGAGTTTAAACAGGCAGCTACTGTCAGCGCTCCGTTCTGCAATGTTCTATGGTGTATCATCTCTAGTCAACAACTCTCTGTCCTTCTGTAACGTTGACAGGAAGTGACCTCACCATGAGACGGTGTATCATCTCTAGTCAACAACTCTCTGTGCTTCCGTTCTGATTTGCAGCTTTTCAGACTTATTTTGTGGCTGAATATAATTTGTAGCTTCTTAAAATCTGAATGAGGATAGTGATAGTGAGATACTGGCTACAGTGATGAAACCAAACCAGCATCAGATGGACTGTATTCATAATCAATACGCCACAATAATATCAATAACCAGCGCCAATTCATCAGTCAGTGAGAATGTGTGTGTGTGGGCGGGGCATAAGCACATACAGCCAGCAGCAGCAGCGACCCACCGTCCGACACCAGGCACACCGTGAGGACGGAAACAGAGGGCTGGGCGGGGACGGAGCACCTGCCGCAGCAAGCCAACACGCCGTCTGCGGTCATTTTGACTTGACCAGCGGACTTCACTACAAGCTGATTGGCTGTTGAAACAGGTGACGTGCTTTAAAAGTCGAGCTCAGACCGGCCAGTTCACACCGCTGACACTAAAAAAAACTAAGTGTCTTTAACAAACTTGACATGTTCGTGAGGTCCTTACAGGATGGACCTGAGACCCACTTTTGGACCGCAACCTACCAGTTGGAAACCTCTGCCCTGATCTCTTCTATTTTTGTGAATTTTACCTGTTCAGACATCTTTCATGAATTCAGGGGAAACCAGATCAGAAAAAGAAATGTCATTTTTAGTTAAGCTGCAAACTAGGGGACAAACTACGCTTTTATGAAGAGGAACCAGTGACCCTCAGAAAAGTTTTACACAGGACAGTGTTTGCTCAGAACTTATCTGGGTCAAAATGCTAAAATGTAAAAATTAAAATTATAAGATTAGATTTAATATATCAGCATACAATACTACAAAATATTTTTGACATACTGTGACTTTTAAATGATTTTTAACAGCATTTATTTGAAATACTTTATTTTTATTATTTTATTGTTTTTATTTATTTTATACTGTGATTTTTTATGAAACTCTACCACTATGAAAATATCCCACAACACTTAAGTATAGTGCGCCAAGAATACGTCATTAACAAAAATCACTGTGTTAGGACATTAACAAAATTATACGAGTGTATATCATGACAAAGGTAATAAAAACAGTCATAGTATACTATGCCATAAATCTTTATAAAAAATGTCATAGTATAGTGTGTCACAAAAATGTCAAAGTACAGTAGGAAATAAGACTGCAATAAAAATGTTATAGTATAGTTTGCAATAAAATAGCATGAAACATGTTATACTGTACTACGTCATCAAAATATAAAAAATTCATAGTATACTATGTCAAAAAAAAATCACAATAGTATAAGAATTTAAGAAAAATGAAGAAAAAGAATCTCAGAAAATGTGACAGTATATTATGTTATAAAAAATGACAAGTAATCTCAGTGTAATATGTCATAAAAATATGATTAACCTGTCAAAGTATACCATGTGACGATCCTCCTCCAAGGCAATGGCTGGTTGCGTTGCTGGTTTTCTGTTGTGTTGCAGGGGTGTGGAGGACAATGACAGCTGACCTGGGCGTGGCCTGGGAATGAATATCTTGCTCTCTCTCTCAGTCTGCATCCAGACATGCATTTCATTACTGATTTACTGATGGTACATACTGTATTGTTTGAGTTACCTCATGTTTTGTGTGAATAAATTATTTTTTTTGTCAGACGCCTTGTTTGGTCCTTTTTGTTTCAGGTGCAGAGCAAAACTGTCATAAAATCTCATAGTATAGTGTGTCCTCCAAAACATGAAAAAATGTCCGAAACGTGATGAAAATGTCATAGTCTAGTATGTCGTCCAAAAAGTGATCAAAATGTCATAGTATAGTATGTCGTCCGAAACGTCATAAAAATGTCATAGTATAGCATGTCATATTACACATGATAAAAATGTCATAGTATAGTCTGTCGTTCAAAATGTGACAAAAATGTCATAGTATAGCATGTCGTTCAAAAAGTGATCAAAATGTCATAGTATAGCATGTCGTTCAAAAAGTGATCAAAATGTCATAGTATAGCATGTCGTTCAAAAAGTGATAAAAATGTCATAGTATAGTATGTCGTCGAAAATGTGATAAAAATGTCATAGTATAGTATGTCGTTCAAAAAGTGATGTATGTCGTTAAAAAAGTGATAAAAATGTCACGGTATAGTATGTCTTTCAAAATGTCATAAAAATGTCATAGTATAGTATGTCGTCTGAAATCGTGAAAAAATGTCATAGTATAGCATGTCGTCCAAAATGTGATAAAAATGTCATAGTATAGTATGTCTTTCAAAATGTCGTAAAAATGTCATAGTATAGTATGTCGTTAAAAAAGTGATAAAAATGTCATAGTATAGCATGTCTTTCAAAATGTCGTAAAAATGTCATAGTATAGCATGTCGTCCAAAATGTCGTAAAAATGTCATAGTATAGTATGTAGTCCAAAAAGTGATAAAAATTTCATAGTATAGCATGTCGTATGACACATGATAAAAATGTCATAGTATAGCATGTCGTTCAAAAAATGATAAAAATGTCATAGTATAGCATGTCTTATGACACATGATAAAAATGTCATAGTATAGCATGTCGTTCAAAACGTGATAAAAATGTCATAGTATAGCATGTCTTATGACACATGATAAAAATGTCATAGTATAGCATGTCGTTCAAAACGTGATAAAAATGTCATAGTATAGCATATCGTTCAAAACGTGATAAAAATGTCATAGTATAGCATGTCGTTCAAAAAATGACAAAAATGTCATAGTATAGCATGTTGTCCAAAATGTCGTAAAAATGTCATAGTATGGTATGTCGTCCAAAATGTGATAAAAATGTCATAGTATAGCATGTCGTCCAAAATGTCGTAAAAATGTCATAGTATGGCGTGTCGTTCAAAACGTGATAAAAATGTCATAGCATAGCATGTCGTTCAAAAAGTGATAAAAATGTCATAGTATAGCATGTCGTTCAAAAAATGATAAAAATGTCATAGTATAGCATGTCGTTCAAAACGTGATAAAAATGTCATAGTATAGCATGTCGCTCAAAAAATGACAAAAATGTCATAGTATTGCATGTCGTCCAAAATGTCGTAAAAATGTCATAGTATGGTATGTCGTCCAAAATGTGATAAAAATGTCATAGTATAGCATGTCGTCCAAAATGTCGTAAAAATGTCATAGTATGGCGTGTCGTTCAAAACGTGATAAAAATGTCATAGTATAGCATGTCTTTCAAAAAATGATAAAAATGTCATAGTACAGCATGTCGTCCAAAACGTCATGAAAATGTCATAGTATAGCATGTCGTTCAAAAAGTGATAAAAATGTCATAGTATAGCATGTCGTTCAAAAAGTGATAAAAATGTCATAGTACAGCATGTCGTCCAAAACGTCATGAAAATGTCATAGTATAGCATGTTGTTCAAAAAGTGATAAAAATGTCATAGTATAGCATGTCTTATGACACATGATAAAAATGTCATAGTATAGCATGTCGTTCAAAAAGTGATAAAAATGTCATAGTATAGCATGTCGTTCAAAACGTGATAGAAATGTCATAGTATAGCATGTCGTTCAAAAAGTGATAAAAATGTCATAGTATAGCATGTCGTACAAAAAATGACAAAAATGTCATAGTATAGTATGTCGTTCAAAAAATGACAAAAATGTCATAGTATTGCATGTCGTCCAAAATGTCGTAAAAATGTCATAGTATAGCATGTCGTCCAAAATGTCGTAAAAATGTCATAGTATAGTATGTAGTCCAAAAAGTGATAAAAATTTCATAGTATAGCGTGTCGTTCAAACCGTGATAAAAATGTCATAGTATAGCATGTCGTTCAAAACGTGATAAAAAGGTCATGGTATAGTATGTCGTCCAAAACGTCATAAAAATGTCATAGTATAGCATGTCTTATGACACATGATAAAAATGTCATAGTATAGCATGTCGTTCAAAACGTGACAAAAATGTCATAGGATAGCATGTCGTTCAAAAAGTGATAAAAATGTCCTAGTATAGCATGTCGTCCAAAATGTGACAAAAATGTCATAGTATAGCATGTCGTCCGAAACTTCATAAAAATATCATAGTATAGTATGTTGTCCAAAACGCCATAAAAATGTCATAGTATAGCATGTCGTCCAAAAAGTGATAAAATTGTCATGGTATAGTATGTCGTCCAAAACGTCATAAAAATGTCATAGTATAGCATGTCGTATGACACATGATAAAAATGTCATAGTATAGTATGTCGTCCAAAAAGTCATAAAAATGTCATAGTATAGCATGTCGTCCAAAAAGTGATAAAAATGTCATGGTATAGCATGTCGTTCAAAACGTGATAAATATGTCATAGTATAGCATGTCGTTCAAAAAGTGATAAAAATGTCATAGTATAGCATGTCGTACAAAAAATGACAAAAATGTCATAGTATAGCATGTCGTCCAAAACGTCATAAAAATGTCATAGTATAGTATGTCGTCCAAAAAGTGATAAAAATGTCACGGTATAGTATGTCGTATGACACATGATAAAAATGTCATAGTATAGCATGTCGTCCAAAACGTCATAAAAATGTCATAGTATAGCATGTCGTATGACACATGATAAAAATGTCATAGTATAGCATGTCGTTCAAAAAATGATAAAAATGTCATAGTATAGCATGTCGTGCAAAACGTCATAAAAATGTCATAGTATAGCATGTCGTTCAAAAAGTGATAAAAATGTCATAGTATAGCATGTCGTTCAAAACGTGATAAAAATGTCATAGTATAGCATGTCGTTCAAAAAGTGATAAAAATGTCATAGTATAGCATGTCGTTCAAAACGTGATAAAAATGTCATAGTATAGCATGTTGTTCAAAAAGTGATCAAAATGTCATAGTATAGCATGTCGTACAAAAACTGACAAAAATGTCATAGTATTGCATGTCGTCCAAAATGTCGTAAAAATGTCATAGTATAGTATGTAGTCCAAAAAGTGATGAAAATGTCAAAGTATAGCATGTCGTCCAAAATGTCATAAAAATGTTATAGTATAGCATGTCTTTCAAAATATGACAAAAATGTCATAGTATAGCATGTCGTCCAAAATGTCATAGTATAGTATGTCGTTCAAAACGTGATGAAAATGTCATAGTATAGTATGTCGTCCAAAATGTGATAAAAATTTCATAGTATGGTATGTCGTCTAAATTGTGATAAAAATGTCATAGTATAGCATGTCGTCCAAAATGTCATAAAAATGTCATAGTATAGTATGTCGTTCAAAAAGTGATAAAAATGTCATAGTATACTATGTCGTTCAAAAAGTGATAAAAATGTCATAGTATAGCATGTCGTCCAAATTGTGATAAAAATGTCATAGTATAGCATGTCGTCCAAATTGTGATAAAAATGTCATAGTATAGCATGTCGTCCAAAATGTCGTAAAAATGTCATAGTATAGTATGTTGTTCAAAACGTGATGAAAATGTCATAGTATAGTATGTCGTCCAAAATGTCATAAAAATGTCAAAGTATAGTATGTTGTTCAAAACCTAATACAACGTGTCATAGTATAGTATGTTGTTCTAAACGTGATAAAAATGACATAGTATAGCATGTCGTTCAAAACGTGATAAAAATGTCATAGTATGGTATGTCGTTCAAAACGTGATAAAAATGGCATAGTATAGCATGTCGTCCAAAAAAAAAATGACATAGTATAGCATGTCGTCCAAATTGTGATAAAAATGTCATAGTATAGCATGTCGTCCAAAATGTGATAAAAATGTCATAGTATAGCATGTCGTTCAAAAAGTGATAAAAATGTCATAGTATAGCATGTCGTCCAAAATGTGATAAAAATGTCATAGTATAGCATGTCGTCCAAAAAGTGATAAAAATGTCATAGTATAGCATGTCGTCCAAAATGTGATAAAAACGTCATAGTATAGTATGTCGTCCAAAAAGTCATAAAAATGTCATAGTATAGTATGTCGTCCAAAATGTGATAAAAATGTCATAGTATAGCATGTCGTCCAAAATGTGATAAAAATGTCATAGTATAGCATGTCGTCCGAAACGTCATAAAAATATCATAGTATAGTATGTCGTCCAAAACGCCATAAAAATGTCATAGTATAGCATGTCGTTCAAAACGTGATAAAAATGTCATAGTATAGTATGTCGTTCAAAATGTCATAAAAATGTCATAGTATAGCATGTCGTTCAAAACATGATAAAAATGTCATAGTATAGTATGTCGTCCAAAAAGTCATAAAAATGTCATAGTATAGTATGTAGTCCAAAAAAAAATAAACATGTCATAGTATAGTATGTTGTTCAAAATGTGACAAAAATGTCATAGTATTGCATGTCGTCCAAAATGTCGTAAAAATGTCATAGTATAGTATGTAGTCCAAAAAGTGATAAAAATGTCATAGTATAGCATGTCGTTCAAAAAGTGATAAAAATGTCATAGTATAGCATGTCGTTCAAAAAGTGATCAAAATGTCATAGTTTAGCATGTCGTACAAAAAATGACAAAAATGTCATAGTATTACATGTCGTCCAAAATGTCGTAAAAATGTCATAGTATAGTATGTAGTCCAAAAAAAGATAAATATGCCATAGTATAGTATGTCGTTCAAAATGTGACAAAAATGTCATAGTATTGCATGTCGTCCAAAATGTCATGAAAATGTCATAGTATAGCATGTCGTCCAAAATGTGATTAAAATGTCATAGTATAGTATGTCGTTCAAAACGTGATGAAAATGTCATAGTATAGTATGTCGTCCAAAATGTCATAAAAATGTCAAAGTATAGTATGTTGTTCAAAACGTGATAAAAATGTCATAGTATGGTATGTCGTTCAAAACGTGATAAAAATGTCATAGTATAGCATGTCGTTCAAAACGTGATAAAAATGCCATAGTATAGCATGTCGTCCAAAAAAAAATGACATAGTATAGCATGTCGTCCAAATTGTGATAAAAATGTCATAGTATGGCATGTCGTCCAAAATGTGATAAAAATGTCATAGTATAGCATGTCGTTCAAAAAGTGATAAAAATGTCATAGTATAGCATGTCGTCCAAAATGTGATAAAAATGTCATAGTATAGCATGTCGTTCAAAAAGTGATAAAAATGTCATAGTATAGTATGTCGTCCAAAAAGTGATAAAAACGTCATAGTATAGTATGTCGTCCAAAATGTGACAAAAATGTCATAGTATAGCATGTCGTCCGAAACGCCATAAAAATGTCATAATATAGCATGCCGTCCAAAAAGTCATAAAAATGTCATAGTATAGTATGTAGTCCAAAAAAAGATAAATATGCCATCGTATAGTATGTTGTTCAAAATGTGACAAAAATGTCATAGTATTGCATGTCGTCCAAAATGTCGTAAAAATGTCATAGTATAGTATGTAGTCAAAAAAGTGATAAAAATGTCATAGTATAGCATGTCGTTCAAAACGTGATAAAAATGCCATAGTATAGCATGTCGTCCAAAAAAAAATGACATAGTATAGCATGTCGTCCGAAACGTCATAAAAATATCATAGTATAGTATGTCGTCCAAAACGCCATAAAAATGTCATAGTATAGCATGTCGTCCAAAATGTGATAAAAATGTCATAGTATAGCATGTCGTTCAAAAAGTGATAAAAATGTCATAGTATAGCATGTCGTCCAAAAAGTGATAAAAACGTCATAGTATAGTATGTCGTCCAAAATGTGACAAAAATGTCATAGTATAGCATGTCGTCCGAAACGTCATAAAAATATCATAGTATAGTATGTCGTCCAAAACGCCATAAAAATGTCATAATATAGCATGCCGTCCAAAAAGTCATAAAAATGTCATAGTATAGTATGTAGTCCAAAAAAAGATAAATATGCCATCGTATAGTATGTTGTTCAAAATGTGACAAAAATGTCATAGTATTGCATGTCGTCCAAAATGTCGTAAAAATGTCATAGTATAGTATGTAGTCAAAAAAGTGATAAAAATGTCATAGTATAGCATGTCGTTCAAAACGTGATAAAAATGTCATAGTATAGCATGTCGTTCAAAAAGTGATCAAAATGTCATAGTATAGCATGTCGTACAAAAAATGACAAAAATGTCATAGTATTGCATGTCGTCCAAAATGTCGTAAAAATGTCATAGTATAGTATGTAGTCCAAAAAGTGATGAAAATGTCAAAGTATAGCATGTCGTCCAAAATGTCATAAAAATGTTATAGTATAGCATGTCTTTCAAAATATGACAAAAATGTCATAGTATAGCATGTCGTCCAAAATGTCATAGTATAGTATGTCGTTCAAAACGTGATGAAAATGTCATAGTATAGTATGTCGTCCAAAATGTGATAAAAATTTCATAGTATGGTATGTCGTCCAAATTGTGATAAAAATGTCATAGTATAGCATGTCGTCCAAAATGTCATAAAAATGTCATAGTATAGTATGTCGTTCAAAAAGTGATAAAAATGTCATAGTATAGCATGTCGTCCAAATTGTGATAAAAATGTCATAGTATAGCATGTCATTCAAATTGTGATAAAAATGTCATAGTATAGCATGTCGTCCAAATTGTGATAAAAATGTCACAGTATAGCATGTCGTTCAAAACGTGATAAAAATGTCATAGTATTGCATGTCGTCCAAAATGTCGTAAAAATATCATAGTATAGTATGTCGTTCAAAACGTGATGAAAATGTCATAGTATAGTATGTCGTCCAAAATGTCATAAAAATGTCAAAGTATAGTATGTTGTTCAAAACCTAATACAACGTGTCATAGTATAGTATGTTGTTCTAAACGTGATAAAAATGACATAGTATAGCATGTCGTTCAAAACGTGATAAAAATTTCATAGTATGGTATGTCGTTCAAAACGTGATAAAAATGGCATAGTATAGCATGTCGTCCAAAAAAAAATGACATAGTATAGCATGTCGTCCAAATTGTGATAAAAATGTCATAGTATAGCATGTCGTCCAAAATGTGATAAAAATGTCATAGTATAGCATGTCGTTCAAAAAGTGATAAAAATGTCATAGTATAGCATGTCGTCCAAAATGTGATAAAAATGTCATAGTATAGCATGTCGTCCAAAAAGTGATAAAAATGTCATAGTATAGCATGTCGTCCAAAATGTGATAAAAACGTCATAGTATAGTATGTCGTCCAAAAAGTCATAAAAATGTCATAGTATAGTATGTCGTCCAAAATGTGATAAAAATGTCATAGTATAGCATGTCGTCCAAAATGTGATAAAAATGTCATAGTATAGCATGTCGTCCGAAACGTCATAAAAATATCATAGTATAGTATGTCGTCCAAAACGCCATAAAAATGTCATAGTATAGCATGTCGTTCAAAACGTGATAAAAATGTCATAGTATAGTATGTTGTCCAAAAAGTGATAAAAATGTCATAGTATAGCATGTCGTTCAAAATGTCATAAAAATGTCATAGTATAGCATGTCGTTCAAAACATGATAAAAATGTCATAGTATAGTATGTCGTCCAAAAAGTCATAAAAATGTCACAGTATAGTATGTAGTCCAAAAAAAAATAAACATGTCATAGTATAGTATGTTGTTCAAAATGTGACAAAAATGTCATAGTATTGCATGTCGTCCAAAATGTCGTAAAAATGTCATAGTATAGTATGTAGTCCAAAAAGTGATAAAAATGTCATAGTATAGCATGTCGTTCAAAAAGTGATAAAAATGTCATAGTATAGCATGTCGTTCAAAAAGTGATCAAAATGTCATAGTATAGCATGTCGTACAAAAAATGACAAAAATGTCATAGTATTACATGTCGTCCAAAATGTCGTAAAAATGTCATAGTATAGTATGTAGTCCAAAAAAAGATAAATATGCCATAGTATAGTATGTCGTTCAAAATGTGACAAAAATGTCATAGTATTGCATGTCGTCCAAAATGTCATGAAAATGTCATAGTATAGCATGTCGTCCAAAATGTGATTAAAATGTCATAGTATAGTATGTCGTTCAAAACGTGATGAAAATGTCATAGTATAGTATGTCGTCCAAAATGTCATAAAAATGTCAAAGTATAGTATGTTGTTCAAAACGTGATAAAAATGTCATAGTATGGTATGTCGTTCAAAACGTGATGAAAATGTCATAGTATAGCATGTCGTTCAAAACGTGATAAAAATGCCATAGTATAGCATGTCGTCCAAAAAAAAATGACATAGTATAGCATGTCGTCCAAATTGTGATAAAAATGTCATAGTATGGCATGTCGTCCAAAATGTGATAAAAATGTCATAGTATAGCATGTCGTTCAAAAAGTGATAAAAATGTCATAGTATAGCATGTCGTCCAAAATGTGATAAAAATGTCATAGTATAGCATGTCGTTCAAAAAGTGATAAAAATGTCATAGTATAGTATGTCGTCCAAAAAGTGATAAAAACGTCATAGTATAGTATGTCGTCCAAAATGTGACAAAAATGTCATAGTATAGCATGTCGTCCGAAACGTCATAAAAATATCATAGTATAGCATGTCGTCCAAAATGTGATAAAAACGTCATAGTATAGCATGTCGTTCAAAAAGTGATAAAAATGTCATAGTATAGCATGTCGTCCAAAAAGTGATAAAAACGTCATAGTATAGTATGTCGTCCAAAATGTGACAAAAATGTCATAGTATAGCATGTCGTCCGAAACGTCATAAAAATATCATAGTATAGTATGTCGTCCAAAACGCCATAAAAATGTCATAGTATAGCATGTCGTCCAAAATGTGATAAAAATGTCATAGTATAGCATGTCGTTCAAAAAGTGATAAAAATGTCATAGTATAGCATGTCGTCCAAAAAGTGATAAAAACGTCATAGTATAGTATGTCGTCCAAAATGTGACAAAAATGTCATAGTATAGCATGTCGTCCGAAACGTCATAAAAATATCATAGTATAGTATGTCGTCCAAAACGCCATAAAAATGTCATAATATAGCATGTCGTCCAAAAAGTCATAAAAATGTCATAGTATAGTATGTAGTCCAAAAAAAGATAAATATGCCATAGTATAGTATGTTGTTCAAAATGTGACAAAAATGTCATAGTATTGCATGTCGTCCAAAATGTCGTAAAAATGTCATAGTATAGTATGTAGTCAAAAAAGTGATAAAAATGTCATAGTATAGCATGTCGTTCAAAACGTGATAAAAATGTCATAGTATAGCATGTCGTTCAAAAAGTGATCAAAATGTCATAGTATAGCATGTCGTACAAAAAATGACAAAAATGTCATAGTATTGCATGTCGTCCAAAATGTCTTAAAAATGTCTTAGTATAGTATGTAGTCCAAAAAAAGATAAATATGCCATAGTATAGTATGTCGTTCAAAATGTGACAAAAATGACATAGTATTGCATGTCGTCCAAAATGTCATAAAAATGTCATAGTATAGCATGTCGTCCAAAATGTGATCAAAATGTCATAGTATAGTATGTCGTTCAAAACGTGATGAAAATGTCATAGTATAGTATGTCGTCCAAAATGTCATAAAAATGTCAAAGTATACTATGTTGTTCAAAACCTGATACAACATGTCATAGTATAGTATGTTGTTCTAAACGTGATAAAAATGACATAGTATAGCATGTCGTTCAAAACGTGATAAAAATGTCATAGTATGGTATGTCGTTCAAAACGTGATAAAAATGCCATAGTATAGCATGTCGTCCAAAAAAAAATGACATAGTATAGCATGTCGTCCAAAATGTGATAAAAATGTCATAGTATAGCATGTCGTTCAAAAAGTGATAAAAATGTCATAGTATAGCATGTCGTCCAAAATGTGATAAAAACGTCATAGTATAGTATGTCGTCCAAAAAGTCATAAAAATGTCATAGTATAGTATGTCGTCCAAAATGTGACAAAAATGTCATAGTATAGCATGTCGTCCGAAACGTCATAAAAATATCATAGTATAGTATGTCGTCCAAAACGCCATAAAAATGTCATAGTATAGCATGTCGTCCAAAATGTGACAAAAATGTCATAGTATAGCATGTCGTCCGAAACGTCATAAAAATATCATAGTATAGTATGTCGTCCGAAACGTCATAAAAATATCATAGTATAGCATGTCGTCCAAAATGTGACAAAAATGTCATAGTATAGCATGTCGTCCGAAACGTCATAAAAATATCATAGTATAGTATGTCGTCCAAAACGCCATAAAAATGTCATAGTATAGCATGTCGTTCAAAACGTGATAAAAATGTCATAGTATAGCATGTCGTTCAAAATGTCATAAAAATGTCATAGTATAGCATGTCGTTCAAAATGTCATAAAAATGTCATAGTATAGCATGTCGTTCAAAACATGACAAAAATGTCATAGTATAGTATGTTGTCCAAAAAGTGATAAAAATGCCATAGTATAGCATGTCGTCCAAAACGTGATAAAAATGTCATAGTATAGTATGTCGTCCAAAAAGTGATAAAAATGTCATAGTATAGCATGTCGTCCAAAAAGTGATAAAAATGTCATAGTATAGCACGTCGTCCAAATTGTGATAAAAATGTCATAGTATAGCATGTCGTCCAAAATGTGATAAAAATGTCATAGTATAGCATGTCGTCCAAATTGTGATAAAAATGTCATACTATAGGATGTCGTCCAAATTGTGATAAAAATGTCATAGCATAGCATGTCGTCCAAATTGTGATAAAAATGTCATAGTATAGCATGTCGTCCAAATTGTGATAAAAATGTCATAGCATAGCATGTCGTCCAAATTGTGATAAAAATGTCATAGTATAGCATGTCGTCCAAAATGTCGTAAAAATGTCATAGTATTGCATGTCGTCCAAAATGTCGTAAAAATGTCATAGTATAGTATGTAGTCCAAAAAAAGATAAATATGCCATAGTATAGTATGTCGTTCAAAATGTGACAAAAATGTCATAGTATTGCATGTCGTCCAAAATGTCGTAAAAATGTCATAGTATAGTATGTAGTCCAAAAAGTGATAAAAATGTCAAAGTATAGCATGTCGTCCAAAATGTCATAAAAATGTTATAGTATAGCATGTCGTTCAAAACATGACAACAATGTCATAGTACAGCATGTCGTCCAAAATGTGATTAAAATGTCATAGTATAGTATGTCGTTCAAAACGTGATGAAAATGTCATAGTATAGTATGTTGTTCTAAACGTGATAAAAATGTCATAGTATAGTATGTCGTCCAAAATGTCATAAAAATGCCATAGTATAGCATGTCGTCCAAAAAAAAATGACATAGTATAGCACGTCATTCAAAACGTGATAAAAATGTCATAGTATGGTATGTCGTTCAAAACGTGATAAAAATGCCATAGTATAGCATGTCGTCCAAAAAAAAAAATGACATAGTATAGCATGTCGTCCAAATTGTGATAAAAATGCCATAGTATAGCATGTCGTCCAAAATGTGATAAAAATGTCATAGTATAGCATGTTGTTCAAAAAGTGATAAAAATGTCATAGTATAGGATGTCGTCCAAAAAGTGATAAAAATGTCATAGTATAGCATGTCGTCCAAATTGTGATAAAAATGTCATAGTATAGCATGTCGTCCAAAATGTGATAAAAATGTCATAGTATAGCATGTCGTCCAAATTGTGATAAAAATGTCATACTATAGTATGTCGTCCAAATTGTGATAAAAATGTCATAGTATAGCATGTCGTCCAAATTGTGATAAAAATGTCATAGTATAGCATGTCGTCCAAAATGTGATAAAAATGTCATAGTATAGCATGTCGTCCAAATTGTGATAAAAATGTCATACTATAGTATGTCGTCCAAATTGTGATAAAAATGTCATAGTATAGCATGTCGTCCAAATTGTGATAAAAATGTCATAGTATAGCATGTCGTCCAAATTGTGATAAAAATGTCATAGTATAGTATGTCATCCAAAAATTGATTAAAATGTCATAGTATAGCATGTCGTTCAAAAAGTGATAAAAATGTCATAGTATAGCATGTCGTACAAAAAATGACAAAAATGTCATAGTATAGTATGTCGTTCAAAAAATGACAAAAATGTCATAGTATTGCATGTCGTCCAAAATGTCGTAAAAATGTCATAGTATAGCATGTCGTCCAAAATGTCGTAAAAATGTCATAGTATAGTATGTAGTCCAAAAAGTGATAAAAATTTCATAGTATAGCGTGTCGTTCAAACCGTGATAAAAATGTCATAGTATAGCATGTCGTTCAAAACGTGATAAAAAGGTCATGGTATAGTATGTCGTCCAAAACGTCATAAAAATGTCATAGTATAGCATGTCTTATGACACATGATAAAAATGTCATAGTATAGCATGTCGTTCAAAACGTGACAAAAATGTCATAGGATAGCATGTCGTTCAAAAAGTGATAAAAATGTCCTAGTATAGCATGTCGTCCAAAATGTGACAAAAATGTCATAGTATAGCATGTCGTCCGAAACTTCATAAAAATATCATAGTATAGTATGTTGTCCAAAACGCCATAAAAATGTCATAGTATAGCATGTCGTCCAAAAAGTGATAAAATTGTCATGGTATAGTATGTCGTCCAAAACGTCATACAAATGTCATAGTATAGCATGTCGTATGACACATGATAAAAATGTCATAGTATAGTATGTCGTCCAAAACGTCATAAAAATGTCATAGTATAGCATGTCGTACGAAAAAGTGAAAAAAATGTCATAGTATAGCATGTCGTTCAAAACGTGATAAATATGTCATAGTATAGCATGTCGTTCAAAAAGTGATAAAAATGTCATAGTATAGCATGTCGTACAAAAAATGACAAAAATGTCATAGTATAGCATGTCGTCCAAAACG
Source organism: Cephalopholis sonnerati (assembly GCA_019142605.1). Taxonomy (NCBI): domain Eukaryota; kingdom Metazoa; phylum Chordata; class Actinopteri; order Perciformes; family Serranidae; genus Cephalopholis; species Cephalopholis sonnerati. Next base: position 3,410,650 of record JAGQAX010000022.1, on the reverse strand, counting down.
TCATAAAAATGTCATAGTATAGTATGTCGTCCAAAAAGTGATAAAAATGTCACGGTATAGTATGTCGTATGACACATGATAAAAATGTCATAGTATAGTATGTCGTCCAAAACGTCATAAAAATGTCATAGTATAGCATGTCGTATGACACATGATAAAAATGTCATAGTATAGCATGTCGTTCAAAAAATGATAAAAATGTCATAGTATAGCATGTCGTCCAAAACGTCATAAAAATGTCATAGTATAGCATGTCGTTCAAAAAGTGATAAAAATGTCATAGTATAGCATGTCTTATGACACATGATAAAAATGTCATAGTATAGCATGTCGTTCAAAACGTGATAAAAATGTCATAGTATAGCATGTCGTTCAAAAAGTGATAAAAATGTCATAGTATAGCATGTCGTCCAAAATGTGATAAAAATGTCATAGTATAGCATGTCGTTCAAAACGTGATAAAAATGTCATAGTATAGCATGTTGTTCAAAAAGTGATCAAAATGTCATAGTATAGCATGTCGTACAAAAACTGACAAAAATGTCATAGTATTGCATGTCGTCCAAAATGTCGTAAAAATGTCATAGTATAGTATGTAGTCCAAAAAGTGATGAAAATGTCAAAGTATAGCATGTCGTCCAAAATGTCATAAAAATGTTATAGTATAGCATGTCTTTCAAAATATGACAAAAATGTCATAGTATAGCATGTCGTCCAAAATGTCATAGTATAGTATGTCGTTCAAAACGTGATGAAAATGTCATAGTATAGTATGTCGTCCAAAATGTGATAAAAATTTCATAGTATGGTATGTCGTCTAAATTGTGATAAAAATGTCATAGTATAGCATGTCGTCCAAAATGTCATAAAAATGTCATAGTATAGTATGTCGTTCAAAAAGTGATAAAAATGTCATAGTATACTATGTCGTTCAAAAAGTGATAAAAATGTCATAGTATAGCATGTCGTCCAAATTGTGATAAAAATGTCATAGTATAGCATGTCGTCCAAATTGTGATAAAAATGTCATAGTATAGCATGTCGTCCAAAATGTCGTAAAAATGTCATAGTATAGTATGTTGTTCAAAACGTGATGAAAATGTCATAGTATAGTATGTCGTCCAAAATGTCATAAAAATGTCAAAGTATAGTATGTTGTTCAAAACCTAATACAACGTGTCATAGTATAGTATGTTGTTCTAAACGTGATAAAAATGACATAGTATAGCATGTCGTTCAAAACGTGATAAAAATGTCATAGTATGGTATGTCGTTCAAAACGTGATAAAAATGGCATAGTATAGCATGTCGTCCAAAAAAAAATGACATAGTATAGCATGTCGTCCAAATTGTGATAAAAATGTCATAGTATAGCATGTCGTCCAAAATGTGATAAAAATGTCATAGTATAGCATGTCGTTCAAAAAGTGATAAAAATGTCATAGTATAGCATGTCGTCCAAAATGTGATAAAAATGTCATAGTATAGCATGTCGTCCAAAAAGTGATAAAAATGTCATAGTATAGCATGTCGTCCAAAATGTGATAAAAACGTCATAGTATAGTATGTCGTCCAAAAAGTCATAAAAATGTCATAGTATAGTATGTCGTCCAAAATGTGATAAAAATGTCATAGTATAGCATGTCGTCCAAAATGTGATAAAAATGTCATAGTATAGCATGTCGTCCGAAACGTCATAAAAATATCATAGTATAGTATGTCGTCCAAAACGCCATAAAAATGTCATAGTATAGCATGTCGTTCAAAACGTGATAAAAATGTCATAGTATAGTATGTTGTCCAAAAAGTGATAAAAATGTCATAGTATAGCATGTCGTTCAAAATGTCATAAAAATGTCATAGTATAGCATGTCGTTCAAAACATGATAAAAATGTCATAGTATAGTATGTCGTCCAAAAAGTCATAAAAATGTCATAGTATAGTATGTAGTCCAAAAAAAAATAAACATGTCATAGTATAGTATGTTGTTCAAAATGTGACAAAAATGTCATAGTATTGCATGTCGTCCAAAATGTCGTAAAAATGTCATAGTATAGTATGTAGTCCAAAAAGTGATAAAAATGTCATAGTATAGCATGTCGTTCAAAAAGTGATAAAAATGTCATAGTATAGCATGTCGTTCAAAAAGTGATCAAAATGTCATAGTTTAGCATGTCGTACAAAAAATGACAAAAATGTCATAGTATTACATGTCGTCCAAAATGTCGTAAAAATGTCATAGTATAGTATGTAGTCCAAAAAAAGATAAATATGCCATAGTATAGTATGTCGTTCAAAATGTGACAAAAATGTCATAGTATTGCATGTCGTCCAAAATGTCATGAAAATGTCATAGTATAGCATGTCGTCCAAAATGTGATTAAAATGTCATAGTATAGTATGTCGTTCAAAACGTGATGAAAATGTCATAGTATAGTATGTCGTCCAAAATGTCATAAAAATGTCAAAGTATAGTATGTTGTTCAAAACGTGATAAAAATGTCATAGTATGGTATGTCGTTCAAAACGTGATAAAAATGTCATAGTATAGCATGTCGTTCAAAACGTGATAAAAATGCCATAGTATAGCATGTCGTCCAAAAAAAAATGACATAGTATAGCATGTCGTCCAAATTGTGATAAAAATGTCATAGTATGGCATGTCGTCCAAAATGTGATAAAAATGTCATAGTATAGCATGTCGTTCAAAAAGTGATAAAAATGTCATAGTATAGCATGTCGTCCAAAATGTGATAAAAATGTCATAGTATAGCATGTCGTTCAAAAAGTGATAAAAATGTCATAGTATAGTATGTCGTCCAAAAAGTGATAAAAACGTCATAGTATAGTATGTCGTCCAAAATGTGACAAAAATGTCATAGTATAGCATGTCGTCCGAAACGCCATAAAAATGTCATAATATAGCATGCCGTCCAAAAAGTCATAAAAATGTCATAGTATAGTATGTAGTCCAAAAAAAGATAAATATGCCATCGTATAGTATGTTGTTCAAAATGTGACAAAAATGTCATAGTATTGCATGTCGTCCAAAATGTCGTAAAAATGTCATAGTATAGTATGTAGTCAAAAAAGTGATAAAAATGTCATAGTATAGCATGTCGTTCAAAACGTGATAAAAATGCCATAGTATAGCATGTCGTCCAAAAAAAAATGACATAGTATAGCATGTCGTCCGAAACGTCATAAAAATATCATAGTATAGTATGTCGTCCAAAACGCCATAAAAATGTCATAGTATAGCATGTCGTCCAAAATGTGATAAAAATGTCATAGTATAGCATGTCGTTCAAAAAGTGATAAAAATGTCATAGTATAGCATGTCGTCCAAAAAGTGATAAAAACGTCATAGTATAGTATGTCGTCCAAAATGTGACAAAAATGTCATAGTATAGCATGTCGTCCGAAACGTCATAAAAATATCATAGTATAGTATGTCGTCCAAAACGCCATAAAAATGTCATAATATAGCATGCCGTCCAAAAAGTCATAAAAATGTCATAGTATAGTATGTAGTCCAAAAAAAGATAAATATGCCATCGTATAGTATGTTGTTCAAAATGTGACAAAAATGTCATAGTATTGCATGTCGTCCAAAATGTCGTAAAAATGTCATAGTATAGTATGTAGTCAAAAAAGTGATAAAAATGTCATAGTATAGCATGTCGTTCAAAACGTGATAAAAATGTCATAGTATAGCATGTCGTTCAAAAAGTGATCAAAATGTCATAGTATAGCATGTCGTACAAAAAATGACAAAAATGTCATAGTATTGCATGTCGTCCAAAATGTCGTAAAAATGTCATAGTATAGTATGTAGTCCAAAAAGTGATGAAAATGTCAAAGTATAGCATGTCGTCCAAAATGTCATAAAAATGTTATAGTAATGCATGTCTTTCAAAATATGACAAAAATGTCATAGTATAGCATGTCGTCCAAAATGTCATAGTATAGTATGTCGTTCAAAACGTGATGAAAATGTCATAGTATAGTATGTCGTCCAAAATGTGATAAAAATTTCATAGTATGGTATGTCGTCCAAATTGTGATAAAAATGTCATAGTATAGCATGTCGTCCAAAATGTCATAAAAATGTCATAGTATAGTATGTCGTTCAAAAAGTGATAAAAATGTCATAGTATAGCATGTCGTCCAAATTGTGATAAAAATGTCATAGTATAGCATGTCATTCAAATTGTGATAAAAATGTCATAGTATAGCATGTCGTCCAAATTGTGATAAAAATGTCACAGTATAGCATGTCGTTCAAAACGTGATAAAAATGTCATAGTATTGCATGTCGTCCAAAATGTCGTAAAAATATCATAGTATAGTATGTCGTTCAAAACGTGATGAAAATGTCATAGTATAGTATGTCGTCCAAAATGTCATAAAAATGTCAAAGTATAGTATGTTGTTCAAAACCTAATACAACGTGTCATAGTATAGTATGTTGTTCTAAACGTGATAAAAATGACATAGTATAGCATGTCGTTCAAAACGTGATAAAAATTTCATAGTATGGTATGTCGTTCAAAACGTGATAAAAATGGCATAGTATAGCATGTCGTCCAAAAAAAAATGACATAGTATAGCATGTCGTCCAAATTGTGATAAAAATGTCATAGTATAGCATGTCGTCCAAAATGTGATAAAAATGTCATAGTATAGCATGTCGTTCAAAAAGTGATAAAAATGTCATAGTATAGCATGTCGTCCAAAATGTGATAAAAATGTCATAGTATAGCATGTCGTCCAAAAAGTGATAAAAATGTCATAGTATAGCATGTCGTCCAAAATGTGATAAAAACGTCATAGTATAGTATGTCGTCCAAAAAGTCATAAAAATGTCATAGTATAGTATGTCGTCCAAAATGTGATAAAAATGTCATAGTATAGCATGTCGTCCAAAATGTGATAAAAATGTCATAGTATAGCATGTCGTCCGAAACGTCATAAAAATATCATAGTATAGTATGTCGTCCAAAACGCCATAAAAATGTCATAGTATAGCATGTCGTTCAAAACGTGATAAAAATGTCATAGTATAGTATGTTGTCCAAAAAGTGATAAAAATGTCATAGTATAGCATGTCGTTCAAAATGTCATAAAAATGTCATAGTATAGCATGTCGTTCAAAACATGATAAAAATGTCATAGTATAGTATGTCGTCCAAAAAGTCATAAAAATGTCATAGTATAGTATGTAGTCCAAAAAAAAATAAACATGTCATAGTATAGTATGTTGTTCAAAATGTGACAAAAATGTGATAGTATTGCATGTCGTCCAAAATGTCGTAAAAATGTCATAGTATAGTATGTAGTCCAAAAAGTGATAAAAATGTCATAGTATAGCATGTCGTTCAAAAAGTGATAAAAATGTCATAGTATAGCATGTCGTTCAAAAAGTGATCAAAATGTCATAGTATAGCATGTCGTACAAAAAATGACAAAAATGTCATAGTATTACATGTCGTCCAAAATGTCGTAAAAATGTCATAGTATAGTATGTAGTCCAAAAAAAGATAAATATGCCATAGTATAGTATGTCGTTCAAAATGTGACAAAAATGTCATAGTATTGCATGTCGTCCAAAATGTCATGAAAATGTCATAGTATAGCATGTCGTCCAAAATGTGATTAAAATGTCATAGTATAGTATGTCGTTCAAAACGTGATGAAAATGTCATAGTATAGTATGTCGTCCAAAATGTCATAAAAATGTCAAAGTATAGTATGTTGTTCAAAACGTGATAAAAATGTCATAGTATAGCATGTCGTTCAAAACGTGATAAAAATGCCATAGTATAGCATGTCGTTCAAAAAAAAATGACATAGTATAGCATGTCGTCCAAATTGTGATAAAAATGTCATAGTATGGCATGTCGTCCAAAATGTGATAAAAATGTCATAGTATAGCATGTCGTTCAAAACGTGATGAAAATGTCATAGTATAGCATGTCGTTCAAAACGTGATAAAAATGCCATAGTATAGCATGTCGTCCAAAAAAAAATGACATAGTATAGCATGTCGTCCAAATTGTGATAAAAATGTCATAGTATGGCATGTCGTTCAAAACGTGATGAAAATGTCATAGTATAGCATGTCGTTCAAAACGTGATAAAAATGCCATAGTATAGCATGTCGTCCAAAAAAAAATGACATAGTATAGCATGTCGTCCAAATTGTGATAAAAATGTCATAGTATGGCATGTCGTCCAAAATGTGATAAAAATGTCATAGTATAGCATGTCGTTCAAAACGTGATAAAAATGCCATAGTATGGTATGTCGTTCAAAACGTGATGAAAATGTCATAGTATAGCATGTCGTCCAAATTGTGATAAAAATGTCATAGTATGGCATGTCGTCCAAAATGTGATAAAAATGTCATAGTATAGCATGTCGTTCAAAACGTGATAAAAATGTCATAGTATAGCATGTCGTTCAAAATGTGATAAAAATGTCATAGTATGGTATGTCGTTCAAAACGTGATGAAAATGTCATAGTATAGCATGTCGTTCAAAACGTGATAAAAATGCCATAGTATAGCATGTCGTCCAAAAAAAAATGACATAGTATAGCATGTCGTCCAAATTGTGATAAAAATGTCATAGTATGGCATGTCGTCCAAAATGTGATAAAAATGTCATAGTATAGCATGTCGTTCAAAAAGTGATAAAAATGTCATAGTATAGCATGTCGTCCAAAATGTGATAAAAATGTCATAGTATAGCATGTCGTTCAAAAAGTGATAAAAATGTCATAGTATAGTATGTCGTCCAAAAAGTGATAAAAACGTCATAGTATAGCATGTCGTCCAAAATGTGAAAAAAATGTCATAGTATAGCATGTCGTCCGAAACGTCATAAAAATATCATAGTATAGCATGTCGTCCAAAATGTGATAAAAACGTCATAGTATAGCATGTCGTTCAAAAAGTGATAAAAATGTCATAGTATAGCATGTCGTCCAAAAAGTGATAAAAACGTCATAGTATAGTATGTCGTCCAAAATGTGACAAAAATGTCATAGTATAGCATGTCGTCCGAAACGTCATAAAAATATCATAGTATAGTATGTCGTCCAAAACGCCATAAAAATGTCATAGTATAGCATGTCGTCCAAAATGTGATAAAAATGTCATAGTATAGCATGTCGTTCAAAAAGTGATAAAAATGTCATAGTATAGCATGTCGTCCAAAAAGTGATAAAAACGTCATAGTATAGTATGTCGTCCAAAATGTGACAAAAATGTCATAGTATAGCATGTCGTCCGAAACGTCATAAAAATATCATAGTATAGTATGTCGTCCAAAACGCCATAAAAATGTCATAATATAGCATGTCGTCCAAAAAGTCATAAAAATGTCATAGTATAGTATGTAGTCCAAAAAAAGATAAATATGCCATAGTATAGTATGTTGTTCAAAATGTGACAAAAATGTCATAGTATTGCATGTCGTCCAAAATGTCGTAAAAATGTCATAGTATAGTATGTAGTCAAAAAAGTGATAAAAATGTCATAGTATAGCATGTCGTTCAAAACGTGATAAAAATGTCATAGTATAGCATGTCGTTCAAAAAGTGATCAAAATGTCATAGTATAGCATGTCGTACAAAAAATGACAAAAATGTCATAGTATTGCATGTCGTCCAAAATGTCTTAAAAATGTCTTAGTATAGTATGTAGTCCAAAAAAAGATAAATATGCCATAGTATAGTATGTCGTTCAAAATGTGACAAAAATGACATAGTATTGCATGTCGTCCAAAATGTCATAAAAATGTCATAGTATAGCATGTCGTCCAAAATGTGATCAAAATGTCATAGTATAGTATGTCGTTCAAAACGTGATGAAAATGTCATAGTATAGTATGTCGTCCAAAATGTCATAAAAATGTCAAAGTATACTATGTTGTTCAAAACCTGATACAACATGTCATAGTATAGTATGTTGTTCTAAACGTGATAAAAATGACATAGTATAGCATGTCGTTCAAAACGTGATAAAAATGTCATAGTATGGTATGTCGTTCAAAACGTGATAAAAATGCCATAGTATAGCATGTCGTCCAAAAAAAAATGACATAGTATAGCATGTCGTCCAAAATGTGATAAAAATGTCATAGTATAGCATGTCGTTCAAAAAGTGATAAAAATGTCATAGTATAGCATGTCGTCCAAAATGTGATAAAAACGTCATAGTATAGTATGTCGTCCAAAAAGTCATAAAAATGTCATAGTATAGTATGTCGTCCAAAATGTGACAAAAATGTCATAGTATAGCATGTCGTCCGAAACGTCATAAAAATATCATAGTATAGTATGTCGTCCAAAACGCCATAAAAATGTCATAGTATAGCATGTCGTCCAAAATGTGACAAAAATGTCATAGTATAGCATGTCGTCCGAAACGTCATAAAAATATCATAGTATAGTATGTCGTCCGAAACGTCATAAAAATATCATAGTATAGCATGTCGTCCAAAATGTGACAAAAATGTCATAGTATAGCATGTCGTCCGAAACGTCATAAAAATATCATAGTATAGTATGTCGTCCAAAACGCCATAAAAATGTCATAGTATAGCATGTCGTTCAAAACGTGATAAAAATGTCATAGTATAGCATGTCGTTCAAAATGTCATAAAAATGTCATAGTATAGCATGTCGTTCAAAATGTCATAAAAATGTCATAGTATAGCATGTCGTTCAAAACATGACAAAAATGTCATAGTATAGTATGTTGTCCAAAAAGTGATAAAAATGCCATAGTATAGCATGTCGTCCAAAACGTGATAAAAATGTCATAGTATAGTATGTCGTCCAAAAAGTGATAAAAATGTCATAGTATAGCATGTCGTCCAAAAAGTGATAAAAATGTCATACTATAGGATGTCGTCCAAATTGTGATAAAAATGTCATAGTATAGCATGTCGTCCAAATTGTGATAAAAATGTCATAGTATAGCATGTCGTCCAAATTGTGATAAAAATGTCATAGCATAGCATGTCGTCCAAATTGTGATAAAAATGTCATAGTATAGCATGTCGTCCAAAATGTCGTAAAAATGTCATAGTATTGCATGTCGTCCAAAATGTCGTAAAAATGTCATAGTATAGTATGTAGTCCAAAAAAAGATAAATATGCCATAGTATAGTATGTCGTTCAAAATGTGACAAAAATGTCATAGTATTGCATGTCGTCCAAAATGTCGTAAAAATGTCATAGTATAGTATGTAGTCCAAAAAGTGATAAAAATGTCAAAGTATAGCATGTCCTCCAAAATGTCATAAAAATGTTATAGTATAGCATGTCGTTCAAAACATGACAACAATGTCATAGTACAGCATGTCGTCCAAAATGTGATTAAAATGTCATAGTATAGTATGTCGTTCAAAACGTGATGAAAATGTCATAGTATAGTATGTTGTTCTAAACGTGATAAAAATGTCATAGTATAGTATGTCGTCCAAAATGTCATAAAAATGCCATAGTATAGCATGTCGTCCAAAAAAAAATGACATAGTATAGCACGTCATTCAAAACGTGATAAAAATGTCATAGTATGGTATGTCGTTCAAAACGTGATAAAAATGCCATAGTATAGCATGTCGTCCAAAAAAAAAATGACATAGTATAGCATGTCGTCCAAATTGTGATAAAAATGCCATAGTATAGCATGTCGTCCAAAATGTGATAAAAATGTCATAGTATAGCATGTTGTTCAAAAAGTGATAAAAATGTCATAGTATAGCATGTCGTCCAAATTGTGATAAAAATGTCATACTATAGTATGTCGTCCAAATTGTGATAAAAATGTCATAGTATAGCATGTCGTCCAAATTGTGATAAAAATGTCATAGTATAGCATGTCGTCCAAAATGTGATAAAAATGTCATAGTATAGCATGTCGTCCAAATTGTGATAAAAATGTCATACTATAGTATGTCGTCCAAATTGTGATAAAAATGTCATAGTATAGCATGTCGTCCAAATTGTGATAAAAATGTCATAGTATAGCATGTCGTCCAAATTGTGATAAAAATGTCATAGTATAGTATGTCATCCAAAAATTGATTAAAATGTCATAGTATAGCATGTGGTTCAAAAAGTGATAAAAATGTCATAGTATAGCATGTCGTCCAAAAAGTGATAAAAATGTCATAGTATAGCATGTCGTCCAAATTGTGATAAAAATGTCATACTATAGTATGTCGTACAAATTGTGATAAAAATGTCATAGTATAGCATGTCGTCCAAATTGTGATAAAAATGTCATAGTATAGCATGTCGTCCAAATTGTGATAAAAATGTCATAGTATAGTATGTCGTTCAAAACGTGATAAAAATGTCATAGTATAGCATACTGTTCAAAAACTGATAAAAATGTCATAGTATAGCATGTCGTTCAAAACGTGATAAAAATGTCATAGTATAGCATACTGTTCAAAAACTGATAAAAATGTCATAGTATAGCATGTCGTCCAAAATGTCATAAAAATGTCATAGTATAGTATGTCGTCCAAAAAGTCATAAAAATGTCATGGTATAGTATGCCGTTCAAAAAGTGATAAAAATGTCATAGTATAGCATGTCGTCCAAAATGTCATAAAAATTTCATAGTATAGTATGTCGTCCAAAAAGTCATGGTATAGTATGCCGTTCAAAAAGTGATAAAAATGTCATAGTATAGCATGTCGTCCAAAAAGTGATAAAAATGTCATAGTATAGCATGTCGTCCAAATTGTGATAAAAATGTCATACTATAGTATGTCGTCCAAAACGTGATGAAAATGTCATAGTATAGTATGTTGTTCTAAACGTGATAAAAATGTCGTAGTATAGTATGTCGTCCAAAATGTCATAAAAATGCCATAGTATAGCATGTCGTCCAAAAAAAAATGACATAGTATAGCACTTCGTTCAAAACGTGATAAAAATGTCATAGTATGGTATGTCGTTCAAAACGTGATAAAAATGCCATAGTATAGCATGTCGTCCAAAAAAAAAATGACATAGTATAGCATGTCGTCCAAATTGTGATAAAAATGCCATAGTATAGCATGTCGTCCAAAATGTCATAAAAATGTCATAGTATAGCATGTCGTCCAAAATGTGATAAAAATGTCATAGCATAGCATGTCGTCCAAATTGTGATAAAAATGTCATAGTATAGCATGTCGTCCAAATTGTGATAAAAATGTCATAGTATAGCATGTCGTTCAAAACGTGATAAAAATGTCATAGTATAGCATGTCGTACAAAAAAATGACAAAAATGTCATAGTATTGCATGTCGTCCAAAATGTCATAAAAATTTCATAGTATAGTATGTCGTCCAAAAAGTGAAAAAAATGTCATAGTATAGCATGTCGTCCAAATTGTGATAAAAATGTCATAGTATAGCATGTCGTTCAAAACGTGATAAAAATGTCATAGTATAGCATGTCGTACAAAAAATGACAAAAATATCATAGTATTGCATGTCGTCCAAAATGTCATAAAAATTTCATAGTATAGTATGTCGTCCAAAAAGTGAAAAAAATGTCATAGTATAGTATGTCGTCCAAAAAGTCATAAAAATGTCATGGTATAGTATGCCGTTCAAAAAGTGATAAAAATGTCATAGCATAGCATGTCGTCCAAATTGTGATAAAAATGTCATAGTATAGCATGTCGTCCAAAATGTCGTAAAAATGTCATAGTATTGCATGTCGTCCAAAATGTCGTAAAAATGTCATAGTATAGTATGTAGTCCAAAAAAAGATAAATATGCCATAGTATAGTATGTCGTTCAAAATGTGACAAAAATGTCATAGTATTGCATGTCGTCCAAAATGTCGTAAAAATGTCATAGTATAGTATGTAGTCCAAAAAGTGATAAAAATGTCAAAGTATAGCATGTCGTCCAAAATGTCATAAAAATGTTATAGTATAGCATGTCGTTCAAAACATGACAACAATGTCATAGTACAGCATGTCGTCCAAAATGTGATTAAAATGTCATAGTATAGTATGTTGTTCTAAACGTGATAAAAATGTCATAGTATAGTATGTCGTCCAAAATGTCATAAAAATGCCATAGTATAGCATGTCGTCCAAAAAAAAATGACATAGTATAGCACGTCATTCAAAACGTGATAAAAATGTCATAGTATGGTATGTCGTTCAAAACGTGATAAAAATGCCATAGTATAGCATGTCGTCCAAAAAAAAAATGTCATAGTATAGCATGTCGTCCAAAATGTGATAAAAATGTCATAGTATAGTATGTCGTCCAAAAAGTGATAAAAATGTCATAGTATAGCATGTCGTCCAAAATGTGATAAAAATGTCATAGTATAGCATGTCGTCCAAAATGTCATAAAAATGTCATAGTATAGTATGTCGTCCAAAAAGTGATAAAAATGTCATAGTACAGCATGTCGTCCAAAACGTGATAAAAATGCCATAGTATAGTATGTCGTCCAAAACGCCATAAAAATGTCATAGTATAGCATGTCGTTCAAAACGTGATAAAAATGTCATAGTATAGCATGTCGTATGACACATGATAAAAATGTCATAGCATAGCATGTCGTTCAAAATGTCATAAAAATGTCAGTATAGCATGTCGTTCAAAACCTGATAAAAATGTCATAGTATAGTATGTTGTCCAAAAAGTGATAAAAATGCCATAGTATAGCATGTCGTCCAAAACGTGATAAAAATGTCAAAGTATAGTATGTCGTCCAAAAAGTGATAAAAATGTCATGGTATAGCATGTCGTCCAAAATGTGATAAAAATGTCATAGTATAGCATGTCGTCCAAAAAGTGATAAAAATCTCATAGTGTTGCATGTCGTCCAAAAAGTGAGAAAAATATCATGGTATAGCATGTCGTTCAAAATGTGATAAAAATGTCATAGTATAGAATGTCCTCCAAAATATGATAAAAATGTCATAGTATAGTATGTCATCCAAAAAGTGATAAAAATGTCATAGTATAGTATGTCGTCTGATACGACATGAAAATGTCATAGTATAGCATGTCATCCAAAACCTGATAAAAATGTCATAGTATAGTATGTCGTCTGATACGACATGAAAATGTCATAGTATAGCATGTCATCCAAAACCTGATAAAAATTTCATAGTATAGTATGTCGTCCAAAAAGTGATAAAAATGACATAGCATTGCACGTAGTCCAAAATGTGATAAAAATGTCATGGTATAGCACGTCGTCCAAAAAGTGATAAAAATGTCATGGTATAGCATGTCGTTCAAAAAGTGATAAAAATGTCATAGTATAGCATGTTGTCCAAAAAGTGATAAAAATGTCATAGTATAGTATGTCGTTCAAAAAGTGATAAAAATGTCATAGTATACTATGTCGTTCAAAAAGTGATAAAAATGTCATAGTATAGCATGTCGTCCAAAATGTCATAAAAATGTCATAGTATAGTATGTCGTCCAAAAAGTGATAAAAATGTCATAGTATGGTATGTCGTTCAAAACTTGATAAAAATGTCATAGTATAGCATGTCGTCCAAAATGTCATAAAAATGTCATAGTATAGTATGTCGTCCAAAACTTGATAAAAATGTCATAGTATAGCATGTCGTCCAAAATGTCATAAAAATGTCATAGTATAGTATGTCGTCCAAAACTTGATAAAAATGTCATAGTATAGCATGTCGTCCAAAATGTCATAAAAATGTCATAGTATAGTATGGCTTCCCAAATGTCATAAAAATGTCATAGTATAGTATGTCGCCCCCCAAAAAATTTCATAGTATAGCATGTCGTCCAAAAAGTGATAAAAATGTCATAGTATAGTATGTTATCCAAAAAGTGATAAAAATGTCATAGTATAGTATGTTATCCAAAAAGTGATAAAAATGTCATAGTATGTTATTGAATGTCAGAAACATGTCATTGTATAGTACAGAGAAAAGTGAGAAAACAGTGGTGGTATTGTTTGTTCTGAAAATGTGAGAAAATGTCATAGTATAGTATGAAATAAAATAATCAGGATATTGCGAAAATTTTACACTTTAACAGACAAAAATCCAGCAAAAAAATCATTAAAGTGTAATAAAAGATGTCAGGGCATATTTTGGTATAAAACATGAAAAAACCTGTAGTACTCAAAAATGAATAAAAACATGTCCTAAAACAGGAGACCACAAAACGCAATAAATATGTCATCGCACAGTATGCAATACAAGTGTCATAGAAAATGTCACAGTATGTCATAAAACCCATTTAAAACAATTTCATAGTACAATATCATAAAAATCTAATAAACAATGTCATATTCTAGTATAAAAACGTCCCACATTATTGTCATACAAAATTTACAACCATTTATTATGCTTTTTCATTACATACTTTACCATGACCTGTTTATGTCCTCTGGATGACATAATGTCATGACTTGACAAGGCTTCACCAGGTGATTTGGAAAAGTTCTTCAGCTCAGTCTTCACTCACATGAGTTAAAGAATATCACTTGTCTTTACTGGAATAAAAGTTTATTATTACACAGATCTGATAAAGAAAGTACTCTTGGCACAACACGTATACATGGACACACACATGAAGAACTTAAACATACATTCGCTCAGCTTTATACAGTACGTTCCAGGTCACACACACTCAGGGATAATCACACCACCAGCAAGGAGGCAAAACAATGTGTGTAACGATGCACAAACCATACATTCATTCATGTCTAATAACTTTTCTACCACAGCAGAGGCTCTCAGGGTCCTGATGACTGAGTGACAGTTTAGGGAGCATGTGATGGAGCGGAACACAAACAGAGCACATATACAGTAAAACTAAACATCTTTTCCATCTCACTTCCACATTAAACTGATTCACCAAACCCTCTAACTTTAGCAAACAGCACCAACATTTACAGCAGAACAAAACTCCTGCGACACTCGCAAGTTGCCACAAGTTGCTGCAGTCAGTAGCTTTCTATAAGTTGTCATCCCTACACTGGCAGACGCTTGTTAGGAGGGCGCAGTGGGGTGTTAAATGTGAGCTACTGAAAGTGAAAGCAATGAAATGTGCAGCAGACAATAAAAACATAATACATGCATTTCACGTGACCTTCAGGGGCGCACAGATGTATTTTAGGGCTACCACTAGCCTGCAAGCTGCACTTTGAGAAACAATGATGTCATACATTTTCTAGAAGCACAGTGGAGACTCTGTTTATGGATAAAACAACCAGATTAAAATGCATAATTTTAATGAATGAACTAAAATCTATCCAGAAAAGTGCACTCAGTGGAGTGCAGATCTCTGTCTGATTGGGGCGACTCTACACAACTCTATAGTTCCAGCACAGCTGAGCACAGAGCACGGCAGTACTACACTTTGTCGCAGCCATGGTAGCCTGAACACACCGCAGCTGCACCTGGTGGAATCGTCCATCCAGGCTTCTTTCCAATCAAGATGGCAGCCAAGAATAAAAATAATTAACTCATTCCTCTCGTATCGTGCCTAACTTTAGTGGACCACAACATATCCTGTATGAAGTTAGTCTGCAGATGCCCCAATTCAAGATAAGACCAATCATTTCTATGACGTCAGTTTTTGAGTCATGACAAAGGCCAAAAACATTCGGCCAGCAGCAGATGGTGAGGCTTCTTGTTTTTAGCCGAGCTAATTTCCAGGAAAACTTGTGGCCCCTAAAGACCGGTCAAAAGCAGTGAAGAGTCAGTAGTTAGTGACGGCATAAAACAGTCCACAAAACAGGTGTTTCAACGATTGTGAGACACCACAACCGCAAGAGGTCCACACACACACACACACACACACACACACACACACACACACACACACACACACACACACACACACACACACACACAAAATATTAGGTTGATTGGTCCAGTAGTTTGTGAGATTAAACACACAAACACTCACATATTCGACCAAACAAATCACATAAATCAGTCCTGCTCATTGGCCACACGATAAACACTGACAGGAGCAGGACGTCAGTAGAAAAAGTATTAAAGCTGACAGATATAAAACCAGTGTCTAAAGCTAATGTACATCTTGTGTGTTAAGTTGACATTCTGTGCTGACAGTGGCGCTAGAGAAATCTCAGTGTCTAAAACAAAGTGTACAGTGTGAAGGTTCATCCACAGGGCAGCAGGCTCAGTTTCGTAGAAATTCGACTTTAAAATTTATGTTTTTGTCCTTGAGTAGAAATTAAGGTTTTGTCCAGATGGTGGCGTCGGAGGATCGTCAGAATCTTTAGGTACCCTCCACTGAGGACGATCGATATCCACAACAGATCAATATTCACTGCTGATGTCATGTCTGTGGTTCACATGATGTTTAAAAAAAAGTAAAAAGTAAAAACAAAGTTCCGGAGGATGTGCGTCATCTGGAGCCAGGTGTTGTGCCGATCTGCAGGTTCAGGGTGTTACCTGAGCGGCTGGGCAGCGGGAGCCGAACACAGTGTGAAAATGTTCGATAAGGATCTCAGTGAAAATGTTGATGGGCGTCAGAGCGGTCAGAGAGATCGAACCGTGACGAGGCCAAAGCAGGTTCACCCCGAACACACAGGCCAGATTAGACGCACTCATCTTGTTCACGATGCTCTCCTGAGACACCTGAGGGTGACCATCGACAGAGGGGTCAATGATTTTATCATCAATTAACATGTCGACAAAGAATACATTTAAAACAACAGTGATATAGGAAACAAAAAAATTGACAGCAACAAAGAAAACAATACCAGAAGAAGGCGAGGTCACTGACGGTGTCATACACACTTACATTTAATGCTTTTTAAGACGTTTTCAAGATAGTTTTTCACCAAGTTTAAAAAGTTTTATCTGTTTTTTTTATTCAGACATCACAAGTATAAAGGTAAGCAGTAGTAAGTTATGTGAATCTATATTTTGCCAACAGGTCAGTTAGTATAGAGTAATAAATAAACATTAGGCTGAGTGGTAGGTTTATAGATTTGTAACAACAGGAGAGCTGGACTCATTCTGACTAAAAGAAATAAACGACGGATAAATTCAATCAGATAAAATGTTTGTTGTGATTAAAACCTCACAAATTCAAATTTAAGACTCTTTAAAGCCTTGTGTTTGTATAAAAATTGAACTGAAGACATTTTAAGACTTTTTAAGGACCTGTTTAACAGTTAATAAAGCCTGTGGCCATGCTATTTTTTTTTTTTATTACATTTTATTTTTAAAAATCAGTTTTATTTTGTTTTTATTGGATTTGAAAGTGTTTGCAACCTTTAATTTGCTTATTGAACTGTTTTACATGTGTTATTTCAGTGTAATGTTTATGTAAAGCACTTTTTTATGTGTGAAAGATGCTAAACAAAATTTATTATTGTATTATTTTTAAATACTCTCCTGTCAGTTCTGGCTCATAAACAATTTCAACAAACAGCACTGTTAGAAATGAAGGACAGAATCATTAATTCTACTGAGAATATTTTAGTGTTCTTTAATATTTGGACATTCAGCAGAAAACCTGACTTCTGTCTAATTTATTTTGGTTTATTATTTATGTTTTGTTACTGTAAGATTCATTGTTACTGTGTTTCTTATCCTATAGGTCTGCATCAATTGTTTGTCTGTCTCTAAACATCCCACACTTCACCCGACTTGACTTAACTCGACTGTGTTTCTTTTCATTCTCTCCCTGCCATAGTCGCTTTTTTTGTTTTTACTCTGCAGTATGAATGTGTTATGAAATGTGATCACATTAATATTAGTCAGAGAGCAGAGCACTCACCATGTGGAGGAAGTTCAGCAGGTACTTTGCTACGATGAAATGATGTTCAGGAAGACTTTCCACCATCTGTTTACACCTGGTGACCCGCAGACTGCTCTCCACATCTGACCCACAGAGAACACACCATTGACAACATTTCCTTCAGACATCAGCAAACACTTCCTGTCCTGCAGAGACGGTTTTGTTTTCAGAAATCTATCTAATAAACGTGTTTTATGTGACCGAGCTTTGATGGATTCTGTTTCATCAATTCTGACAAAGTCCCAGATTTCCTAATGTTTCCCAAAGGAAATTAACTTCTCTACACTTCATTACGTTTGTGATCTTCTACAGATCATTATCATTCTCATCTCTTCCTCCTCCTCTTATCATTATCCTCATCTTCTCCTCCTCCTGTACTCACTGAGGAGGTCCTGGACCTGGCTGTAGAGTCTGAAGGTGAGCAGCGGCTCAGGCAGCTCTCTGAGAAACGTCTTCAGAATCACAGCGGGAACGTGGATGTCTCCATGCTCCTCAAAGTTCACTGGTTTCCCTGAAGACATTCAAACAATACAAAATAACTTTATTAGCACACTTTATTACCACAGGCCTCAGCAGGAAGATGTCACACAGATTTCACTATGATTGATAACTAATTCACACATCACAAAGGGTCAAACAGTTGAGCTCAGTCTAAAATAAAACAAAATGAAATCTACAATCTGCTGGTTCGATGATAACACATCAGTAAAACTGTAACTGGTCCAGGACCAGCGGATGTTTCATTTGGCTCCAGTTGATCCTTGTGTGCGTCAGCTGGACGAGCACCTGTCAGTGCGTCTAATGAAGAGGACTAAAACAGACTCAATCTGCAGTCTGATGCTATCTGAGCTGCAGCACAAACAACCGTATTGATCTCCACCTTCCTGTTACTGAGAGATAAAAAGGCAGAGCCCACTCACCCAGGTTATAGAGTTTCTGAACGTCCTTGATGAGCTGAACTCGAGCCGAGCGTCTGAAGATCCCCTCAGTCTTCAGACCTCAAACACACAGAGAAATCTTAATAAAACATTGTGTGAGGACAGATTTCAAGTTTCTCAGTGAGCCCCACACAGTCTGTAACAGTGACTTCAAAGAATGTTTATTCACTGCCTGTGAAACAAGGCTGTTCATCTGAATAAGACCAGCAATAAAAACACAATTCGTCTTTCATGTTTTATTAATAATTTAATCCGCAAAATGCAAGAAATCTGTGAAATATTTTTCCCCAGAGTTCAAGCTAACATCTTGTGACTTCCATGATCCGTATTTAACATATATTTGTCATGTACTCTGTATTTTCTGTAAGAATTTGGGGAGTTTTTGCAACTAGTGGAAGTTTAGACTCCATGATTGGTAGTTTAGCAACTAATTCTAATGTTTATATTCTTTTTTTCACTTCACGTTTAATTTTGACTAGTTTAAATCCAACAAAATAATAAGTAGATACAACTAATGTTCATCATCATCATGGATTAATCCACTTATAATTTTTTTGAATAACTGCTTGGTTTATAAAATGTCAAAACTATAATTAGTCCAGTGTCTCTGTTAGTCTCCATCCATGTCAGTGAAAACATGGACGCTTCACACACAGAAGATCTATACAATCAGCACAGCTTCAAAATTAGAGTCACCAACTCAGTATCTGACCAAATGTCTCCCCTTCTGTTCCTGCGATATGACGCTGAATAATGGACAGGAAAGTGTTTTATGCAGAAAATAATGATGTCACAGTGGAGTTGACCTTTGACCTTTTGGGTATAAAATGTCATCATTTTATCCTATTAGACATTTGTGTCAAGTTTGGTCAGAGTTAGTGTATGAACTCTTAAGTTATGGCCAAAAACACATTCTGTGAGGTCACAGTAACCTTTGGCCACAAAATTCTAATTCTAATATTCTTCAGTCGATGTGGACGTTCGTATCAAATTTTTAGAAATTCCTTCAAGGCCTTCTTGAGATATCGTGTGCACGAGAAAGGGACAAACAAGGTCACAGTGACCTTTACCTTTGATCTATGACCTTTAACAACTAATCAGTTCAAGTAGACATTTGTGTCAAGGGAATCCTTGAGGTGTTCTTGAGATATTCCGTTCACAAGGATAAGATGGATTTACGTACGGACAACTCGAAAACATAATGCCTCCACCCACAGCTATCATCAGTGCGGAGGCATAAAAAATTGCGAGAAGTGTCCATCACCGTGTCCCATGGTCAAAGGGGACATTTTAAAATGTCTGGTTTTCTTCAACAAACATTTCAAAACCCAAAAATATTGATAGGAATCAGAGAAAAGGAGAAGATCTGACTTAACCTGAGCTCAGCATTCAAACGCTCAGTTTACCAATAGCATTATTATCATGAGGTCATGACTCACCTTTCTCCTTCAGGTAGGTGACAGTCTGAGAGATCACAGGTGGGATCAGCGCCTCTCTGTTCTTCTCTCTGATGCTGAAAACAAACAGATTTCATTCATTGTTACACTCAAACGTCTCACCGTCACGAGAACAAACTGTAATTAAAATCATGTATAACTTATTAAAGAAACACTCACTACTGCAGACTGACTCCAAACTGCTGTGTGGGCAGAGGGGGTCGAGGTGGAGGGGTCTTCACTGAGGGAGGGGGTCCGCCTTTCTGAGCAGCTCGTAACTTCTCATCGTGTCTGAGAGAGACGCCACAAAAACAACTGATTTACATTCAACACCACACTAAGTCTCGTTCACGCCACTCTTGATTGGTTGAAGAATTTGGATTGTGAAAAACAAGTCTTTTAGGTATTACAGTTTTTTTTTTTTAACGAGTGAATCGATATGATTCAAATGTGGAGGTGGAAATTATTTGCTGTTTTTGCTGTGGTAGTCTATGAGTAACATGACATATTCATTTAATCATATCATCATATCTGTTTCAAGAAAAACAAGTCTGAGGACACAGACCTTAAGCTGCTAGAATAGCAACTCAACTACAGCCAACCCTGCGTAAACTCCCCGCAGGGGATCACAATAAATTATAATATGGAGTTGCAATACTTGCAGAAGGACAACACTTCAAAAAATTGCAATACATACCAGATCTGCACCTAAATAGCCTGACACTCAAATCTGGAGGTAATCATATTGTCTGAGCCCTGTGAGGAACGTGCTGCTGTTTGTCCTCATCACATGATAAGCAGCAACACTGAATTATTACCGCAAGAGCTCATCCAGGAGGAAACACCGCAAATATGAATAAAAAACGTTTGTAAACGTAAACGTAAAAAGTAAACGTATGGAGAGCAGAGACGAGTACCTGAGCACATCAGGCGGGATGATGAGCTGCTCGTAGTTGAGGTGTTCTCTGAGTTCAGCCAGGTAGTTCACGTACGTCAGCTTCTTCCCAAACTTGTGACTAAAGATGAAACATGACGAAACTTTAATGTGACTGACGACAGTTTGACGTCCAGCAGGTGAGTCTGACGTGTTGTTACCTGATCAGAGGTTTGAAAATGTTCCAGACGATTCTGATGAAGTTTGTCGGATGAACGACGTACAGAGTCTTCATGTTCTTCTTGTATCTGTAAAAGAAAAAAAAAATAGGTCATCAGATAGAAATTTAATATAAAACCACATTTTTCTGTCTACATTATTTTTTGCTGATAAAAGCTGTTTTTCACTTTCTCAGTTTCAAAATAAATAAACCAACAACATTCCCTGGTGCACATGTGAACATGATTTAGGAAAAGAAATTAAAATGTAATTTAACCATTCATTTTTAGATTTTATATATAATTTCATAGTTTGGTGTTTTAAAATGTGACTCAAACAAACAACTGGGGAGGTAACTGGGAAGATGAAATGAGTGAGTGAATTTATTATTTAATTATGTGAAAGCTTTTAAGATAAACAGTGAAATTCTTGCTGAAAATTAACTTTTTAAAATAACGTTTGGATTTATTTATGTTTGTAAAATTGTTTTGTGACTTTTTGCAAAAAAAAAGTTTAAAAATCTAACATTTTCCACATAATGCAGAAAATTACAAGAGAAACAAAACCACAGTCACATCTGGACTGAAGCTGAGGTGACGTACTTCCTGTCAAACTCATTGTAAGCTTCTCGTAACCATTTCAGAGACGGCTTGTTGCTGCTCCTCAGACCGTGATGGAAATAAACCAGGATGTAGTCCATCTCCACGTACTGGTCCAACGTGAACTTCAGATACCTGCAGAGGGACAATAAAGGGACAGCTGACTGACTGCTGGTCTGCAGAGGGTTTTCATCAGGGTGTGTTTCAGTCGACTTGCGTCATGTGTCAGCTGTATGACAGAGGATTTAAACTGGACGTACTCCAGCAGGCGGCGGTGGTCCAGCTGGTGTGATGGAGGCAAACAGCAGCTGCTGAAGGTGATCAACTTCCTGCCGTATTTGTCATCACCTGCAGAGAAACAGACGAGTTTTAGGTGACAAGCTTCTTCCACCTCTGGTTGTTGTGCTGATACACCCTCTCTCTTAAATGTTTAATGTGTAATGCTCGGCCACATGCTCCACATGAATGGGAGACAGCATTTCACCTCCTCCATCCCTCATCCTCCCGCTCTTTACAGTTGGTCTGCTACTGGGGCCGTACAACCTAAATTTACAGTCATCAGTTATTACAAAAAGCCCACTACTAACTAACAGCAGTACCGAATCCAAACTGCTGAAACTCTGAGAGCTGTTTTAAGTATAGAGAATTATCAGGCAGCCTCCTCTATCAAATTTCGTCCCATCTCTGGCTCTCTACACTCTGACGGGTGTCATAATGGAAAACAGTTCTCCAGCAAGCCCACTTGGTGGATGTCTCTCATTTGTAACAGCAATTGCAGCGGTACCCAGTAGGTGTAACAATCAATTGACCGGTATTGATATATTAATTCAACAACCAACCATCAAACATTGATCCATATCACCATCTTTAGGTTACGCCTTTATCTTGAAATTTTGTGTGATCATCAAAGAGCAGTGTGCAGATGGCAAACAGACAAGAGTACGACAATGAGTATGATGTTATTTACTCAGTAATAAATCAGCAGTGTGGAAACATTTTTGATTATGGAGAAAATATGAGTCAACAGACAGAGCACATATCTTATGTAAACAATGCTGTTATGAGATAAAACAGACGTACCTGCCTCAACAGGCTGTTTAAACAATGTTCAGCTGAAAAAATGTGCATGCAGGCTGAAACTCAACCACACTGTTCTGTCAGGAGATACAGCAACCTAAACCAACAGTGAGTAAAGACAATAAGGAGTAGAGAACTATGAGTAGAGGAAAAAAACTCTGCTTGTCGGAGGCTGATTTATGCGATGTAAATATGCTGAAGCTAATAACGGGTCACTAGCAAAAACTGCTGTTTTGTCCATGAACCTTGACAGTTATTACTGAGCTGAATTTGGTACTTTTGTTTAATGATGTTGTTGTTAATGTACATTTATGGCTTTTGGAAGAAGTTTGCCTTCGAAGTTTTAAGCCAGATGGCCCTGAGGTTTTACAAAAAGATGATTTTGGGTTAAAATGAAAAGATTTCTTCCAGAAAGGGCTGTTTGACAGGAAGCTCTGAAGGCTGACTGATCCCATGTGCTGTTTTATGTGTGTTAGTGGACTCAGTTAAAGTAAACTTTACTGCACTTATTATTTATGTGTTGTTTTATCTTTTATGGCCAAAAGCAAAATAGAAAGAAGTGGCAGCTTCTTCTGTAACAGACTGTGTCGAATGAACATATGATATTGTCTCATATCGATCGCAGGCCCCTGAATCACATCAAAATCATATCATGGCAAACTTCGTAATATCTGCAAATACCGTGTTGTTTTCCAAAGAATTGATGTAATATCGTATCATGATGAAAATCGTGCTTTGGTGGCGCTCGCGTACTCAGCAAAGTGCATTAGGGAAGGTGCTGCCAAAACTAAACAGGAAGAAAAGAGCTGTGTGTTTAGTACTGCAGTAAAGTGAGAGCCAGCCTGATGCACCAAAGTGTCTCCACTGTCTTTGCCTACACAACCAAAAAAAAAAACTTTTCGCTGCTATTCAGTGACAGCGCTGTATCACCAGTTGGAAGTTTGTAAATGCTGTTGCAAACAGCAGATAGACTCTGCGTTTGTGAACGCTGCTCCATGTGCCGTCATGTGTGCATCTAAATACTGTTATGTACTAAGAATACAACATTTACACCTGTGAAATGTAAGAAAAATAAGCTTTTCTTTTCAACTTTTTCCCACGGTATTGGTACAAAAGTTCAATCAGACGTCTGTAAAACATGTTCGTCCATTACAATACATGAGAACATCACTGCCACACGTACTATAAATGCAAGTAATATAAAATAAGAATTAAAATAACTATGTTCACCAGCTAGTCTCTAACTGTGTCTGTCTGCTGTTTGCTACTGAGCAGGAAGTGTGCAGTAGGTTTAATATTTAAAATTTATGTTTAAATTTACGATTAAAAAGGGAGACATGTTTTTAAAAACTGACCTGAGACCTGGATGATGCCGTGTCGAGCCACATCGTAATACGGGTGAGAAGGATCAGGACTGAGGTTGCTGTTGGGAGGAGCTGATGGACCATCTGTGACACACCTCTCATCCTCTTCATACTCCTCTTCTTCCTCCTTCTTTAGCTCTGTCACAGGTAAAGGAGAAACATCCACCTGAGTAACAACATTTAGCAACATTTCTCGTTGAAATCTGATCCAATGGGTTCATTTAAATCACACAGTGGTCAGAGTTTAAACCCAAGAATGGACAACAAGTGTTTAATAAATCATGTCTCACATGTACAGTACAAAGAGGAAATCCCCGTCTAAAATACACCTATCTGAAGACATTATGACTCAAGCTCAATCACTGATTCCCGCTCTACACCACCTACCATTTTCTAAATTATTTCCTTATCTGCTCTGTCTTACTGCTCCTGAAAATACAGATTAGCCAGAGGCCCGGGTGGAAAACTGCCATCGTAATGTGTTTTCTGCTGTGGATGTTTATTCTGCAGCGCCGAGGGAAGTTTTGTTATAAACACACTGATAACAGAGAGGAAATGATCTTCTCAGAGTGACCTGACAAAGGGCTCAATTTAGTTCAGAGACGCAGGAAGAGGAGGAAAAAAACTCCACTGTGACTGCATTCACAGTGAAACAGCAGAAACACACTGAAACCTCCAGTGTTCATATACGTGTATACAACTGAATAAACCGCTGCTTTTCTTTGGAGTCAAGCTTCAAAAACAACGTAGCAAGGACAATAAACAATTAAGTAAGAAAGTCCTTATTCACAAAAAGTGAAAGTAATGTTCTTTTTTTTTTTTTTTTTTTAAACCAAACCATTTCAGAGAGATGATGATTCAGTAGGATGATTTTGGAGGCAGTTTGACAATAACTCTTTGTCAACATTATAATTAAGATACAACAAAGCTCCATAAACTCCTCTAATACACTAGAAACAACAACAAGACACTGATGTGATGCAGTGACATTTATATAAAAAAAGGAAAGTATTTTTTTGTGTGTATACTCTTCTGTAGTGTGTGACAGTTTTAGTCTGTTTATGTTTGTAATAACATTTTTTTGTTGCCCTCTTTGCCAGAGGCCTGTAATAAAATACGAAGCCAGTTCAACATACCCAGCATATCTTTTGGTGATCTGGCTTCACTAACATTAGCGTCTGGATGAACACTATCGTGAGGCTGGTTATCAACTAGTTCAGGTCAAACTGGGTTTTCCTAAACAGGTGCAAGCGTGTTCACGTGAAAGAGGCGGGGTTGTTCTCCGAGCTATGACTTAAGTACTTCATATGGCAAGAGATGAAAACGTGAGAGCGATTACATGCAGAGATGCTCATTTTAGTGACAGTAAAAAGTCATGTTCATTGTAAAGTAAAATACAAACAACAACCTATAATCTTACAAAAAAATAAGAGGCTGGAAACAATGGAAATTATTTATTAAAAGTAGACCAAAGTTTAATAGATGTGTAAGTATTAGGACTTAAATGTAGAGTGCTGTGTGCTATTTAGTTGGATGGAGAAGACACGTCTCTGAATATGTCACACAAAAACACGTAATGTAAAGTCAGACTGTTTCTGCTTCCAAAGTAATGAGCGGAAAAGTGTTTAATGACAGACGACATTTATCTGACTGAACTGTTGTATTTATAATCACAGGAGTTAATTAACTGTGTGTTCTTTGGTTTTTAATTCCCAGTTATTGTCACACAGGTTTCTCGTGTTATTCTGAGCTGCAGTGATGGAATCAGAGTCAGATCAGAATCAGCAGCTCAGCGGGTGGAGCGGTCATCCCATGTACAAAGGCAGTAACCTTGCTGCAGCGGCCCTTTGTGCATGTCATCCCCTCTCTCTCTCTCTCTCTCTCCCTGCTTTCACTCTAATAATCTGTCCTGTCAAATAAAGGCAAATAGCCAGGAAAAAAATCTTTGAAAAAAGATATCACTCTTTTTTTTTTTTTTTTTTTAGCAATCTTACTGGACAGAGGTCGGGATGATGACAGGTTGTGAGCCGATCCTCTCTAGTTAACCTTCTCCAGAGCTGCTCAGCATACGTTACAAAGGTTATTTATCCTGTTAAAAAGTGTACCAGCTTCATAGTACTGAAAAGCCTTTGTGCTCCCTTGTCCCGCAAGTTCCCTCCGAATGCAACTGCACCTGGATCAGACCCAGACTCTCCCTCTCGCCGTGTGCACACAGGAGTTGGTGTCGTCAAGTGATTTTGCCATGAACCTTCGCTGATGTAAACCTACGTGAATAAACTCCATCTATGTGACTGTGTGACAGATGTGGTATCATAACAGCCTGTCACAGGTTACAGCGTGACGATGAGAGGAGAAATGGCAGAGCATAAAAAAAGAGAAGGAAATCACCTGTTGATTTATATATATAGATCCCAGGGGACATTTTTTGTATTTGGGAGCAGAATCTGAATCTCACTCTGAGTTACTGTTGTTGTTCACAAACTAAAGACATGAGAGATCATTTTAGATTTTACTGAATATTTGAAGCAAACTGTAAAACTAGATCACTGATTTTGTTATAATTCTATGTTCTTAAATTCAAAATATATGTAGATATTTTTTTGTTATATCGTCAAGAATATCGTTATCTCAAAAATACCCTGAAATATTGTGATATTGTTTTAGGGCCACCCCTCGTCAGAACTGTTCTTTGTTTTTGTTGTGTTAATAGTGATGTCGGGTTGATTTGGTTCAGTCAGAGCTGTGGAATATTAAATCATCCATATTTTCTCACTGTGTCCTAGACTTTATCACCCTCAGGCGTGCATAAACTACAGGTTAAACACTTCTTTTTTAAACACAAAAATGAGGCCATGAGAAGGAGATAATTAGCAGTTATCAGTTGAAAAAAAAATCCATATCAGAGCATCCGTACTTCACATTACCTTCACATTATCTAAAGTTAATCCTGACGTTACCGCGCTTACCCCAAAATCCTGCTTCGTAGTACAGGCCTCAGGTCTCAACAGCATTTTTACTTGGTTTAATAAAGGGAAATTGAATGTATCCATGAATTATTTGTGTGTATTTAACTCACCTATTTCAGCCAGTTGCTCCAGCTCTGATGTTGAAGTCATTATTGATGGATGTCAAGTCTGCTCATGTAGGGAAGAATGAAAAACAGAAATAAATCATCAGCATGAACAAGTATGAGATGACATCCAGGGGAAGGTATTATATAAACTAACATTAGATTAAAACCTCAGTTCAGTGGTGTCACATAACTAAGAACATTAACTCAGGGATGTTACTGTACTTACATATAAATTAGAGGTGCTCTAAGTATTTCCATTTACTTCTACTGACACTGCACTACATCTCAGAACAAAATATTGTACTTCTGCCCCACTACATTAATCTAACACAGTATTGTTACACCGTGATATTACTACTTTGACTTTTACTTCTTCCACTGCTGCTTTACTTTATGATATTTAACGCTAATTAGCGAGTTATTAAGTAAGATAATTAAAAGGTAAAGACGACAAAAGTGAACTGACCACACTGAAAACAGAGTTTAAAGACGATAAACCGTGACACAGCAGAGTTAAACATCAGCTAGCTAACACACAAACTCCAGGAAAGTGAAACCGCTGGTTAGCATACAGGTAAAAATGTGTAATTAGCATCTTAGCATCAGCAGCACACCTGCGCTCATTCACTGCGACACACGCGCCAAACACACGGTTAAATGTTATCTGCTCATCTTCACACGCTTCGTGTGATGTCTGATAAAGTTTGTGAGGAGATACGAAGCAGCGTGGGGCGGTCAAACACTCACCTGAAGCAGCAGATAAGCGAACATTAGTGAACACACCTCATCAGCAGGTACAAAGTTGATCCAAACTTCCTCAAACAGCCGCCGCTGGCAGGCAGGGATACTGCGCATGCTCAGTGCAGACTCCCACAGGGAGGCTCCTGGATGACGACATCAGATGGTTTTCCCCCAGTTACACAAATAAACCATAAAAAAACACTCAGATCTTTGACTGGAGTAAAAATAGGAATACCACAGAATAAAACAAACAATCTGTTACAAGTTAAAGTCCCGCATTAAAACTCAAACAGTGTTAAAGTACAGAAGTATGAGCACCAAAGTGTTCTTAAAGTAGCCTGTCAAAACTAAAAGCACTCATTATGCTGAATGATCAGCTTCAGTATAATATACATTATATGACAGGATTATTATTGATGCATCAATGTGTTCATGACTCATTTTACTTACTTTATATATTATATCGTAGGATGATACATCAGAATTTATTAGTTGATTATATTTTGTATTAACAATCTGCAAAGTATCTAAAGCTGTCAGAGTTGATGAAGTAAAGTAAAAAGCACAATAGTTCCCTCTGAGATGATGGGCAGATCATGACACAGAGGGCCTCTAGGTACAGGTATGCAGAGGGCCCAACCATCTTTGTCACACAGAAGCAAGACTCGCAGACTTTGTGGTGGTTTTGTGTCTCCTTGAAGTCATCATGCACCTTTGTATTGATTTTTGTCTCTTTGAAGTAATTTTTTGTCTTATTGAGATAATTTTGTGTGTGTTTTATTTTATTTTACTTTGCTCTTTCAAGTCTAATAATTTTGTGTCTCCTAATTGTTTTTTTGGTGTCTTTTCTTGCTGTTCTTTGGGTCTCTGTGAGGTACTTGTGTATCTTTTTGTCTTTTTTGTCCCTTTTTAATAATTTTGTGTCCTTGTGGTTTTTTTTGGTGTC
Organism: Cephalopholis sonnerati; assembly: GCA_019142605.1. Taxonomy (NCBI): domain Eukaryota; kingdom Metazoa; phylum Chordata; class Actinopteri; order Perciformes; family Serranidae; genus Cephalopholis; species Cephalopholis sonnerati. The sequence continues at coordinate 3,381,564 of JAGQAX010000022.1, read as the reverse complement.
TTTTTGGTAGTTCTTTGGGTCTCTTTGAGGTAATTATGTATCTTTCTTTGTCTCTTTGTAATAATTTTGTGTCTTCTTGTGGTTGTTTCATTTCTTTTTTGTAATTCTTTGGGTCTTTGAAGTAATTTAGTGTCTCATGAAAATATTTTTGTGTCTGTGTGAGGTAATTTTGTGTCTTTTTTGGTCCATTTGTATTACTTTGTAGTCATTTTGTGTCTCCTTGTTGTTGTTTTGGTGTCTGTGGCTGTTTTGTTTTTTTTGTCTCTATGAGTCTGGTTACGACTTAATTTTACCTTTGACAAAGTGAACATTTTTGGCCTCTGAGCCTGTGCCTTTTGGGCCCGTTCAGAAATCTAAGAGGTATGGGGTAGAAGGAAAAAGGAACAAAAATGCTTAGCCTAAGTTAAGTGCAAAAATTTAAAGTACATTTAATAAATCCCTGCACTGCAGGGATTTATTAATTTAAAAAAAAAATGTTATCACATTGTTTGACAAATAAAATTTATATTGAAGCAAATGTTCTGGAGCAAAGTCTCTTTTCTGTTTTCTTTAAGGTCCAGTCTAAAAGATTTAGTGGCATGCAGAACTGAAACTTCTCCTATTTGCCAAACGTGTGGGAGAACTACGAAAAAACACGTGAATGGCCCTATCTAGAGTCAGTGTTTAGATTGTCCATTCTGGGCTCCTGTAGAAACAACATGGGTGCCTCAGTGGAAGAGGACCTGCTCCGTATGTAGATATAAAAGACTCATTCTACGGTAACAAAAACACAACTCTCAGTTTCAAGTGATCATACACTGAAGAAAATATACTTATTATATTATATTCCAATTTTGAAGCCCTTAAATCTGACACACTGGACCTTTAAAGGAATTTAGCTTTACTTTAAACCTCTAACTTGAAGGTTTTTAAAATGTTATCTATTTATAATACTCATGATTTTTAGTGTTTTCTCTTTGTATGACTGAACAATCTTTTATTATCTATTATATGAATGTCACTGAAGAAGCTGGAGGCAGAGATGGTTTTGTGAGTCTGTTTGTTGTTGTTGGACAGCCACACTACATATGATCATATTGAATCTGATGCAGTGCCGATACTTACTTTAAGTTAGATAAGGTTTTGAATTCAGGATTTCTGTTTGTAATAGAGTATTTCCCAGCCTGGTATCAGAACCATAGTTTGTCTTAATTAAAGAACCTGATTACGTCTTCCACTGACTGGCAGTGAGGTCGACGACATGTTATGACACAGTTCTGAATCACTTCCTGCTCTGACTGAAGCTATGTGGTGAATGTTTGGCATCTCTTCTTCCTGGAATCAGTTGTGTTGTTTTTAGTGGGTCGAGTGTTTTATCATTCTGAGTGCGTCTCACCTGCAGTGGCTCGAGTTAAGCTGCGGCTGACAGAGACTGAGTGGCAGCTCTGTGAAGCGTTCAGTTCACCTGAAAATCCTCAGTATGAGTCAGTCAGCAGCAGCAGCAGCAGCAGAGGTGAGGCTTCATGGCTTCATGGTGGCTTTGAGATGGGGAAAAGGGGGATTTTCTATTAAAACCAAGACTTCTCTGACCCTGTCCACTTTCAGATCAGAAAACAAACATGATGGGATACTGGAGAACAACAATGTTTTCTATTATTTTGTTTTCCGCACAAATGTATGTCTAATATTTGAATTTTCTATGTTTAGACTTTTATATAAAGAAGGGACTAAAGACACAAAGGTTCTGGGACATTTCTGAGCATTATTGTGGATTTACTGTTTTCAAAATGTTCTTTATTTGTGTGTGTTTCGTTTTTATGTTTTTTAGGTGAACTTTGGATTTTATTACCTCATTTACAAGTTCCAGTGTGTAGGATTTAGGGAAAAAAATGAATGTACCATAATAAGTATGTTTTCTTAAGTGTATAATCACCTGAAAATTAGAATAGTCGTGTTTTTGTTGCACTAGAATGGACAAACCAAACACTGACTCTAGAAAGAGAAGATCGTATTTCCATGTTTCTGAGTTTTTTTTTTTTTTTTATCAAGACAGCCACCATAGTTAGCAGACCCCTCTGTGATGAGTCCGAAAAACACTGATTTTTTTTTTTTTAACATGAAACTAATTTATTCAGTATTGTTACCAGTTTAATCAGCCGGTCTGTTTGTTTTGAACAGAAAGAGACCTCTGCGGATAATTCAACTCCCAGTAAAAACCTCCTGAACGTCTGGATCTTAGGTTAACAGAGATAAAAGGTGAGGACACATTAGCAGGTGCTGCATGGGCCAGTGACCTGTGACCAACATGCCAAACAGCATCAAAGAAACACTGATTTGTAACATGAAACTGCCTTATTCAGTGTTTTTACTGGTTTAAAGAAAATACCTCTGTGGATAATTCAGCTCCTGGTAAAAACCTCCTGAACAAAGACCACCAAAGGAATTCTAGTTAGAAGTTTCAGCTGTTTGCAATCTGCAGTCCTCACTGCTAGACTTCACTAAATCCTCCTAAATCTTACACACTGCTCCTTTACATTTCACAGAATAGTGCAGTTTATTGGTTGACAACACTTGATAGTGGAGGTTGTGCTGATTTGGAGGATATGAAATACAACAATTGGTCTACAGTTGGCCCGTCAATGGTCTTCATTTTTGTGCTCCACACAGTATCTTACAGTTTCACTCCTGTTATGTAGAATCTGTCTTGTATTTTATGTTACATGTGGAACGGTCTCATTATTCTTGATTTATGGATTTGATAACTAACTGTTGTATGATCTGAGATTAACCTGACTGTCAGGTAAAAAGTCCTGCCATCAGCACACCAGATTTTTTGTTTTACTTTAAAGTCACTGGAGGAAAAAAACAGAAGGAGAAAGAAAATCTACAGTCACATATTCTGTCTCTTTTCTTTTAAGGTTTTATCTGAGAATAGAAAATAATCCTTTCTTTTGACAACTGATTTGGATCTATCTTCAGACTTCAAACTCATGAAATTAAACAAAACATGACGATCAATAAACCCTCAGTGTTTCCTGTCAGGTTCCTCCCATCAGCGGTCACCAGGCTGCTGTAAAGTGGTGAAATCCTGACATCTGCTGGACAGAGGTGAAGCACTGCAGCAGCTGAGTGAACTTGATTTTTGACCTCATTGTTAAAGTCTGACACCTTTTTAAACCCAAACAGCAGTTTCAGCGGTTAATCTTCATATTATGTTGGTAATCCAGTTCACTGAGTCTCACTCAGTCACACTCAGGTGTTTTTAAATGTGATGAGTTTGAAACAAATCATCCAAAACACTGTTTGTCATTTGAATTTACTTTACATATAAACCTCTTCTTGCTTTCCACCAGGAGCTTCAGCTGGTCCAATGAGAAGAAAGCATTTATTTAAAAAAGCAGATTAAGATTAAAATAGAGTAACATTAAAACCACAATTTGATGTTCATAATTAAGATACTTTACTGTATTTAGACTCCAGCCCCCTGCGACCCAATGAACTTAAGATCCAGACATTCAGGAGGTCTCTTCCTCTCCAAAACAAATGGACCAGGATATTTAAACCAGTAAAAACACTAGATAAAGCTGTTTCACTTTAAAAAAATGTATCATATTTTTCACAACACTGCTTGTTACAAAGCAGTGGCAAATTATGGTGGCTGATGCAAAAATGCAAACGTCCCTATCTAGAGCCAGTGTTTGGTTTGTCCCCTCTTGGCCACTGTAGAAACATGGCGGTACAACATTGCGATCTCTGCAGACGAGGACCTGCTCCCTGTGTAGATATGAACCTCTCATTCTAAAGTAACAAAAACACAACAGGTGATGTTCAGGTGATTGTACACTAAAGAAAACACACTTATTTATATCATATTCAATTCCTGCCAATATGTCCCCCTAAACACTACACACTGGACCTTTAGGTAACCTACAGTACACGAGTAAATGCACTCTCCATTGCTGGTTTTAATGTAATGTAAATATATAATAAGAAAAAAAACACACACACTGAGACCACATTTAAAATCTCTAATGTTTTTGATGTAAACCTGGAAATAACCAGAAAATCTGAGGATTCAGGAACATTTTAAAACAAAACAACATGTAAAATAAAGTAGAAACCATTTCTAGGAATAACATTTAAGCAAGTTTATGGCACTGACCAACTTAACTCCTTTATACAAAAGGTCTGATACTGATATTAATTTAACCGACATTTTCTTATCCTTTATTTTCTCTGTGTGACAGAGGAGGCCTTTGTTAAACCAGATATACTGTATATTTTTTAAGTCTTTAATTTCAAATAAAATTGTTTTATTTTATGTTTAAATTATTTATTAACATTATTTAAAACTAATGTACTGTTTTGTACTTCAGTTGTGTTTATTACCATTTTTGATTTACTGTGCATGTTGGTTTTTTGTTTCTGTGAACTAAAAACAATTTTCTGCTCTGGTGGACAAGTTAAATGCTTTTCTAACTTTTGAACCTCACATCTCGCTGTGACTGTCAGGTGTGAATCTCTCAGACAGACAAAGCGGGCTTTTTGGAGGACAAAATTGAATTTTAATTTTAATACTGAGCTCTGTCAAACTCAAATCTTAAAAGTCTCCTTGTTTCTTCAGGAGACTCTGACGGCTCCTGCTGAGGCGTCAGAGTTAAAAAGAAGTCCTGCAGGGGAGGATTTACTCACAAACAAATTTATATGCAAAGCTGTCACAAACTCTTTGGGGAGAAATTTCAGAGAAAGAGTCTTTGTCTTTTGCCCTGGAGCCGGCGGCGTTACAGGGACGACCGAACAAAGAGGGAGCTACATGAGACAGAAGGGACCAGAATAAAGACATCAATAACACTGAAATCAGAGCAAAGTCAAACACTATAATGTCAGAGGGGTTTCTATTGTTAATAAGAGAGGCAATTAAGGTTTTTTTTCCCAAAGCTGATCAGGATTTAACCGGGTTTCTAAAACTTTGACAGGGTGCTGCAGCCTCTTTTTCTTCTCTGGGGTCTCTTATCTGAACATCATCTATTATTTTATTATCTCAAGAAAACTGTTATCTTGCCTTCACAACTCATCTTATTATCTTGAGAAAACAAGCAGTGCTCATGTTTAGTTTTTTATGTTCTTTCCAGTGTCATCTACAGATGCTGTTTTCGGAGTGCCTCAGGGTACGACACCAAGCCCACTGCTATTTCCCATTAATGTGACAGCAGCATCGCTCAGGAGGAGGCAGTCACTGCTGCTGGCAGCTAAATGATCAGCAGGCCCTGACTCCCCCCTCAAAGATAGCATCTAATTTAGGGTGTTTAGGATATAATAAACTGTAGGGCTGCAACTAATTTAACTAATTCTTAATATGACCTAATGCGGCAATCATTTTCTTGATTCATTTATTGTTTGTTTACAAATAATTTGTTCATAAAATGTGAGGAAACAGTGAAAAAGTTCGCAGAGCTCAGTGTGACATCTGCAATGTTTCAAATGTTCAACAAACAATTTTAAGACAAAAGATAATCCAACCCGGTCTCACTCTGAAGTTGTTGAAATCCAGTGCTTTGGCAGTGACTTGTAGCATCAAACACTGACAAAAAAAGCCATCCTTTAACTTCGGTATGATACACGGCCAGTTGCTGTTATAGTTTAATGGCCCTCGGGGGTGTCTGGGGGAAACGTGGTGGAACAAGAATGACAGCTAAGGCGGTAAAAGTCCGAGTAGGGCAGAGTGGAGGGGTGGTGGATGAGTCCAACAAACTGACTTTCACCTGAGAGGTTTTGTGTCCCGTAAGATTCTAAAGCCAAAACCTGTTCTTTTTTCCTAAACCTAACCATGTGCGTTTGTTGTTGGAGTAAAAAAAAAAAGGTCAATTTGCATTGTTGCATTTATTTTGAAAGAGACTGTATGTAAACTGTAAATGTCCTGTGAAAAGGGAAGTGTATTTTGACAGAAGATAATACACGTAATAGGCTGAAGTTGACACTGTGTCCCAGAACGTCAACAACCTATGACCCAGGTTACCTTGCACATTATATCTAGACGTGGGAAGTCCATGACCAAATGTTAATATGTGATGAGGTCACAGTGAGAATGTGTTGGATACTCAGTTGCTAAGCTAGTTCGGTAAAATGTTCCTATTGGTGGCGCTAGAGGAAAAATCTGTGGATCACCATGTCATATCACCCCTGGAGAACATGAGCGTTTGCACAAGATTTCATGACAATCAAAGTGGACTTTCACGTCCACATATGCTGAGCTATGTATCCTCCTGGATCTGTTGCTGACGTTAAAGAATGCCGTGACGATTTACGCTTGATTGTGTCTTTTCAAAGTATAATTCCATTCTCATAGGAAATGTACGTTTTCCGCTCGTTAGATGCACGCAGTCTTTTTCTAAATGAACTTACATTGCTGGTAAAACATTTCGTATTTATGTTTATTTCTTGTGCAACATAAGCATGTGGTTAGGTTTAGAAAAAAACATAATGTTTCAGCTTAACATTCAGACGGGAAACAAACAGCAGGTTCCCGGGCGAAAGTCCTCCTGCCCACCTTATAGGGACTTTGCTCCTTACATTATGTTGTTACCAGTCACATTACAAACTGCTGTAAAAGGTGCCTTTGTGTGACAGTATTTTACCTGGACGTCCACTGACATAGTGCAGGTTTTTAACGACTTTGGTTGGTGGCTGCTCCGTCAACAACTGCTGCCACCCGGTGTGCATTAAACTGCTGGTGCCTTGCGCGTCGGTGTCTAATGCCCAGATCACCGACAAAGCGGCAGTATTTGACGACTTTGAAAGGAGAGCAGGCTTGTTCGTGCCAAAGTGGTGGACAGAGTCTGTTTAACAGTGTTGCTATGTCTTTATTTTGACCCCTAAAGAACATTTATTGATTATTTTTGCTGGTAATCCTCAATATAGATGAGTCTACATTCAGCGTTAATCAGCCAAAGACAGCATACCATGGCTCCCTGTATGTATTCATGATGATAAACAATGCAACCAAATGTTTCAGTTCAATCTGCTCTTATCTGCTCCACACAAACACACACCACCAAAATATGTCGGTGAGCTGTGGAGGGAAGAAATCCTTAAAAAAAAAAAAAGATATGGTATTCTGTGATTATGCAAATGAGGAGAGTACATAGGGACTATGTGACCTAAATATGGAAGAGAATACTGATGAGCTTAATCACAGGCAGCGGATATTTGACACCTCCACATTCTGTATGACTGAGAATATACTGCAAGATAGATATAAATACCCCCATCATCTAAATATAGTCAGAGGAAAAGAGAGAGATTTATGAAATAAACTGACTGTCAGAGGAGTCGGGGATCCATTGCATTCAAATGTACAACATTTAAAAGTGTTTTCATTGTTTTCTGATTGGCTGACCCAAACAGCCGGACACAACTGGTGCAGCTGGATCTCTTTGTACTTAAATGTCACAGCTTCCACATGTAGAAAAGGGAGGAGACTTTGGACTCAATCAGTCTGTGTTTTTACAGCAAAGGAAAGAGCAACATATGATGATATCATCGCTAAAATAAAAAAATGCATTTTTGGGGGGGAAATTTTGTACCTCTTTTTTTATTCAAATGACAAAAACACATATTTTCTTGCTCACCTCTGGTGGTTTCTAGCTGTGCAGACATGATTGAGAGTGACAGATCAATCCAAGATTTCTACTGCCTCTTCAAAACAATGAAGGTAAAATGCTGTTCAGAATACCACCAAGGAAAGAGGGCACATATTGCCTTCTTTTCTTTGCAGAGATGTCTCAAAATGTGAACACATAATAAAACTATCTGCATTGATACCTGCCACTAGAATCTAAAGAGTTTTGTAATCTAGGTAACAAGACGAGACTGTCTCCTCAAGGAACATGGCAGAATCAGTTGTTTCAGGACAATGTATGAGAATGTGTCCTCATATAATGGTTTGGATATCTTACAAATAAGCGCCCTTACCTATACCTTACCCTAAGTTACATAGGCTAGGTTTAGGTCATCAAATCTTTAGCCGTCATAGTTTCATAGGTTTTGTAGGGTTAATCAAAATGTTAAGGAATCATTCCCTGGGGCAGGGGCATAAATATAGACAGTGCAGGCAGGGCAGTTGCAATGGCGCCCATGGGGTGAGGGGGCCCATGGAGAGAGCGGGCCCTCCAACAATATGTTGGGCAGAAAACAGGCCCTTGTCAGTTATTTAGATTGCTACCTTAAGAATATGTCTGTGTTGAAAGAAAAACTCCATTTGCTATATGTGTCTTTGAAAAGACAAACTCATCTTCATTGTGTTTATCTTTTCTTATTTTGTAAAAAAGCCAGGAGCAATCTATAAAGAAATCTATAAAATATATGCCTTCTCTCCATAAACTAGACATACACTATAAAAACGAGACAATGAAATGAATAATCACTTATTTCTGTTGGTATTTTTCTCATACATATGCGGTGATGATTCGCAAAAATTATGCAATTATCTTCTTAACTCCCCAGCCAGCATTTGTATGTGGGGCCCATGTGGAATGTAGATGGGTTGAAAAATGGGCCCCATATGGGATTACCCATGGGTTCCATATCGGCCCCATGCCAGTTGCCCACATCAATGGCTTTACCCAAGTGGGCCCCACATGGTTATGCTAGGGCTACCTGGGTACCAAGTGGATATGGGCCCAAAATGGGCATCTTATCTTGGATAAATCCACACATGTGGGCAAATGGCATGGGGCCGAACCCATGGACAGTCCCATATAGGGCCCTTTTTTCAACCCATCTAAATCCCACATGGGCCCCACATACAAATGCTGGCTGGGTCAGAACCAATTTGATTTATAATTAGGGATCCACCTAAAAACAGGATATGGGTGGTCGCCATTTTGAAAGTCCAAGATGGCCGCCGCAGAGACTTTGAAAAAAAGGAAACATTGGTTTTGGGTATAATGTCTGTTGGTGTTATCTTATGTCAAGGCTGTGTGTGATCATGTGACGTAAGATCATACAGAGCTAGTTAAGGTGCATAACAAGTAAGTAGTGTTCATCAGGGCCCATCATAATATTGTGCACTGGGGGTCGTTGTAACTACCTTATGCTACGGCTCTGGCGACCAAGAAAATGTGCTGCACACTAAACGGATATCTGTCAAGTAGTTTTTGATATATCCCAAAGACTGACAGTCAGTAGTCCTTCTTTGGTGTTCGTCTTTAAATTTTGCTTCCCTCAGCCTACATATTTGTAGTCCATACACATTGAAGGACTACAATAACCTTGAGTCCAATGTCAACCATTTGGGGTACAAAGATGTTAAGCAGTGGGCTAATCATTTGGATTCCTGTGCTGTGTTTAAAGCCCACTCCAAACAAACTGTTTCACATTTTGCCTCATTAAAAGACGGCACACATTGTTTCTTTCATTTCCACATTACTCCAACATATTTTGTTTTGTTGGGGATCAGAGAGCTGTTGAGGACAGACAGTGAGTGAGGGATAGAGCTGGGAATCCTGTTCATTACAATGTGTTTCCAACAGGCTCTATAAATAGAGACGGAGAGGAGGAATGAGGGGGAGGCTGCTGGTAGTGGTGGTGGGGTTGAGGGGGGAGGGAGAACCAAACTGGATCCAACTGAGAGAATCGTTTTGAGACACTGCGGGCGACGTTCAGACTGAAAGATGGAGATGTTCGCTCCGTCTCACTTCATCGACCACCATCGCATGGAGTCATGAACACACAGAGAGACATGCAGCCATCCAACAATTCATCCGTCCAACCACAGAACCAGTCATTCATCCATTCAAATATCCATTTGTTCATCTATCCATCTGTCCAAATACAGAGCTGCGAGAACACCACAAGAAAAACAAGAAACAGTCTTATGAAATAAAACTAATACAACAAGGAAATGAAAAAAATATGTACTGTATCCATATTTTTCACCCATCCATTGATTTAACAATGGTAATACTGTTGTATGCTTCCAACCATACAACCATCCATCCTCTCATCTGTCCAACCATGGAGCCACAATAACAAAAACAAGATATATTAATGTGAATCATGACTAATTAAAACAAGGAAATATAAACATGATATGTATCCATATTTTCCATCTTTCCATCCCCTGAATCATCCAGTCAAGTTCTTCAGCAATAGTAATATTGTTGGAAGCATTCATCCATTCTTCTGCCCATCCATGTGTCTAACCATACAACCATTCAGCCTTTCATCTGTCCAACCACTGAGCTACAAGAATGAAAAACAAAAACAAAATATGGCAATAAATTAAGTCTAAATAAAACAAGGAGATGAAATGTATGTACTGTATCCATACTTTCCATCTTCCAACCATTGAATCATCACTCCATTTTGTTCACAACAATGTTATTGTTGGAGGAATGGATACATTCATCCACTTATTCATGTTTCCAACAATCCATCCCTCCAAACATACATTTATTTATACATCCGTCCCAAGCGGCAACCAACAGTGCTGAAAAATGAAGCCAATGCAGAGAGGCCAAAACTACAGTTCCTCTACTGGCTGCTTAAGGCCGGCTCCAAGAGAGAGTCAATCCTCGTATGTTTAACTGTTCAACTTTACAGCAGAAATAAACATGTTTACAGCCTGGTACACAAACAGTTTCGGTCTCTATAGCTGATTTCAACATTCATGACAACTGTATGCTGATGAATTTTTATGTAACTCACCTGTTTCAATTTTATTAAAGCCAAAAGTTATACATAATTAGGGGCGTGGATACTCTGAGTATGTTGCAGACATTCGGTTGTCTGGCGATTGTGTCCTCAGCTTCTCAGTCAGACCTACCACTCGCTCCTACACAGTGCCATCCTGTTGTCCAAATATGGACACTTCTGGCTCAAGACGAGACGAGACGAGACGAGACGAGACGAGACGAGATGAAACGAGATGAGACGAGGCGAGGCGAGACGAGACAAGACGAGACGAAACGAGATGAGACGAGGCGAGACGAGACAAGACACTCAACTTGAGGCTTTAGAATAGGAGTCCACAAACCAATGGGTTATTTTATGGTTGATACGTCCATTATTTTTACAGTTCATGATCTGTCCAAAGAAAGAACCATCCATCCATTTATCTGTTCAGACATAGAACCATGTATCCTTCCATCCAAAGGTAGGACTGTCCAACCAACTAACCAACCGATCAACAAACCATCCATCCATCCGTCCGTCCGTCCATCCGTCCGTCCGTCCGTCCTCAGTCAGGTACCAAGTCCTAATTTTAAATTTTGAGTCCTAAAAAACTCATCATGTGTTCCTCACCAAATGCCATTTTGACAACAGAGTATATATGGAATTTACAAAAATTATGAGTCATTAAAAAAGCCCTTTTTTAGCCCTTTTTGTTAAAACAAGTGCGTTGAACTTCATTAAAAAATATAGCTGATATTGTACTATCAGAGCATAAAGTACTGTTAACCAAAACAGAGTGGATTTGAATGTTTTTCTTTTGTCTTGTATTTAACTTGTCCCACATTGGAAATATGTCTGTAACTTTCTCTTTCCAAGTCTTTTGGGAATCGAGTATTTTAAAGCCAAAAGGCTCGAGTCCAAGTGAAGTCACGACTTATTAGTATCAAAGTTCGAGTCAAGTAGCAAGTATTTTTTGTTTTGTTGAATCTAAAGTCATCAAATTTAGACTTGAATCTGACTCGAGTCCCAGTCATGTGACGCGAGTCCACACCTATGAGTTTTAATGTTATGTAAAGCTATTATTTTATATTAAATGCACAGTGTACATAATATGAAAATATTATTATATTATTATTATGTTAAATTAAAAACATCATTCTGCCTCTGTGATGTAGTCTTTACACACACGTGTAGACACAAATGTAAAAATTACTGAATTAATTAATAAAATCCTGTCTGAAAACACACTGTTTCAAGCTGGCATATTCAGTCTGATTCAGTGGAGACACACATATGGTGACCAGGATAGATGATGACTTTATGATCATGATTTTATAACTAATATTTATTATTATGATTTTTGTTAATCATTTTATAACTTTTATTTCATATTAAGGAATAGTTTGATCGATGTTTTTATGATTTATGAACACATTGCTGCATGTTTTTTGTTTTTAACTGTGTCTTGTAGAATAATTCAGCAAATATTTACTTAAACTGTTACTGAATGTGTTTACTGCACCAGCTGTTCAGTTACTGCAGGGTATTTTTTATTAAGTGGTCTCTAATGAGATATTATAAAACATTTCCTCCCTATAGCTCCCCTGACTCCACCTGTCTGTGTTTTAAGGTTCTACTGAGAACCTGCAGGTTCCTGCTTTGATCCCTGTCCTGTCGTCCTGTGCTGCAGCTCAGCAGCCAGCAGATGTCAACGTTGCAGCAGACGGTCCTTGTTGTGTCACTTCTTCCAGCTGAGAGCTGCAGGCAGCAGCAGCAGCTCCTGCTGAGGCAGATAAATATGAGCCTGGGGCCATCTGAGCGCTGTGATAATCAGCCTGCAGCCGTGTGTGGACGGCTGAACGCTGCTTTATCTGTTTGCATCCAGAGCACAAACATCTCAACGCTGCAGCTGCACAGCTGCACACCATGCAGCTACAAGCCCTGAGGACGGCTCTGGGTGTACAAATATCACTGATAGAGCATCTTTGACGGATCAGAGTGCAGGGTTAGCATGTTTAGGTGACAATTTTTTAAGTATATTGTGATATTTTATTCTGTGTGCGCGGGAAAATTAGCGATTCAGGGACCTTCTCTCTCTTTTGGCTGTTGGATCTGGATCTTTGTCCTCCTTTTGTCTCACTGTATTTATTTCTTTCTTTCTCCTGTCTATGTGAATAATGTGCTTCAGTTTTGCCTTGTGTGTTTGGCTGTCCTCTTTCCAGGTTACATGATCGAGAGGAGGTCATGTGGCTCAGGTCTGTTTGGCGACACCAGAAGCTGCTCAACATCCTGCAAAACAGAACAAACCAAACACAGACAACAGAAAATAAGTGAATTTATTACACAAATTATAATTTATACATAAAAACAAAAACAGTCCAAGGAACAGCTGAACCTGTCCCCGTGATGAACCTCTCAGCTGTTTGCTGCTAACAGACTGAGCAGCAGTGTTCGTGTAGCAGAGTTCAGCCCAGCCTCAGTGCAGTGATCACTTGTAATCAGCGGTCCTGTTGTTTGGTGTTAAATGTTTGGAGAGCTCCTCTGACCTCTGCCAGGGACAATCAGCCGGAGAGCCGAGCAGCCGGCCCCTCGGCTCCAGCAGCCAATTTAAAGCTGTGAGCGGCGGCGGCGGCTCCCCGGCCTGCCGCTCCGCATTACAGACCTTAATTGATTTTCCGTTGTAATCTCAAGGTCTTGATGACATTCTGGACGCTGCAGCTCTGTCAGGATACGCTCGCTCTCCCACTGCCAATTAATACATGTTTCTCTGCGGTGTTTCTATCTGCACCAACAGAGCGGGCGGAGGATCAGTCTCACCTCGCAGCATGAAGGTTGGTGTTTACCACATTAACAAAACCGGTTATGATCCAGTTGTTGGGGTCCGACGTGTTTGTGCTGGAGGGTTTGATTTGAAATGACCCCATGAAAACATCCTGAATGCAACAATCATAAATACACTTGTGCTACTGCCCAGATTTACACTAAAGTTTAAATGGTATGTTATGTTAATGGTCCTCAGAGGATGAACAGGTACACAAGAAAAATCTAAATATTTCAGGCAGACTTGACTCTGTTTACCAGATTTGTCACCAAAATCTACTCAATTTCCCCCAAAATGTGCGTTGGTATACTGTAATACAAACTGAGATATTCCAAGATATTTTTTAGGATTGATTACTGTGAAGGTTTCTACAGACATCCATGATCCCTAGAGGATGAACCCTACTGACTCTAGCAATCCTCCGATCATCTAATGCCATCACGAGCTTCATATTTTTGTTTTTTGGTGAAATATCTCAACAACTGTTGGAGCAGTTGTGATGAAATTTTAATGTGTCCAATACTTTGCTTTATGACCTTCAGAACTAATGACATTCACATCAGCCTCAGCTGGGCTCTGTCTTTATGGATAATTAGCTAATGTTAGCATGCTAACAGGCTAAACTAAGATGGTGAACATGCTGAACATTATACCTGCTAAACATCAGCATGTTAGCATCATCACTGTGCAGGCTGTTCTCATATATTTTTCTTATGTTTTTCTATGAAAAGTAATGCACCGAAACATATCCCATGTATTCTGAAAGGCCGCAATAACCAACGTGCTGACGGCAGTAAACAAGGAAACAGTCCGGAGCACTTGCATGGAGGCAGGTCATTTTAAGATATGTTTTTTTCCCTTAACCTAACCACAGTAACTTTACATTTATTACTTAACTGTATGTTAATGACAAAACGTCGTTCATGGGGCGCAGACTCATAGGATATCATATGAACCACTCTATGAGAAGACGTTGCACTGTGAGCATGTTAGCGCACTGATATTAAGGACATTTAGTACAGCCTCACAGAGCTGCACTCGTGTGTGTAAAACACCATTTGAGCTCCAACAAAGAAAGCTTCTGTCTCCATACGGCAGTAAAGGTGCAGCAACATATGAACCATTATTAAGATATAGTTCATCCAAAAACAATATAACATGTACATAGTCACCTCCCAGCCCCTTCTCATTCCCAGGACATCAAACACTGACACTGTCACACCACTCTGGTGATACTGATGCCAAACCCACCCAATACTTGTCAGCATTGGACTGACAATCTTGTAAATTAAAAACAGAAATATACAAGTATCTTGCTTTGACATGAGTTCAGAGTTCCTTCAACAGGTGGAGCAGTGAGTGAGAAGACAGACCAACCAAAAAACATCCCAGAAACCTGAAATGGCTGCATGAAACAAATCAATATCCAAAGCCACTGTACACAGAAAACACCTCACATCAGACTTCAAAACAGACTCAACTATGTTACTTGAGACTATAACAAATGTAAAGACGCATAATTTTTCTGATTAAACAAAATTCTGGCTTAA
Source organism: Cephalopholis sonnerati (assembly GCA_019142605.1). Lineage (NCBI taxonomy): Eukaryota > Metazoa > Chordata > Actinopteri > Perciformes > Serranidae > Cephalopholis > Cephalopholis sonnerati. The sequence goes on along the minus strand of JAGQAX010000022.1, from coordinate 3,366,540 downwards.
AATCAAACTTTATTTATGGAAAGAAATCAGTTTCCAGGAAATATCTCAGGGGGAAACATTGAACATAAAGTACATCAAAACAGCAACACCACAAACAAGAGTTAGTGTCAGTGATCCTGATAAATCACTGTGATGCTCCATGTTGTGATGGATCCATGTGGGAGAGTCCTGAGCAGTAATCTGTGTGATGATGACTCAGGTGGGTCAGCAGTCGCATCTTCCTCCTCTCTGTGTGATCTCTGTGATAAAGAGGAGCAGCTCGAGTGTCGGTCATAATCCTCATCAGCGGGACGACTGCATGGCTTTCACACTGATCACGACAAACTCAGAGAGAGACTCTGACATTCAGGTTCATTTCAGGTCCCAAACTGAACGCTGAGCAGCTACTGACGCTTCATTACTGACTGACTTTGATTGGCAGCTGATTAATTAAAGGAAAACTCAAAAGAAGTCTGGATTAAAATGCTACAGTAGCTTTGTGGTGAATTAAATGGGTTTTCTTAAACTGTGAGGGACTAATGTTAGTGTTCCTCTAAACACCAGCGGCCTGGAGGAAAGCTTTGACACATATATTATGTAATAACAATGAAAGATGGCAGAATGTCAAATTTCGACCGTGATCTGAGAGGCTCATTTTTAGGTGGACATTGTGTGGATGTTTCATTATTATTTTGAGCTTTAACAAAGTGGATGTTACTAATACATTCAAACGTAACAGATTTAAAACCATTTACAGTATTTTTTGTTTTCAAAAAGGCCACACTTTAATTTTAACGGGCTGACACCCAAAAACAGGAGTGCTTTTCTTGCCAAACTAAAACTGCCTGGTGCCATTTGTCCGTCGTTATCTCTATTAACGGACATGTGCATATGAAAGCAGAATCTGTCACCAACGAGACAAGATTTTAATGTTGACAGTGTTCTTGTTTCCATTTGTAGTCTGAGTCGTATTGACATTCAGGTTTGAGCGGGCTTTGATTGGGGGACTGCCAACTTTTCCAACACCCCAAATTTCTGAAGCCCTGTTAGTTAAAAAAAAATGTCCCATTGAACCAACAGCTCGTTATTCCAAAAACAAACGCTCAGTCCTGTTTCTCTAAAAATACACACTCCCTGCAGTTAGACAACTCAGTTTCCAGTAAAAATGTAAGTTTTTACCTTTCTGTAAACCACATATATCTTGCATTTGTACATTATTGTGTAGTTGTGGTGAATGTGTGGTTATGTTTAGGCTAAAAACATCCATGTTTGGTGGTACAAATGCTGCAGGAAAATGTTGAGAAGGGTCGGTAAAAACACCCGGGATCAATGGCTCAAATGCCACTAGGCAACGCAAATAAGAGTCAGTGAAACACTCAAGATCGTGGGATCGGTGACTCTGACGCTGCTGGGAAACTCAATGGAGGGTTGGTGAAAACACAGCTGGGAAAGAAAATGGTCAGTTAAAACACCCAGCATCGGGTTGGTAAAAACACCTGGGATCATTGACTCAAATGCCACTGGGAAATGCAGATAAGGGTCTGTGAAACACCGAAGATCATGGGATCGGTGGCTCTAACGCCGCTGGGAAACTCAGCGGAGCGTCCCAGGACTGCAGTTTCAAATGCTACTGGGAAACAAAGAGAAGAACCTGTAAAAACATCTGAGATCGGTGGCTCGAATGCTGCTGGAGAACTAAAACTAACGGTGTCTTTTGTTTGTTTTTGGGATGACAGGCCATGTGAGAAATGAAACTTTGGATCAGTGGGACATTTTTTGGGCTAATGGGACTTTGGAATTTTGGGCTGTTGGAATAATGGCATTGCACCTTTTGTTGCCTGCAGGAAAACAGTCCTTGTGTACAGCAACCCATCCTTGCACCCATCAACTATTGTCTGACAACAATATAGCATTTTATTACCTTTATTAAAATGCATTCATATGCAAATATCTGTTTATAGAGATTAGCCAACCTGGACGTAAAAATCACCTCATCTCAAGTTGCTAATGGAACTGTTAATGACTCACAAAGAAGACTTGTGTGTGTCTGGTGTATCCATTGTGTGCTATCTGGATATCCACTGGCTACACTAGACCCCTGAAATATTGTCTGTTGCCCTCAGAGGTTAACTTGTTGTTGAGCTTAGTCCAGTACAAACTTTGGTCTTTTAAAGCACTGGCTCCCAGCTGGTGCAGCCACGGGGTCCAGATTTCTCTTTAGTCATCAGTTCAAGCTCCACACAGTTTATTACAGCTGGCATCATGCATGTGTTTGACCATGTCTTCAAGCTAGTTTTCTGTCTCTGTTAAGTAGCTGTCTGTTAGTGATTCAGTCTACAGCAGGAAACTGCATTTCAAAATAAAAGCTCTGTGCCGGAAATTCACTGTACTTAAAAATAAAAAGTGTTTTTTATAAACTTGATGCGTTTGCCAGTCACTTATGGTCCATTCAGCATGGACCCATGACCCACCAGTTGGGAACCAATGTTTTAAAGGGCTGGAACTTTCACCAAGGTCAAAAAAAAAAAAAAAACTAACTGATTCAGGCAGCTGTAGAGCAACAACTCCCATGTTTTGTGACATAAAATTACTGCTTTTGTCAAAGGAGTCTGATGGCTTTGGAGAGCAGAGGTAAATATGACAGCTAATAGAGTTGATACCTTGGGTGTCTAAACTATGTACTGTTGCTGCCCATGTCCAGCAGTACATACGTAGCTTGTGTGGTGGTACTCCAGCCTGTTTGTCCAAACTGGTGGCGTGCCAACCAGCATCCACAGCAGGATATACACTCATTATAGATAAGTGCCTCAAACAAACCTTTCAAAATGGTATAAATGATTCTGTGTTTATGATATCTGTGTGTTTACAAACACATCTGGTGTGAGTCACACATCCACACACATCCAGAGCATCCAGGACACTTATCGCCGTGGAAACGGGCGATCCGCCGCCTCATTAGCATTCAGGCGGTCGCACCAGCAGAACAAACCTCACCTGTGAACGGAGCCAGAGCAAACAACTGATGTCAAGACAGTATTGTAGTTAATCTGCGGGATAATCCTCAGAAGGAGACGGAGAGGAATGAAATGTTGAGCCGGCACAATGCAGCAGGTTGTGGTGGTCAGACGTCGGGTTTTTAAAATGTTGAATTGTCTGGCGAGGAGAGGCTGCAGAGGAAAGATAAGCGGCGATGGCTGCCGTCCTTTCCAAGACAAGAGGCTGCAGACTTCCATTTATCAAGGACGGTCAGAGCACTGATGGCACGAGAGCGTCACACAAACATTCATGAGAGCAGCAGAGACACAGTAAACAGCACGTTGATGCATAAATGTGTTTCTTACTCACACATACAGACACATTGTAAGGATCTTTATTTCAGTACCTTAAAGGCTCTCATTAGTACATTCACAACATCAATCTAGCAGTAAACAACTGTTTGCTATGTAAAGATATAGTGGAGTAATGGCATCCTGAGCAGAGAATGAAGTCACACTCTGTCTGTGTGTGTGCTGTAATCAGAGCTTCTCTGTTCCTCGTTGTGGTAAACAGTGTTATTGCATGCAAGTCCATGTGTGTATCCCTGTGGCTAGCTAATTGCCACTGCTCTGAATAATGCTTATACAGAGGTTTCTGCTAATATTTGGAAGGCATCATTGTGGAATCATAATGCCAGTTCCCCCCTGGTTAAAACCATTAGCTCTGTCAGCATTGTTGCTGTTGTTAGCACTGTTTATTGAGTTAGCACTGTTAGCTGCTAGTCGCCGGCTCAGTCGCCTCCATGTTGAGAACCATGTGCAGACAATCCTGCTTCATACTCTGGATCATTGACATGTTCTGAATTTCAAATACAGCTCCTTTAAAATAAAGTTTCAGACGACCACAGAGTTAGCGGTGATGCAGTCACATACAGAGTCAAGTGATTTTTATGTGGGAACATCAAGGAACACCACTGACCACTGGGTGAGTTTCATGGCTTTGAAAACCAACGTTTAAGGTGGTTTTAGGACAAATTTACACATGGCCATAGACAGCATTGTTAAGCCAGGCAAGCCAAATTCTCTCAAATTCTCAGAGAAGGAGCAAACGTCAAGATTTTGGTCTTAACCACTCTATTTCATCATAAACAACCAGGAATGGGGCTCAAAGTGCAAAATACTGGACTTCTCCTTTAAGGTTTTGTCCATATCTTAGTCTTATACTTAAATGGCTGCACAAAATACCTTAGCAACCAAAGTGAGGTCAATGAAACAAACCGACCCAATTGCATATTGGATATGATCAGTGTCGTACTAAAGGACACTCTGACATGTAGACAGAAAGAACCACCAACCCTAAAATGTCCGACCTGAACACAAAGTCACACTGCTTTATTCATAAAGTGTGTCTCAGTGTGATGATCAGGCTGAGTGAGACGGAAAACTAAATGATTTCCCAAAACACTGAGCTGTTTCTTTAATCATGTTTATGACAATTGCTCAATATGTTTTTGTGCAGAGGTCCTTGAAAATGAAAAAGTAAAAATGAGAGTGTGACATGATGTCTTTCACAGAGTGAAGAGCGGAGGAAGTTCCCACAGGAAAAATGAAACAGGACTGAAGAGAGAATCAATCAGCCCGGCAGGCAGCTAATGTCACTACAGACATTTAACCAAACCTCCATCTACATTCACACTCACACAGGAATACATCAAAATGAATGAACCGACATGTCACATAACCACACACACGCACACGCACACACACACACACACACACACACACACACACACACACACGTATTCATCATGGCCGTCCCTGCAGAGCCCTGAGGCTGGAAAAACCCACTACAGTTGTTTTTATCGAGATAATGGCTCTCGCCCATTTAAAGGTGCCGCTGTGATTTATAGAAAACATTCTCCCAGCAGGCCTCTGGATTACCATCTCTCTATATTGGAGAAATATGAGCATATGGAGACAACAGATAACAGGAAATATATTCTTCTGTTCTTCTATATGTTATGTAACAGGCCTTTCCTTTCTTAGGTTCACCTGCTTTTACAAATCAGTTTGTTCTGTATCAAGATAAACTCTCTGATTTATTATGCAGCTCCTGTAAGCTCCGTCCTGATTTGTTTGTATTATTTATAGACTGTATAAAATAATGGACATCACCCACTGGTTTGTGGACACCATCTTGGACATTTGGAGCCCAGAGGGACCATATTTAGTTGGAAGGCTGAAGCTAACCCCAATGCTCACTGTTAGTTTGGTTTGCATGGTGCATAAACTGCCATGGTTAACTGTGATGATGATAAGCTAATTTTTCCTAGCAAAAAAAAACAAAAAACAGGCTTAAAAGCATAAAACAAAATCTACTTACTGGAAAAACTGAACATTCGACTCCTCAGAGGGTCCTTTAGTACAACTAAATGCTGATCAAGATTTTTTAGACAGGCAGGAGGCAGCTTTTTGTAATTGTTTCTAATGAGAATGAAGGTTTTTGCTCGTTGTTTTTGCGTTGCGATGCACCGTTTCTGTGCTCTAGGCACCTGCTGTTTTTGCCGGAGCGCTCTGAAATCCTCGAGTTAAAAAACATCACCTAAGAGCAGAAAAATGCTCCACGTCATCTCTTTTTCATCATCTCTTCTCCCACTAACCAATCAGATGATATGAGAGGCGGGGCTTCTGTGGTGGTCATGACAACAAGTTTACAGTTGGTAAACAATGGAGGAGAAACTGGTGGTAGCTGTTGTTGGATACCCAGAGCTATACGGCCCGATGATAGACAGCAGGTTGTCAAACTGCCCCTGAGTCATCCTAAAATATGCCTGGAAACGTCCATCATGGAGGAGAAGCTCCTGGACCAACTGGTGGTACTCCCCATGATCCAGCCTCTTTTTTAGGGTCTCATGTACCCACACAGATCTCTGTTTATCTGCTGACAGCCTCTCACCCTCAACCAGAGCTACAGACAGGACCCTCTGCTGCAACACTGTAGGAACTAGCTACTAATAACGGGGGAAAATAAACGATAGATTGATTATACGGGAAGGTTAGGGTAAGGAGGTGATGGGGTGGTTGTCTAGCAACAATAAAAAAGTGCAGCAAGTGTTCTTTTTTACTAGTGGCATTCAATAGAGAAAAACAGCAGGTTGTATTTGGCAACCTGCAAAACGCTTTCTTTCGGAGCCTTAGGTGACCAAAACTTTACAATTTAACTTTCATGAATTTAAAACACACTGAAATGGCGACATTAGCTACACCTACATTCTGTGAATCTGGGGTTATGCCATGAGTACGTTCCCTAACCAACGTTGTCACTGTGTTAGCAACTTGTCAACAGACGCCACATACCTGTCACTCAAAGCGGCCATGCTCTTATCTATGCATAACTTTACACTAATAAAAAGCAATTGAATTATAAAAAAAATTCAGCCCTCTACAGTTGTCATGAATGTTGAAATTAACTTTAAAGACCAAAATAGTTTTTGTACCAGGCTGTAAACATGTTTATTTCTGCATGTTAACATGGGGGTCTGTGGGGTTGACTCACTCCTGGAGTCAGCCTCCAGTGGTCATTAGAAGAACTGCAGTTTTTGGCACTTAAACGTTGGCTAATTTTTTAGCCCCAGAGGTTGCCTTGGAGTCTGAAGACTTACAGACTGAACCAGTCACAGAGCAGGTTACTAAAGCTGTGAAGGTCCATCACTGTTTTTTTTTATTATCTTTATGCATTTAAAAGGCTAAAGCCCGAGCTGTGCCCCCTAGAGGGTGCAATACGTATTACACTTTGTAACTTAGTTAATGACCACTTCTCATTGAGGATTACTTCGTCTTAATAAAAATCTGTTATATCTTGTTTTGTGTTTGCTTCTGTCATCTGGTTTATGTTTATTAGGTAAAACAGCCTTGATTTTACATTGTTGTCAATGGAAGCTATGAGTATATAGCCTCATGTATTAATACCTCATTAACACCTAATATATTTCATAAATATATAGTTTCAGTATTTTCTCACTGTAGTTTTCTATCAAACAAACAAGAGGAAATAGAGCATTTGTTGGGGACTATTTTCAGCAGAGGATTAATTCACATTTGGTGCCCTAGTGAGTATTTATGTGAGCAGGACGGTGTGTGTGGGATTGACTCAAAATAAACTACAGTACAGAGTGTTTTCATGGTAATGAGGGAACATGTCACCCAGTGACACATGGACAACAATGGAGGAAGAAGATATATCAGGCTGTGGATCGACACACGATACTTGTTATGAGATATCCTTTAATGTACAGAATCAATCAGATCAATGATGATCCGATTCTGAGTGTCGTGACTGTCATCGACCCTCCTCTTCCTCAGGCTGCACATTAAATATTTAACCAAACCTGTTATGTGTGACATTGACTAAAGGATTTATCACCATGACTTAACACTGCGCTCTCTGATGAACTGTTAAAGTTCCCTCTGTCATCTGAGAGCCTGTTGGGTTCAACTAATCCTGCTGCTACACAGAAATAAGCCTTCATCGTTATCTGACCTCATCTTGTCCTGCTCAACGCTCTGCAGAGCCTCAGGAGACGCTTATTTATCACTGGTCAATAGGAGATAAACATCTTCACTGTTTTACGCCAGATTTTGTAAAAATAAATGATTTGACATAGTGTTTGCTCATCATATTTAAATACTGGTTCAACTTGTGCTGTTTTGCAGATTTATCTTGAGTATTATGAATCTCACAGACAGGATGAGGAATTTTCTTTTTGCACATGGCTAAATATAGCACAGCAGAGCTAATGGTTTTAATGCACAGATTACATTCAAGATAACACTCGTGCTAAATTCACATCACGTTGTTGGGAAGAAACACTTTATTCCTAAATGGTAACCCCTATGGCTACACTTGCAGTCACACCAGATAATTAGAAATCAAGCCGTTTTTTTTGTATTCATAGAGGTTCATCAACAAGTAAAACCTGTCTAGTTCCCTTTTAATCAGCAGAATTTACTGTATTGCTGTTAATCTTTTAATATAGATATAAATGCCAACCTCATATCAGCTTTGGTTAAACTTTAAAAAGCATTTATGCACAGAATCAGGACTGTTCATCAGATCTTCATGAACAAATTATTGAAGTTAAAAATCTTTACTGATGCACGTTGTATAATTTGTTGAGAACAAAATGACGTAACAACAGTCAGTGGAAACCAAAGTCATCAACCTACTGAGGGCTGGATTCAAAATTACACTGAAAAAAGAGAAAATAGTAAAAAAACTGAAATCACAGCTGATCCAACAGCTCAGCAGTGTGTACGGCCCCTGCGTGCCTGCATGCTGGGCATGTTCCTGATGAGTCGCAGGATGGTGTCCTGGGGGATCTCCTCCCAGACCTGGATCAAGGCATCAGTGAGCTCCTAGACAGGCTCAGTGCTCAGTGGGATTTACTTCACAGGAACGAGAGGGCCAGTCAATGGCGTCGATGCCTCTGTCATCCAGGAACTGCCTACACACTCTGGACACATGAGGCCGGGCATTGTCCTGCACCAGGAGGAACACATTGCCCTCTGTACCAGGAGGAACCCAGGGCCCTCTGCACCAGCGTAAGGTCTGACAGTCGCTCTGAGGATCATCCTGGTACCTAACAGCAGTCAGGGTACTGTTGGCTCTGACATGGAGGTCTGTGCGACCCTCCAAGGATCTGCCTCCCCAGATCATCACTGACGCACGATCAAACTGGTCATGCTGGATGATGTCACAGGCAGCATAACGTTCACCACCGCGTCTCCAGAATTTTTCACACCTGTCACATGTGCTCAGTGTGAACCTGTTCTCATCTGTGAAGAGAACGGGGCACCAGTCGAGCTGCACGGTGCTGGGCTGTGAGCACAGGTCCCACTAGAGGACGTGGGGCCCTCATGCCACCCTCATGGAGTCTGTTTCTGACAGTGTGGTCAGAAACATGCACACCAGTAGCCTGCTGGAGGTCATTTTGTAGGGCTCAGTGCTCCTCCTGTTCCTCCTCACACAAAGGAGCAGATATCGTTCCTGCTGCTGGGTTGATGTCCTTCTACGGCCCTGTCCAACTCTCCTACGGCCAGTCTCTGGTATATCCTCCATGCTCCAACCAAACCTTCTTGCGACCTCATGTATGGATGGTCCATCCTAGAGGAGCTGGACTACCTGTGCAGCCTGATTGGGCTGCAGGTACCGCCTCATGCTACCAGTAGTGACAAGGACACTAGCAGAAGACCAAACTAGAGAAGAATCAGTCAGGAAGGATAAGGAGAGAGCAACTGTCTGTGGACACCACATGTAAAACCATTCCCTTTTTGGGGGTTGTCTTGCTTTTGCCTCTCCATTGCACCTGTTGTCACTTTGGTTTGCACCAAAGCAGCTGAAACTGATTCACAATCACTCCTCCTCCACTCCAATCGTGCCTCCTAAATGGACAGATTGATATCCCTGAAGTTTCACTGACTTGGTGTCAGACTGTGACCATTAAGCGTTCCCTTCATTTTTTCGAGCAGATAAAAACACAGATATTATAAACAAACACAAACACATTACCACAATCACTTCAAATCAGAGCTTGTGACTGCTTTAATAAGAATTATGTAGGCCAGCACGCTCAGTGTGTCCTGGATATTGTGTTTGAAAAGCGCAGAGAGGGAAAAAAAAAAAATAAAGAGAACAAAGCCTGGGAGGATTTCTGCTGGCTGGTCTCTCCCACACTGACACCCAACCTCACCCAGAGAGGAAATTCATCTGTCAGTCACCAACATCCTCAGCCTCGTGTTTCTCTGCTCCATTTTCCACCCTCCCACATTGTTCACTTTGACGGCTCTCCGCGCGCTGTCATGCTTTGTTTTGTGGAACGTTATTTCTCGGTTTATGTCAGATTTAAGAAATCGTGCCCGGACGTGCAGACTCATTAAGATGCCAGAAAAACTTCAAGATAATGAAAATATGTAGGTGGGCTGCCAGAAATGTTGGTGATGGCGACAGCATAGTAGAGGAGGAAATATGAGCCTTCTTCTTCTCCACCTTATGTTTCCTAGCAACAACAGAGCGCTCAGCTGCCATGTTTACACCTGTACTTTACCAAATATCTGACCAATATAATATGAACAGGGTTAATGACTGCCAGTGTGTGTGTGTGTGTGTGTGTGTGTGTGTGTGTGTGTGTGTATGTGTGTGTGCCCTTATAGCAGTGATACTGGGCATTTACTAAAATAATATAGACAGGGTTCCCACACATTTTTGTGGACAACATTTCTAAACTTTTCCATGACTGTTAAAGGAATCGTAAACAAATTTCCATGACCTTTTCATCATGTAACATAAACAGAACTGTATCATGTACTTTATTCCAAATGTTAAATATATAATTAAAGGCGGTCCACAGACTGAGCAATAGAACCCCCAGAGTGGGGGAGTGACTGTTTGGTTTTGTTTGGACTGCTCTGAAAGTAGAACATGGCAGTTCGACAGTTTGGAACATTATTTTTTTTCGAAAAAATTACCAAAGTGTGCACTGGCGCTCAAAGTGACAGTGCACACTTTGAAAGCCCTGGGCTGCCCTTGTCGGTAGCTCAATCTTTGTGACTGTTCCAAAACCTGCAAAGATTTTACTCGTACCATGCCTTTTCTATGCCTGGAAAATAAGATTATAGTATTCCATGACTTTTTCAGATTTTCCATGACTGTAGGAACCCTGTCTGCAAAAGAAAATAGACCAGACACTGAGACTATCACGGAAAATCAGGGCTTCAACGAAAGTTCAGTCTGGACCACTTTGGTCAAAGAAAAACTTATTTCCATTTACAGTATTATATTTGGCGATATGGCTCTGTTCTGGGGCCTCTCTGTTTTTCCTAGGCCTATGCAAAAAGCCTACAGCGGAGAGAGTACAACTCTCTGCCCTTCAATGCGCATGCTAGGAAAGCCTGAGGCTAGAGAATAAACCTCCCTGCCCTTCCATGCGCCTACATGGAAAGCCTAAGGCAGGGAGAGCAGCAGCAAAGACCTCTGGGAACAGAACAGAGCAGCATCAATGACAAACAGAAATGACATTCATAAGTCAGACACAGCATGAAAAGGAGGAGCTGGGGTGGAGGTGGATTACAAAGCAACTTGCAGAGGAAGCAGCAACAGTAGGCAGGTCAGAGCAGTTTAAATAGGGCGTCTTGAATGAGATTTGCCAACTGGTTGCATAGAAAGGAATTATGTGATCTATCAGCTGACTCCCTTCATCAATCAGCTGATACATCTACATCTCTGATGTCCATCTAGAATAAACGTCCATAAATAAGCTTAGAAATCAGAGATGTATCCAGTGATAGTTGTCTATACATCTCTAAGTATACTGCAAACAGGAGCTGCTAACATCTCATTCTGTGTCCATTTAATAGTGACAATTTCACAAAATGTAAACAAATCTCCCACATCAAACAAACAAACGTCGGCCACTTCCTGCGGCAGCAAAACCCATGATTTGGTCAGCGATATGGACCGAAAGTTAAGAGAAAAAATAAGACATGAAACAAATAAAAAAGTTTAATTTCTTCCACAAACCTTTTGACCTTCACGGCTTATTTAGTACTTTTGGTGTTCCAGGGAGGGATTTTCCTGAGGCACGTCGGATGATCTGAAATTTCACCTCATCAGTATCAACTTCTTAACAAAGGTCATTTTGGTATTGTGAGCAGAAGTATCCAAACCCACACAAGCAGACATTCTTGCCAAATTTCCACTGGTTTCATTTGCATCCTGGCCGAGGTGGGAAGTTTTGTGCACTTTGGAGAAACTCTTGACGAAAGGTGAAAGGGACAGATTGGCCCTCGGGGACTCGGATCTGTTTCTCCAGCTTCCTTCATCTAAAACCTGCAACAAACTGTGACGGAGAGCTGACACTGCAGCCTCCTCTGTCGCTCTCTGTCTGTGTCTCGCTGTCATGTCTCACTGTGTTGTGCTTTTCTTTACAGACGTCACTGAAACATACCTTTCTCTGCCTGGGAGGGATCCAAATGACCAGGAATGAGTCCAGCTTTAGAGCTGAGGTGAAATTTTTGTACATGTACAAAATGAGAATCTTTATTCATTAAGATTTGATTTACATTTTGATTCGGGGGCCAAATTTGGATTACAAAACAATTCTCAAAGCATTTTGATGCATCTCAAGCTCTGATTGCCTTCCTTATCAATCATTTATTTGTCACATGGAGCTAGACAAGGTACACCTCCAGTGAAATGTAATCCCATCAGTCCTTTAACCAATTTAGTCCTCTTTTGCTTCTTACATTGTTGGCTGCTACGTGCGATTTATAGACCCTTTTAGGGCCTACGTCACGATGACATCATTTTATCACCTGGAGGTGAAGCTGCCTCTCCCCCACAGGGCTGTAGGCTACATAGGAGTCTTCAAATGTGGTCTTGTTGTGTTATTGGGAGCCAGAATAGAAGGAGTCATGGCTCAAAACCAGCCGCCACTGCCCGTCAACAAAAACAAAGATGGTTAAATGTGATCAGACCAAAGGACTGGACGGAGGCCATCATCAAAAATGCTCACATGTGCAGCGCACACTTCATATCAGGTTAGGGACAAAGTATTTCCTGTTGTAGGGATGAAGAACGTTATGTGTATTAAGGGTTATCATGTCCACCTCATCAGAAACTGGGGAGCTATTAAGAGGAAGATTGGATTTCTCTGGAACGCTAACTTTTTAGCACATTAGCTAACGTTAGCTTCCATAGAAAAACAAACAAGATTGGCTTCCTGTGACATCATCCATCCACTGAGTGAGAGCATACGGGTCGGCCAGTCTGGTCCCGTTGGTCAGTGTTTACTTCTTCCAGTAACACTGGCGGTCCCGGAGAGTGAGTGACCTGACATGGTGCGTTGTAAATTCAGTCTGACGCTCTACACTAAAATGAGAGCCCTGTTGGTGGAAGAAACGGAGCCTAATATTTCTATATGAATTGTCCAGCACTTAGAATGAGTATTTGTTAAGCATAGTACTTGAGTAAATGTACTTAGTTATCTTCCAGCACTTCATGTAAGTTATGTACTGTTGAAGAGTTTCACTACAATCATCTAAAGCTGCATTTCAGAGCCCATATCATAAAAATTTGATGCTGTATAAAAGGAGACAATGAGGGAGTCCTGCAGAAACATCAGACCAGAGGCTCGTTGTCCCGCTGGCGGTTTCCCCACAGTGCTGTATAAGAAGTGTAAAGAGGCAGATTAGAGTTACTGTGGCTCTGAAGGATGCTGCTCAGCTTTGATGTCCCTCTCACTGAAACAGCTTAACAGCAAATAAAAGTGCCAGAAGAAGAAGAGAGGGCAGGAAAATATGGGCTTTCTCACACGGCAGGAGAAGATCTGTGAAAATACGGTTAATTGAGTTTTATGTCTCAGTTTGTTTCTTCGCTCTTGTCGAGGCTCGTCTTTGGCACGGCTCTGTGTGTTTGGATGACGAACAGTTGGACGTGTTTTAACAACCCGGGCAGCGGTCCAAACATGAAACCCACAAGAAAAGCAGGTTCGACGAGCTGTGCAGCCCACAAGCAGGATTATATTTAGCATCTCTGCACACAACCTCTGTCTCCGCTCAACATATACACACTTTAAAGACGTCATGCTGTGTTTCACGAAGAAATAAAGTGTTGCTCATTACACGGCATGCACATGACATATGACAGGAAATAAACAGACTGAGCTGTCAGCTCTGTCAGTTATAGATCTGTGTTAATGCGTGTTTATGTGCAAATATCCATGTGGGGTTTTCAAACAGCTTTTTAACTGCCACTTTCTATTGAATTAGAGGACGTTTAAAGAAGAGGCTTTAGTTGGCTCATCTCTTTGTTCCCAGGGTTCCTGGGGCTCTCATTGTAGGAGATTAGCAAAGGCTGTCTCTAAGGTGCAAAGAAACAAAGGAAGATGGACGTTTTGCAGTTTGAATGATGAAGACTTATTTTTTTGCTTTTATTTGATCGGACAGATCATACGCACATGACTACATATGTGCACATGTTCAGGCAAAACAGCTGCCAGCTGCAGACCTCTGTTTGAGACCAACAAACAACAAGACTGGTTGTTTCCTAGCAAGACATGGGCAGCAACAAAAGCAGAGATTTTAAGCCCAAACAAGATCTCTTCCTAACCATAACCAAGTGTTTTTTGTGCCAAAACCGAACCACATGTTAACCACAGCTTTGTTGAAACATAAAGTTTCAATACAACTGCTAGAAATTAAATGTACAAATGTTACATGTTGTTTGCAGGAACCTACAGTTGGAACATTTATGCTGGTGATTGGGTTGAGGAGTTTCAGGAAAACTGCTCAGACATAGCTCTACTTATATCAGTAGTTTCATTAGTCAAAAGAATGTGTGCTGTCTCACCTCAGACACAATTTCTCTCTGGACTGCATGTGCCAAAATTTCTAATATTTCCTTTGGAATGGTGGCAGACATCCATGAACATGTCTGTTCAATAAAGCTACTTACGTCCCCTGGCCAGATCATAACGTTACGTCCACTTGTCCATCATAAGCTGCTATAAAACTCAGTCCTGATGGCTTTGCCCCTGCAGTGGAGGGACCTCAAGTTCAAGATATTTAATGCTAGTAAAAAATAGTTTGTTACCAGCTCACCCTTTTCCCCTTCAAGGGCGAAATGGGTGGCCTTGTGGGAAACCTGTGAGTGTGTGATGTGTGCTTCGTAATGTGTGGAGGGAAGAATTAATTAATTTTGCACATCTTTTTCCACATATTTCCTGATTATGTGAAAACGATTCTGTTCAAAACAAATGTTCAGATAGCCCATGAGTTATGGTAAAATAGCCAACTATTTACAGATTGTTGTTCCACCCCTTGTCAATGGGGGGTGCTGCAGCACCCTGAGCACCCACCTTGCCTTGGAGACAGATACTACAGAAGGGGAAAGAGAGGAGGGGACATGCAGCAAAGGGCTGTGAGTCAGAGTGAATCCACACTGCTGCTAAGGATTTAGCCAGCAGGGGGCACACGCTCTACCAGGGAAGCTGCAAAATACAGTTTGTAAAAAGTTGTTGAACCACTGTGAAGATATTAATGTCTAAAATAAAGAAAACTGTCTGGGCTGCAAATGTGTGCAAGTTTCAAGGGGTAAAACATCAGTAGGCTATAAGCTGTAGGTGAGTAATGCTGACCCGCAGTAGTGTAGGGCGAAAGTGAAGGAACGATTCCCTCTAGTGTCGTGTATGTTTTATTTTACAACTCAAATATAAAATTATTCTTCAATAGCTGGCTTATGTCACTGCAGCGCTCCTATTAGTGGCGTAAATCTGAAAACACCTCATATAGTAAAGGTACAAATGCCCCCAAAATTAAAGCAGTAGAATTCGAGTTATTTTTTCTTTTTGCAGCTTCCGGAACAATTAATTGTTTTTCAAGATGTTTTTTTCACTTTTCCAGAACTTTTCCTTCACCTGTGGGGATCCTCCTCCTTACAATCAATCTAGTTCAGCAGAAAGTTGAAGCTCAGTGAGGTCAGAGTTTTGTTCTTCTGTTTTCTCAGAGATTTTATATTTTTCCTCTTAAACTTTTCCTCAGCAGCTGTTTGACTCTGCGAGCGTCTCTCCTCTCAGGGATGAGGTGTTGGGTTTTCTCTCTCTCAGCAGAGGCCTCTGGAGGATCCTCATGTGGTGGAGGAGATTTCGGAGGAGGTCTTGCCGGTGACCTTCCCTCCCTTGATGCTGCAGACCTGTTCACATGGTGTGTGGGTGAACTGTATGTGTCAGAGCGCCAGCCCACCACAAGAGGCTGGAAGTTAAGTAACAACCAGGAGGAGAAGAAAAATCCCAAATGTCTCACACATGATGTGCTGCAATACCTTTCAAGCAATGCTGTTTTTTTTTTATTTTTTATTTTTATTGATTGTCCTCCTCCAAAATACGACCACATAGTATGTTTTTAAGAGCAGAAATTACAACCCATATTTCTGCTTTTCATTCAGAGGTGACCTCTAATGTCTGCAGTGATCATTATGGGAGCAAAGAAGGAAGCTAAAAGCACAAAAGTCCACTTAAAGGCGGATGGGTCAAACACACACAGGACTTTTATCTGGAGGACTGATGTTCATACCCCGTGTGAAATTGAAAATCAATGTAGAGTTCTTTGAACAACAAAATGTGGTGTGTCAATTTATGTTTCCTTGAGCTGTTTTCTCCTATGGACAATATCTGCAGAATCAGGTCCTGAAACTGTCTGGAGATTCTCTTTCACGAGTAGCAAACAACAGGAGATCGTCTTTGTCTTCAAAATGCTCCGTTTGGTTTGGGCGAGGGGTGTCTTGCTGCTCCTTTACTTTGTCTGATGACTTTGGTTTCGGCTCTTCTTGGATCTTGTTGTCTCTCCAGTTAGACATTTCCGTTGTCGTCTTTGTGTAAATAGCCCTTCTTCTTCAACCTTCGATGTCGGTTTTCTTACGGTTTTACATGAGTGTCATGTTGGAAACATCATCTAAAATGCAACATACACATGAATGCAGCGGTGACATAAATCCAAAAACAGATTTGATATGAAAACACTGATGAAACACTTTAACTTCTCACCACTGCTGCTGTCACATTTTAGACATCCAGAGCGATCATTTTATTTCAGTTAGAAAAAATAAATGAAACTTGCAAAGCGCCCCCGGCCCTAGTATGAACAGGATTTTGTTCCGCCTAAAACAAGTAAATGCAGAGTCCAGTAGAGGCTGATGTGAATTTGCAGATGTTTCAGGCTGTGCTCATTTACCTCTTTATATCCTGTTGGGTAGTTTAATCTACAGCAAAGCATCATATTCTATAAGATTATCATGTTTGTAGCGTGGCTGTTCTGTAAGAAACAACATATCTCTAACTAAATTAATTTATAATATTTCAATTTAGCTTTGGTGTATCATATCAAAGTCCATTTTCCTTTCTGTTTCTGATAATAAATCCTCTGGTGCATGACGTCCTCTCAGAGAGCGACATATTTCACTGAGAGGAGAAAGTCCCTCCGTGACTTTGATAAATCATCTGAGGTTCGACCTTCGGAGGCCGTTACAGCCCAGCGTCCTTCAACATGCGGCGCACACTGCTGCACGTCAGGACTCGGACATACGATCCATCACCGTCGACAGTCATTCACGGCGGTACAGTATCATGTGTTGACACCAATGAGATGAGTAGAGGAGCTTTATTGAGCCTCTTCAGGGACGAGGACGCGGCAGGATTGATGTTAAATGCTCCTGATCAATAAGGTGGTGCCACGGACTCCACGTCCAATACTCAGGAGGTGCATTAACCTGCTGTGGTCGGGGCAATGCATCTTTAAATTAAGTGGCCCTGTCACTCGCTCTGGTGTTAAACTGCGCTCTTTAAAATCAGATGAATCAGAGTGTGTGACGGGGGCTGCTGAGAGAGTACAGTCACCAGTGTTCATGTTATGCAAATTTCCTCTGAGGTGCGTTTGTTTTCCCAAAACACTGAAGTAATTTGTGGCTTCCTGGTGAGTGAGCTCCTTTGATCCCGTGATGATTCGGACACATTAGCAGCTGAACAAGAAGCTGCAGAGTTACAGCTGGTCTAATGGGCGTTCAGGCTTCAACAACCTTCCTGATGTATTCAACTCAAATACATAGAGAAACAACAATTTTAAGCAGCTTTAATACATTGTTCTAATACTAACAATGGATCCAACGACTATGTGCAATGTTAACGGTGTCGCTTACACTGATGAAACCACAGATAATAATTAGAGAGCATCTTACAGCTCCATTTTTTGGTTTTCAAGCCCACATATTTACTGCTCTTCTTCACTCAGTGCTCACATAACATCGTCTTCAGTAAAAAACCAATGTACACTCCTTCCTCGGCAGCAAACAGCAGACAATCACAGTTACAGACCAGATGATGAGTTCTGCAGGTTTTTGGTCATAAAGGAAAGTATTGGACACATTAAAATGTCGACCTGATGATGGCGCTAGATGGAAAGTCAGAAGATCAGAGACATTACAATTCTGAGGGTAACATAAATAATGAACCACATTTCATCACAATTCATGATGATGCCATTGGCATACAAATAATAATTCATACAGATAAATCGCTCCAGAGAGCATGTAATGCTTCGGCTTTTACACATTTGTACAATTTAAAAAACAAAAACAAAAAGATTTTAAAGGAGCAGATCAGTTGAAGAATAATTTCCACCTGTGCAGCACAATATAAATCCGAGGTTAAAAATAACCTCCTGTTTAATCCATCAGAGCAATGGAATCAATCAAAAGCAATTTGAGAAGCAAAACACAAGTTCAGGTGGAGGCAGCTGGATTCTAATTAAATCAGCATTATAACCAAACGACAAGCGAGAAATCGCTGTGATTAAGGAGAGAAAACAGGACTGATGAGCTCCTGATTACACACCATCACCCATTGATCCTCTCTGTTCAACACTAACCGTCTCTCTGCCTGCAGTCTGCCCGCTCCGAGCTCAGGTGGTCTCGTGAAATGCCACACAGGGATCATGGAGGCCGAGCCAGGCCTGGAGGCCCCTCTGGTGTGCCGCCTCCTGGCCCCCTCCGGGCCATCGTCAACCCCTGCCATGCAGGATGACAGATGGCCGGCTTCCCGCAACAACAACATGTTCGGCTGCAGCAAAATGCCAAACCTCCTGCACGGCGTTTATCAGAGCTTTATAGAGTCCTGAGGCGCTCTGCTGCTTTTTAGGTTAACGCTCGAGGAGGGAGCAATGAAGGAGAACAGTTTCCAACAGACAGCACGGTCAGCAGGTTACAGCACAAAACCAAGAGGACGTATTAGTTTAGATGCATCATGGGTAAATATATCTTTGAAGCAGTGCGCTGTGGCTCATTGATATTATCCTCAAAGGATGATTCCTAATGTTTCTCTTATTAGAACCAACAGTGCCTGTTCTAAACGTGCCTGTTCCTCACAGGCTGATGTTGTGAACTCAGGTGTTGCTGCTTGAAGGTTTTTTTGAACGTCACACTCTGCACTGTGCTTCTTCAGATCCTGAGCAGTACACCTTCCATGTTCCGTCCCATAGCAATAATAAGAATCAGTCCCTACAGGGTTTCTGGAGGGACTGATTCTATAGGAATAGGAAACTGTTCATCTCTCGCTCCCAATAATTGTGGTGTTCTCCAAGGTTCAGATCTAGGCCCTCTCTTATTCTCCTTATACATGCTTCCTCTCAGCTCTCTCTCTCTATCAACACAGCATTGTTATGTGTTACGTGGGGCTTACAAGGAGCATCCTCCAACTAAATGAAAACAAAACTGAAGCGATCTTGTTTGGCCCTCCTCGCTCTGGCACCAGTCTGACCAATGCATTGGGCTCCCGTCTGCAGACTTGCACAACAATGTTGAGAATCTTGATGTCTTCTTGGACACTTCACTGAATTTTAACAAACAAGTCAGCTGTGTTGTGAAGAGCAGGTTTTATCAGCTTAGAGCCAAGAGCCAAATTAAAGCTGTTTTTATCTCCTCAGGACCTGGAAACAGTTACCCATGGTTTTGTCACTCCTCTGCTTGATTATTGATATTCCCTATACATTGGGGTGACCTGTTGCAAACTTCCCTGGACTCCAAATGGTTCAAAATACAGCTGCTAGACTCTTTACTGGAACAAAGAAAGGACAACACATCACTCCTGTTCAGGCTCCCCTGCACTGGTTACCAGTGAAATACAGAATTGATTTAGAAATTCTGCTTTTTGTTTTTAAACTGCCCCAAATGGATAAGCTCTGATATACATAATCAAATCAAATCATGTTCACTATATAGCACATTTAAAAGCAACTGCAGGTGACCACAGTGCTGTACAAATTAAAGTTAAAAGTTAAAAGACATTGTCCTGAGGATCCAAGAGGTCAGGGGTTGAAGCAGGGGCAGAGAAATTCAGCAAAGTATTGAGGTGCCAGCCCATGTACGGCTTTAAAAACAAATTTTAAAAAAAGGGACTACTGACCTGCTAATTCCATACTCTCCCCCCAGGTCACTCAGGTCATCCTCACAACGACTCCTCTCACGCCCTCAGGCACACCTCAAAAGCAAAGGTGACCCAAGCTTTTCCTGTTGCGTCTCCCAGGCTCTGGAATGTCCTCCGACCCCACATGAAGCTTTTCACGTTCATCTTTGTCTCCTGTTGCTGGAATGAAAAGGTTTTCTGTGAAAAGATGGAGGACTGACAAAAAGGAGCTCAAGAGTCAGAGCAGAGCCTCGAGGCCTCCGCAGGGAAGCAGACCGCCACTAGAGGTTCTTTAAAACACATGCAGTGGACGTGGCACCACATCCTCAATGAGAGGGATGTGAGGATGATGGCAGAGCACAGTCACAGTGTCAAGAGGAGCGTGCTCCAGGAGGTGAGAGGGAGCTTTCCTGTTGCTGCTCTCAGGCTCTGGAATGTCCTCCTACCCCACATAAAGCTTTCTGTGTTTCTTTGTTTCTGTTGCGTCTCCTAGGTTCTGGAAAATCTGACAATTTTAAACCAAAATTAAAGATGCACCATTATCAGTGGTGTAGTCGAGGGTATACGCTGGTATACGGAGTATACCCACTTATTTTTCAGTCAGCATTGCGTATACCCACTTCTAAACCCCAACCATTCAGTAATATCTACGTTCCCTTAGTAACGTTAGCCTGAAGCTAGCTAGATGCCGTGAGAGTAGCCGTAGCAGCCGAACCACAGCTTCTCCCCCGCAGCCAAAGCGGAGCTGCAGTCGCTCTGCATCCAGGAGAACCGCTCCGTACACCGACCATGACCGGACAGAGCCGCCAGCCGTGACCGGACAGCCGGCTCGGGCGTTCATGGCCGCTGAAAGGACCGAGCTGGATTCCACTTGATGCCGGACGGCTGCAGCTCCGCTAATGTTCGATGAAACTGACTATCTCAATGTCTATGAAGCTTGTTTGTTATTGTAAAGGTCTTAATTATAATGTTAGACAAGTTACTTAGCCTTAACTAACCTACATGATCTAGTTTAATTTTATAGTAGATAGGCTGGTAGTTGATTTTTAAGTAAGTTAAAACACAAGAATGGGACAAATAGTTTGAGATTCAGCCTAAAACAATATTGAGGTCTAGGTTTATCTGAGTGGTTTTGATGTTTGGAAGAGAATGATTTGTGTTTTATTTAAGGTTAAATATGAACAAGAATGCACTGTCAACTTCAGATTTAAAGTATTTTATTTAAGTAAATGTTCAAAAAATAACCGAAACACCATGTTTGCCTCATGATAAAAACATTTTACATTCATCCATTCTGCTTGTGTGACCAGTAGTAACTACAAACTGCTCCTAATTAAGTCATGATAATTTTATAATAGTGAGCAAGTAGAAATGACAGATTTTTGGGTAAATAGAGTAGTCTTACATGTCACTGGTTCTAAAACCGTCCTTTTTTCTGTACTACTTAAAAAAAAAGGTGAAAATTTAGAGTATACCCACTTCTCAAGGGACCACTACACCACTGACCATTATTTGCTTTAAGTTCATTAAGCTTTTTTTTTTTTTTAAATGCCCTTTTACTGCTTTTTTTCTTTGTTTGTTTTGTTTTGTTGTAGCTAACCCTCCCTCCTAACCCATCTGCCTTGACTGGAGAGCACTTTGACTCAACTCTGTTGTTTTAGAATGGGCTTTATACACGTGTTAAACTGCTTGTTATGTAAGCAAATGGCTAATCAGCCAATCACATGGCAGCAAGTCAATGTATTTAGGAATGTAGACATGGTGAAGACGAGCTGCTGAAGTTCAAATGGAGCATCAAAATGATGAAGAAAGCATGGTTTAAACACCACAGCCTACCTGAGTATTGTTGCTGACCGTGTCCATCCCTTTATGACCACAGTGTACCCATCTTCTGATGGCTACTTCCTGCAGGATAACGCACCATGTCACAAAGCTCAGATCATCTCAAACATGACGATGAGTTCACTGTACTCCAATGGCCTCCACAGTCACCAGATCTCAGTCCAATAGAGCACCTTTGGGATGTGCTGGAACGGGAGATTCTCATCATGGATCAACTGTGTGATGTCATCATGTCAATATGGACCAAAATCTCTGAGGAATGTTTCCAGCACCTTGTTGGATCCATGACACCAAGAATTAAAAAGAGGGTCCAACCTGGTACTAGAGAGGCGTACCGATTTACACTCACTGGCCGGTGAGTGAAAATAAAAGTGAGTTGACTTTGCAGCAGTTCACCAGTATTGAGTAATGGAGCTCTAACAGTCGTTAGTTAACTGCTGACAGTATGTTGCTGTTTATCAGAGCAGAGCTTTACAATGTTTCACAGCACAGAAACAACAGATGTAAACAGTGAAACTTGATGAGTCTGATTTTCTCTCATTAATTCCAGCAGGCGGAGAAGATTTGTCAAAAATGTTGTTTTGCAAAAAACATCAGCGTGCGAAGGTCGAAATTTTTAAACTGGGGTTTTCACAAGGATAGAGCATCCCCTGCATGCGCACACACACACACACACACACACACACAGTGGGAGATTATGCACATGAAGCCTCCAGGGAGCTGGACTGTTGCTGAGCTGAGAGGCTTATTTCTGAGACGAGGAAACAGAAACAGAAAACAGAGATCACACACACACACACACACACACACACACACACACACACACACACACACACACACACACACACACACACACACACACACACACAAATGAACTACAACACACAGGTTTGTACAGACGGACACTGTTGATTTAAGAATTTTAATGAAATCAAAACCCAATTTTGATCCTGTTTATATCCATTCAGTGAATTTAGATTCTGTAACGACCTCCCTGCAGCTCGTGTTACTACAAATTGAGGACTACAACCCTGACACAAGACCAGTTGGGTCCCTGCAGGTAGGCATGGATGGTAACTGACTGCAACATGGAGAAGAGACTTTGCAGAAAGAAAAGATAAGCTGCAAGAAGCTGAGGGCTAAACTCAGCAGCAGCGGTGAGGAAGAGGAGGTGAAGGACAAAACAGAACCAGAAGAATGAAAAGGTTTTCTGTGAAAAGACAGAGGAGCTCCAGAGTCAGAGCCTCAAGGCGCCCGCAGGGAAGCAAACTGCCGCGTAATCTCTGGAGGCTCTTTATAACACCTGCAGTGCTCACGATACCACGTCCTCAATGAGAGGGACATGAGGATGATGGCAGAGAACAATCACAGTGTCAAGAGGAGCGAGCTCCAGGAGGGGGAAATGAAGAGGCGATTAAGTGGACGGTCCTGAAACAACAAGTCTTCAAACAGCAAAGTTCCAGCCGCCTAAACCTAACCTCTGTAACATTAATTACATAATTGTACATTAAGGATGTGACGTCATTCACGGTGCACGAATTTGTTGTTTCGTTGGGGATAACTCAGCTTTCTGTATAAACTTCTTCTACGTCTGGGTCTTGAATTCGATGGTCCGAAAGAGACCTCTGCGGATAATTCGGCTCCCTTTCAAAACCTCCAAAGGAAGGTCTGGACCACAAATAAGGTGAGCATGCATTAAGTTAACAAATAAAGGTAAGCACTCATGTGCAGGTGCTGGGCAAGTGAGCCGTCTGCAACGTGCCAAACAGCATCAGAGAAACACTGAATTATAACATGACGCTGCTTTATTCAGTGTTTATACTAGTTTAAATCAGCAGGTCCTTTTGTTTTGGAGAGGAGGAGACCTCTGGTGATAATTCAGCTTCCTGTAAAAACTTCTTAAACATCTGGATGTTAAGTTATCAGACAATATAAGTGAGGTCAGATTAGCAGGTGCTAGGTTAGAGGCCTGTCGCAGACATGCCAAACAGCTTTGGAAAAACACAGATTTTTAATATGAAATTGCTTTATTCAGTGTTTTTACCAGTTTATAATTGTGGTCCATTTATTTTGGAGAGGAAGAGACCTCTGCGGATAATTCGGCTTGCTTTAAAAACCTCCTGAACGTCTGGACCAGTGAGAACACATAGAGTTATCAGAGAATAAAAGTATGCACTCATTTGCAGGTGCTGGGCAAGCGAGCCGTCTGCAACGTGCCAAACAAACATCGGAGAAACACTGATTTTTTATATTAAACTACTTTATTCAGTGTTTATACTGGTGTTAATCACACGGTCAGTTAGTTTTGGAGATGAAGAGATCTCTGTGGGTAATTCAGCTCCTAGTAAAAACCTCCTGAACAATGAAAACTGAAGGAATTCTAACCAGGAGAAGTTTCAGCTGGTTGCAATCTGCAGTCCTTTACTGCTAGACGCCACTAATTTCCCTCGACTGCTTTGGCTCATTGTCTCCATGATATTGGCCAAGGCAAGACTGACCTTCAGCGGACACGCCCCCAGTTTTTCAGGGCAAAAAAATACAGCTTACAAATTTGAAACCAAACTTTAAATACTTGGCGACTGTTTAAATCATTCAAATGTGGCTGGTGGTGAATAACACATTTTCTGTGGTGAGACAAACTCAGAACACATTTAGTTTTTCTTCCCATGTGGAAAATACGACCACATCATTTACATTTGAATATTTCCTAATCCTCACACATATTTTAATATTTTGTCCATGACTGCAGACAGTAAAAGTCACAATTATAGGACAGCTAATACCCTGATGTTGAATTGAGGAGTTCTCTCTTTTTCACACGTTCATTCAGAAACCTGAGGACAATATTAGCAAAAGGTTTAGCTGCAGTCTTCACTCACACAGCAGACAGTAGAATGACAGAAGTGGGGTGAAGAGAAGATGTAATAATGTCAAATCTGTGCAGAAAACATCAAAGACGTACAGTTTGTACTTCAAAGAGACGCAGTATTTGCATATGTGCACACTGGAGTCTCTTATTAACGTGTGCGAGCCGACTGTGAGCCATCTGATGGAGTCAGTGTGTCAGAGGAGGAGACGCTATTGATCAGAGACTGATGTTGATGAAACAGCTGGATGTGAGTTTGAAGGGGATCGTCAGTTATCTACACATCTGCCGCTACAGATTCTGATCCACATCCATCAGACTGTGACAGGGTTTTTGCTTTATGGTTATTTTGAGTAGCTCAATTTCACGTAATATGTTTATTTGACTTAAAAAACCAGAGCTTTAGCGACCAATTCGCACTGCGATAGCCAATTTAATTTAATTTACATTGTATAAATTAGCCTAGCAGCTAGCAGAGATTTCCTCTGCTCATATGAAGCCAGGATAAATCACACACAAGACTTAAAATGCTATTTTTGTGGAGGCTTTATTGTCTTCACAATTTATTGTTTCTTATCTGTGAAATTAGAGTGAATAAAAGCTTTGTTTCCACTGAGGGAAATGGTTTCAGCTTACAGAGACAGACAGGAGGTCTGCGTCGCTATGACGTGTAGGTACATTTCTGGGGAGGTGCACGTCAGGCTACAGCGTAGGGTACAGCACAGGCTCTACAGCGATGCAGAGCCTACATAGGTACGACGTCGATTCAACCCAGAATTAAAAGTCCAACATAGAGACTAGCTGCTGAACATGATGACGCTTTTAGCAGCTAAAGAGACAGATATTTCCTTCAGGAGCTGGTGGAGACCAAAAACAGAGCTGAAAGAGAGAGAATATTGGACTGACCTGTCAGTGTTATGCTCACCACTTGTTTCTGTTGAAAACAGTTGGACACAAATATCTGTAATTGCAGCTTTAATTTGGATCTGAATTTATTTTTCCAGCTGGTTTCAGTGTTTGAACTCATCTGTGTTTTTGCGTTCACTCAGTCGACAAACTCCCGGTGTCTCCTGAGTATTAGCATTAAATCTGTCATGCATAAGCTTTAAGTTTCCCTTAATTTTTTTTCACCCGGCTCACACTTCAAAGAGAGCTCATCATCACACCCAGTAAAACATAATCCTCCCACACAAACAGCTGTCTGTCAGAGCTTTTAGTTCACAGTCTGCCTCACCGCGGGATCCTCAACCTCTCAGATGGGAAAAACTCTGGATCAGAAACTGTTCAGCAGCTCGGTCAGCTCATTTCTGCAGGAAGCTACAGGGAGAGCGTAACCTGAGGACCGGAAGGATCGAGATCCTCCAGTGCCGAGTTTAACTGTTACAGTTTGTCTAAAGTTTCACGTCTTGGATCTATTCTTTGTTTCCCTGAAACATGAAACCTGAACGTCATCAGTGATGTAACATGAGCTGTTATGTGGGTAAACTTCAGATTTTGCTTTGTGTCTTTTCTTGTTTTTCTTAAAGTGTTTGATTTTATTTATTTTTTATAATTTTGTGAGGACCTCAGGAGGACTAGCGACCTCTTTGTGGAGGCTGATGTGGATCCAAATAAAGAATCAATTAAATAAATGTGTGTAATTACTGAACATAAACACTTTATTATCCCACCCAAAGTCTGCACACAAAGCTGCACTTTGAAACGTTCATTTTTAGTCTCACCTAATTGCGGGGAAATCAACAGTCGGGTGTGTCTGACCGAATGCTGTTTACTCAGGATAAGCAGCCACTTGTATGAGGAAATAACACGGGAGCCATGTTTGTCCTCATGCAGCGTTCTCCTGCTTATTTATGCTCATTATGTTTTTTCCAGGGTGGCTGTGGTGCCGCTGTCTTCCTGCCAAATGTATGCCCTAGTTGCAGTTGGCAGCTCTTCTCAGGCCGCAGTCCAATGTACACGGTGCACCTGTCAGCTCTGACAGGACAGTGCAGCCTGTGTCTACCTGCGAGGGGAGAAGAAAAATGCATCCATGCAGACTTCAGGAAGGTTCTTCACTTCAATAAAAACCAGGAGTGAAAACTCAGTGGTGATGGGAAGAGGCTGGAACAGGATTCAGGATTATGTGTGTCACTGAACTCGACTCTGTTATGACTCACAAAGTAAAGTGACAAAGCAAATATGTTGAATGGAGAGTTGATACTGGAGACATCAGTGCTGGAGATCTGTGTAAACGCAAACTGAAACTGTCGGCAGCTTTAAGCTTCAAGTCTCTGCTCACATTAACTATTTTATAATCTACTGAAACGCCTATCTTACTTATGGTGACGCAGCTGATCTTTACCATTATTGAATAATCTGTCGGATAATGGTGAAAAATGTCCGTTACAGTTTCTCACAGGTCAAAGCAACGTCCTCAAAGAGCTCTTCTTGTCCCACCAACAGCGGGACGAAACAAAGATCCTCAATTCATGATGATTTAACGTCAAAACAAAGAAAAGCAGCATTGATAAGCTGGAAGCAAAGATTAAGATGAGATAAGATAAGATAAGATAAACTTTATTGATCCCACACTGGGGAAATTTGCATGTCACAGCAGCTCAAGAGCACAGTCAGAATAACTGATCGAAATGATTAAAAGAACAGTTGAGGGATCCTTGTTAAAAGAAATCACAGTCATTAATTCTGCAAAGAAAGTTTTTTCTGTTTCTGAGATATGACGTTAAAACATGATGATGTCACAGTGAAGTTGACCTTTGACCTTTTGAATATAAAATGTCATTACCATTAAATCCTGTGAGGTTTTGTCATAGTTAGTGTAAGAACTCTTGAGTTTTGGCCCAAAACATGTTTTGCGAGGTCACAGTGACCTTTAACCTTTGACCACCAAAATCTAATCAGTTCATTGTTGAGTCCGAATGGAACTTTTTCCAAATTTGAAAAAAATTCCTTCAAGATGTTTGTGAGATATCATGTTCAAGAGAAGGAGACGTCAAATATCGTCGCTTTGTCAATGATTCAGGCGCCAGATACCGACACAGACATTTTTTGCGGACGTATGATCTGCACCATGCGGTGGTTATTTCTGATGCCGCCTGCCACAACCGAATTTGTCAAATACCGCTGCTTTGTCAGTGGATGTAGTTACACATCGACACTCCTCGCCTTGGTACGATCCTCTCTGTTGGTGGCTATTTCTGACACTGCCGGCAACTTCTGTAGTATTAAGAGTAAGGAAGCCTGAAAGGGTGTTCAAGAGGGGAGGTGAACAGGTCAAACAAACACCAGATTTTCACCCAGGAGCCTGCTGTTTGCTTCCAGTGTAAAACCAAATGTTAGTGGAGTTATTTTAATAACAACATAGTGTGCTAGCATGTGTAGCATGCTGTACAAGTGACAGTGTTTTTCTAATCCTAACCATGTTTGCTGCCTAAACTATTGGAAATAAACCTAAAAAAGAAGCGTTTTACTGCGTTTACAGTTTATTTTGAAAAGACTGTCTGCATGTAACAAGCAGAAACTGTACATTTCCTGTGAAAACAGAAGTTTATTTTGAAACAACACAATGCATATAACACGCCTCAACTGACACACTGTCTGTGAATGTCTAAAAAAGATTCAGCAGGCCACCTAGAGCGTCATAGTTTGACATTTAGGTCCACTGACAAAGCATCGGTATTCGATGAGTTGGGATGAGAGCAGGTTGTGTGCCCAGATTTTCATCGGGTATAATAAAGTAGCTCGGTTGGTTTTAACAAATAAAACTTTATTTTGATGAAAACTGTTGAGCAGCAGTTACGACACAACAGAGGGATTAGTGCACATAAGATAGTCTTCACGTCTTGGAGGATCATAACAACTGACAACATACTAGTTTAGATTTAATGCAATTGCCAGAAGAAACATTGGAAATGTACAGTATGTTTCTGAAAACCACAGATATGTTACATTTGTACATTATCATGTAGCTGATACATTGAAACCTTTTTTCATGTGGTTAACGTGTGGATAGGTTTATGCACAAACACCACTTGGTTATGGTCAGGAAAAGATTGTGTTTTGGCTTAAAATACCCGGCTTTGGTGGCTAGATAGCAGCTGGAAACACAAATGCAATGACTCATTAAATCACAACTGGTTTTGTTGTTTGTTGGTCTTGAAGAGTTTTCTGGAGCTTGGCAGGCGTCTCGCCTGGATGACACGCCATCCACCATCCCCTCCACCTCCTGATGACAGGAAGCTCATACACTAGGCAACTTTAGAAACGTTGATATGATACTATAAATCATACATCGTAACATATTTGTAGTTTGCAGAAACATTCAATGCTGCCATCTTCTACTGGCGACGGGGCTGGTAGATCTGAATCTGCTGCTCGCTCTGCTGCACGCAGGAAACAAAGCATCTTAATGAAAAGAACCCACCAGTTTCAGTTTCAGACTGGAACACATGACAGATGAACGATACGTGACTGTGATCATTTCCACAGCAGCATACCTTCCTCCTGAAATACACTCGAGGAATTATTCTAAAAATACCTTCACTGTGTTCCCATCAGGTCTCGCTCATTCCCTCTGCTGACTGTGGTGATTAACACATGTCTGGAAGAATCAGAGAGGACAAAGAAACTGTCTCAGTCTTTTCTAAAGGATTGACTGCCTAAAAAAAAGACGTGTGTCTCTGTTCATGTGCAGCATCACCAATTAAACCCTATCTCCAGGTTATAAATGTGACCCACAGTGAGGATGTGACGCTCCAACTGCCCACAGCTCTGATCCTGACTCTGATCTGTGGCTGCGTCTGAAACGGCTGCTTTAATGAAGAAGGCTCCTGACAGAGAGGTGACCTTCAAGTATCTTAGGTGATCGAACTTTTCAAATTCTCTATAAGGGAGCTTTAATGTGTTTTGAATCCAGTCTCTTTAAACAAAAGACCTTTCTTTATTAAAAGAAGAGGAGACCCGGCTGTCCTACAACTCCTGCTGCAACAATACATGACTCATAATTTGTTCGTTTGTAGCACTGAATGTGTGCTCAGCTGTGTCGTCTCACTGACTCATTTTATTAACTTAACATTTACTACTATCTTAATTTTATCAAGTTCATATTGTTATTCATTTTGCTGAAGTGCTTGCATCAGAGCATAGTTACATTACTCAAAGTAAAGTCAGAAAACTCACAAGTATCACAAGATTTCACATCACAATATTGTTTTTCAAAATGCATGTGTGCACCACAAAGACGTATGTTAGGCATAATGTGATCATCTCCTACAAGGGTGTGGGTTTATTGTTTTTTGTTTGTATGAACAGGGGGTTTGGGGCTCAGTTCAATTCAAAGATAGAAGTGTTTTTGAGGAACAAAGCAAAAAGCAGTGCCTAACAGAGTAACTACAGGAGTACGATAAGTACAAGAGTTACTAGACATGAACTAAAATGGTGGAAAAAACAGACTCCTGATAATCAACGTTATATTGAATATGATAAAGCAACAAGAAGTAGTGTTGCACATGATTTGAGAAAATGATATTGCTCTACATTGACAATTGAACATGATTTTGAAGAATACTGCACATGATGTTGAGAAAAATATTCATCAAGACTTTGAAAAGAAGTAGTGTACATCATAAAGTAACAGCACACCTAATGTAGGTGAATATTGTTGTCAGTGTCCTTTCTTCCGGCTCTCCTCCCTACATAAGAAGGAGGAGTTATACAGGTAGGAAAGATCTCCTGTGGTGTTGTGTGGTGCTCCTCGGTGGTCT
Organism: Cephalopholis sonnerati; assembly: GCA_019142605.1. Classification (NCBI taxonomy): domain Eukaryota; kingdom Metazoa; phylum Chordata; class Actinopteri; order Perciformes; family Serranidae; genus Cephalopholis; species Cephalopholis sonnerati. The sequence continues at coordinate 3,336,116 of JAGQAX010000022.1, read as the reverse complement.
CAGTCTATGGCTGAATGTGCTCTGATAGGACTCCAGAGCGGCATGCAGGGATGTGAGAGGTGATGTCCAGAATACTGAGTAGTTTTCTCAGCATCCTCCTCTCTGACACCTCCTCTAGAGACTCCAGTTCCACTCCCAGGACTGAACCAGCTTTCCTGATGAGTTTACTGAGTCTGTTAGCATCAGGTGCCCCAGCACACTACAGCGTATGGGATGATGTTGGCTAGCATCGATGATAAAACATCTGCAATGTGATTCTGCAGATGTTGAAAGTTCTGAGTCTGCTGAGAAAATACATGCAGCTCTAAACTTTCTTATACACAGCAGTTTGGTCCTTTAAAAAGTGCAGTGTGAAAGTGAACCGAACCAAATGAAGGTGTGAAATTTTTTGGCATTCCCGGCCCAATCGAACCGAGTCCCCCGGACTATCCTGTTGTGAATGCTTGTCAAACCCTTAATTTCTTGCACCTGGAGAATTTTTATGCACAAATGTATGGTGGAGACATTGGCCTCTCACTCTCTTCACTGTTTTCCGATCACTGTGGAGTCCATGTTGTGAATTGGCTCCTTTTTCTCTTATATACTCCACAGGGATTATTCCTGACCCCTGACCCTCAGTGAAACCCATTTACAGGAGGCAGCAGTTTGGTTTAATCTTATAGACAGTGTGGAAGCTGCAGGTTGGTTCAATTTACCAGATTAAAAGCGGGTATGGGGGGTTCAAAGTCACTGAGCCCATGAACTGCTCACCAGGACACTGTGACGATAATAACGAGTGGAGTGCACTCAGCAGAGGGCAGATTTCCACCAGGTAGCCGTGTTTCAGCTGCAATATGGCCACCAAAGCTGATCGTATCCAATCTAGACCTGCGGGCCAAATCTGACCCCTGATAGGGTGTTGGGTGGCCCCCCCAGCAGGAAACAAGTGCCAGGGGAGGATCCCCCAAACCCCCCCGGCTCTGCGCCCCAGTCTCAGTGATGGAGGCTTGTGTTTTATCTCTGGTGTTGTCTATCTGAACCTCTCAGGCTCTGGATTCATCTCCAACACAATACAAACGTATCGTGTCATGAAAATACATGATCACATCAGAGAGCTGCAGCACAGTGTGAGAGATCACATCCTCAACATAAATTAACATATCAAATCCAGCATTATTAGGTGTTCATCTAAATTTCTAAAACCACGTCTCTTTGAAATGCTGACATAAAGCATGAGGGTCTTTCTTTCTTTTACTGGAAAACCTATTTGATTTTATATCATTTGGAAGGACTGAACCATTTTAACTCAGTTCATCTTGTCTTCTGAATTTAAGACCCTGTCACACGTAAACAGATATTTTTGACAACAGACATTTTTCCCCTTAAAGAATACATTTGGTTCACATGACCTTCGTTTTATAAAATATCTCCGTCCACACCAGAACGCAAGAATGACTCCCATCACCAGCCGGGCCAGCAGGTGGCATAAAGGCTACTGTTTCTCTGTTTTCTCTGATCATGAAAATATTTGCATCTTTCCACTTTATAAACAGCCTAGGTTTATGAAAAGACCATCATTCCTGCAGTGAAATACTTCTTCAAGTGTGAAGTAGTCAAGCTGTGCTAACAAAACATAGACAAACTGGTAGACAACCATTGTTGTAGCTGTTTCTGGAGCATGCTCATTACACATGGGCATGTGTGATCTGAGGAGATCAGGTCATTGTTGCCCAAATGTTCTGTTTTACATCCACACAGAGGCCAGAGTTTAAAAGCAGGGACTGGTTGCACAAACACCTTACAATTTCTCCTTAAGTATAACACTTAAGGCTTAATTTCCCCTTAGCTGAGTGACTACGTTGAGGGACACACACTGTAGGTACTGCATGTGTGGGATTGTGAATAGCAACGGCTTTGTGTATGGACTGTATAGATGCAGGAACTGTATGCATAACATTTTCTTATCTTGTAAGGGCAGGTACCGCATGTGCCCAGGACAAATTTCCTTCAGAAGAATAAAGTCTATCTTATCTTACTTATCCGCTGTGAGGGTCCAAAGGACAGAGGGATGTTGTATGCTGTAAAGCCCTTTGAGGCAAGTTATGATTTGTGATATTGGGCTTTATAAATAAAATTGATTGATTGACTTATACAGTTGCACAGAATCCCTTAAAAGTTTCCTCAGTTAAGAAAAAATGTTAGCTCATTTACTGCATAAATTTTACAGTGGTAAAACTTTCCATGGAGATTGTTTGTTTGCTTGGACTCACACTTGTGATGCCTGTTATTGTCTCACAAAGTTGGCTGATAGATCGTGAAAAAATAGAAGAAAATAAGACAAGAAAACCATATTGGTCAGAGGAGGAAAAGATTAAACTACTGGAGGAATACAATCATAGAAAGGACAAACTACAAAGTAAATTTGATCCCCAAACACCAGAAAAAGTGTGAAAGCAAAATCGTATCCACTGGGTTCTCCTGGTCACAGATCACTCGTCTCAGGGTGTGTTAGTTTTTTTATTTCTTTATTATCACCATAAACTCCGTCATGTTGCAGTTAAGATAGAGTCAGAGGTACCTTAAGGTTTTTTTTGGTTGCTAAGGTCTTTTGTGCAGCACTCTAGGGATTCCTTCAGACTGAGGCAAGGAGAAAACCATAAATACTTAAGTGAACATATTAAGAAAACCTTAAGGAGACTTAAAGGCTTTTTAAATATATCTTAAGGAAACCTTATGGAAAATCTTAAGGTGTTTTGTGCAACCAGCCCCTGAACCTTAGAAGCTGTTTTCAAAAATCTGTTTTAGTGACCGGACGAAAAGCTAAAACTTTAAGGGAAATATCAGTTTATAAAAATGTATTGTACACATGCTACAAGGCCTGATTTGATCCTAAAACCTCAGTCAGACCAGTTAAATCCATTCATACCTCCACCTCTGATCCCTGGCACCATCAGCTCTTTGTTAAATCAGTTCCTCCTGAGAGCGTTCAGGGAAACTGTGAAAAGGCAGTTTTTATTTTCCATCTGCTCGTTGGATAAACTGTATTTACTCTGAACCTCCACCTGGCAATTTAAAGGGCACAACCTCAGTGACCGCTCATTTGTAATTACATAATGTCCTCCAGCTGAAAGCACACACACAGTTATTTTTTTCTGAGGTATTCACTCCCACTAACAGCACTGTAGAGGACACTAGAGATGTTTTTATATTCTCTATTTATCAAAGCTTTTATTTCAATGATGCATCAGATGTCTACATGTGTCAACAACAAACCCACATGGATTCAAAATCAAGTTGATTTCCTAACTTTATAATCGATAACACCATACAGCACATGACTGGGGACAGACATATGGACAGCATTAAACAGTGGACATTTCCTCCACAGTTCTTTCACAGTCAGAGGCAGGAGTGCAGGCCACTTCATGTCGATACCGTCACATCATCTTTGTTTGCAGGTCAGAAGTTTAGCGCTCTTGTTTCTGCTTGTCCGTCTTCATCTCCTCACATGTTCGCTGTCGGAGCTGACGAGGCTCGGCTGTGTTTCTGGGTCACCTCATGTTTCTGTGGGAACATCCCTAAATGTCAGCGATCAGCCTCTCTGCTTCATCATCTCAGACTCGCAGCTTTCTCTGCTGCTTCAGTTCTGTCAAAACAAAAGACAAACACTAATGCCTTCTGAAATTAAGGTGTGTGTGTCCCAGGGAGGTGACTCAAGCTGAAGACTTTCCTTTTGGCTGCCGACAGAACAGGAAGTACCTTTAATCAGGAGACTGGGCCGTCCACACAAAACACGTCCACACTGATGCATGATGAAGGTCAGCCTGGCCTCACTCTGGAGTCATCTAAAACTGGTGCTTGGTCAGTGACTTCCGGCGTCAGACACTGACCAAATGTTGGCAGCCGGTTGCCACTATTGTTTATTGGCACCTGGCAGCATCAGGGGGAAATCTGGCTGGGCAACAGCGGAAGTCTGAGTAGGGCAGGCAGGAGTGGTGATGGATGGGTCCAACAATCACCAACTTTCACCTGGGAGACCTGTGTTCACTTCCTGCATGATTATAGAGCCAAACCTTGTTCTTTTTTCCTAAAACCCAACCATGTGTGTCTGTTGTTAAAAGAAAAAGTCAGTTTGCTGTGTTGTAATGTGTTTACTTTGAAAGAAACTGTATGTAAACGGAACATTTCCTGTGAAAACAGAAGTGTATTTTGAAAACACACAATGCATGTAACAGGCTGAAGTTGACACGGCGTCCCAGAACATCAACAACCAAGACACCCAGGGTACCTTGGACGTCATATCAACGTAGAAAGTCAATGACCAAACGTTAATATGTGGCGTAAGTAGACGAAGTAAGAATGTGTTGTAATAGTGGCAGCAAGCATGAGCTGTGCGCTACAGCTGTGACGCCTTCTAAATTGGGATGGATTTGACAGACCGCTGTCCGTCTCTCCTTCGCCCATGGTGAAACATCATGCGCTAGAGAGGACGCAGAGTACAATGTGCGAAATACGGGGGGGCTCGGGGGGGCCCGGACCCCTCGATTAACCCATGAGACCTCCTGAAAGCCTCAAAAGCAAAATTTGAAGGGGGTCTCAAATTTTGTTAAAAAAATAGATGTATAAAATATAATGTTTTTTGTCACTAAAGGTCACTAAAATGTTTTTAAGCTCATTGTGTCCAGTATTCAGAATTCAAAACATTTATTCACGAATATGTTTGCCAAGCGGAGCCAGCCAGTCCTGTGCACATATGCAAATTAGCCATGTGCGCCAAACAGAAGAAAGAGGTAACGTTGAAGTCATGCTAAAAATGGCTAGCAAGGGAAAGCTAAACCAGAGTGTATCACTCACACACTTTGGGTTCACATCTAAAAAGGTGACACTCAGAGATGAAGAGGACGATGATGGTAGTGCAGCTAGCGAGCCAATCGCTACCAAAACAGAGGGTCCTGCCCCATTTCTTTGTTACTTTTGAGCCGGGTAACACTCTCCTTTTTACAGGCCTAAAACAACGTGCATCCAAACGACTTTTATCAATGCAACCTCCTATGTCAGTTTTGCTTTACGTATACATATCAGATTATCAAAAATTGTTAAGTGTGTGTTGTCATGTAGGCTATAGACGTATTGTCTTGGCTTGCATCCATGACATATAATGTTGAAAATGAAAAAATTTAGATAGGTATTGCGCAACAATCGGGAGATGGGGGCCCCCCCGAATATTGACGGGTATTTCGCACACTGGCACAGTAAAACAGATGAGACTGTGACGCTGAGCTGAAATGAGTGCTCATAAATTTGGTAAAAATCATGAATAAACATTGCATTTTTCTGCAGTTTATGGCGTGTGGTGTTTTGTTGCAGGCGGGGTTCAGCCCCTGCTTTTACATGCATGGGAGCTCAGTGGAGTGAAGAAGAGACAGAGAGCTGTAGGGTTAATGATGGCTGCACTCCTTACGCCGCTGTGCATGAAACTTATAACACAGTACAGACACCTGTGGGATGGCTGACACTAAACAAAGGATCAGAATGGGCCCATATAGCTTAATATAGCCGATCCTATCAGTAAAAAATTGCCTTGATCAACCCTGATTCCGATCTTTGAGACCGGATCAGGACATCTTTAACTAAAACTTCATAATGGGATTTTTGACCCTCCATCCTCCCTGACTGACTGCCCAGATCTTAAGCATGGTTCAACAAGGAAACACCTCCTGGACAACAAAAATAAAACAGAGATTGTCAGCCAGGCAGCAGTTCAGTTTTCATCCAAGAGATATTTGGCAGGAACCAGTCAGTCATATTGTGGAGGCAGCGTTAGAAGAAGAAGTTTGGAGTAAACTTCTGATGTTGTTGCTGTCCCCACTGATCACTAATAGACGCTGACAGAAGTCCTTCAAAAGCAGGTAAACAAGACAATCCTCTGCCCCTCTGTCATATTAAAACATTCAGCCCCCCCTCAGAAAGGGAATGCTGGTTGCTTGGCAACACACACTCACAAACTGGAGGGACGAGCAGGTGCCGAGGACTTCTGCTGGTGGGTGGCAAGCGACGGTTGGCACCAACGTCGCTTTCATTGGTCAGAGCGGCTATTTTTACCAGCGTGCCCATCCCATGAAGAAAAATATGGCCCGGAGAAGTTCCACACTGTCAACCGGAGAGCCTGCCGGCCGGCGGTGGAAGGTTTCACTGAGCTTTAAAGGGCAGAAAGAGCATGTTCTGGATGTACAACCCCTGTGCCTGAATGTGATAATGTGTGAGGATTGACACTGTGACAGCTGAAGTGTTAAAGGACATCAAAAGGAAAAAAAAAAGGAGTACGATAACCTTTTGATAACTGACACCTGTTTTGTTAGTGATTCCCAATCAGAGGGGCTTCTACGGTTGCCTGGCAGGTTGTGGAAACTTTATTGAAATATAAATGAAAGTTTATTCAAAAATCTATGAAGAAAATGAATATAACAAACACACATATCCACATAGTGAGCTGTGACACCTGAACACTGCATGTTGAGAATGTAAAAGCAGAGAAATCAAAAGTTAGCTAAAAGGATTGAAAGTCATTACACTGTCATATTTTATTCTTAAGACGTTGTTATATTTGTTGTGTAATGTTCAGACTACATATTATTTTGCTCCCCTATTTCAATCACTCATAAATACACACCAAATCTGCATCATTATTCACATGCATGAGGCCAAATGTTACGTTTTAGACGTAGAAAACCTTATTTTAATTTAACTTTGATGCATTGTTAAAATTGAAATCAAAGCTAAATGTTGCTGGCCTCCATCAAAGACACTTGTCCACCAGCTGCACCAGGCCCTGTCAAAAGACACTTGCTTCCCGGACTTTTAAGCCCAATATACACTGTGCGATTTTGGGCTGTCCCAGACAATAGATGACCATCGGGAAGGAATCATGGTGATATCTTTGGTCGTGGATCCAAAACAGTGGTCCTACGTCGCACAGTGAGAGAGGTTCAAGGGTGGCTGTTGTCACTGTCTTGCAATCAAAGACAGTCTGGGATAAAATTCTGACAGTGTCAGACTATCTCACTGTGTGACTGCTGTTACAACCTACGTCTAACCAGCCAATAGAAATCCATCCATCCATTTTTAACCACTTATCCGAAGTGGGGTCACGGGGCAGCAGGCTCAGCAAAGTATTTTAGATGCCCTTCTCCCCAGCAACACTCTCCAGCTCCTCCTGGAGGACCTCAAGGTGCTCCCAGACCAGATGAGATATATAACCCCTCCAGCATGTTCTGGGTCTGCCCCGGGGCCTCCTACCAGTGGGACGTGCCCAGAACACCTCTAACAGGAGGCGCCCAGGAGGATCCTGATCAGATGTTGAACCACCTCAACTGACCCCTTTCAACGTGAAGGAGCAGCGGCTCTACTCCGAGCTCATTTCAGATGCTTGTGTCTGTGATCTCATTCTTTCAGTCACTACCCAGAGCTCATGACCATTGCTGAGGGTTGGGACGTAGATGGACCAGTAAATCAAAAGCTTTGCCTTTCGGCTCAGCTCCCTCCTCACTCTTATTCTTTACTCAGTTTCACCTACGTTAGTCATGGTTTTAATGTACAATGTTAATCATTGATGTTATTATAGGGAGGAGAGGGGTGAAGAGGAAGAGATAGGAGATGATTCATATAGGCTATCATTATTAGTTTGAGCTGACCTCTCTCTTTTTTTCTGCACTGGCCTGCACCAGAAGTAACTTATACTTTGAAAAACCTACTCAAAAGTCAAAAAAGTACCTGGTAAATAAGTCATGTCATTTTGAGTTTTAAGTTGAGTCATTGTTTTTATAGTTGCAGCTCGACTGGGCCATTCAATTGGACTACTGTCCTTGTCCCAGAATACAAGCACGGGAGGGGAATCACTTTATTGACCGAAGTATGTGCAACTCCTCTCTGATAGGTGGAGATATGCCCCCTTTCAGCTTGTTAGTATTGGACCTTTTTCCTGTTGACCTATTACGTCACAGACCAAACAAGTTAGCTACGGTTAGCTAGCAGCTAACTGGTACCATGGTGGACAACTTTACAGCTCTGTACATTTGGTCCGTCCAAAAATGCACGGCTCTGGATGTAGATTTCTCCGTGTTGTTACCTATTTGACTTCCTGGTCAAAGCCCGGGGCAGAAACTATGGAGCATGCTCAGAGCGCCTCGGCCAGTTTGGGTCTGACTGACTGTGTACATGCAGGAGAAATTCAACTCCCAATCACATTATCTGGGTGTGTTAGTCCCACTTTGAGAAATGTGATTTAGTACAATTTCAATCGGACTAAGATGTTTAGATGGATTTTAAAAGTCCGGTTTAAGTTGGACTGACGCAATGAATCCATTTGCCATGTGAACGTACTGAATGATATTATTGAAAAAGTCATATTGGCATGTTGGTGTGAAAACTTGGCAGACACTGCAGCAGTAACCAAGGGGGGTGGGGCTTAATGAAAGGTCAATTAGCCGTCACCCAGTGCTGCTCTGTGGCCCGAGGTTTGGAAATATCATTGTATGTTTTAGGATTAAGAGTCCCTTTTATTGGGAGCAGCAAGCAAGTATGCAGACAGGGGTGTCAATAAAGTTTTGGCCACTGAGTACATGATACCTGCAGGCCTCGATAATCTCAGACTAATGGTGAGCTTTACTTTATTGTTTCAATACAGTCAAACTTCTTTGGAAAGTTTCAGTGTGTTTGTCTTGGAGTCAGGTCGAAAGTTCATCCTGATGTTTTCCACTCGTTTTAACAGACAGAATAAGCTGTGAAGACAGAGATGTCTCGCGGTGTATATCTGCCTGGTGGACAGTGCTCACTGGACCATCACACTAATCAACATTGTGTAAGCACAAACACTGAACAAATATGCATATTTGCCTGATATTAGACACACGATCACTCATCTCAGGGGGATTTTCAGTTTGGCACTAATTACTTCCAGACGTATTTCCTCCTGTACGGAGCAAGCGGGCCTCTAGAATTACCTTGAGAGCTCAATTGTGTCCTGTGGCTTTCATTTCTGAGACCTCAAAGAGAAGTGGAACAGGAAAGACTGAGTCCTAACCAAAGCTGCTTCCCCATGCAGATGAGCTTTTCTCTCGCCGCTTTGATGAGGATTCAGAAATCTGTTCGGATTTCTCTGCTGGAGTGAGACGTCTCTCTGCTGTGTACCCGACGAGATCACAAGCAGGAAGGACACAGAAACATCTCATGAATATACGCAGGGAAGGAAAGGATAAGTATGTATGTTTTTGCAAACCTTTATTTAACCACACTGAGTCTGAGGGGACGTTTCCAGGCTTTATTCAGCTGTGAGAGGTTTCTCACTGAAGGACGAAAAGGGAAAACTGCAGACTGCTGGAACTTTAGAAATATTTTTACTGTAGTAACCACAGACAAAACTACATTAAACCAAAGCTAAAATAAGCGTATATGATCGAGGTTGTCTGGTGCAACAAAATATAAAAAGAAAGCAAATGAAAGCAGAGCTGAGACATCAACGACACAGTGGACATCAGGAGAAAGAAACAGAGCAACCTGCAGACAGCAGCTTTTAAAGCTCAGCAGCCAATCAGACCAGGTGAGCTGAGTTCTACCTGATTACCTGCAGAGACAACAGCAAGCAGAGAGGCCTGGTTTTACTTCATTGAACTCTCAAGTTTATTGTAAAAATGGCCAAAAATTTAATCGGAAAGCAAAAAACAAAAACACTGTCTTTATCCTCTTCATCCTCTTTGATTTATTTTCTTGACATCTTCCAACCCACTCGCCAAAATAAATGTTGGTATTGCATGTTTCTGCAAACCACGGATGTGTTACATTTGTATTTTATTATGTGGCAGACATGTTGAAACTTTATCTGTCTGTATTTCAGCCATGTTGTGGTTCATGTGGTGACATTTAAAAACCTCTCAGCTATGGCCAGGGAGAGGTCATATTTTTGTTTAAAATATCTGCTTTTAATGGCACTTTCTCGGCTGAAAATGCTGCTTTGTCTTGGTAAAAAACAAATGCTTTTCTTGGCAGTATACAAGCAAGTGCACAAAGAGCAACGGGTAGCTAGAAAACACTCGTGTTTGGTGCCTAAAAAGCTGCTTGTAAAATAGTGATGGGTCACTAAAAAAACATGTTTGGAGGCTTAAAAGCTGCTTGTAAAACAACAATGGGTCACTGAGAAACAACCCAGTTGAGGCCTAAAAAGCTGCTTGTAAAACAGCGACAGGTGTCTTAAAAACAAGCACATTCAGTGCCTAAAATGCAGCCTGTAAAACAGTGATGGGTGTCTATAAAACTCCCATATTTGATGCCTAAAAGGTGCTTGAAAAACAGTGACCAGTCACTATGAAGCCCCGTATTTGGCTTTAAGAAGTGGTGTTAAAAAGCATCTAAAAGTGTCTAAAAAACACCCACGTTTGGAGCCTAAAAAGCTGCTTGTAAACCAGCCATGAGTGTCTACAAAACAAGCATATTTGGTGCCTAAATTGTTGCTTGTAAAACAGCGATTGGTTACTAAAAGAACCCCCCATGATTAATGTCTAAAAAAGGGCTTGTAAAACAGCGACGGGTATCAAAATAAAGCGTTTGGTGCCTAAAAAGCTGCATATAAAACAATGATGAGTTGCCAAAAACACCCCCATTTCCGCCACTAAAAAAACAGTGATGGGTCACTAAATGACAACCAGATTTGTTGGTCTTGCACAGTAGTCTGCAGCTTAGCAGGTGTCTCACCTGTGTGTCACGCCATCCACAATCCCCTCCGCCTCCAGCTGACATCAGCTCATATACTGTAACATATTCATCGTTTGCAGAAATGTACAATTCCAACATTTTCTTCTGGCCACCAGGCAGCATCTTCTGTTTTACATTCCCTATTTGTTGTCATTTGGATTGACTACATTGTGTTTCATTATGTTGGTTATTCTGTATGCACGACTTCTACTTCCTGTCTGTCTGTGCAGGGAGAGGTTTCATCTATTGTTCCCTGTTAAAGGGTTTTTGAGGAGTTTTTCTTTATCTGAATCGAGGCTCAAAGGACAGGACGTTTGCTGTGCAGACTGTAAAGGCACATTTATAATATTGGACTACATAAATAAAATTGACAGGACTTTACCTTAACCTTAACATTGACCATGTATGCTGAAGAGGCACTCCTATTTTAATTCTGAAGACACTTCTGTCCAAGATGACAAACAATATGTGCATTCAAACTCAACAGAAACAGCAAGAGCTAGATGGCATCAAAACTGGAAGTGCAACCCTCCAAAATGAGCATCTGAAAGCATCAAACGTCACACATGTTTAAGTGTGAGCGTGTAGTGTGGTGTGAAAATGTGATTTTCAGCCTGCTGTTGAAGATAGGCTGTTATCATGGTGGCTGCAGGGTAAGCAAAGTAGTCCAGACGTCTCTTTCCCCAGCAATATTTCCAGCTACTCATGGGGAATCCTGAGGCGTCCCCAGGCCAAATGAGATTCATAATCCTTCCAGTGTGTTATGGGTCTACCCCGGGGTCTCCTAACAGATGTACGTGCCCTGAAAACCTCCAAAGGAAGTCGTCCAGGAGGATCCTGATCACCACCTCAACTGACTCCTTTGATTCGATGGAGACAGTAGTACATCAGGGCAGTGGTACTATAAAACCTTTGACTGTACTGCAGAAGTATAACAGAGTACATGTTTGTGCAAGGCAGTTTTTGTACCTTGACCATCATTCAAAGGTACAAATATGTAGGTTATCAAAATTTTAATGTCTTAATTATTTGGTGATATTGACTGAAGTTAGAGTGCTACTTCATCTCTCCTTTTCGCTGGGTGATTCAGCGCCTTCACAGGAAGTCGACAAATCAAACAGCTTGTGTGGCAACACGATCCCTCACCTGCTTCCTCACACTGCCAACTGTAGCTGATGTTTTCTATCAGGATAAACTGGAACACATTTGAATCCTGCTCCAACAAAGGGCTTTGTACCTTTATTAAAAAAGGTCTGTTGTGTGCCTGTAATGATACATCTGTGAATATTTAACTTATTAGATCAAAACTATACGTCTGCTGCAGCAGGACTGTTAGGTGATCAATAGCACAGTTGATCATTGACTAAATTATCTGATTACTGTTCCTCTGAACAGTCAAATGATTAACAGTGTTAACACAGAGGCACGTCTCACTTCCTGCTCCGTGTTTGTTTTGCAAATTCCTTTATAACCATCCAGTAAAATATGAACGTTACCCATCACACCTCCGGAACAAAGCAAGTCTTTTACTGCTGCTCGTTTATATGAAGTCATCGAGATAGCAGTCCCAAAAAAGACGCCTGAGCAGTGTTTACAGAAAGAAGTGTGTGTGGGTGTGTGTGAGCCTCAGTGTTGTCTGAAGGAGGTGGTTTGTCGCTGGAGCAGATAAGAGATGTAACGATGAGCGCATCCTAATGAAACCACTGGAACATTAACAACACACTTCACGTGGTATCAGTGGAGCATGGGCAAATTTTCAGTGTACACAGTGCAAACAAGGGAAAGAAACACAGAGCAGAAAATAAGGACAGGTGCATCTATGAATCTGAAGTTATTTTTATGACGCACATCAGTGTTTGTGGTGCACACACTCCTTTTTAAAATGAATGCCAACGCAGGAAGTATGATGTTTATATGTGGTTGAAGAAGGCGCAGGTGTTATGATGAAGTGCTGCTGTCTCATGCCTACAGCGTCATTAAAACCGCCTTGTTTTAATTTTAGTAAGAATAGCATTTTTAAAGGGTATAATGAGAGGCAGGAGAAATGATCTGTTGCTCATAAATATGATGATATTTACTGAGACAGTTAAAACATAAAGTGCCTCTGTCTCCGCAGTGGCTGTCCCAAGGGGGGGCCAGGGGGGGCCACGGACACCCTGATCCAATTGCTGCCCACCCTCTATCCCTAGCTGCCCCTGGTAAAAAAAAATTGGAGGGTGACATTAATGCCTTTAAAAGACTGTGACACACTTGTTTTTTAAGCTAGCACAAAAATGAGTGGTCCACCCACTGATACCAACCATACTGGCAGAGCTCAGTGGTTCCCAACTGGTGGGTCGTGGTCGCACGTCCATTCTGAATGGACCGCAAATGACTCGCAAATGTGTCATGTTTGTAAAAAACACTTTTTTATTTTGAAGTACAGTGAATTTCTGACATAAAGCTTTTATTTAAAATGCCATTTCCTGCTGTAGAGTCAGTGACTGACGGACGACCACTTGACCGAGACAGAAAACTAGCTCGACAACATGGACAAACGCAAGTATGATGTTGGATGTATTAAACTGTGTGGACCTTGAACTAATGACTAAGGAGAAATTTGAACCCCGTGGCTGGACAAGATGGAAACCACTGGCATAGCTTGTCAGTAGGGGGACCAAATAATGCTCCAAAGATAGGCTAAATTTTGGCAAGGGAACAGCCAAAAGCGGTCCTGTGAACTTTTACCTCAAGATATCTAAATGAAAATGGGTTCTATGGGTATCCTTGAGTTTTTCTTAAACTTGAGAAGGCTTGCTCCCAGTAAATGTTTTCTTCCTTAGAATCAATGTATCTAACATTTACAGATACATAACACATTAAATTAGGATTGTTATGGAAGTATGGAAGTTTGAGAAATGTGAAAAGTCTTTGGCGATTAGACCCATCGTGATGTCATATATTCCAGGGTGGTAGAGACATAGTAGGTTAGGGAATCTCAAAATGGAGTCTAGACGTTGGTGGTGGTGATGAGATGAGATGAAGAGGGAGCTAAGGGTCTGGATGTGAAGAGGAGTTGGCTTTTGATGAGCTTGTCCTGGGCTCTGGATAAGATGACTGGAGGTGAATGGAGGTGGAGGAGGGCATGACGATTCTCATCATCATCCTCCTGCAGAGCCAGAGGGCCATCGTTTTAGACATGCGCGAGTGTCAGAGCCACCATTTTAGACGTTCATATGTGCAAGCTCAACAGGGCGAGGTATCTGTCAGTCAAAAACGTATCAGCTTTAAATTCAGCCAATCACTTCACAGTAATGGGAATAGTCAGCATCAACACGTACTAATCCAAGTCAAAGTATCAACAGATGTTTTTTTAAATCAACATTTTGAAGTAAAAATAGACAACTTTTCGGCCAACTTAGCAAGCATGCTAGCTATGCTTGCTAATGCTGGCAGCTAGAAGTAAACAACTATGATTCATTGTCCGTTAATTGTCCAATAATTAAAACAAAAAACACATTTCCTTGCAGTGGTCCTCTTAAAATGAACAGTTGTGAAAGTGGCTATATTCTGTAATGATCCATGATTAAGGAGCTGATTGGCAGACAGCGTTAGCTATCAAGCTAGTGTGCTAGCTAGTAGAAAAGTTTTATCGTTCCACTTTAAACAGGCAATTGCAAACACAAGGTTATTTTTACAACAATGATCTAACATATATATTTAGCAATATCCATCTGTACGACATAAAACTGAGGGTCTGGTACTCGTGCATGTGCATGTCTAAAATGGCGGCTCTGGTGCTCTGCAGGGGGGTGTTTCTCACGATTCTGCTTAAAATGAAAGCTGACAGGAGCAGAGAGGAGAACAGATTTCAAGTTTGGCAACATGAATGGCTGAAGGAGATCGTGGCAACATTTGATTGGCTGACTAGAAGAGGGAACGCCCATAATCTGGTTGGAGGAAGTGGTGGCAGTGTGATAGAGGAGAATTGTGAAAGGATATAGTATAGAGAAAGTCCTCCTGACTGAACTTACACTGAGCTTCATTAGTCTGTGCACATCAAATAATTCATAATATTAACTGTAAAATGAGAAACTGAAGTTAATCAATATGTGATTTCTTAACTCCTCATATTGACATCCTACAACCACAGCTGCATATTAGAAATGGAGGAAATCATGGAGAAATCATTTACTGTCAATAAAAGCAGCACTTCAATCAGAGCGAGGGTTTTATGGTGCAGCAGGCAGTAAACCATTCAACAGGGTCGCAGACACATTTATTACTGGTGACATGCTGTCAGCTAATGACAACGTCACAATCAGAGAAGAGAGAGGAGAGTGAACACGTCGGCCTTCACTTTAAATCCCACCTGCAAACTGATGTGATGAGATGAAAAAGGTAGTCTGCAGTATTTGATTCAAACCTGATGAAAATATGGAAAACTAGTCGATCCCAGTGAATGAATGAGTGAGGTCAATGTTTCGGTTAAAAACCAAGAGTGTTTTCTTTTACAAAGTTTATAAAAAGAATATATTATATAATATATATATTTCATTTCTTCCAAAAAATGTCTTAGCAGGTAATAAAAAGTCTTAAATTTTTATTTACAAAAGTCCTAAATAATTTGCCTGATATCAGACAGATTTGTCAGCTCATTACACTCTGTTTCCATCTTCAGTCTGACACTGTGTCCACTCTAACCGATAGGGGCTTCTCGTTTTTCTGATCACAAGAGGTCCATCTACGCGCCTGAATCTAATGTCACTTTTAGTCCACACTGATGTATAGCTACGACAGCGTACCTGATTTGCCAGGATGTTAAGAGTGGAGCAGAGCAAAGAAACAACCTACTGTCTCCCTTTGAGCGTATGGGCCCCTGGGAATGGGCCCATACGCTCATTCAGTAATACATGATTATGTTGGTTTAAAAAGTCTTTCATTAAACTTGGTGAATCTGCAGAATTTCTAATTGTGTGAAACTGTTGTTGTGGGAGTTCAGATACTGCTGAACTGTGTGTGAGACATTACAGTGTATGTTCTGGTTCTTTTTTAAATAAAAATGTCAGTCCTAATTTGCTCAAAAAGACCCAACCCAATAATGATTAAAGAAATCCTAAAAACACAGACACACAAACAGTCAGGAGTGTAAAGCACCTGTGTTGCAGAGGTAATACAAAACAAATAGGCCTGTTTGTATTTAAGATTGTATTTTGATTCAGAAACATCCCTCCAGTCCACATTATCAGCATTCTGGGAGCGTGAGCGTCTGCAGGCTTCGGTGCATCCACAACGTCATCTAGAATCAGGCCATTTTATTCAGATTTGCATCATTTGCCGTGAGATCTCGTGGTAAATCGACTCTGACTGCCGAAGAGCCGTGCTGTGCCGTTCGGCGCCGTTTGTTTCCTCCCTCACTGAGACTGAGATCATGAGGTCCGAGGCTGCGTGTCAGGGAAATAAAGCGGCTGCAGAGAGACAAGGACGACCCCTCCTCAACGCTCCACTGCATAACTGCAATCACACTGAATGTATGTGTGTGTTAATGTGTGTGCTCATATGTGTGCTTATGTACATGTATGTGCTCGGTGCATGAAGGGGGAGGGTCGCACTTTCAATCTAAATGCCCATAAATCATGTCCTGAACACTGCCTTCACTCAGAAGCCTTTTACTGGCCCGGTCACTGCTCCTCCTCTCTCAGAGACTCACCGCTGCACCTCAGATCAATAACACACAACACAGATATATTAAAGATAAATATGCTGCTGTTACTCTGGAGGTCTGAGAGGTTTTTTGGCTTTAAACACTGATCTTTCGTCCATGAAGAAGGTTGCTGTTTGTGATTTGTTTTGGCCTCTGAACACTGCGATGGCTTCACCATATTAGTTTTTATTTAGTTTATTTAGAAATTAAAAAACATGGTCAGACTTACGGTAACTGGTGATGAGTAATTTAAACAGGGGGGAAATGCTGAAAGAGTAACTTCCCCTGATGGATTATATGGTCATAATAAATAGTTAGAACAAAGTCCTTTCTTATTTTTGAGGGGCAAAAAGGAACCAGGCATTTAGATTGAACAGAAGTTTGTCAGATAATCACAGTAGCTGTTAACCAATAAAACCTAATTTAGAAGAACTTGGTCATAAAGAAGGAGCTGTTACCAGAAGAAACTGTGAAGTGAAGATCATTAATATATAAGAGAAGAGGACCTACAATAGAGCCATGAGGGACACCAACAACACAACTTCCTCACTGAGCCTTACATACTTTGTATGAACATCGTGAATGTCATGAGTCAACACAATCTCACAGAAAACACTTCGTGGGTGGTGCCCACGAAGTGTTTTAAAATTTCATGCTGGCAACACAAAAACTGCCAATGCAAAGTCAATCACAATTACGTTTGGTTAGGTTTAGAGAACAAAAAAACATATTTGATTAAGATTAGGAAAAGGTCATGGTTTTGGTTAAAATAACTTGACCTCACTCCGAAGTCATTGAAATCTGACGCCTGGGCAGTGACTTGCTGCGTCAGACACTGATGAAAATGCTGCTCTTTAACGTCGGCACAATAAGCAGCTGGTTCCTGTTATAGTTTACCGGCACCCGGAGGTGTCAGGGGGAAATGTGGTTGGATCAGAACTTAAGTTAAGGCAGCAAAAGTCTGAGTAGGGTGGGCAGGAGTGTTACATTTCTTGGACTTGTGGGAAAAAAAACCCAAACTGATGGATGAGTATCTCTTAAAAATGCCTCTGCCGGCAAGCACAGTAACAAGGAAGTGCATTGCATTCACTGAATAGAAAATACGAAAAAAACAAGATAACATATCTAGCTGTTGGAGATAATAACCATGAAAAATGGTGGCTATTTAGCCCGTTGTCATTCCGAAGCCGTCACATATCGTCATTTTGCCGTCACCTTTCACATCTATGTATTGAACGCTAGGTATTCTTTGGCATCTGCTGTTTACGTTCCAGGACGCCACAAGCAAACAACAACACAAAAAGCACATGGCTACACCACGACATCAACAAACGCACATGGCAACTTCATCCCTGTCTAGATCAGGATCTCATAATTACGAGATAAGGCGTCAGTTTTTGTTTCATTCATTTGAATGCGCTTCCGTACAATAAACATCACACAGGAATACATTGTTTTTAGTTTCTTATCTCCACTTTGAGATTGTAATTTGAATTTCTTACCTCTGTCATTACGAAAACAATCTTCTTATGTGCTGTTATTGTGTTACCATCCACTTTGCTTAAAAATACGTAAAACCTGTTACTACTACTGTTACTACAAAATGTAACGATTTCTTATATAGTCCCTCTGAGTATGGTGAACTGGGGCACAGCAGTGTGTGTAGCTTCTGCAGCTCTGAAACAAAGCTCTAGTGAAGCGTCTTCACAGGGGACCACAGGCCCAATCAGAGTTTTAACCAGGTGTTTACCTCAGCAGCTCCGTGCGCTGCGAGGAAACCACAGCAGCCAATTACACTGACTAACTGTGTGAGAGCTGCGACACCTTCAACTCCATCTGTGTTTAAAGCCCTGATACAGGAGACTGACTTCTACCCACAACTGCCACTTACTGCGGATCGATGTCTGCACTGTCTGTGATTCAGTAATGACGCTGCAGAGGACGTGACTCTGAACATCACACTGAGAGCTTGTCTTTAACCTGAGCTGAAGTGAAAGACTGCAGGATTCCTCTGTCCTCACAGACAGATAATTTAGGCTACAACCAACTCTAGATTTACATTTCTTTGGTTTGGTGAGAAATGACTGTCTGGGGGGAAGTTTTGTGACTGTTAAGGCCTTTACACACCGGGGGCGTGATGAATGAACGTCAGAAAAATGAGAATGTTTCACATCCAAACTTTTCATACCGGCAGCCATGCAGATTTGCTGCAGTTACAACACTTGTTCAATAAAAGGTTTGAATAGATCCAGCCAGCTCATTTTTTAGAAAATAAAAAGTTGGATTAAATATCATACACTGATGGTGACATTTTCCTCCTCCTCATCTGACAAAAGAAAAGGAGATTTTAAATAGTTTTTAAGAGAAGGAGAATTCCACAGCCTCACACAGGAGCTGAAACTCCACCACGGCTGGTCCCAGACATATGTTTGGATGTCATATGATTATTTATAATAATCATTTCATAACAATTTGTCATATAATAGAGAGTGCAGTGATCTTATAACTGGGTATTTATTTTTCAGAAAAACCGAAGGTAAGCATCGTGACTAAAATCTGAAAATTAGTTGAGACTCTTTAGAGATCTTTTTTTTTTTTTGCCTAAAATTAAGTCGTAAATAAATTTGTTTTTATTTTAAATCATTGGTTTTCACACAGTCACAGAAATGATTTCTTTTGGTGGAAGGTTACAGATGTTTTGTTGCAGTCTGGAGGAAACAGCAGGGAAGTGGCTTGTTGAGGTCGAGGTTTTTGACATTTGACAATTGTCTGTATGTTAGTAACAGGTGTTCTACACTTACAGTGCATGGAAGCTGAAATCCTGCCCCCTGCTTTGTATGCAGGAGGGACACTGTTCTGTCTGCTGAAGTCACTGAGCGCCTTAAAAAGATGTGACAAGCAGCTCAGATAGAAAAAGAAGATGTGACGCGTTGAGCTCTTTAGATAAAATCCTGTCTGAGAGCAGCAGACTGACCTACGGCTTTGTCCTACAGATAATCTGCCAGGACACAACGTGTCTGATCACAGTCTAATATCTTTAATATATCAAACCACTATTGATTGACTCTGAAATAATGTTTCTTTTCATGTTGTTGTGGGTGAGCTAGCAGATTTTTAGCCCCCAAATATGAGTGTTTTTAGGGACTCATCACTTTTTTTCAAGCATCTTTTTAGCCCCTAAACAAAGGTTTTTTTTTTTTTTAAGGATCAATCATTGTTTTTCCAGCATCTTTTCAGACCCCAAATGTAGGTGTTCTTTTAGGGACCCATCACTGTTCTTTCAGCGGCTTTTTAACCCCTAAACATGGGTTTTTTTTAGGCACCAGTCACATTTTTCCAATGTCTTTTAGCCCCGAAATATGAGTGTTTTTAGGAGCCCATCACTGTTTTTCGAGCATCTTTTTAGCCTCTAAACATAGATGTTTTTTTTTTTTTTTAAAGGACCAATCATTGTTTTTCCAGCGTCTTTTCAGCCCCCAAATGTGGGTGTTCTTTTAGGGACCCATCACTGTTCTTTCAGCGGCTTTTTAACCCCTAAACATAGGTCTTTTTTAGGCATTAGTCACATTTTTCCAATGTCTTTTAGGCCACAAATGTGGGTTTTTTTAGGAATCTGTCACTGTTTTTCCAGCATCTTTTCAGCAGCTTTTTAACCCCTAAACATAGGTGTTTTTTAGGCACCAATTTTATTTTTCCAGTGTCTTTTAGGCTGCAAATGTGTGTTTTTTAGGGACCTATCATTGTTTTTTCAGCAGCTTTTCAGCCCCCAGATGTAGTTGTTTTTTAGGGACCCATGGCTGTTTTCCAGCGTCTTTTTAGCCCCCAGATATGGGTGTTTTTTCAGGTATTTTTTAGGGATAAGTCACTGTTTTCCAGTATCTTTTTAGCCTCCAAACATGGGTGTTTTTTAGGGACCTATCGCTGTTTTTCCAGCAGCTTTTCAGACCCCAAATGTAGGTGTTTTTTCCTGGTGTTTTTTAGGAATAAGTCACTGCTTTCCAGCATCTTTTTAGCCCCCAAACGTGGGTGTTTTTTCCTGGTGTTTTTAAGGGATAAGTCATTGTTTTCCAGCATCTTTTTAGCCCCCAAACGTAGGTGTCTTTTTAAGGACCCATCACTGTTTTTTCAGCAGCTTTTTAACCACTAAACATAGGTGTTATTTTAGGCACCAATCACATTTTTCCGATGTCTTTTAGGCCCCAAACATGGTTGTTTTTTAGGGACCTATCACTCTGTTTCCAGCAGCTTTTCAGCCCCAAATGTTGGTGTTTTTTAACGATGTTTGGTTCTACTTCCAGTGTCTTTTTAGCCCCAAACATGGGTATTTTTTTTAGGGACCCATTACTTTTCTTTCCAGCAGGGTTAATGCCACAGAGAGCGATTGTTTTTAACTGACACATTGCTGGTTTTCCAGCAGGGGTTGTTCCCCCAAAACCAGGAATTTTAAGCCCGAACATGATATTTTCCCTAACCATAACTGTTTTGTTGTGCCTAAACATAACCACCCATTAACCACAGTGTCGTTGAAACATACATTTTCAACGCACCTGCTACACAGTAACGTACAAATGTGACATATCCATGGTTTACATAAACATTCCATGCCAACATATTGATGATCATAAGCGTGCATTGTTCTTCTAACAATGATTGTATATGTGTATAATAATAATATCTGTAATCACTCCAGTATTATGACTCAGTCATCAAACTCTGAGCTGAAACTCACTGAAATGAATCATACCAACAGAATAATATGGAACTGAAGGAACAGTGTTCTCCAGCTGCTTTGCCTTCGTGGGCTTAAGTGGCTTTATTTGTTTACATGATGATGGCAGTAACAAGTGTGTGAAAGGTTTTTTTTTTGGGCGGGGAGGTCACATGTTGGAGGAAAGAAGTGCAGAGAGATGTGGAGGCTTTGGCAGCATGACAGTGGGAGGCTTTTCAGTGTCCGTCATCTGAGCTGCTGTATTGTTGTCCCTGCAGCGAGAGGAGCGGCAGGAATGCTCGGGTGGTGGTGGTGGTGGGAGTCTATACTTAGAGGATTGACTGCATGCTGCACCTGTCCCCCACCCGTCAGCACGCCTCTGAGGATGACTCCACGCACGGGAAAAAACTGCTGAAGCTGGTTTTCTTCACAAAACTGCAAATCCAGAGCCGTGAGCTGTTAATGACCCGGGCGCTGACAACACTGCGTACATCACATATCATTTTAATGACAGTTACATCCCTGAATTATACAGCACACATGTTCAGCTGGGAACAAGTGTAAATTCACTGCAACACACGGGCCAAACTGACACCATCTGATGAGACAGGAAGTCAGTGTCACCTTGGAACCTTCTGTGCACGAAACACTTCCATTTTGAGACATAAATACTATTTTTCAAATAACAATACTTGTAAAGTTTTTCCCACTTTGCCCCCAATTTACTGCCTGAAATACAGATAATGATTTTATATCGATCACTGCTCAAATAGACTGAATGCTTCTCTTTAAATCTGTGAGAAGATCAATGAGGTTGAATCGTCTTACTCTATAATCAATACCTGAATATAATGAATGGATCAATACAGCCCTGAGGGATAAGAACTGACAGTCTCAGTGTGAAGACAGAATTAGTGTCATACATCTCCTGTTAGTTAACCCCCTGTTTGTCAGATGGACCCTGCTCATAGACTGTTAAATAATGGATGTAGCGACCATGATATCACCCACTGGTTTTTGGACTCCCATTTTAAAGCCTTGAGTTTGGTATTTTGGTGGTTGCCATCTTTGATGTTTGGAGTCAGAAGTGACCATATGTGGACAAGAGGGTGGAGCTTATCTTAATGCTGGCTGTGTTACACATTCTCACTCCGACCTCGTCACACATTGACATTTGGTCATGGACTTTCCACAGCAAGATGTGACGTGCAATGTACCCTGGGTGTGTTGGTTGTTGACGTTCTGAGATGCTGTGTTACATGCATTTCAAAATATAGTTTTCACAGGAAAAGTATAGCTTGCATACAGCCTCTTTAAAAAACAAAACAAAAAGCACTATGTCGGTGCAACACTGCAAATTTAATGTTTTTTCCCTCAACAACAAACGCACATGGTCACATTTAAGCAACAAAAGCACGTGTTTGGTTTCAGGAAAAAAGAACAGGTGAAAGTTGGTGGTTGTTGGACCCATCCACCACTACTCCCGCCCGCCCTACTTAGACTTCTGCGGCCTTAACTTTCGTTGTTGTCCTGACACTGCTGGACGCTATTACACAATAATGGTGACTGGCTGTGTATCATGCCAAAGTGAAATGACAGCTTTTTTCGTCAGTGTCTGATGCTAAATGTCACTGACCAAGCGCCGGTTTTCAACGACTTCGAAGTGAGACCGGGTTGGTTAGCACGGTGCATTTACAGCTATGCTTAACTGTGACAATGCTAATGCTAATTTTTGCCAGCAAAACCATTAAAGCTGGCTTTAAACCATTAAAACAAAATGTAATAACTGGAAAAACTGAGCATCCGGCTCCTTAGATCAAGGATACTCAACTTGCTTTGCCTGGGGGCTACGTCTGCAAAATGACAGGAGGCAAGGGGCCAGTGTCTAGGGTTTGAGCACAGGGATCTTTTCCCCGGCAGTTTTCAATAAATGAGGCTTATTATGATGGTTTATAATGCACTTTGACTCCTTGTTTACATTTAAAGACCAAAAAAAAAAAAAAAAAAAAATCCCAGTGCGAATCAATGTATTATTTTCTTTGTAAATTTGAAAATGGTCAGTGGGCCACCAGGCACCCTATAGCAGGGCACGTTTGGCACGTCAGAGGGTCCTTTTTTGCTCAACCATAAAACCAAATGTGAAATAAGACTTTTTAAGACAACCAAAATGTTACAATTGACTTTCATGAATTGAAAACACACTGAAGTTTTTGGCACTTCCACGTTGGCTTCATTTCCCCAACCTGGTCTTACTCCCAACTCACCAAACACTTGGTCACTTGCCCTCGGCGTCAGATACTGGCACATTGAGGTACTCTTTAGCAGCGGTATGTGATGCACCAGCAACTACTGTAGTAGAAAGAGTGTAAAAGTCCACATGTGGTGGGCGAGTTGAGGTAGATGGGTCACACACTGTGGACTTTCACCCAGGACCCTGCTGTCCTTGTCCCTTGTGAAACCAAAAGTCAGTCAAGTTATTTTAGTAACAACGTAGTGTGCTAATGTGAGTGGCATACTATGCTAGTGACGTATGTTACATTACATTACCTCAGCAACAAACAAGCCAAACCATGATGTTTTTTTCTAAACCTAATCATTTACTTTTGTTGTCAAAGTACAAAGTATTTGAGGAGTGGAAAGTTTACTTTAAAAAGACATATATGTAACAAGTGTAAATTGTCACGCCGTCCCTGAATGTTGGAAACAAACAGAGCATCATAACTTGGCCATCATACAAGCGTTGGCATTTGATGAGTTGTGAGTGTTGATTTTTCAGTCCCGCAGGTTGCTGCTTGGTCCCACTCAACACGGACCCATCACTGTGAATTACTGCCACTGCTACTCCGTCTGTGAACTCAGCAGCAGCCAGTCTTTTAACGCCTCGAGGCTGCAGGTACCTCTGTCATCACTTCACCACCCTCCATACCTGCAGTCTCAGTGGGAGGAAGGAACAGAAACATGTGGTGAGAAATATTTTGTCAGGGACAAATGTGGTACAAAAGGTGGTCCAAATTATAACAAACTGTCCATGAAAAAAAAATGTAGCCACCCACTGAAATATAAAGTAGCCTAAAACATCCCAACCTGGCAACATTGGTTGTTGTTACAATAATTAACAACAAGGTCAAGGTCATATTGATCTAAATAAAGGTCTACACTACCTGCAGGGCAGGTGTAAAGATGCATATCAGAAATTAACTGGTTTTAAAAAGCGAAACAGCGAGCTGTCACACTGGATCGATTCAGGAAATAAGAGTATGAGAGGACTCTGCGTTATTTCTCCCCCTCCCCTCCACTCCTGCTGCAGGTAATTAGGTCCTTGACAAGGACATGGAGCCCCCCCACCCCCCCCACCTCCCCTCTCCAGGCTTTGCCTACGTGACAATAAAAGCCTCCACACATCAGCAGCCGTCCCCTCCTGTCTCAGTTGTGATGCTGTTGTGTTGAAACAGAAACCTTCAGTGTTTGTTGGGAAACAGACTCGAGTCAAACAGTTTATTACAAACCATCGATCACATCTGTCACGTCTGTCACATCTGTCAGCTCCCTCCGCCAGGACCACAGAGGGAGGCGTGGTCAGCTGTCCCTCAGCAGCAGCTAATTTTAAAAGAAAAATCCATTATGTTCATCATCTGACGCAGTTACATCTCATCAGTTAATGCTCCGTGCTCTCTGGTGATAAAGTGTTATTTCAGTTTTACATCCAGCCGGCCTTCGATCCCTGCTTACTTCACTTCCCCTGCATTATCTAAAATGCCTTTCAAAAGAAGCTATTACAATTGTCTTCTATAGTCTTTCCAAAACCAAAAATACAATATAAAAATGAAATAATAACATGAAGAAATTCTGTTTCTGAAATTCTGTAGTGTCTACATGGATGATGAGGATGCTAACCTTTGGTTGGAACATGTACTGTACGAAATTACTGAATGCAAGACAACCACAAAGAGATGCAAAATGAACAAAAACAGGTGCAAAATGACCACAAAGAGACACAAAACAGCTGCAAGGAGATGCAAAGTGACTACAAAGACACAAAATGACCACAAAGAGATATAAACTGACCACAAAGAGATGCAAAACAACTAGAAAGAGATGCAAAATGATCACAAAGAGACACAAAATGACTACAAAGGGATGCAAAATGACTACAAAAAAAGCAAAATTACTAGAGAGGTGCAAAACAACTACGAAGAGACACCAAATGACTGAGGAGATGCAAAACAACTAGAGAGATGCAAAATGACTATAAAGAGATACCAAATGAACAAAAACAGGTGCAAAATGACCACAAAGAGATATGAACTGACCACAAAGAGATGCAAAATGACTACAAAGACACAAAATGACCACAAAGAGATGCAAAATGACTACAAAGACACAAAATGACCACAAAGAGATGCAAAATGACTACAAAGACACAAAATGACCACAAAGAGATGCAAAATGACTAGAAAGAGACACAAAATGATTACAGAGACAGAAAATGACTACAAATGGATGCAAAATGACTACCAAGTGATACCAAATAACTATGAAAAGATGCAAAATGACTAGAGAGGCGCAAAACAATTACAAAGAGACACAAAATGACTATGAAAAGATGCAAAATGACTATAAAGAGACACAAAATGATGACAAAGAGATGCAAAGTGATTACAAAGAGACACAACATAAGTGAATATAGTACAAGTCGCTCATTTGGTGCATTCAGGTGTTGATTAAAAGCTTCGAAATCCCAGAGTAGACCATTGACTGTTGCATTCATTCAAATAAACAAAAGCTGTTGGTAGATTCAAACCATACCTCAGCCGTTGGCTGACCCCAAAGGTGATTTCCCATCATGCATTCACACGTGGGCGTTTCATGACTCCAGTACTCCTGCCTACAAGTCGAAGTGCCTTTGAGCAACACAGTGAATGCACCCATGTGGGAGTACGAGGAGGGAAAACTGTAAGTCTCTTTGGGCAAAAACCAGTGGGAGTGTAAGATGCATTTCCAGCTACAGTGAATTCTTTCAGCAAAAACACAAAACCACAATATCAGACGCACAAGCCAAACTATTTTGATGAATGTGCACAAAACCATGAATCTTCAGTCTCATGAATTCCCATTTAATTGCAGCCCAATTCAGTTCATTTACACCCTAGAACGAGCTTATTAACTCAGTGTTGCATTAATAGAGATTTGTATGCCTTGCTGGTTTACAGCAGTCTGACAGTGCAGGGGTTGAACCTGAAAGCACTCATCTACAGCTCAACCTCTTTACCTCCAAGCCTCCTTAAATCTGAATTCCTCCTGATTTCTGCTTGTGTTCAGGCAGCAGTGATGAGGAAGGAAGCAAAGGGCGAGCTGAAGCTAACAATTAAGCAGCCTGTGCTGGATCTTCCTGTCCAGAGGATGATAATTATCTGAGGCAGAGCTGCAGATCAGCTGCCCTGTGTCATTACACCGAGTGGGAACAGAGACGTGAAAACTGGAGAAAGTAAGAAAACGCGAGGCTGAGGGGAAATAAAACTGAAGCTGACAGATGATGTGTTAGGAGGGTGGAGATGTTAGCGTATTCATGCTAGCTGTCTCTCAGTTATGTAATTTACTGGATGTCAGGAGCAGCCAGTGAACGTGTCGAGTGTCGCCCGGAGGTTAAGCCCCGTCTGTCGGCCCTCGACCCCGGAGACGCCCTATCCTTGGACTCTTCTTACTCAACAGTTTCAGTCCTGCGTGAGGTTTGGGTTTCCCTCGTCTGGAAATAGCCCAGACAAATATGCGTGGACCCCCGTTACAACGTAGCACTCATACTGCTGCAGATAATCACTGTGGAGACTGAGAAACAATGCTGTTGTCCTTCATGAAGAAACTGAGAGAAAGATCCAGAACCATGGTTTATTTTCTTATTTCTTCAAACACGCTGATTTCAAAAAGTCAAAAGTCCTTGATTTCAGACAAGGCAGACAAAAGCAGCATTTTACATCCACCTGAGGACTGTCAGTTTTGTCAGGGTGAAATAACAACTGTCTGTGGAGGATATTATGGGCTGTAGCTCCTGAGTTAATCAGTGTAAATGTTAGCATTTCTATGAGGTGACATTACCATTACCTCCAGTAGTTCTACCTGTCCACAGCTGACACATAAAACAATGAGAAACATGCAAAAGGGTCTTGTGTCCATTTCATTTCAACACACACGATATGCTAACTCTTCACCATGTAAAGACAAAAAAGCACATGTAAAAAGCCTCCACCCCTGTTATACAGGAGCAGACCCCCCCCCCGACTGAAAGAGACAAAAAATAAACAAAAACAACAAACGGCGCAGCTATGTTGTCTGTGGTTATTTTGTAGCAGTTTGTCATGCATCTGTTTGTAGTCATTTTGTGTCTCCGTGTGGTCATTTTGTGTCTACTTGTAGTCATTTTGTGTCTCTTTGTGGTCATTTTGTGTCTCTTTGTGGTCATTTTTGACTGAAATGACTGAATTTTGGTATAAACATTCATGTCCCTCAGAGGATGAACCGTATTATCTTAGACGATCCCCTGACTTCACCTCTAGCGCCACCAACAGGGTGACATTTTTAGTTTTTAGTAAGGTACCTCAACAACTATGGGATGGATTGAACAGGAATTTTGCACCAACATTCATGGTTGTTTGACTTTATCTCAGGAACTATTGGATAGATTGAACTGAAATGTGGTGAAAATGTTTGTCCTCAGAGGATGAACCCTACTGACCTGGGCTGATCCTCTGACCTTTCCTCTTGGGCCACCAAGAAGTTGATATTTTCGTTTTTTACTAAAATATCTCATAAACTATTAAATGGATTGGATTGAAATTAGGTTCAAAGGTTCAAGGTCCGCAAGAAATGAATCCTACAGACTCAGGTTGATTCTCTGACTTTTCCTATTGCTACCATTACACTGATATTTTTTTATTTTTTAAGTTAAAATATCTCAAACTATTGGATGGATTGGATGGAAATTTGATACAAACATTGATGGTCCTCAGAGGATGAGTCTGATCCCCTGCCTTTTTTTCTAGCGGCACCACAAGGTTGACATTTTTGGTGTTTAGTGAAATTTTTCAACTATTAGATTGACTGGACTGAAATTTGGTGCAAACGTTCAGGTTCCCATCAGGATAAATTGTAATAACTCTGACTTTGAGCCCCTGACTACTCTAAACTATTGTCAAACTGAGATGATGGACTTGGTAAACATTATACCAGCTAAACATCAGCCTGTTAGCATTGTCGTTGTCATGGGCATGTGAACACATGGATATTTTGACATTTTGACTTGAATGTTCTGGAAGTTGTCTGGATTTATCTTCTTCGGACAGAAAGTTATTAAGATGTCTCACTCTGCACCAAAATTATGGACTGACCACATAATAAAAAAAGTCTTAAAACCCAACGACACACAATAAAAATTTATGGCTGATTCATTCTGCTGACTGCATGTCCAACATGAATTATTATCAGTGTATATCATGTATATGTCAGCCCTGTAGCTCTGAATTCTCATGTGAAGGACAGGCTACAAAAGTCCAGAGGTCATGAAACAAAGTCCTGAGGAAAAGTTGTTGGACGTCTCAGCAGGACGTCAGAGCAGGAGGGCGAATGTTGAGATGAAACATCTTTTAATGCTTCACCCAGCGAGCAGCCAGGGAGTCAGATGGTGTCTCCTGAGCTGTTAGAGAAAGGACAAAGGGTTTGAGTTTCAGTTCGTATCCTGCTGGAGACCACAGCGAGGACAAGAGTAAGGAGGTGAAAGACAAACCTGAGACAGAGGACGTCTGAGAGAAAAAGACAGGAATAAGTTGAGATATGTTTTCTGTGCTCAGTGACCTCTGCGGAGCAGCCACTTGATGCAGAGTGATCCGTTCAATACGTTATCTCTGAGCCGCTCAATAAACTGTAATCAGGATATGGAGGATATTTATGGAACAGTCAGCAGCCGTTCTGCTCCGAGTGTTTCCTCCCATAAAGACCTTGGACTTAATGTGGAGCCTCGGCCTGTTTAATGTGTATAACCTCCACATACCATCTTACGTTAAGGTCAGGTGGTTTGATCTAAACAAAATGGGTTTGTTACTGCGAGAAACTGCTCTCGCGTTTTGTCAAAGAGTCATCAACATCTCTGCAGCTCTTAAGCCTCTTTTAGTTTGGTAATTGCAGCACAGTTCATGTTCGGGTCAGTCTCAATTTGTCAAGATAATATTTAGAGTTGGCGTTTTTGAGCTTGTTGCAGAGGGTTTCTTTTGAAAGATAAATTAAAATAATTTACCCCAATGGAAGCTGCTGTGAAGAAGTTGCACTAAAAGTAGGAAACAATGCAAATGTGAAATATAAATGAGGTGCAAAAACCCATATATACACAATGTCAAAGAAATGTCTGTTAGAGCCCAGAAAAATTAAAATGAATTATTTGAAGTTTACACTCATCTTTGCCCAAAACTACGCAAAAGGTCTTCATGGCATTAAATGGAATTTAGTTGCATCAACTTAAACCGTATAAAAGAATATGTTTATTCATCTTCTCACAACCTTCTTACTTTTTCCCCTAAAGGTGTGCTGGTACGAATGTTCCATGTTCAATTTATTGAACCCTCTTCAGTTTCTAACTAGGTGCATGTTCGTGAGCATTCCTGAAAAGACAATGTACAACAACAGCTACAGGGAAAAGTTTTTATAGCTGGTCTGCAAATCTGCATGTTATCAAGCCGTTTGAAGGTCCAACGAACATCTCTGATGAAGTCTACTGGTCCTTCAGTGGCTCCATTTGTGGGTAAGATTCACTCACAACAACATTATACAGGAGTTAAAACAAAGCAACCACCCAAGACAAATGAAGCCAATGTGGAAGTGGCAAAAACTGCAGTTCTTCTGATAGCCACTAGAGGCTGACTCCAAAAAAGAGTAGCAGCTAGCGTAAAGGTCAGCTCCACCATCTAGTCCAAATATGGTCATTCCGGTTCCAAAATCCAAGATGGTGACAGCCGGAATGTGGAACTTGAGGCTTCAAAACGGGAGTCCACAACCAATGGGTGATGTTATGAGGCCTAGGCACATTTTTTTATACAGTGAATGGTAAAAACAAAACAAGTCCAGAATTATGCTTTTCCATTTTTCTTTGCTAAATATAAACATTTTTTTTTCCAGAATTGGCGAGGCAATGTTTTTGACACATTCATCTTGTAGTGAGGACATAGTGAGGCCTTTGAGACGCGATGTCAGTTGTTGTCCACTATGACTATATGGGATGAAATGGTCAATTTTCATTCCCCATGTCTCTCAGGTTGAGCGATGATCTGGCTGATATTGTGCTGTCTGAACTGGTTACAGGACTGTATTGAAATTTCAGTCTTCCATGCTGACTATGAATCACCACACTGAACTGGCTTGGACTTTTATATTTTACTTTAAACAAAGTAAGTCTTTAGTTTGTCTCGGAGGCACCTTGTGTTTGAATCCTAAAACGTGTGATTTATAGCTTGACAAAGTGACACATCACCGTCTGTGTCGACTGAAATAAATCATAACAATGCGTGTGTGTGAGTGTGTGTGTGCACATCGGGGGGTACAGGAGGAGAGAGACAAATCAGAAAACTTCCAGGAAAGTTCTCCAGTCATCATCGATCACCGAGCGTCGCTGCTGTCACAACGGTCTGCTGAGAAACTGAGACGGAGCTGCTGCTGTTGTTGCTGTGAGTCTGCAGGAGAAAACTCCATCAGACAAACACTACACGAACCTGCAGTGTTGTGCATGAGTGTGCTTTTTGGTGAAGGGTGAACTGATCATATCAGTTTTAAACTAATGATGAACAAACACATCCTTCACACTTGCAACTCTTGAGACTCTTATCGCAGAGACAATTTTCCTGCCAGTATCTGAACCACACCTTTTCCCTTTACCTAACAATGGAGGGAATGAGCAACACATTTTAAGAGGGGGGAAACCAATACGTTCTCATCCCAGGTAGTTAAATGCTGACACTTTCTCATGCTTTCGGCGTGTGATACTGACGATACTGACGACACTGACCCTTTAACATCTCTGTGAGACACACCCTTTGTGTACACGTGCTTATCAGGGTCCATATTTTCAAAAATATCTTAAAACGTGTGGCCCGAGTAGCTGAGGAGATTCTGCTAATTTACGTGTGAAAAACAACTGTAATTCTTTGGTGCTATGCCATTGTTCCAATGTCCTTCATATCTGATGGCCCTTTGGTCCTGAACTGGACTGAAAGCCCGTTTTTTAAATAGCCCCTCTTCCCCAAAACAAATGCCAATTGCTTTGAAGTCCCATTTCAATACGCACTCCCTGCAATTAGTTTCAATTTTCCAGCAGCATTTGAGCCACAGACCGCAGGTGTTTAACCCACCCTTCGTGGCCTTTCTCAACTGCCTTTGAGCCACTGATCTAGGGTGATTTTTTTAATCAACCTATCCCTGCTTATCCGGCAACTTTTGTGCCACCAAATGTGGTTGTTTTAGGCCAAAATATGATCTTTTCCTGACCATAACCAACTGGTTTTTGCTCCTAAACATAACCACACATTTACCACAGTGCTGACAAATATAAATGAACGTTTTTTGTTTTGTTTTTTTTTTTCTGGCAACTGGGTTGTCTAACTGCAGGGAATGCGTATTTCTGCAGAAACTTGCTTTTGGTCCAATTGGGCATTTTTTTGATTAATAGGGCTTCAAAAAGGTTAGTAGACCACAACGTATCCTCATACAGCGGTTTGTATGATATCCTATGAATTAGCTCCCCATGGATTACGTTATGTTCTTAACCTACAGTTCCGTTATTAATGTAAAGCAACCAGGTTAGGTTCAAGCAAGTAAAGTAACCATGGTTAGGTTTTGGAAAAGAAACATGGCGGTGATGTACCATAAAATGACTCAGAGTTCACACAGTTCTGAGCACCGGTCTCCTCGGAAAAGTCCTGTGCTTTGTGACCTATCCACCAACCCAACCTGCCTCCTCGTGGACCTCTTGAGGGCGTTTTCTTCTTTACTTATGTCAACATTCAAAAAAATATGGGTTATGCACAAATTCCTGGCTCATTCCTTTTTGTAGGATAACGTACAAACAGTGCCTGAGAACAGCCCGCAGAGAAATGACAGGTCCCCAATTCTGTTGAACATTTTTTAATTTTTTTTTATGAAAATGGCAAGGATTTAAAAACTGTTTGGTAACTATGAGAAGAAAGCTCGACTTAAATTCCTCCTGCAGAGACTGATGATAAAAAGCCTTCCTGCTTAGGTCGCCCTCACCGGGGAACAACTGACGTGTGACCTCAGCTCCTGCTTGTACTTCTCTATCTTCAGGATGGGGCCCCGGGGCCTTTTAGTTTAACACTAATAGCAGCCCAGAGTCTCTGGTGAAGCCACATGTGTGTGTTTCATGTCAGAGCCTGCAGTGCTTTCACTTTCAGTAGCATCATTATTGACTCGCAGCCCCCCCCCTCTGACACAGTCCGTAACCTCAACATGACTGCTAAAGTGTGCATTTGTTTCGTCACATGGGACGGGGTTACTGCAGCGGTAGCCTCATTTCAGAGAGATGATATGAGCTGGTGATGAACCCGGTGTGTGATGGGCAATAGGAGCTGTAACGGCCTGCCAGCGAGCGACCTGCCGTGATTGATGTGGCACTCGTGGACACGTGCAGGCAGATCTCAGAGCTGTGACTCTCCTGAAATGACGACACGAGGGTCAGAAATTGAAGTCAGAGGTCGATGGTCCATCAGCAGAGTGAACCGAGGAGGCTGTAATAGAATTCCTTCACTTAAATGTGGCAAAGAGAGCTGCGTTTTCAAGTGTGTAATAGTTTTATGACTGCTTTATTGCTACTGATGCTCTTCACTGTGCTTAATGCAGAAATCCACTGAAACATTTCCTCTTATTACAAATCTGCATCATGTTCAGTGACAAGAGGCTGTGTTAGCTCAACATAGATGTTTTTATCATTCTGCACACAGTGGTGCTAAAGGTTAACCTAAAGCCTCAGATGGTCATTTTCTACTGACAACTGCAATAAAGTTTTACTTTAAAAAAACAGGGTAACTTTGAGCAATTAAAATTAAAGGACAGAAAGAGGACAAGAAGAGTGTGTATCTAAAAATGGCTGTTTTATTTTTCGTATCACAACATGTAAAATAATCTGCAGTAATATTTAAAATTACGGATGCTTTGGCCACGAGTGTGATGGGAAATCAGATTGTGTGCCCCTCCTGAAATTAAACTGAAATCTGATGAAACTTGGCTGGATTGTAAAAATAGTTGGGTCAACCAAGTCAGGGTTAAAAATCAGACTATAGTGACCATCGTCTGCCGATGCTATAATGTGAATAGGGCTGGTTGTGATGTGCAGAGAAAGCTCGCTGTCTAGCTGGGACTGGGACTGAGCTTTCATTCAGATCCTGATTGGCTGCAGCGAGTGTAAGGATAGTAAAATGTTTTTAAAAATGCTGTATTATTAAGAGCTGTGGACTGCTGCTATTAGCCATGCTAGCTCTCTCAGTTTATGTTTACAACCCTGCACACTTTATTTCCTGTGCCTCCCGTGAAACACCACGGTGCGACGCCTGCCAAGCTTCAGACAACTGTTTGAGACCAACAAACAACACTGGTTGTGATTTAGCAGCTCGTCACTGCATTTCCAACGGCGTTTGTGCCACCATCCAGATATTTTGAGACAAAGCATTTTCTTTCTGACCCATAACCAAGTGTTTTTTGTGCCTGACCTAAACACACAGTAATGACAGTGTTGTTGAAATGTAAAGTTTCAACGTATCTGCTGCGTGATAACATGCTAAAGTAGGTAACCGTAGTTTGCAGAAACATACATTTTTCTAGCAGCTGGGTAGCACCAACTTGTTTGGGTTCCACAAAATAGAGTTTCATTAACTGTAGGCAGTAAAGACTAAGCTTGCACATGGCTGTAATCCACCAGTAACACAGCAGCAGCAGTAGAGGTTGTGAACCAGAAACAAAACATGTCAACTCGCACATCTACAGGAGAAAAATGGAGAGAGGTCTTCAGGAATTTGTTTCAATATAATTAACAGGTTTTAACAGCTCTTCCATGTCAGCTGATGTTTGATGGTGTCTGGAGACAAAGACAAATTGATAATATCCTAATATTGTGTCAGTTAAGTTTTCAGGTAAAGTGTTTCCACATCTTGTTCACTGCATCCACTCTGTGTGACGAAAGCAAAAATCCCCTCAAGCGAGTGTAAAAACCTAATGTGCAGCTTAGCAAGTGTGATCAAATCTTTATGTTTAATGTGTATAGAAATACAATAATGGAAACAAAGCTACAGTTTCAGGGCTCTAACATTAAAACTGCTCCTTCACCATGTTAAACCTGCTGCATCATCTCTTCTCTGTTTGTTTGTTTGCAGTTGTTGGTTGCTAACAGCAGAGGGGAAGCCTGACCCGTGACCTCTGACTCAGAGAGCTGTTAACAAGGCCAGAGAAAGTCACTGCTTCATCAGTGTGAGACATCTGAGACATCTGAGGCAGCAGGTGGACACAGAGAGAGCTCGCAGCCAATCACCTGCCAGGAAAGCAGGGAACCCCCCCCCTCTAACTTTAGACGCCGATTGAAGAGGATCATCTTGTCCAGGTTCATGAGACCAGAGTCTGAACAAATATTTCTGAGTTTATGATGCTGTGCGTTCTGTCACTTTGGTCCAGACTGAAAGAAAACAAAGTTAAAAGTAGAAAGGTGACATTAAAGTTTTCTGAGATAGAAACTCTAAAAGCTTCTGACCTTGTTCCACTTCATCCTGCGACGTACCGGCCGTACATATCCGCTAATTTCATTATGTGTTCATTAATTAACATTACAGTAAGTCGTCCCTGGAGAGCGGAGCTTAAAAGGTTCATCACACACCGTGAATTTCCAAATCTGAGAGAGAAGTGACCTGTCGTCTGTCCACTGCAGCGGGAACACGAGTCCTTCAGCAGGATCAGCAGACGGTGAACAAAGCCTCCAGCAGACTGTGAGACTTTAGTAATTTTATAAGTTTAGTGCAGCTTCACTGTGCAACATGGATCTAATAAACGCAGGCTACGGCATGAATACACAAGAACTAAACGTCATCAGTGTGCATCATCCATCCACACCACTGTTGTGGTAAGAGAAAAATAATCACAAACACAAATCGAGCTATAGTGACATTTGTGTGTGTCAAAAGAGTCTGAAGAAGAGGAGGAGGAGGAGGCAACCAGCGCTCAAAGTGTATTCATGAGCATCCACCAGCATTGTCGCGCTGATCAGTGCGTCATTTCATGCTGTATCTGAGGTGATTCGGGCGTCTGATCAGGATCCTCCTGGGTGCCTCCTGTCAGAGGTGTTACGGGCACGCCCCACTGGTAGGAGGCCCCGGGGCAGACCCAGAACACACTGGAGGGATTATATATCTCATCTAGCCAGGGAACACCTTGAGGTCCTCCAGGAGGGGCTGGAAAGTGTTGCTGGGGAGAGGGACATCTGGGGTGCTTTGCTGAGCCTGCTGCCCCTGCGACCCGGCCACGGATAAGTGGATGAAAATGGATGGATGGTTAGTAGGCGTAGGTCATGACAGCAGTCACACAGTGAGATGGTCATCCCAAATTTCTGACTGAATTTAATCCAAGGCTGTCTTTGATCACAAGACCGTGACAATGGCCATCCTTGAACCTCTCTAACTGTGCGATGTAGGACCATTTTAGAGACACGACCAAAGATATCGCCACGTCGGTCATCTTCCATCTGGGACAGCCCCAAATCACACCGTGTACACCGGGTTTAAAACACCCAGTGAGAGCTGTAATTTGCATCCAACATCACGTCTCCACTGTGACTGTTGTCTTTTGATTCGGTATCCTTTGCTTCATCGTGCTCTGATTTGACCAACATGAATATGTCTGAGCTGCTCAGTGTCACCAGGTTCAGTCTGTTTAGTATTCAGGTGACGGCTGTTGAAGGTGACCTCGTGTGTTATTTATTTCGGGGGGGTCATATTTCCTCCTGCAATTACTGTACAGAGTGTGTGCAGAGAACGAATCAGAAGAGATAAGAGGAATACACGAGGACTAAAATACATACTATGCTACTGCTTGTATGAGCTGACTCTGACGTCTGATGTCATGTAGCAAAGTTGGCTCCTCTTGTATCACAGCACAGTCACCAGAAGAAAATGTCGGCTTTTTATGTTTCTGCAAATCACGAAAATGTTACATTTGTACATTTTATATGTATCATGTAAACATTTCTAATTTATTTTATTTGGGGAGATGGTATCCTGAAAAGAGGTTGTTTATTTACAGAGACATTGTTGTGTTTTCAGCCAGGATTGTGCTACCAAAAGCAGGTAC
Source organism: Cephalopholis sonnerati (assembly GCA_019142605.1). Lineage (NCBI taxonomy): Eukaryota > Metazoa > Chordata > Actinopteri > Perciformes > Serranidae > Cephalopholis > Cephalopholis sonnerati. The sequence goes on along the minus strand of JAGQAX010000022.1, from coordinate 3,299,631 downwards.
TTTAAGGTTTTTGTGCTTAAACCTAACCACATGTTAACCATGGTTAACCAAAGTTTCAATATATCCACTACATAATAATGTACAAACGTACAATGCCAACATTTATTTACTGGCGACTGGGTTACACTGTGTGAAGCGAGCTGTTCTCGTAGTGTTTGTACATTTTTCCTACAAAAAGTGATGCACCAGAATTTTTTTCCATATACTGTGTTATAATGAACCATGCATAACCGAAGTATTTGAAAAGACTCTGTGCTGACGGGAGTAAAGAAAAATGAAGGGACAGTACTGGTTAAGAGTTTAGGAGGTGTATGGGTCATAAAACAAAGGACTTTCCCCAGGCAACACATTTTCACTCCGCCCACGTTACATATCAACGTTTGGTTGTAGACATTCCTTGTCAACATATGGCGTCCAAGGTACCCTTGGTGCATTGGTTGTGGACATTCTGGGACGCTGTATCATTTTCAGCCTGTTACATGCATTGCCTTTTTTCAAAATACACTTCTGTTTTCACAGGAAATGTACAGTTTACATACAGTCTCTTTCAAAATAAAAGCACTAGGTTGGTACAACACTGCAACTTGACGTTTTTTCCGTCAACAATAAACACACATGGGGAGCATGTTTTGCTAACACACATATGTGGTTGGGTTTAGGAAAAAAGAACAGGGTTTGGCTTTACAATCACACGGGAAGCAAACACCAGCCTTCTGGGTGAAAGATGGTGGTTGTTGGACCCATCCACGGTAAACACAACCCCATCTGAAGGCAGCAAGAGACTGTATTGTTGAGTGAAAGTACATATTTGTTCATACAACCTTCAGTTAATACAAGAAAAAAGAAGGGCTAAGTTTTATTTGCCCTTTGCTTAAATAGAAAGGAAAAGACTGATATCTAAAACATATTCTGACGCTACATTGTTTACTGCTGTCATGATGTTCACAGAGCGTTTACAAGCAAAGTCAAGCTTTGTCTTTCTTTAAACAAAACATGCAGCTCATGAACTCTGCACACTGTGAGACATCATTTTTAATTTATATTTATACTATCCGACCTTCTATTTTTAACAGCTTTAGAATAAACCCGAGTTCTCATCACTTCCTGTATCTGCAGGTACTCAGCAGGAAGATAAACGGCTGCTCACTGACCAGTAAAAACACATTACAGCTCTTTTCTTTCTCCTCGCCTTCCTCACCTCGCTGCGATGGTGCAGCCTCTCTGCTTTGCATAATGAGCAGGGGAGAATACAATTAATGCAATTACCCACAGCCAGATGACCCCAATCAAACCATTCAGGAGAAGCAATTATAACGAGGTGGCAGCCACATGAAACTGAAAATTCAATAGCAGCGACCCTTTCTCTGTCTGACTGATAATAATGAAGAGGAGACTAAAAAATTACACTGTGGCAACAGCAGCACAGATTTTACTGTCAGAGTCTATTTTAAGGCGAGATTAGGCAAGTTAAATGAAACAGATTCAGATTCAGACAGTGGTGAAAGGAGAATATTGTGCATTTACTCAGGTGCTGTGCTTCAATAGAAACGTAAGGTGCTTGTACTGCACTTAAGTATTTTCATTTTAAGCTCCTTTTTCTTCTCCTCCATCTCAAAGACAAACATTTTACTTTTTACTCCTTTTTTTAATGACAGCTTTAGTTACTTTTCAGATCAGTTTTCACACCCTCCTGTCCAGTGAAAACCCTGTATCTCCAGAAGTGTTGATGTTATTGTTTGTGATAAACTGAAGGATGAAGTGTTCCTTAATTCCTCATTACAAGGTAAATAAACTCTTAAAAAAATCCTCTTGGATCAGCTGGAAAATGTGTCGTCACAGAACTGAAAACAGGCTGTTTTTCTGACACCATGAAAAGTTGTCTTTTCAGAGACGTGGTTCTCACAGGACAGCCGTGCTACAAACACATTGTTGCTGTAACGCTGTGTGATGTGGCTAAAAATGTTAAAATGATAAAAATTTCATGTCAGTCGATATTGATCATCTACGGAAGAGTATTAGGGCCATTCATGAGAAAAAAAAATAAGAGGAGGTAGATTTATTATTCATCATGCACTTCAAGAAAGAAGTCGAAATGTCTCCTCTGGTCCATCCCCATTACTCTTCCGTAGTGTTTGTGAACTAAAAGACAAAGGATTTCTTTGTTACTAAAGCTGATTCTGAAGAAGCAGTCACATGCGCTGGGTATTATAGTCTCAAAAGGTCGACTTTATTCTCGACATTTCGACTTTTTTCTCGAAGTGCATGATGAAAAAAAAATCTACCTCCCCTTATTTTTTTTCTCATGATTGGCCCTAATACTCTATCGTATTCATCATCATCAAGTATCAAATCTCTGTTTCTTTTTAACCTCTTCCTTACTGACTCTTCATCATCTCCTGTGGGACTTAAGGCTACACTGAGGTCTCTCCGTCACTCCTCTCCACATGACAGCTGCATATTGTCCTGCAGACACACCACTTAGCATGCAAAATCTTGTTTTGCCTTCCTATTACAATCTCATGAATACACATCAAATCTGCATCATGAGACCAAATGCTGTGTTTTACACACAAAAAACATGTTTTAATTCAACTTTGCTGTGTTGTTAACATTAAAATTCTAAGTGTCACTGGCCTCAATAAAAAAGACACTTCTCCACCAGACCCTGTCACAAGATGCTTGCCTCGTGGCCTAACAACTTTTCTTTGGGAAACCCTGCATCAAAGTAAGACACACATACAGGGGAACAAAATATAGCTACCAAGCTAACTTTACCTATTTTAATTTTTCATGTGCAACATCAATCGCTGATGTTAAGATAAGAAAAGAGGGGTGAAGAGGAGGAGATGGAGAGAGGGTGGAAGATAATTCATATAGGCTATCATTATTAGTGTGATGACCAGGTACTTTATTACTTTTACTTAAGTGATTTTTACAGGAGTAATTGGACTTTTACTTATGTATAGGTTTTAGCCTAATATTCATAAATTAAGTTTTCAGTGCTGCCACCTTTGTTTTGTTGTCAGCTCAGTCACAAGAAGAAGATGTTGTTGCGTTATACATTTCTGTAAATTGTATGGTAGATGGTGTGTCACCTGGGCAAGATGCAAGCCTAGCTGCAGGTCACTGTTCAAAACCAGTAACACAGAATTTTTTCAGTGACCCTTTGTGGTGTTTCTACCTGCATTTGAGCCAACCAAATGTGGGTGTTTTAAGAAAAAACATGATCTTTTCCCAACCATAACCAAGTGGTTCTTGTGCCTAAACATAACCACATGTTCACCACAGCGTTGTAGACTCAACATATCCGCTACAGAATAATGTGCTAATGCAAAAATGTACAACACATTATTTTCTCCTGGTGATTAGCTTGTTGTTTTCATGGGATCATGTGTCTGAAACACCTGGCGACCACAGCTGGATGTCTCCATCTGATCAGACCTGAGAGCAGAAGCATCCCGACGGCCCGCGAGCTCTGCATGAATGAATGTATTCAGCGTGTGATGGGATGTGACAGGTCAGTCTCTGCATGCTGCTGCTGCTGGAAGGCAGAGAGGACAGTCCTCAGGTTGCCACGGCTACCGACAGTCTGGCATGGCAGGTGAGCTTTCCTTTCCTTTCCTCCCCCCCTCAGGGTGAGAGGCTGTGAATTAATTCTGCTTTAGACCTTGTTTCTTCCTATTTTTCCTCCACAGCGGCTGGAGATGGAGGCGAGGCGATAAGGCTGGCTGACAGACGTGATGCAGGGCTCTGCAGGGTGGGTGTGTGGGGGTCAGCGTCAGCGCCGTCTAACAACAGTGTTAACTTAAATTATGGATACTGTCATTTTGTTTTGTTACCTCTCTTCTCTGCTCACTCTGAGGACGAGCTCCTGGGACTAAAATTGTGCTTTGCTCTGAGGTGTTACTGAATCCTGTAACTTTGGATTGTTTGTCACAACTTATACAAATCCATAATTGAGTGGTATATGAGGCGAGGCAGGAGCTGCAGGCTGACTGACAGCAGCCCGTTCACCCCGTGTTTGACCGCTCAGATGAATAATGACCGTACAGTTTGTCTCTATTTGTGCATGCGGCTTTATGTCAGCTCACCTTGCAGCGTCCGGCTCCTCCTGCCTGCACAGATAAAACAGCTCTGTTGTGTTCAGCAAGGACACTCGCTGATATGAAGCACCTGGAAACTGATATCAGCAGCTTCACACCTGCAGTGACAGTTTAAAATGAGCCACCCACAGGTGGGAGCAGTAACAGCAGCAGTGTAGAGCGACAGGTTGTGTTTTCCAGAGTCAAGAAAGTACGGAAGCCGATAAGGGCAAAATGCTACAACAACAAACATGCTGCAGAAACAATGCCAATCAGACAAGCAAACAAAAACCCAAAACGTACAAATGGTAAATAGCACTTTCCTACACTTTTACACACAAGTCACATTCACACACTGGTGGTCGAGACTACCACACATGGTGCCACCTGCTACTCAGTAACTTTCACACGCTCTCACACACCGATGGAACAGCCTTCAGGAGCGATTTGGGGTTCAGTATCTTCCTCAAGGATACTTTGACGTGAGGGCTGGAGGAGCCGCGGATCAAATTGCCAACCTTCTGATTAGTGAACGACCTGCTCTACAACAGAAATGTGTTGCAAATGAAAACACATGCTGCAGAAACCAGATACATAGCCAGCAAACACACTGGAAATGCATGAAGCATTCTGAGTAAGTTATCAGTCTAATAGCCCAGAGAAACGTGCAATAGCCCACCTTCCACCTTCCCTTTCATTCTCTCCTGAGCACACTTTCCTGGCTGTTTTTATAATTATAATTATAATTTTGCACTCCTCCCAACTGTGTATTGCAACTCAACAACTTCCCCCAGGATAAATAAAGTTTTACCTTATCTTCAGAATGAAATAGCTCAGACAGGATTGCAGTGCAGTTCTGAGAGAGGCACATCTCACACCCATCGACTGATTTATCGATACTGACATTAAAAAGTAATTAAACGCAAAAGAAATCAACATCAGCGCCACTTCTTCAACTGTTATCAGTCCCTCAGACAGCACATAACGCAAACGTCGTCCACCGTCGTCTTATCAGTGACATAAATCGACCTGGTTTATAAAATATAGTCAAAAACAAAATGCAGAATCTTCCTGAAAGCTCACAGCTTCCTAAAAGTTTGCCTTACGGATCATTAAGTTTCCACAACAGAAACAGGGCTTTAAAATACTAAGAGATAATAATGGGAGCAGTTTGCAGTCTTTCAGGAGATGAAGACACAAAAATAACCTCTCACTCTAACGACACGTGTTCTACAGAGAGTCAGAGAAAAACAAATACACTAAATATTTCCCGTGTTTTATGTGTTTTCTTCTGATGAATAACAGAAGTGTTTTTGTGTTGGTGAGCTGGACGCTGAGTCAGTCCTGAATCAGCAGAGTCATCGTCCTGCAGTCACTCACTTCCTGTCCAGACCGGCCCGTCCTCACCACATGGCCCGGGGCTGGCACAGGTCTGCAGGCCGCCGGGCACCGTGTGTTCATCCAGCCGTTATGTAATCGCCTCCATCAGCCATGTCTGCAACAACCTGCCTGCTGCCACCTCTCATAGTATCACACAGTAACACACAGTAACAGCCACTGACCACAGAGTCCTGTTTTTATATCAACATATTGGACTTATGATTCTCTGTAAATCTGTGTTTTCATATCTGAGACTTTGAACAGAAGTGAAGAACTTAAACTGATGATCCCTTCCACAGTTCAACATGTATTTAACTGATCAGATGCAAACAATTAAAATAAAGATATAGAAACAAAATGAGCAGATTTTACAGGAAAAAGTGGAAATACACAGACAAAAATGTAAAAAGATCAGAATCACAAGTCATTTTCAGTGGGAAATCAATAAAAGTAAAAGTAAAATTTAAAAAAGATAGAAAATATCGTACATTTTATGGTAAAAATACAAATAAATATAGACAGATGTACAAGTTACTGCATGCTATACTTTCCTCTGCACATTTATTATGTTATATATCATAATTTAAAAATATGTGAAGTATTTCTTTGTCCTGTGCAGAACCCGAAAAATGCAATTTTACATGAAAATTAAAACAAAACACATGACTTAGAAAAATACACATGATGAGAAAAATAACAAACAGATAAATGACCTCGATATATAAGAAGATACCCGGAACAATTTGTCCTGTTTTATGATTGCAAAATTAAAAAAAAAAAAAAGATAGAAAATATAGTTCATTTTTACAGTAAAAATTTTTTTTTTTTTTTTTTAAGTTTAAAGTAAAAATACAAATAAATATACACGGATTCATAAGTTACTACTTTTTATACTTTCTTGTGCACATGTATTTTATTATATATATTAATTTCAAAATATATGAAATATTTTTTTGTTCTGTCCAGTGCCAGAAAAATGTCATTTTACATGAAAATTAAATCAACAAAACACACGATTTATGAGAATTAACAAACAGGTAAATGAACCTGACATAAGAGGAGATAACAGGAACAATTTGTCCTCTTTCCTGACTGTAAATATCAAATAATGTCAGTATGAGAAGCACAGACTGTGGCTGCTGGTGTTTGGATTCTTGAACACCTGAGCTGATTGTCAGCGAGAATAAAGAGCGACCTGCAGAGCAGCCGTTAACTGCGGAGGTGAAAATGAACTGGACCTTTGTTGCTCTGCAGAAAAGGTCCAGTTGAAAAATCAATAGACTCTCAGTGTTTGTGGATCCATTAGAGGAGGGAGGGGAGTGGAAATGTGGTCTGAAGTGAGAGCCAAGAGAGACGGAGAGCGACCCACAGGAGGAGCAGCTCACCTCCAAAATAAATGGAGCTGATTACAGTCACACCACAATGGAAAAATGGTCCTGCATATGAAATGTGACTTAATTTAACAAGCTTTCTCACTGAGATTTGTTCAGAGATCTGAAGTTAAAGTCGTCACTGTTGTTTCTGCTGTTTGAGGGAATTTCATGATTTTAGTTAAAGGAGGAAAAAAGAAGGTAAAAACACAAGGATTCAAAGAAAAGAAAGAAAGATGGACTTGCACTTGTATGGCACCTTTCTACTCTTCTGATCACTCAAAATGCCATTCACACACACACACGCATTCATACACCCCTGGCTGAGGCTTCCAATCAAGGTGCCACCTGCTGCTCAGTTAACATACTTCGTGGTTCAGTATCTTGCCCAAGGACACTTTGACATGCAGACTGGAGAAGTTGTGAATCAAACTGCCGATCTTCAGATTAGTGGACGACTCAGGAGGGTACCCAGAGCGTCATATTTCAACGTGACGAGCTGCTGACTAAGCGTCTGTATTTGGTGAGTTGGGAGAGAGAATGAGTTGTTCAGGAAGTCCAGGGTGTGTTCAGTAAAATCTAAAAACAGTTGACTGACACTGCGCTTGAATGCAGCATTTTGCGTTGTAGGGTTTTCAGGAGATGTTGATGGATCTGTGGTGGCGCCCACCTACACCTGTCTGTCAGGTGGGATGGAAATGTTCATGTTATCAATCTAAGAAAAAAAAAAATCCCCACCAACAACAACGAATAGTCGGAGGAAAAAAGAAACAAATGGAAAAAAGAAAGTTTTATTTTATTTTATTTCACTCTTATCAGTCTCCATGTTTACAGTTTTATTTTGGAAAAAAAGATCTTCACCAGGAGCAGGTGCTTTGTGACTCTTGGCCCTCAGTTTTGCCTTTGAAGCTGTTTTCTCACAGCGTCCAGAGAATCAGGTCTGGACATCGTCTGCAGTTTCTCTTTCACATGTGTGGCGTACAGCAGGAAATTTTCTGCGTCAGAAGCGTTCTCATGTACTAGAAATAATCCGTTTAGTTTAGGCGAGGGTGACCCTTCTTCTTCTTCACCCTCAGATGTTTGTTCTCTCTTTCAGTTCTGCACAGGCCTCATAGTAGAAACATCATCAATGCGTACACTCGCTCGCTGTGAATTCTCTGAACAGTGACCTGCTCTGTTCACACATGAGCATAATTGGACTTTTCACAGACTTTGTACGAGATAGCTGGCAGGATAAAGTCTGTTTATTGTCCGAATAAACTGATTTGGACATTTGTGTTCTCACGTACAGCTTCTCTGGGAAATGTTAAGATAATTTAAGGTTTACAGTGCATGTGTAAGAGGGACTTTAAATACTGAAGACTGTCCTGTCCATCTGATCGATGCAGTTTGTTGGACACAGAAAAAGTGCTGCAGACACTGCAGTGCTGAAAAACAAACAAACAAAAAAACCAAGATAAAAAAAGGGAGAAAAATTAAGATCTTCCGCATGTTTTTTATGGGGAGAAACCTCAGTTTATATTATGACGTCGATCAAACATAAGACAGTAAAGGAGGCATTATATATCAAAAAATATCAGGTTTGTTAGTGAATTAATAAAACAGACAGTTACGTAGCATTTTCTTTTGTTGGACTGACATCATCATGGAAAGGTCAATGAGGTCACAGAGCTTTATAAACAAACTTTTTTTTTGTTTTGGAGACACAAGACTTTAAATGTAGTTCTGCAAATAAGCACAAACATCCAGCTGTCAGTTAAATGTGAGGAGTAAAAAGTACAACAAGTAAAAAGTCTCCTGAATCTAAAATGCTCAGCTCCAGCAGTGCAGTACAGTAAATGCACTTCTCCTCTGGTATCCACAACTGAATCGGTTTTTGGACGCTGGAAGTGGAAACGTGGTCTTGGCCGGTCGGGCCTCTCTGGCACAATGAGCTGTTTTCTGATCCCAGCGTTCCCAGAGCGTTTGGACGGTGCTGCCCCAGTGATTGATGGAGCTATTCTTATGACTGTGACCCGTTACGTAAAAACACAGTCAGGCCCTAAAAATAAGAGCAAGGCTTTTCAGGACATTCATTGTTTGCTTTAGTACAGGACCAGGAATCTGGATCCATCAGTCACCGCCCCCCCCGAAATTAGTCACATTAGCGTCGGCCGCGTGCTGCTGTGGATAAAAGTTATTGATGCGAGTCTCTTGTGGCTGAATAAACCAGTCGATTTGGCGGGGGGGAGAGTTATCAGCTCACCAGGCATGAAAATACAAAGTGTGTGAAACCATATGAGCACAGAGCAGAAATAGAAGACGGAGCTTTCCAGGACAAACTAAATAAATGTGGCAGAGTTCACGTCAGCCTGCTGGAAGTGTCCCATATCTGGATCCTCTTTTTTTTTCTCACAGCTTTGTTTATTCAAATTTTCAGGGCACACATGAATCAGTAGTGTCTCAGTTTCAGTGTCTATTTACAGACGAGGAAATATACATCGACATTGTACCTGTATACATGGAGACAGAGAGACATAGTAATAGAAATAACAATAAATAAATAATAAGAAAGACCTCATTGAAAATTAAAAAAAAAAAAAATAATAATAATAATAAAATAATAATTATGATAGAAATGAAAATAGTAAAAATAAATAAAATATATAAAAAATAAACAATATAAATAAATAATAATTACATGAAAATAAGTAAATAAAATAAAAATAAAATAGAGAAACTGGAATATTGAAACAATCAAAACAAAAAATAGTGAAAAAATCTTTGTAAAAATGTATAAAAATGCAATTTATATGATGATTATATGATTTGAACAAACATGATGTGTCTTTAAACTTTAAACAAGTAGTTTGTTTCACACGTGTTATTATGTGTTTCAGCAGGGTGTCACATAGAGACCCTACAGGGTGTCCTGAGCGTCACTATGAGACACTAAAGGGGTGATAAAGCATCGGTATTTGACCACCTGGGAATAAGAATGGGTACACATATCTGTATCTGTCGCCAGGAAAACATAATCAACACTAACTCTGAATACACACTGTTTTGAGATAAAAAAAATTTTCTTCATGAGTCATCTGTTTACATGTGATGGGTCTGATCTAATTTAACTTTCTGCCTTTGGACTTTTTCTTCTTCACATGTTGACGTCTATGAAAAATTTATAACTGTAATAAATGTGTTTTTATTGCACGTACCAAAAAGTGATTACACTGCAATTTACAACACGAGACAATAAGACACCAGTAAACTGTAAAAACATAAAAATAAAATAAGGGAACAGAGATAATAATGAAACCAACAGCCTGTGCTCAGATGACCTCTCATTTCCTGCAGTTCACTTCCTCAGCATGAAGGAACAAACTGCACAAGTGTCTTTACTGCAGCTGTAAATATACTACTTCAGCACTTCTTTATATGTGAAAACACGTCGGTGACGACTGGAAAAATGACTGAAGTCATTGATTGTGATGGGACCTTCCTCTACAGTAACAGCCGTAATGAGAGAGCAATGAGAGTAAATCTTCTAAACTGATGTGATGTGATGGATTCTGCATCGACTGTGTAATTATGTTTCTCCACACGAGCTCTAATGTGCTCGTCGCTATTCTGCGGCTGTATTTGTGTTGGTGTCGGGGGGGAGGGGAGGTTATTCCAAGCTCTGTGTGTGTGTGTGTGTGTGTGTGTGTGTGTGAGATAGTCTGGCAGTTTCATCAACCATGCTAATAGAGTCTGGAGAGAGGTCACGGCTGCACATGTCTGCAGATGAAAATAACAGTATGTGAAACTGCTGTTTGCTTTTTATAACGTCAGCAACACAAACTGAAACGTGAAGGTATCGTCCCCACAGAGCTGCCAACAGGCCTGTTTACAACAAATACAAGGACACGCTTTGTCTCATTATTCAGACCTTTGAGACCTAAAATACTCTTTAAAATTCTGATAAATGTAAAGAAAATAAGGAAAAAATAACCAAACATTGTCGTACAGAAGCCTGGAGCGGCTGTGGTTTCAGTTTTTGACCCAGCAGTCGACGGTGTGGAACACAATGTTCATCTTCAGCAAATTAACCCTAAAACACAGTAATTAATATGACAATTAACCAGACTAATGGGGTCAGACTATCGGACTTAAAATCACAAGTTAATTATCTCAGTATCTCAGGAGGATAAAGTCGCTTTCTCCAGATAACGAGTTAATGAATTTATCTCGGGAAAACAAAAGGCTGCGTTAGAATACTGTACGAGACATGATAAATTATGTTATTTTGAGATAATGAAATAATTTGATCACGTCAGCGTGCACATGTCCCGATCAATAATAATTGAACGTTAAAATCTGGAACAAATTAAACCTGCATTCAGTGATATTTTGAAAATATCACTATATAATTGCATGACTTTTTCTTGTGAGAAACTGTTGCTCGTATTATCAAACTCACTGAGAATCAACAGCTCTGCACCCTCTTAGAGATACAACTAATGATATTTTCATTATTGATTATCTGTTGATTATTTGCTTGATTACCTGTCTGATCTAAAAAGAATGTCAGAAAATTTTGAAAATGCCGGACCAACAGCCGCCAGACGAAAATGTTGGCATTGTTTGTTTCTGTAAACCACAGATTCCTTACATTTGTACGTATGCGACTGCATGTAAATAAGGTGACTTTGTTATTGGGAGGTGGAGTAAATGGTAGATGGTGCAACACCTTGGTGGGACGGCTGCAGTCGACTGTTTGAGACAAGACAAGACATCTACAGTGATTCCAGCTGTGATTATGCCACAAAAAGTGGATGTTTTTGAACTAGACATTGGCAGCATTTACAGCCATGGTTGTGTTTTTTTTGCTCGACATTGGTGGAATATCCAGCCACGTTTTCTAACGAGACATTAGGTGCATTTTCAGTTGATTTTTTGCCACCATAACTGGGTGTTTTTCAGTGCTACATTGGCAGCATTTCTAGCCACAATTTTGCAACCAAAACTGGGTGTTTTTAAGCCAGACATCAGGAGAATTTCTCACCATGATTTTCCCATGAAACTTGCTGTTATATAAGAGACGTTGATGGCATGTCCAGCTGTGACTGAGCCACCAAAACTGGATGTTTTTAAGCCAGACATTGGTGTTATTTCCAGCCATTATTTTGCCATGAAACTCAGTGGCATTGTCAAATGATATTGTGCCACCACAACTGGGTGTTTTTCAGTAATACACCGGCAGCAATTCGAGTCATGAATTTGGAACCATCAGCAGCATTTTCAGCCATTATTTTACCATCAAAACTTTATGTTTTTAAGTAAGACATCAGCTTAATTTCTAGCTGTGATTTTGACACCAAAAGCAGGTGTTTTAGAGTGAGACACTGGCGTCATTTCCAGCTGTGGTTGTGCCACCAAAACTGGGTGTTTTTACGCCAGATATTGGCAGCATTTTCAGCCATGATATTGCCACCAAGAACGTGCATTTTTGAGCCAAGACACAATCTTTTCCTAATCATAACCAAGGGGTTTTTGCGCCTAAACATGACCAAATGTTAACCACAGCGTTGGTAAAAAATGAAGAAACAAGGTTTCAACCAGGCCCCCCAGGAAGTACGCCCAACTGTCATGGCCAAACAACGGAATTATTATCACGTGAGGCCCAAAAGACAAAGTCTAGAAGAGCCACATGATTGCTAACTTGAATGGAAATAAATTGATTCAGAGTGATGAACCGGAAGGCAGAGGTCTCTCCAGTGCCTGCTCTGTGGGCTGCACAGTGCAGAAACAACGCTAGTCACCCAGGTAATTTTGGCGGTTGAACTTTTTTGACCCCCTGCACCCCCCCCTTTCAACACTGTATCCAGTTTTCCCTATATGGTTTCAACATACATACAAATGTGACATATCTATGGTTTACAGAAGTGCACAATGCCAACATTTATACAGGTGGTTGGGTTAGTCAGTTTACAATCATGTGAGACAAAAAAGCAGCTGATTTGAACATTTTAGAAGCTGAAACTGTGAATTTTGGGCTTTTTTTCCCATTAAAATTAATAAACAATTAATGGATGATTTATTTTTCTGTTAGTTGGAGTGTGTTTGTGTTTTCTTCATGGATGGAATATTAATCGCTGCACTGCTGCTGTGTAACAGTCCTCCTAACCTAAGTTTTTGGGAGCTCATGGAGGCGACATGGATTTATGGTTTAATAGTTGGTGCAGTTTATCAGGGTGGAGTGGGAATCCTCCCGCTGCATCCTGCTAGCATCCAGCAGATTATTCAACAAGAGCTGTAAACTTCACCGGCAAATATTTGTACTCATAGCAGGTGATTTAAGTTTCTACTAAAGAAAAGACATCTTATTAATATTCTGCTCAGCTGCAGGCATGGTTGTACCGTGTGACAGTAAAACAAGGCAGGGCAGCTTTATTTGTAAAACACATTTCATATGCCAGGGCAATTCAAAGTGCTTTACAGAGCCATAAAATATAAAACACAATAAAGGATACACATTTATGATAGCAGAGTAAATAGAAAAGATACACAAGGTAAAATTAATACAAAAAAAAAAAATCACCAAAAATAAATAATAGCAAAAGTGCAGAGAAGAGGTGCAAAGATTTAAAAAATATATATTTACAATTATTTTAAATTGTGTATAAATATCAGTTTGGTATGCAGCGTAAAAAAGGAACACTTTTAGCTTTGACTTAAAAATGTTCAGAGTCGTCTAACTTGTCTAACTCATCTGGGAGTTTATTCCAGGTTTGTGCTGCATGATAACAAAACACTGTGATGGCCATCTGACTGCTCCAAGCAACATTTTATTGGTGTGACCCAGACAGATACTGACTGTATACCAATGATAACTTCATCATTTGCTTTAAATTCTTCAGGAATTCCCTGAGGTTCTCTTATATCATCTAAATACACGTGAATCTGGAGTGTCCTGTCTTTAAGACCTGTGGATTCTGCTGGGGACCTCATTCAACCTGATTACATCCCCTATCCCTTCGTACACTACCTGTGTGGGCACCTTCATTCGTACCAGGGTACAAAGTCCAGTCCACTGAGGTGGAAGAGTATTTAATGAAACCTCATCTCCACACAGCCAATAACTGTCTGCTACTGCAAGTGTCTGTTCGCTTAACAAATGGAGAGAAGGTATAGTCGTGGTTATGTTACGGCACGTCTGGTCTAACGGCACTGGATTCTCAAACCACACTGGTGTAGTAATGAAAATGGGTGTCATTTTGGCAGGTGGGAACCACGACTGAACCCATGTTAGTTTACAATTAGCTGAGGAGCCTGGTCCCACTCTGAGGACGTCGAAATCCGACGCTTGGGCATTGACTTGTGGCATCAGAAACAAACGAAAAGGCATCTGTTAACGTTGGCATGATACGTGGCCAGTTGCCGTTATAGTTTAGCGAGGCCCGGTGGTGTCAGGGGGAAATGCAGCAGGTAAAGGACGAAAGTTTAGGTGGCAAAAGTCTGACTGTGGCAGGCAGGAGGGGTGGTGGATGGGTCCAACAAACACGGACTTAAACCCAAGAGAGTGGTGTTCATGTCCTGTAAGATTCTAAAGCCAAACCCTGTTCTTTTGTCCTAAACCTAACCACGTGCTTCTGTTGTTGAAGGAAAAAATGTCTCTGTCGGTGTTGTACCGACATAGTGCTTTTATTTTGAAAGAGACGTATGTAAACGTTAAATTTCCTGTGAAAACAGAAGTGTATTTAGAAAACAGACAATGCATGTAACAGGCTTAAGTTGACACGGCGTCCCAGAATGTCAACAACCAACACACCCAGGGTACCTTGGACGTCATGTGTGGACGTGGAAAGTCCATGACGAAACGTGGACATGTGACGAGGTCACAGTGAGGATGTGTTGAACTGAAACATTACCAAAATTAACTCCATGCCAATCACGGCTTGGAGGATGATCATGTTTTGCTCTTGGGACGGTCAGTTGGCCGATACATTTGGGTGCTGAGCAGCAAGATCTTGAAATCAATTTCCAAAGTGACAGGTAGCCAATGTAAGGATTTTATAACAGTGGTCATATTTCCTGGTTTTTGTCAGGACCCTCACAGCAGCATTCTGATTGAACAGCTTGCATTGAAAGGCCACAAACAGACGACTGCAGTCATCTAACCTAGTGGAAATAAAGGCGTGGGTGAGCCTCTCAAGGTCTTGCTTTGACAGTGTGACATTTAAAGTGGATCACCATTAAGCGCAGTACGAGCTGCTGTGTTTTGTTGTGGAGGGCCGGACGCAGCAGGAAACGAATCCATCACTTTGCATGCTGGGACCCTGGTAGTGAACCGTGTAATCTCCTAATGCATCCCCAGGAGACGAGCGATTCCTGACATCAGTAACATCTGAAGACAGTCATCACGCACACGGAGACTCACTCACATTACCGGAGCAGTCACCTTGACCCAGCTGGCAGCTGTGAGCAGTCAACAAACAAACAAATATCAGCTTGTTATGATGCGTCTGGTTTTATACTCCAGGATCAATGTTTGTGACTGTAACTGAGCTGAAGTCTGAAGTCAATACCAACTGTTTTCTCATGTCTGTAGCTGATTGAATTTCACTGTGTCAGCAAACACAAACACACAACCCTTTCACTTACAGCTGAGGGTTTTATTTTGAAGGGCTGTGGTCAGTTTTAATGTTCACACCTGTTTATGCATCCTGACTGGATATTATTGGTTTCCTTTGTGGTGTGTGACAGTTGATTTATTCTGTTTTGGTTATCAATAAATCTCCATAAATTATGGTTAAATAAAGGAAAATTTGATTAAAAAAAAAAAAGACTTGTTGTGTAGTAATGTTATCATACTCATCATATTTCTACTTTACTTTTTTTACTCTACTTTTCTACTCTACATATTTTCTTACCTACTTAAATATTTACTGACATGTTTAATTTTGCACTCACATATTTGCTGCTTAAATTTATTTTAATTTATTAACTTACATATGAATGTACTTAGGCCTAAATGTTTTATCTACATATTTGCTTACTAAGATAGAGGCAGTATTGATTCACTTGCCTTCATATTTACTTCTTATATTCTTAAATTTATGTCTATTATTGCATATTTTCTTACGTACATACGAATTTAAATATTTACACACATGTATTTACTTACATGCTTGAATATTTATTTAAATACTTATTTACTTTTTTTTTTTTTTTTACATAAAAACAATATAAACCCACTGACATATTAATAACAATTATATTTTTAACTTACATATTGCATATTTGATTGCTTATTTATGTATTTTTTTAGTTATGTTCCCAGTTCCTATATATTTACTTTCTTAGATATTTACTTTCTTACATATAGACAATACTTACTCACTTAAATATTTTTTGCCATAATTACTTACATAAATATTTTTTAACTTATGTACATATTTAAAAATATATTTATATATTTTCTTATTCATGTTTCTATATATTTATTTTTTAGTTATATATTTTATATATTTACCTATGTATTTATTTTCTTACACATTTATTTACATACTTACTTACATTCTTATTTTTACTTGCATGGTTATTTCTTTTTTTTTAGTTGTCTATGTTCCCAGGTTGTATATATTTACTTACTTATATTTACAAATATATATTACTACGTATTTACTTTCTTACATATAAACAATATTTATTCACTAAAATATATGTACCTGCCTTCTTATATTTACTTATATAGTTATATATTTTTTTAACTTACATACCCACATATTCAATTATGTATTTACATATTTTCTTCCTTCCTTCCTATATATGTACTTATATATTTACTATTTCACATACAAACAATATTTACACACTTATTTATGTATTTAGTCACACTCACATATACACCTATTTTTGTACTAATGTTAATAATTCCTACTTATTTATGGCCTTTATTTACTTTTATACATATATTAACTATATTTACTTGGTTAAATATATTTACTTATGCTCTTACATTGACTCACATAGTTATATTTTATGTTTTTCTATGAGTTACTTATATAATTATATATATTTTTTACTTGCATATTTAATTATGTATGTACATATTCTTACGTATGTTCTTATATATTTACTCACGTATATGTTCATTAAGTTGCATTTTGAAATATTTTCTAATGTACATTTTAAATGTACTTACATATATATGTACTTATGTACTTCATGTTTTATTTACATAGGTATTTACACACTCACTCACTCACTCACTCACTCATACTTTATTTATTTACATATAGACAGTATTTACTCATTTATTTATACATTTAGTTATTTATTACCTTTCAATATATATTTATGTGGTCGTCCATTATCTGCTACATTCACAGGAGGTTGTTCGGCTCATATAACAGTAGCCACTGTGTGCTGAGCGACCCTGATCTGAATACTAACAACCACTGAAGATAATTGATTGTATGCTCTAGATTGTATCATGTTAAAATACAGCACCACTGCACTTTAATGTGAATGAGTCATCGTCAGTATAACATAAAAACACTTCTTTTCCTTCAACCTTTGCTCCTGAAACTGATCCATGGAAACATGTTTTCTTTCTTTCTCTGACTCTTTGGGGTCATTACTGCTGTGCCGTTAATAATTATAGAGCGTTCACAGGTCTTTAATGAATCCAGACGTGTCAATGACTTCAATTAAAGATTAATGTCTCTCCTGCTGAGATAACAGCGAATCCTCCTGATGCACTGAACCAATTATTCTCCACAGAGATATGAACGCCTCTAAACTGGAACTGAAGCTTTTAACTTACACAAAAGATTTTAGAAAACCCTTTTTTCTGGATCATCTTCAAAAAATAAAAACAACAGCTGAGACTTTAAACCACAGTTTATGGCTGTAGGCCAGAGACTCATCATATGTCAGCCTTTTAATCTTGAAGATGAAACCTCTTTTGTTTTTTCATTTCAGATTTGACAGAGAAAATCTTCCCTCGTGACAGAAACTCCTCAGAGATTCCCATCAGCTCCCTGAAACATTAACCCAGTTTCCGGTGATTTCCCCGTCAGGAGCTGAAACGAAGACGACCCTCAGTGTTCAATCATTCAGTCAGAGGACACAGAGCTTTACTACATACTCATTGAGGCAGTTACCGGTTGCTAAAGATACAAACGTCACATCAAACAGGCTGGAAACTTGATTTTTATGAGGCAATTATAAATTAAAACCAAAGTGGACCACAGCCAGATTAACCTATTAGGCGGCCTTGGGGCAAAAATTTAGTGTTAGACCCCTTTTGATGTGTTTTGGACTTTAGGACCTCCAAGAATACTTTGTCACTAATTTGACATTTCTGATACACAAAAATGCTGCGAATAAAGAAAACACAATCAAATACAGAAACACTGTTGCCTGAATAAATGTTGGCTTTGTATGTGTCAGCAAACCGCAGATATGCAACATTCGTACCATGTTATGTAGCATATATGTTGAAACTGTAATGTTTTGACAATGCCTTGGTTAACGTGTGGTTCTGTTGAGGCTCAAGAACAACTTGGTTATGGACAGAAAAAGATCACACTTTGGCTTAAAATACCTGCACAATCGCTGCTGGAAACACGGTGATGTTTCCCTAAAAATCAGTCAGGTTTGGTGGGATAAAAGCCACTGGAAAAGCTGTGATGTATTGTTAAAATACAAAATAGATGTGGTAAAAAATCCCAAAACAAAACAAAAAAAACCACTGGAAATGCAGTGATATGTTGCCAGAAAACACCCAGGTTTGGTGGCACACATGCCTCTGAAAATGCTGTGATGTGCTGCTTAAACAATCCCAGGTTTGATGGCACAAACATTGCTGGAAATGCAGGAATATGTTACTAAAAACACTGCAATGTGCTGTTAAAAAACACCCAGGTGTGGTAGTACAAACACCCCTTGAAATGCAGTGATATCTTGCTAAAAACTCAGTGATATGTTGCTAAAAAACTCAGGTTTGATGGCATAAATGCCACTGGAAACACAGCAATGTGTTGCTAAAAGACACTTAGGTATGGTGGCACAAACACTGCTGGAAATGCAGGGATATGTCATTAAAAGCACTGCGAAGTGTTGCTAAAAACACCCAGGTTTGGTGGATCAATGGGTACTGGAAACACAGTGATGTGTCACTAAAGAATACTCAGGTTTGGTGGCACAAACATACCTTGAAACATTGCAACATTTAGCTACAAAAAACCACTCTGATGTGGTGCCACAAATACTGCTAGAAATTCTTCCATGTGTTGCTAAAAAAGACCTGGGTTTTGTGGCACGGATGCCACTGGAAAGGTATGTTGTTAAATTGATGATGTTTTCTTAATTCTCTCAGATTTTCTTGCTCGTGTTTTGTCTGTTTGTTTTCTGAAGTCGCAGTGCGTTAAGCTCTCGGTGCCATCGTATAAAAAAGGCTAACATGGTGTGCTGAAGCAACAGTCAGTGAAAGCAAAATATTAATGCTTCTTTTGTATTCAAGTTTTGTTCCTCTCGCTCATATTGTCTTGACCTCACACGTCCTGATTAACCGCCGCTCACTGACTGGAGGTGTTGATGAATAATAACCAGCTGTCTCTCAGCCCACTTACTGTCAGCTGTCACATCACACACTGTAATTTCATCTAACTAGATTCATTTAATTACACAGGACATGCGATGTTAAAGACGTGAGGCTCCCTGCAGAGCTGCAGAGGAGGAGAGTCACTGATCCTGGACCAGTGTGTAGACACCCGGCAGTTAATATGATGAAACCAATTAGAGTTAAATTAAATCACTTCGATACGTCCACATTCCTGTAACTGATTTAAAGTTTAATGTCAGATTTCAGCTGACACTGTTGGGACGTGTCCTACATTATGAGGCCGTGTCACGCGTTCATTTCACACCCGAGGTAATCATACTCAATGTCCTAATTTCACACTGCATTTCTAATTTAAAGCAGATTTAGAGTGCACGTATGTTCACACTGTTTGCTAAACTCACAGATTTCTGATTGTAAATTAATTCAGCTGTATTTTAAGTCTGTTAATGGACACCTTTGTCCTAAAGTGCACTATACAATGGAAGAGCTACTCATAGCTGAAAAAAACTAATGGAATTTAAATTAGCACTGGCCTTAAAAAAGTCCAGCATCAGTCAGGCTATAACATTAACATTAACATATTTCCCTTATTCTATGGTAATATGGTAACAATAATGGTAACAATAATAACAACAAAGAGAACTTTGACACAGCTTTGCTAGCAGCTAGTTAGCTAGCAAAGCCATCCATACTATATAAGTAAATGCACTGTCATCAAAAAAGAAACTTCAGTCCAGTCGCTAAAGGAAAATGTTGGCGTTGTACATTTCTGTGAGTCACAGATTCGTTACATTTGTAAGTTTCATATGTATCATGTCATATAATTTCTAAAGTGGCGTAGTATATGAGCTGTTGCTGTCATCAGGAGGTGGAGGGGATGGTGGATGATGTGACACCTAAGTAAGTATTTGCTTTCAGCCCCCTAACATGGGGGATGCTTTAGGGACCTACTGCCTTGTTTTCCTGCAGATTTTTATCTCCTAAACTTTGTTTTCAGGGACCCATGGCTCTTTTACCTGGGTTTTGTTTTGCCTCTAAGTTTCAGGGACTGGCTGCCTGTTGGGCTTTTTGGTGCCCATACAGTGTTTTCAGGGACTAGTGGCTCTTTTCCCTGCAGATTTTCAGCGCCCAAATGATGGTGTTTTTCAGGGGCCCATTTGGTTTTTCCTGCAGCTTTTCAGCCCCCAGATTTGGGTGTTTTTTTTAGGGAACCATGGCTCTTTTCCCTGCAGCTTTTCAGTCCCCTAACATGAGTGTTCTAAGGACCCAATGCTATTTTCGTGGCTTTTAAGCCCCAAAACCTGAGTGTTTTCAGGGACGTGTGGCTTTTTTTCCTATGGCTTTTCAGGCCCCAAACATGACTGGTTTTAGGGACCTGTTATTGTTTTTCAGCCCCCAGCTGTGGGAGTTTTTTAGGCACCCATGGCTCTTTCGCCTGCAGCATTTCAGCTCCCCTACGCAGGTGTTTTTAGGGACCCAGGGCCCTTTTTCACATGGCTTGTACGCCCCCAAATGTAGGTGTTCTAGGGACCCATTACTGTTTTTCTAGCAGCTTTCAAGCCCCATGCTGGTGTTTTTAGGCACCTGTGTCTCCACTTGTGGCTTTGGGCCCTCAAAACTGGATATTTTAAGCCAAAACATCTTTTCCTAACCTTAACCAGGTGGGTTTTTGCCTTAACCTAACCACATGTTAACCACAGCCTTGTTGAAACATAAAGTTTCAGCATATCAGCAAAAAAAATAATGTACAAATGTTACGTATCCATGGTTTGCAGTGATGTACAATGCCAACATTTTTGCTGGCGAATGGGTTGGAAATTTTCTAATACCCAAGATGATCATTCACAGCTGTTTTTGAATCAAGGTGGTGTGTTTAAAGTATCTATACCTCTAATGTATGGTTAACCATAAATGTTATTCTTTTCCTTTTTTAAATTGTCAATAAATATCATATTTAGACCCAAACCAACAGCATGTTAATCCAAAGAAATTAAAGTTAATTTGAAGTAAATGATGTTACATAACAGTCAATTCACTGCTGGCCATCTTCAGACCTCTGAACTGTTTGAGCTCACAGTGACCTGTGGCCTCCAGGATTTCAGCCATTTTTCCCGTCAGACTCCTGAACATGTTCCAGAACTGTACAGTTAAAAAAACAACATAAATTATAATGACAGCAAAAAGCTTTAGGGGGTGGGAAATCCCCTCCATACACTGTGTGTATTTAAAGTGGATGGCAGAGTGTAATGGTCGCTGGTAATGGGACTCAGTGTATCCCAGTGGTGCTGACATGTCAGCTCCCAGTGAACCATTCATAACCAACAGACAGTAATGTCCAAAAACAACCCGAGGACCGGGTCATGTGTGGTGTCATGCAGCAACTGTTCATGTTCTCATGGATGATGTCAGCTGGCATCGTCCTGCAGTGTTCAGCCTGTGGACGTAAAAACTGGAGGAGAGATGTCGACTACGACTCCCAGGGTGCATTTCACTGACACACATCCAATCACAGAGCTTTAAACTCCCTCATGGTGAGCTGAAGCTAAAAGATTACACTTTGCAGAGAAATTTGCTGCTGCTCTGATTCAGACCTCTGACCGGCTTCTTCTCCGTAGCAACAGCAGCAGAGGTTCATGGGTGCTGTAGTATTTAAAGCCATTCGGTTCAGGCTGCTGCTGCTGGTGTCATGGTGTGGGGGAGATTTTCTTAGTACCAACTGAGCATGGTTTAAACACCACAGCCTACCTGAGTATTGTTGCTGACCGTGTCCATCCCTTTATGACCACAGTGTACCCATCTTCTGATGGCTACTTCCTGCAGGATAACGCACCATGTCACAAAGCTCAGATCATCTCAAACATGACGATGAGTTCACTGTACTCCAATGGCCTCCACAGTCACCAGATCTCAGTCCAATAGAGCACCTTTGGGATGTGCTGGAACGGGAGATTCTCATCATGGATCAACTGTGTGATGTCATCATGTCAATATGGACCAAAATCTCTGAGGAATGTTTCCAGCACCTTGTTGAGTCTGTGACACCAAGAATTAAAAAGAGGGTCTAACCCAGTACTAGCGAGGTGTACCTAATAAAGTGGCCAGTGAGTGTATTGTTTTTAATATTCAGCTTGCTTGTGACCAAGAAATGAAGCAAACGGAACATTTTACACTGTCAAAATAAACTTGTCAGAGCTCTCTGGTGAACAATCTGTAACTGAGACCTCAAAGATATCTTTTGCATATCTGTACAACCCGTTCTCTATTTGCCGAGCTGGGGGTGAGAGCGTGTTGTTCTTTGTGTTTACTTATCAGCTGACACAAATACCAACATATCTGTGAGAAGATCAGAGCTATTGGTCAGGCTCAAGTGTTTACTTCTGTTTATTACTAGATGGACATTCATGGTGGTAAAAATCCTGCTTGTACATGTGTGTGAAGTCTTAAAATGATGCACGGCCTCATAAATCTGACAAAAAAATAATGCATATGTGTCTAAAATCCACAGTTTCAGGCAGCTGGTCTGTGGTTTCATCAACCAAAACTTTGCTTTATGGATATTTTTGGAATAATTAGATGAAATGGCTGGCACATTTTGCAGATGAATTAAATCTGAACTGAACACGACAGCAGGCGGCTGCATGTATCCAAACACATATCAGGAAAACCAAATGGTTTCATATTAACATATTCTGCAGAACATGCTCGTATTCGTCTCCTGCTGCTGAGACTGAAATCAGAAATCATTTTTTTTTCCGCCTGCAGAGCGTTTTAGAGGAACAGAGCTGAAACTCCTCCGCTGCCCTTTAACTCATCATCTTTGGAAGCCAGACGTTTGTCAGATTAATGTGACATTTAAGGTTTAGCCGTGACTGTAACTGTGACACGAGACTGGATGAGGCGACCTCGCTGCAGACACTGTGGAGCGTTTCTTTGCTCCGAGGCCTCGCAGACGTTCCTGCGGTCCAACAGGAAACAGAAACCTGGACAGAAACAAGGACGACGAGCTGCCAGAGTATGCACCAGAGACCCGGAGTGACATTTAAAAACATGTGGACGCAAGTATGAAACTAGCAACTGGTGTGTGTGTGTGTGTGTGTGTGTGTGTGTGTGTGTGTGTGTGTGTGTGTGTGTGTGTGTAGGTGTGTGTGTGTGTGTGTGTGTGTGTTAGAGGCGATGAGCTCACAGGATACAGGAAATGAGGTAGTGCCAGACTGCAGAGGTCATCTGCAGGCAGCTGAAGTCGGGTTTTCAGCATGAGTCAGACTGTCAGGAGCTGAATTATGATGAGCCGAACACACACGGGGAGAGTTTGAATAAGAGACGTTTAAAAGTAGTTTGGAAATGTTGCATCATTAATTTTTAAGGCCCTGTCCTCTGTCTGCCCTCGTGGCCCTCTGATTGGATAATGATCTGTCTGAATGAGAGGTTAGAGACAGACCTTTGACCACAAACTACTTAATGTAATCAGGAGCTGACAACAGAAACTATGCAACAGGTTTAAAGGGACAGTTAACCCCCAAATCAAATACACATATTTTCCCTCTTACTTGTAATGCTGTTATCAGTCTAGATAGTTTTGGTGTGAGTGCTGACTGTTGGAGATATCGGCCGTAGAGATGTCTGTCTTCTCTCCAATATAATGGAACTAGACACACACTCTGCTCAAAGCACCAAAAATAAATAAATACATTTGAAAAACTCAACAGCAGTGTCTCTTTCCAGAAATTATGACCTGATTATCTTTCTAACAAACCACACCTGCCAACCATATCACTGTGCAGAAGGAAACATGCATCCTCTCATAAACGAGGAGCTCATACTTGTGACGTGTGAGATGTAAACACTCAGTACGTTTACATGCAGCTTGAGGAAATCAAATTATTGGCTTAGTCTTACTGAAACCGGACTTTTAAATGCATGTAAACAGCTTAGTCCGACTGAAATTGGACTATCTGTAGCTCGACTAACACACCTAGATAATTCCATTGAAAATCAAACTATTGCTGCATGTATCCACTTAGTCCGACTGGAGTCAGACTCGGCGTTCTGCACATGCACCACTTTGTCTTTAGCGGGCTTTCACCCTGAAGAAGAAGGAGATGACATAGCAGCAGTTCACTCCCGGAAAAACAAACAAACAAACACCATGGCAACCGAGAAGCAGAAGACGCACTTCTGGACGGACGAGGAAACTACATTCATGCTCCGCCATCTTCATTTGTCGTTAGCTTCCTCTACAGCTCAACAGGAACTAGTTCAATATGCACTATATTAAAAAAAACACAGCACCGCCTATCGAGGCAGAGTCAGACGTACTTGGTCAGAAATTCGATTTTTTCTTCTGCATGTATACTCAGACAAGACGAGAAGTCCGACTTGACTGATTAGCCGAGCTATGAGCTTAGCTCCACTACTGCGTGCATGTAAACGTACTGACTGATGTTGTCCTCCACAGCTGAGGTGTAATGTTACTATGCTTCAGCCTGTTCTCATTCACAAGGTGCTGAATACCATTGGTTTGTCAAAATATGGCCCTTAGTGTGGGATATCGAAGCCAAAGGCCCCCTTTAGTGTCTTCATGGGA
The DNA here is from genome assembly GCA_019142605.1 of Cephalopholis sonnerati. Lineage (NCBI taxonomy): Eukaryota > Metazoa > Chordata > Actinopteri > Perciformes > Serranidae > Cephalopholis > Cephalopholis sonnerati. Next base: position 3,274,620 of record JAGQAX010000022.1, on the reverse strand, counting down.
TGCATTGGGCTTTCCAATACATCCAGTGTAAACCCATTTGCGGCAATACTTGACACTGAGAGCAACTGACAGTATAAAGAGCAAAAAGTCTGCATAGGTCGGGGGAGAGGGGACGTGAAAGGGTCAAACAGGACCAGACTTTTATTAACCTACCCGCACGTCAAAATTTGATGCACTAGGAACCCTCCTGCATCAGTTTTGGATGTCCAGGGATGCCATGTCAGTTTACTCTTGTTACATGCATTTAAATTGTATGTGTGTGTGTGTGTGTGTGTGTGTGTGTGAATGCTTACAGAGTCGTTGAGGTCACATGTGAGTCGTTGACCCACCCAGCCATCATGTGTGTCTGCAGGGTCAGATGGGTCCTGCTGTGAATGGGTGTTAAGTCGTCTGGGGACGGATCCAGAGACTGCATTATAAGTGGGTGATTAGTGGTGTGGTAGGCCTGTTCTATTGTGATGCTCTTTAATACATTGTGCTCTTTAAATTCGCCGTCTGAAGCCTCTCACTGTGCACAGAATTTATTAGAATCATAAAACCATCCTCAGAGATATTGCTGCAGATTTTCCCCCCATTTTTTGTATGTTTATTTGTAGGAAGAAACAAACTTTTGCACGTGTTCTTATCAGTTTCCAATGCATTTTACTTTTATTTTCCACTTATTTTGAAGTTTCTTAATGTTGAAATTTTCTTTTTACGAGGAGCTATAAAGCTAAATAAGGTGACGCAGATTTAGTTTACAAACAATCTGATTTTATTTCATATCTTGTGTTTTTAATAATATAATGAATTCCATTTCCATGAAATAACAGAAACACGACCATTTTTAGTGAAAGATGTTGGAATGTTTTTATGCGTTTGTCTGCTGTTATAAAAATGTTTTATTATGTTGGTTCAGGTTTTCATTCCAGTGGAACTTTGCTCAGAATTCAATCTCCAGGTTTTCTGTTAAACTCCTGTAATTTCTGAATGACTCACACACTGTATCTCCTGCTCTCTGTTGGTTAGAGATGCAAATCTGTTTTTTCCTTTTCATGTCATCTCTCTTTTTTTTCTCCTTTTCCCCCTGCAGCTCCCTCGGGCCATTCCATGGGAAAAGAAACTTTTCCTGCGGCCCTGAGAGAAATCCAGCTATTTTAGGAAAACACGTCACTGCTTTGAGCTGCAGCCCAGAAACTCTCCCTTCTTTCCATCATCCAGCTTTGCTTTTTTTCCCCCTCTTGACTTGTTGCACAGCGCAGCAGTGTTTACCTTCCATTCAGAGACATGTTGCTTTGAAACCCAGCCTTTTCATGTTTCACAGAAAAACAGCAGAGAAGAATACAGCAGTCTTTATCTTGCTTTTCATGCACGGTGCAACATGCCTGCAGCAGACAGAACAGAGGCATGACATATCCTGCAAGTCGTGCACAACTTGTGGAGCAGCTCAGCCGCGTTCAGGGCTGTTGTGGAAACGTCAGCAAGGTTTCGTCTTGAAACGGCTGCAGCGTGACATTGCAGAGCCTCTTTTTTGGTCTCTTTCCCCTTTATGTGTGTGTCATTTGTGGATGAAAGGATGGGTGGATGGAGGAAGACAAATCTCTGAGCCACAGGTATTCATTTAGGATCAAATCATGAATGAAAAACGACGATTTCTTGCATGTAGATCGCATGTTTTTGCACGAAATTCCTCGCGCTGTCTGCCCTCATTCATAACCGCATGTTCGTATTTGCAAATATCACATTACATTTCATCATAAACAGCAGCTGAAGTGATAACCTTGAGACTGTGCCACGCTGGAGACAACAGGTTCATTACGCACGACAGTTTATGTGCACGCAAAGTCTCCAATTCCTGACATTTCCTCCTGAAATCGTCATTATTCTGTGCATCTTTGTTCCCAAATATCTGGATGAGATTCATTATGAGCATATGTGCGTGCATGTGTGTTTTTATTTCCCCCTCAGTGAGAGAGTGTGCACACACACGTCAGCTCGGGGAGGGCAAAGCCTGCTTAAGATGCAGCGAATGTGACAGCCGAGCCGATAGTCCAGACTACAGCAGCGCGTGGACGCGAAAGGTGAGCGTGGTGGGGGTGGGGGGGCACAAAAATGCCAGTGGAACCAGCTCACCCGCAGACGTGACGCCGACACACCGAGAAAAAAGAGGAAGACACGCGGAGACGCTCAGCTGGTTTCCAAATACGCGCGGAGGAGTCGGAGGGGGAACAGAGAGGACTGAGGTGCGGGAAGCGTCGCCCTTGTCTGGGGGGGAAAGATGACAGTGGTGCCCGGAGAGAACCTGGATGAGACTGTGGCACTGGCCGCGCTGTCAGCCCAGGATGTGTACGACCCGGAGAGAGCCGAGAACCAGGAGTGTTGCGAGCGGGTGGTCATCAACATCTCCGGGCTGCGCTTCGAGACGCAGCTGAAGACGCTCGCCCAGTTCCCCTCCACTCTGCTGGGGGACCCGCGCAAGAGGATGCGCTTCTTCGACCCGCTGAGGAACGAGTATTTCTTCGACAGGAACAGACCCAGCTTCGATGCCATCCTCTACTACTACCAGTCCGGGGGGAGGCTCCGGAGACCCGTCAACGTGCCGGTGGACATTTTCATGGAGGAGATTAAATTTTACGAACTGGGGGAGGAGGTGATCGAGAATTTTAAGGAGGATGAGGGCTTTATTAAGGAGGAAGAGCGCCCGCTGCCTGATAACGAGTTCCAGCGGCAGGTTTGGCTCCTGTTCGAGTACCCGGAGAGCTCCGGACCCGCCAGGGGGATCGCGATAGTTTCCGTGCTGGTTATTCTCATCTCCATTGTGATTTTCTGCTTGGAGACTTTACCGGAGTTCCGAGAGGAAGCCAGAACGTTTGACGAGCAGCTGGTGGTGAACGGAACCGTGCGCGCAAAGAAGCCAAACCCGTTCACAGACCCGTTTTTCATCGTGGAGACGCTCTGCATCATCTGGTTCTCCTTCGAGCTGCTGGTCAGGTTCCTCGCCTGCCCGAGCAAGCCCGCTTTCTTTAAGAACATCATGAACACCATTGACATCGTGGCCATCATGCCCTACTTCATCACGCTGGGGTTGGAGTTAGCGGAGCACCAGGGGAACGGGCAGCAGGCCATGTCGCTGGCCATCCTCAGGGTCATCCGTCTGGTCCGGGTCTTCCGGATCTTCAAGCTCTCCAGACACTCCAAGGGGCTCCAGATTCTCGGGAAGACCCTGCAGGCCAGTATGAGGGAGCTGGGACTGCTTATATTCTTCCTCTTCATCGGGGTCATCCTCTTCTCCAGCGCGGTGTACTTCGCGGAGACGGATGACCCGGACTCTGGCTTCAGCAGCATCCCGGACGCGTTCTGGTGGGCGGTGGTGTCCATGACCACGGTGGGCTACGGGGACATGTGTCCGGTCACCATCGGGGGGAAAATCGTGGGCTCCCTGTGCGCCATAGCCGGAGTGTTAACCATCGCGCTCCCGGTGCCCGTCATCGTCTCCAACTTCAACTACTTCTACCACCGGGAGACGGAGCACGAGGAGCAGTTCCAGTACACGCATGTGACGTGCGGCCAGCAGCAGCCGCAGTTTGGAGAGTTCAACAAGAGCGACAGCAAGCCTTCTCTGTCCAAGTCCGACTACCTGGACAGCGACGACGTGGACTCCATCAAATACACCAACTGCAGCCCGCACAAAGCGTACACCGGGAAGCTCACCGATGTTTGATTTTTGAACCACAATTACGCATCTGTGGCGCGCTGAGGGAATCTTTCCGTGCCATCAAACATCCCGCGCTCTGGTTTGAGTTTAGACTGGCGAGCTCCTTATTTCTGCCATCACAGGGATTCATTTCATTCACAGATGGATTATAAGAGAATTCATATTTATCCCCCTGAAACAGTCTTCCATTACGCGCGTCATGAGTCAGAGGGGAAAGCTTTGAAATGATCAGCCTATAGCCAATTGTAGCACTTTATTGTTGTTATTATTATTAGCCTAATGTTTCTCTTAGTAAATGCGTAATTTATTGCCACAATAATGCAGGTTTAAAGTTTACATTTGCTTTTCTGTCTATCTGAAGCAGACACAACACAGGACCAATTTAATCTAAATATACAGACTGATGCAGGAGGCACATGGTGGCTGTTTTTATTATGGTCCCGCGCGCGCGCACACACGCACACCTGTTATTTCACCCTCATGTATTTTCCATTCACTCAGGATGGAGCTCAGAGGTGGATCAGATGATGTGCAGCAGGCTGGAAGAATCAATTATCCTAAAATTAAACTTCTACGAACAGGCGTCGGTGCAAGTAGCCTAAATGTTTCAATGTTGCTTCAGGAGGTTAAATCCTCCTCACTTTGTGGAAAGCATTATGAAATCAGGTGCAGCTTTTCCAAACCAAGAGCGCCACTGTGTGGATGACAAGGAGCCCCGCATCTCTCCGGTGGATGCAGTTTCTATAGCAACCTTCCAGACTTTTCTGTATTGTCTGCCACAGGAATGAAAGGACGCAGGCTGAGGCTGTGGAGACGAGGCTCAGCGAGGCCACAAAACCACCATGTTGTGGAAGCCTCCATGTTGTTTGATTTCACCAGCTGAATCCCACACACATTATTTTTAATCTCAAACAGTTAATATGATCAAATATAAAATATTAAGAGGCAGGTTTGTGACCTGTTGTCCATGCAGCTCAGTCACACAGAGAATATGATCCTTAGACATGATCCTAACTGGCTGCAACAAGCTTAAAATGTTAAAAAATAATGAAACATGTTCATCACAAGTTCCCAGAGACACAGCTGATGTTTTAAAACTGTGCATTTTTTCATCAAGAAAAATCTAAGTTAGTCACAATGTAAAAAAGACAAGAAATCATCCTGTTTGATAATATTTAATAATAATAATATCTATGTTTCAGAGCTTGACTGATACTGAGTTTATACAGTACAGATACTGCTGTTTATTTAACATCTCAGCTGATATTAGGCATATATAAAAGTATAAACAAAGTGCTGTGATAAAATGTCCCAAAGCAGGATATTTTAGTGTTATACAATACATTTTCTTTTCAATAAAATACATTTTGAACAGCAAAACTCAAAGAAATTAGCAAAACTTATACAAACAAAGCAAAAAACAACAAAATCTGAGACAAAGATGCTCAAAAATGATCAACACAACAAAGTTTAAACGTATTTGTCACCTATCAGTCATGTATGGAAGCGAACAAAAGCCAAAATCTGAATTTTTGGCATTGAAATTGTGATTATGAATTTTATGATTAGCTTGTCATGCAGTTGCTTGTAACATAATTATAATGAAAAAAAAAAAAAAAAAAAAACAGAAAAAGGAAGCAGATTATTGTGAAAATTACCCAGTGAGTAATTTCAAGTCATGAAAAAATAAAATAAATAGATAGGGTTCACAAATTTATATATTAAAATCCGGTGTATTAAAAAAAGTTTTTAAAATTCAACTCTAGTAATTTTTGGATTTAAAAATTAAAGCCTGGTTAAAAAAATAAGAAAAAAGATAAAAGAAAAACTGACAATAAAACTATTTGGAAATGGAAATGTGAACATTTATATTTCCAAGACACCTGGGCAAACTTCCTCAGCTGAAGAAGGTCATGTGATTTGATCAAAAGCTCCAGAAAAGCTACTAAACTGAGCTTTTTCTTGTCTTAAGAAAATCGAGCCTGAGTGGGATCAATTTGACATCCAATCAGGTTACATTCTGTCAGTCACATGAGCCAAGAAAAAAACATTTAGGAGCAACTGAATTACAGTTTTTTAAAGTACAAAAATAGGAAAATATTTTTAAAAAGAGGATTCAAAATACATGAACTCAAAGAGATATTTTTATTAAATTAAAATGTTTCAATGCCATTAATCCAGCGGCATTTAAACTTAAACATTAGGTGTTCAGTCACTTGTTAAAAGTGAAAATATTTTGGCACTTTTTTGCTTCCATAGCTGACACAGTGATATTTCTGGCTGACGGTGTCAGTCAAGCTCTGACCTTTCAACTTGAGAAAAGACTTAAAATACAAAACTATTAATTAAAAAAATCTGTCTCAAATTGATTCATATTTTAGGACTTGCCCACAAACAAACAAACTGATCAGCTCCTGTGTGATTCAGACTTCTCTGATTTATTGCACAGTGAAACATCAGGTCACCTCCTGCTGAGTTTAAGTTTCCATAATTAGCTCCAACATGAAAGCACCTTAATCATATGGACTCCACGGGCGAATCACTCAACCAAACCTGATGAAAACTAAAAGAGGAGTTCTTGAACAAACTGAGGGAATTAAAACGGTCCCAGCAGACGTCACGTGGTCACCGTCCTGTTGGATTATTAGCTGATGGAGGCCTGATGGAGTTTAACTGCTGAATCATCCACACAGACGGACGGATCAATGGATGGACGGACGGCTCTTCAGCTCAGACGACCAATGGAATCATTACACCGGAGGGCTGGTCACACAGAGAGGTGAGTTCAACCTGACCAAGTTTATTCATTTGTTATATTAATGTTTCAGTCTGTATCTGTGTT